>OY720677.1:29390787-30008287 GCA_963170755.1 Amphimallon solstitiale
TTCCATCTACTTTGAAAGTCCATTAAATTTCTTTTGTAGCAGATACATTCAAAGAGTCCTAAAATAATTGAAGAATACCTGGAAGATGTATGATCGTAAAGATAACTATGTACTGGCTTCATGGGATCGTGGTCTTTTGGCTTGCCTCTTGTAAACGACTTCTGGAGCATCCCTACACAATGACCAACAGTAATCCGCAAGCATTGCTTCATTCCAACAGCCCTGATATATTTGTTCCATAACAGAAATATCCTGATGGAATCGCTCACCGTGTTCATCACTGACAGCTCCACAATTAGGAGGAAAAAAGTCGAGATGGGAGTGTAGAAAATGTATTTTAAGAGACATGTTGCATCCGAGTTCATGATATTTTTGTAGGAGCACTGTCACTAACTGAGTGTAGTTCTTATCCCGTTTGTTGCCTAAAAATCCATGAAAAACTCCCTTGAAGGCTTCCCAAGCTTCCTTTTCTTTTCCCTCCAGAACTCGATCAAATGCAGGATCCTTTACAAGTTCTCGAATTTGTGGCCCGACGAAAATACCTTCCTTAACTTTGGCATCACTTAATTTCGGAAATTTTTCTCTTACGTACTTAAAGGCCTGTCCTTCTTGGTTCATACCTTTAACAAAGTTTTTCATCAATCCCAGCTTTATATGTAGGGGTGGAAGAAGAACATCTTTTGGATCCACAAGTGGCTTAGCAACAACATTTTTCTCGCTTGGCTTAAGATTTCTTGCAGGCCAGGCTACTTGGATATAATGTGATTTTCTATCCCTACTGTCCCACATACATAAAAAACAGCAGTATTTTGTGTAACCCAGTTGCATTCCCAAGAGTATAGCGATTACTTTGAAATCGCCACAGATTTTCCACTTGTGTTCATTATATTTTATCGAGTCGAGGAGTGTTGACATATTTCCATAAGTCTCCTTCATGTGAACAGCATGACCAACAGGGACAGAAGGAAGATGGTTTCCATTGTGTAGTAATACAGCTTTTAAACTAAGCTTGGAGGAGTCTATGAATTGTCTCCATTCAGTCGGATCATGGTTCAAATTCAAATCCTTCATCAAGCCATTAATGTCGCGGCAAACAACAAGATTGTTTTTCTTCTCAAAAAAGGAAATCAGATTCTTATGACGTTGTCTGTACTGTGAGACCCTAACATCACATTGGAGAAGATTCCATTGCTGAAGTCTAGAAGCTAGGAGCTCCCTAATGAGATCACTCAGTTCCGCTTGACACAGTTTGTGCGGTTTGTCATCTTTTATTTCAAAATCAGTGTCATGGGATGTGGAAGGCTTAGTGGGTTCCTCTTCATCCACAGAGTCTTGAATGTCTATTTCAAATGAAAAGTTTTCGGGTGGATTAGGAACAGGTAAGCTATTTGAATGAGGAATAGGTCGAATAGCAGATTGAAGATTTGGGTATTGAATTTTTCTTCTTTTCTTCATAGACATTCCTGCCTTATAGGTGGGGTCAAGCAGAAATAGCAATCATCTATATGGTTTTTAGGCTCCCGCCAAACCATAGGCACAGCAAAAGGCATAGATCGTTTTTTATTTTTCAACCATTCTCGCAGTGTGACTGAAGAAGAGTTACAACACATATGTGGAGCCCATGACTTATCCTGGTCTCCTACCTTCACACCAAAATAATGCTGGTAAGCAGTCTTCACAATAGGCGTCAGATTGCGTTTTTGTGACGAAAATGTTATTTCTCCACAAATGTAACAGAATTGATTCACTTGATTTACACATTCTCGTGGCATTTTTACAATTTTACACTTCAAAAGCACTTACAAACGAGAAATATATATGAATTATAACAGAAACAATACGAAATGCACATTAACAGCACCAGTAAAAGTGTACATAACCTCCAAATAGTTAAAAACCATGTGTTCTGTCGGTTGACAGTTGTGCCAAATACCAAAACGTAAATTTTCCTCAAACTAATAATTCTTACCCTAGATCAATGACATGTTTCTGTATCTTCAAAACAAGAGCTAATCGGTGATTTTTATTTTTATTTTTGAATTCAGCGGCTAGAAATACATAAGATTCAGCTATTTTTGTGTCCGAAACATTTTCATTGTTGGGCAGTGTTATTGCGCCCAGTCCTTTTGTCAATTGTTCACTATTCATGGTTATTACAATGGACATTATATTCCATTAATATTTTCGTTGTTGCCTGATAAACAAACAGAGACATATTTTAAATTATTTAATTTAATTACGGATAGCTTTAAAAGTAATCATGTAATAAAGGTAGACATTTTGGAGGTCGTAATTGATTTTGAAAAAGGTATCCACAAGACTGTTCAACAAACTTGGCCGTTAGCAAAGATAATTGGTTTCCGATTTCATTTTTCACAATCTTGGTATCGCAAAATCCAAGAATACAGCTTGACTTCTTTATATAAAGATAAAAGCTCTGAAATCGGAAATTGGTTACGAATGATATTTGCCCTAACTTTTTTAAAACCTGAAGAGGTTAGCCATTGTTTTGTATCTATTGCACCGGATTTGGAAAAAGTTCAAAAATATTCTGATTATTTAATAGACAATTATGTATCAGAGAACTCTTTATTTCCTCCACATCTTTGGGCTGAAGATTCAGCGGAAAACACTCGCACTACCAATGCTTGTGAATCGTTCCACAAACATTTTAGCGATTCCTTCTACAAAGCTCATCCAAATATTGTTGTATTTATAGAAAAGTTTAAAGAATTCCAAACAGAAGCTTACGTTAAATTACAGAGTGTGCATTTAACTGCTAAAATTCATAACGCGAATGTAAAAAATCGCAAAAGATTCATTGCAAAAATGATCGAGTCTTATACAATATGTGTTAATGCTTGTACGCCAATTATGTTGGTATGCCTACAATTATATCAAAGTGTAGTGGTAACTCTGCCGCTTGAGCTGTGTACATAGACGTAGGTAAATAAATTGTCGTTAATTGTATTGTCAGTTGTTATCGTTGGTCTTGTAAAAATTATTTATTTTGAATTTTTGATATTTATACCTTTAATTTCGAACAGTTTTTCTTAGAGCTCAATAATTATCGTTTGTAAGTTGTAGGTAAATAATAATTAAATACGAAATACAACTTGATTTTGAGTAACCACTATTTTAATTTTTTTTCAATATTGACTGGAAACCCAAAAATGTTTACAACTGAACAAGACTCATACATTCTTATGGCCCACTTTCGAAGTGCAACTCGCAATCAGGATGGAATTTGGTCGTACAGTATGCAGTCTTGCTTCGATCAGTTCGTAGAAGCGTTTCCTAATGAAAATGTCAACTATGAGGTTTTTGGTCATCACAAGCGTGAGATTGTAAAGCGTTTTGAGAGAAAAAATTGTGTTTGTAAGGATAAATCAACCGGAAGACCTACAATATTAACTGAAGCTATTGTTAATGATCTTGAAGAACGAATGAATCAAAGCCCCGACAAATTACTGCGAAAACTATCAGCACACTCAGATACGTGAGCTAGAGTATATTTAAATAAGCGCAAGTCATTATTTATGGGTTCTTTTCAGGTATTAGTAGACCTAGTTGTGCAAAAGTTCTACATAATAAGTTACATATGTATCCCTATTGAGTTACGGTTGTGCAGTAATTGTACCCTCGTGATTATCAACAACGCATACTGTACTGTCAATAGTTTAACGAGCACCTTAATAATAATGATTTACTGGACCTAACCTTCTTCACTGACGAAGCATGATTCTATTTATCTGGTTATGTAAATAGCCAGAATTACCGAACGTGGGCTACAGAGAACTCTCACAATTTCATTGAAAAAGATTTGCATCCATTAAAAGTTGGAATATGCATTGCAATTTTTAGGCGGAGAATAATAGGGCCAATATTTTTTAATAAACAATTAATGCAGAGAGAAATCAATTGACAGAATTTATTAATCAACTGCATGATGATGAAATAACGAGGATTATTTCCAGCAAAACGGAGCCACTGCTTATACTGCATGGACCACCATAGAATATTTGCAACAGTGTTATGGAAATCGTATTATAAGCCGAGGCCTGTGGCCACCGACGAGTCCAGATTTAACACCACCAGGTTATTTTCTGAAAACCTGGAGCAATACGACCATTTCTATAGCGGAGTCCCAAAGGAAAAACATGCACAACAAGGAGTGTCCATTTTGGTCAACAAAAAATTTAGAAGATTTATTACCAACTGGGAAGCTATTAACGAACGGCTGATAAAAATGAATATAACAATTAAAGGAGTTAGACTGACGATTTTTGGAATATATGCATTAAACGATGACGCCAACGTAACAGAAAAAGACAAGTTCTTCGAAAAAATTTACAACGAAATATCAACAGTCAGTACATCTAGAGAAATTGTTATATTGGGAGAGATAAACAGCAGAACAGGTAAAAAGTTAAATGATATGACGGTGGGTCGATTCGGAGAAGAGATTGTTAACGACAATGGAAACCGACTAGTAACGGTATGCGAGCAACTAGACTTAAAAATTCAAAATGGCTTTTTCCAACACAGGGAAATACACAAATACACCTGGACCAAACCCTCCCAAAATCTCATATCAATAATTGACTATCTTATTACTAAACAAAAGGCAAAAATAAAAATCCAAGACGTCAGAGTAAAACGCGGACTAACATGCGGAAGTGATCACTATTTTCTGGAAGCCAAAATTCTCTTTCCTTGTCAAGGCCAAAACCTTCACCAACAACAGCTGGAGAACACAGGGTTAGAAGAAATGGATCACTGTAGATACGACCTAATAAGCCTAGAGCATAGCAGCGTAAAAAACCTATATAAAAAACGACTTAACGAAAATCTCAATGCACGTTCAGGCGAAAACCCAAATGAAGAGTATGATTGCATTACTTCAAGCATTCATCAAGCCGCAAAAGAAGCACTAGGTTTAGTGGAAGAAAAATCGAAGAGGAGAAAACCATATTGGTGGGATGCTGAGATTGGAAGGGAAATAGAGGAAAAGAGAAAACTTTATCACATTTACTTATCTCTTAAAAAACAGAGAATGCAAGACAAAATTACAAGAGGGCACAATCAAAGGTAAGAAGAATGATTAGTGACAAGAAAAATTTAGTATGGACGCAAAAGTGCCAGAAAATAGACTCTTATTTAGGAGGTCGAAGAAGTACCGAAAGTTGGAAGACGATAAAATCAATTAGAATAGAAACGACCAGAGATATAATTTTGCCAATATCAGACAAAGAATGGGATGCACACTTTAAAAAACTTTTAACGGAAGAAATGGTGGAATTCCAAGAAGAAGAAATAAATGATGCCTTTAGAACGACAGGATCTCCAATACCGTTAACACTTCATGAAGTTAAAACCGTATGCACAGCCTTAAAAAGCGGAAAATCTGCCGGACCCGGAAATATCCCGGCTGAACTTATTAAATACGGTACAAATGAACTGTTTGTGAGACTACAAAATCTTTTCCAAAAATATCTAAACGGAACCAAAGTCCCAAACGAGTGGAAAACATCATATATAACCACGATTCACAAAAAAGGAAGGAAAGATATGTGCGACAATTATAGAGGCATATCTATGACTAGTACGCTGAGCAGAGTCTACGGTAAAATAATAGGAAAAAAAATGGAGAATGAGTACAAAGACATGGATGCAGAAGAACAGGCCGGATTCAGGGCAGGTAGATCGACTGTAGATCATCTGTTCTGTATAACTCAAGTTATCGAAAAGAAAATGGCATATGGACAAGAGTTGAATTTACTATACGTAGACTTACAAAAAGCATATGACAGCGTACCACTTAATTTACTTTGGAAGGCTTTGGCGAATACAAACAAAAGCGTTCAGTTAATTAAAGCAATTAAAGAGTTGTACGACAATAGTGAAGCAAAAGTCAAAATAAAACAAAGACTGACAAAAGGGTACCAAGTGAATAAAGGTCTTAAACAAGGTTGTTGTATTTCGCCAACGCTCTTCAAGATTTATTTAGGACAAGTCCTTAAAGTATGGAAAAGAAAATGCCAAAACATGGGAATTCCATTAAATGACACCATTTTATACACCTTGTGTTTCGCCGACGATCAAATTGTAGTGGCCCAGGAATATGACGACTTGGAATATATGACTCGAAAACTGATAGAAGAATACAAAAAGTGGGGTTTGGAGGTCAATATAAAAAAGACAGAGTATATGTGCATTGGTGGAATAAAACAAGATCTACTACTAAATACGGGAGAGCGAATTAAGTCTTATGACGAGTACAAATACTTGGGGCTAAAAATAACAGCGGACGGAACACTAGACAGAGCTATAAAAGACCGAAATGTTCAAGGAAGAAAAGCGATAACTTTAATAAATGGAATACTCTGGGACCAGAGTATATCGAAACAGGACAAAAAGCTCATATGTAACACCATAGTAAAGAGTATTGTTACGTACAGTTCAGAGGTTTGGCCAATCGAGGACAGAACAGAGAAAATGCTGTCCGCTACGGAAATGGATTATTGGAGAGGAGCAGCGTGGAGATCAAGAAGAGAACGAGTTACAAATCAACGAATAAGAGAAATTATGACAGTGGATGAACGCACGATAGTGGGCGAGATAAGAACGAAACAACTGGTATGGTACGGGCATGTGCAGAGAATGGAGAACGAAATACTACCTAAACAAGTAATACAATGGAATCCAAATGGGCGAAGAAAACGAGGAAGACCACGGAGGAGCTGGAGAGAAGGAATAGACAGCGAAATGAGGTTTAGGGGTCTGGATGACGAGTTGTGGGCGAATAGAAACGAGTGGAGATTGTAAATCGGAAGACGATGGACGTTGTAAAACTGAGTTATAAAAAAAAAGGTTGTTTTTTTTCTTTTTGGACAGGTAAAGAATAATGTCTATAAAAACCGCTTGCACAATTTGGATGAAGTTCAACAAGCGATTAGGCATGAAATTCAAAACATAACACAAGAACAGCTTTGCCATGTATTTGAAAACATGAAACGAAGAATAATGTTGTGTTTACAAGCAAATGGAGAACACTCAAGAACTTTTATAAATCTAATTTTTCACTTATCAGTGTTATTGTCATTTAATAATAGCATTTTTGTGATTACAAGCAAATGGAGAACATTTTCAATAATTTTTATAAATAAACTTAATTTTCTACTTATCAGAGTCATTTTCATTTAATAATAGCGTTTTTAATGTATCTATTAACAATCTGTACAATATAACCTCATTGTGCTTTAATGCTTATCATTATTCAGAACAATATGGTCATGCCGTCCTTCTATACTCCGCTACTGAATTTCATCAACTTTAGAAAAATAAAATCCATGCTACCAACTTAATTGGCGTACAAACATTAACAGACACATTGTATAAAAAAAATATAAGCAGAATACACTTTATTAAATGTATTTCTTTCCATTGTGGTGTTAGAGATTGAACATTTTTTGTTTTAATGTTAGTTTCATGTATTAAGTACACTCATTCACACACATTCATGTATTGTATTTCTAACAGTGTATATGTATATTCTCGGGAGGAAATTAATAAATTATTATTATTACCATGGAAAAATAAAACTATACTAATATACAACCCATATAGAAAGATGAAATTATCAAAAAAATTAAACACACACTCATCACAAACAAGTACCTTCTAAAACTTGTAAATAAATTTTTAAAGAGAAAGACGGCTGAAATGTACAATCGGCAAACCAACCCAACATATAATAACAAAACGGAAAAACAGTAAAGCCACCCACATACAGCATTTAATCCTTCCCTATAAAAACACCCTTTTGGAAAAATTGCAAAGGGTATTTAAACCATTCAATATGAAAATTGCAAACAAAGATACAACTAATTTAAAACACGTATGGCCCAATCTTAAAACCCAAGCACCTAAAGAATTTAAAATCTATGTCATATATGTATGAAATACCTTGTAACCAAGGTAAAGTAGTGTACATCGGACAAACAAAATAATATCTAAAAAATAGAATTAACGAACACAAATTCTATGAAAATAACAATGCTTTAAAAAAACATACAGCCACTACAAACTACATCAAATGATACACATTAAAAACCAAAAAACAAAAAAAACAAAAACAGAAAAAGCCAAAAATAGGCTAACATAGTTATTTAATTTACTACTGTCAATTAAACTTTGTATCACAAAATAAAAATTAACATACTATTTTATCATTAAAACATAGGTAAAAAAGTCTGCAAAAAGAAAAATAACAAAGTAAAAACCAAAGAACAGCTGTTCTAAATATCTGTAGAGTTGTTTTTAAATATATTTTAGAACGGAGACACTTAGAAAACGCAGAAGTTTTAATAATTTCAGGGTACTATACAAATACAGTTACAAACTTAGAATTCAAAGTCAGGTTGATCTTTTATTTCATATTTACAAAGATTTCTTTACAAATTATATTTAAAGGCGGTAAAAATTTCAGAATTGCCCAGATGGAGAAGACGAAAAGAACTGTGATAGTTATGTAGAAGAGTTTAGTCTTACTTCTGGTCAAAAGCTAAATGTTAAAGAAGAAATCGTATACAGAAATGTTACATTAGCTTTATGTGCAAAGTTCTGCATTGAGTCTAAGGGATTTACATGTAAAGCTTTCAATTACAGGTTCGTTGTTATTTATAATTTATTAAACCATTATTTAATTCGTTATCTATAGGGAAATGGACAAAACTTGTTTTATTCTAACTACAAATGTTGGATTATCTGGTAGCTTATTTATCTTGCCGACTTACAATTATTACGAATATAGAAAATACACGATTGATTGCTCCAATAAATTTACATGTCCGAATGAAAAGTGTATTGAATATAATCAAATTTGTGATGGCAGAAACGATTGCATGGACAGATTTGACGAAAAAGGATGTAGTGCTAAAGAATTGAATTATTCGATTCATCTAGTTGGTTCTCAAAAAACAACTGAGGGAGCTGTAGAAATAACAGGTAACATACGTGATGACCTCTTGTATATTGTTATAACTCCAATTCCGTAATGGAATTTAACAAAAAATAACGAAAATGGAAAGTGTGAACACATGGATGTTAAAACTAACATCAAGCAGTAAATAATTACTGGGACTTACATATATACCTTTATACGTAAAACGTATATGTATATATGCATATATATGCATTCGATTATCGACAATGGCACTTAATGTATGTGTGTATCTCAAACACATGCATATATACATACATATACGTTTTACGTATAAAGGTATATATGTAAGTCACATTAATTATTTACTGCTTGATGTTAGTTTTAACATCCATGTGTTCACACTTTTCATTTTCGTTTTGATTGGTGACGCCACATAAGGCTCTATTACACGAGATACACTATTAACATACAGGCCTCTGTACAGCAGAACATGCTGTCAGAAGCCATCGCTTTTTTGCGTGTCATCTTTTGGGTGTTAGATGTCGCTGTGATACTCTCACTACATTTAACATGCGAAAATGACATAGGCAGCGATTTAAGTCTTGAAGCTATTGTCGAGAATCTCCACGTACACTGATGAGACCTCATAGGTCGAAACACCGGTGTCTGTGCGTTCGATTATCGACAATGGCACTTAATGTATGTGTGTATCTCAAACACATGCATATATACATATACGTTTTACGTATAAAGGTATATATGTAAGTCACAGTAAAATAACGAATATAATAATCGCAGTTTCGTGTGTATCGATAACAGCATTATTATCGATGTTTATACAAGCTTTTGGTTGATCCATGACCAGATAACTTTACATTGCAAAACTCCATATCGGGAAGTTTTCGCATTCTTTAGTTTTTCAATGTCAAAATGGTTTTTTAACATTAAATGTTAAATAACAAAAAATGTTATTTAACTTTTACAACTAATGTACGAGGAAGGATCGATAAGTAAGGCACAACATTTTCTATTTTAGCATAAAGTGTAATAGATAACACATTAAGGATATACAACATGTGTAATATCATTACGCATAGGGATTCAATGTTTACGTGCGATATATACGTATGTATGTAATACGTGGCAAAGTGGTACCCCTACTGTCCGTCACCAATGCCGGCGATAACCGTCACTAAAACGATTTTCTCCGATCCCGATTGTTCCCACCCAGATTTTACATTCAATGTTTAGCTGCGGGCACGTTCCGGTGTGCAATAAAAGCATTTTGTAAAATCAATTTATAATGAATCTGTATACGCTCGTTGAAAAGCTTCAGATAGTAAAATGCAATAAAGTGTATAAATATGTTTGCGTTGACTTTTGCAGACCGTCCTGTACCTTGCAGACAAACAATTTATAATATTATTAATACATTTGAAAGATGTTTCTGTCTCAATATAACTGCACGAAATGCAAACCAAGAGAGATATCCCCACAAAAAATTGAGGAAAGTGAACGGTGTTGCTTTTTAAATTCCTAATTTGATTAATTGTTAAATGATTAATTCAAAAGCTGAAGCTAATGATCAAAGAAACCAGGGTGCTTGTGACTAAAATTACTGTGTGTGTGTGTGTGACCGAACATTCACTTACCTCATAGGTGATAATCGCTAATGATTCACCCTTAGAAACAAATCCCATCACGCCGTCCCTGGAGAAGTGCCAAGTTGATAATTGGTGACTCACTTAAGTTTAACTCAGCTTTAAAGAGCATGAAATATTAAATGGTGATTCACTATTTTGCCCGAATGCGCCACTCATTTAAAATATGAGAGCCACTGTGTATTAAAAATTACACTAATTAAATGAGAACTTAGTATAATTGATTATAAAAGCCTTCTCCAAAGAAAACAGGTGAATAATAATAATAACAATTTATTCAATAAAAGAAATAGCGAGTAATAAAATTTACATAGGTTAATAAACAAAAGTAAACAATGTTTGATACAATACAATCATTGAATCAATAAATTTCGACAAAGGCTTGAACCCAAATTTGATAACAACCCACGCAAAATAACCTGATTGAATCGTAATCACAACTAGATAAAATAAACTAATTCAATTCAAACTTTAACCAGGCAAGATAACTAATTAAATTGACAATAAACACATTACATTATTACAACAATTGAAAAGATAGCCAAAACTCATGAAAATAATTATTGAAAGTTCTAAAACTTTAGTTTTAGAACTAAGTTCGACATGTTTCACCAAGAGATTTCCATGACTTCATTTAATTATTGAAAGTTCATTAAATAAAAATTTCAAAGACAGGATAATTATTACATACTATAAATATAAAAATATGGAATGAATATTATTACAGTTTGTTCCTTACGTCATAATATCTCAAAAACAGCGAAACCGTTAAGGTTTTACAATATAAACATTACACTAACTTAAACACAACAAATAGTGACTCATAATTCTCAAAACATTACGAAAGACATTTCATTAACATTAATTTACCTCAAGTAAACATCAAATCAATAAGTATGACGTAATTTCGCTCCAAATAAATATAAACAGCAATAATTTAGTAATTAATCGACGCAAGCCTAATTCAAACAGATTTTAACATAAAAAAAACAAATGGATTGACTTGATTTACTGATTTACGCATGTGTACCTGATTATTACTCGTGTCCGGCCCGGAAAGACATTTTCATGTTCCTCGAAATGTTCCGTCGCCAAACGGTGATAGGTTTTATTCGCCCTTTGAAGACGACGACTGACCGGCGGTATGGTGACAGAGTTGCCATTATATCCGGACCCTGTCCGCAAGCTTGACCCCCAAACACAGGTTGGCGATGTCAGGCATTTCTCGCCTTATTCGGAATAAATCCTCTACAGCGGGTGTCCCATATGACAACTTCCGATAAGGACTAGCAATTCTTCTGCACCCGGTCTTTTACCGATAAAACATCTTGACGAGATAAAACACTTGGATGTGGCACTAATAAACTAACTTGTCTACTGCAATGGATGAGGTAACATAATAATTACGGAAATTTAGCAGACGATATACTGATAAAACAATGAGACTGATGGACACTATGTGATGAAATAATCATGCTACATTCTGGACTGGAGACGAAATAATAATAATAATGTTGGAGTCCTTCTCCTTTTATTGTCCGCCTAGTTAGCGGTGGGGACAAGAAGGTAATACGTCAATTCCACCCTTCCAGAACATTCCAGCGTTCTTCTAAGAAGAATTTTTGCACACGGCGTACAACGATGTGATATTATTCAAGCACTCATTTTCCACAGGGGTTTGAGACGCACAGAAAAAAATCCAGACATTGTGCAAATGAAAAATTGGTTCTTCGTCTATGCGGCTGACAGAATAATATTGAACAAAGAATCATTTTAAAGAAATAACTACGCAGTTAAAAGGAAATATAAATTGCAACGTATGTAGTTTTAAATTTGGAATATTTTTAACGTATAGAAAACAATAATCAGCGTACAGTCTGAGTCTAAAATAATGATATTTGAATTAAATTGAAATTCTCAGATAATTTGGTAATTGCTAATCTACGTAGAGGGACATGAATTAATATTTTTAAAATTTAATTAATCATGTATTATTGATGCGCCAAAAGCGCGCAACAACGGTTGTATTAGTTTGTAGTATTGTGGAAATTGACAACACGATATCAACTAGAAGTGCTGCCGAGTATTTGGGTATAAATAACAAAAATGTATCACGTATTTGGAAACGTAATGGTTTGAAAACTTTTAAATATTTGAAAACCCAAGAAATATTTCCGGAGGACCATTTTCGAAGAATGGAGGTTTGTCAATCTGCTATGGATAAGATACATCGCGACGACAATTTCGTTAGAAGTATTTGCTTCACTGATGAGTCAACACCGGCATTTTGCAAACCGCACCCAATATCCTCAAAAAACAAACGTTTCGGCAGGTATTTAAGGTGACCATTTAGTAGGACCGATTTTCATTGATGGTATATTAAATGCCGACAAGTACTTCGATTATTACAAAATAAAATACTTCCCGCCATTCAAAATACTGGAATAAATCAGGAAATGATGGATGACCAGGACATAATGCAGTCAGGGTAAAGGAATTTCTAGGGAATACTTACTGGAACGCGAAACATCAAATGGCCTCCGCGATCTCCTGATCTATCTTCAAATGATTTTTTTTTTGGGGATATCTAAAAAATATTGTTTATACCCATGAAGCTGGTAGAGCAGAAAACATAGTTGCCTTGAGAGAAAAAATAATTGAGGCTGCTAATTCAGTAACTGCTCACATGTTAGCAAACGTAAGAACAAATTTCTACGACCGCCTAGTGTAATGTGCAGGGAGGAATCTTTGAGCCCTTTGTATAGTTTATTATTATTATCAAAATCCTTTTTTATTTATTTTACTAGGTTTATTCTTTTATTTTATTATGGTTATTTTTTAATTTTATTAGAATTACGCTTTTGTTTGTGTCATGCAGCATGAACGCAGCTTACGAATTCTCTGCATCTATTGAAAGGAAAAAGAAAAACAAAACCTTGCAACTCGTAAGTATTATTTCTGAACGCATTACAAACACCCACGTCGGTGGTACAATGGTTACTGCTAACCATAGGAAAACGAGTCGACAGATAGGAAACTTCTTAATAATCAAATGGACGCATTTATCAAGCACAACCTAGGGAGCTTTTCTCCAACTATACGTAATTTGAATAGCTTTGGTGCAATGTATTTATTTTTTATTTTTCACATTAAACTATTTATGTGAGTTAATTGATAATAAAAAATACGTTTTGTTGCATACATTACATTTATTAGTATAATACACAATCTATTAACAGCATTTACAAATACAATCTTTTTTATTATGAAGCGTTTATGGAATGGGTTTCGGTAGACTGGCCAATATGTCAGAAGAGCTGACAAGGTCGAAATCGAAAAACTACTCAAAATCAAGACCAATTTCTTGTCCTTTCCTCTCTACGTAAGCGTATTGCCACAGCAAGAGACCTCCTAAACGACCTAAGACGAGCACATGGAATAGATATTTCTGATTGAACTATTAGAAACAGATTGATAGAAGCGAATTTGAAACCAAGAAGACCTCTCCGCGCACCACGCCTTAGGCACCATCACAAAGCAGCGCGAATGAGGTTTGTTCTGGATGACAGACATTGGCAATTTCGTCACTGGACGCATGTACTGTTACAAACGAGTTCAGATTTCGTTTAATTCGTTGCGACGGTCGAGTACTTGTATATAGGCGTTCTTGTGAACGCAACTCAGCCGCTACTACACAGGAAGTGTATAGATTTGGTCTTGGATCTGTGATGGTTTGGACTGGAATCAGTGTAGACAACAGAACTGATCTTGTTGTCATTCCTAATAGACTAAATGCAATAAATTACATCGAAAATGTCTTGGAGGACCATGTGGTGCCTGCTGCATATGGCGTCGGTCCCAATTTCATCCTAATGCAGGACAATGCAAAGCCACATATCGCCGAAATCACCAGAATTTTTTTACAAAAACGTGGAATTTAGGTCATGGAATGGCCGGCGTTAACTCCTGACCTGAATCCTATTTTATATATATATATAGAGTGTGTTTCACTTTGATACTTGAAAAATCAGTATTTTTTAATGGAACATCCGATTTAATTTTTTCTTTTTTAAAATATATTGCACTTAAAAAGCTCTACACAGTGATGTGCATTTTTTTGATTTAGGCCCTTTGCATGGCCTGCTGTGGTATTAAATGTAACCCCAAAAATGGCAAAATCGTATTAGGCATTTTTTTAACAAAAAAACTATTTATGCAATCGATTTAGCCATGCTTCGAAACCGTTAGTACCAAGTTTCAAAGTCGCATCTTATACAGAGTGTTTATAATTTAGGTGCAAACTTCGAAAAATACCAATGTTTGGTAGCACCCTGTATTAACAGAATAAAATATTTTCGAGATTTTCTTCTTTCGATGGAGGTGTAAGTACTATGGCTTTGAAATTATACTCTTTTTATTGGCCTAGTTAATACAGGGTATTCGTAATAAAAAATCAAATTTAAGGAAAAATCGATTTTTTTCGTTTTTATTTACTGAACATAACAAACTACAAAATAACCAAATATCTTTAAATTTTCGAGTTTTCTATTACCCCTCCTTCAACTTGAATACATTTTTCTAACCTTCTTTGGCAATGATTCATTACTTTCGCGAGTTCCTGATGAGAAATTAACTCGCACTCTTCTGTTATCCTCCGCTTAAGTTCTTCCACATTATTGGGTCTTGTACGGTAAACATTTTCTTGAAGTTTCCCCCAAAGATAAAAATCGAGTGGCGTCAAATCTGGCGATCTCGGAGGCCACTTAATTTCTTGACTATAGCGCCCAATCCACTTTCTGGGAAATTTTTGATCAAGCCAGTTGTTAATTATTGCTGCAGTATGGACGGGTGCACCGTCCATTTGAAATATCATGTCGGCACGTCTAGCAATTGGCTGTTCTTCTAAGGCATCCCAGAAATTCGTATTTAGAAAATTCAAAAAATTTTGGGCCTTCAAGTTATGTTGAAAAAAAAAGGGACCAATTATTTGTTTATCAAAAATTCCGCACCATACATTAATTTTCTCAGTGAGGGTTTACTTCCGACCAGAATCTACAATTTTGTGAAGATACCACCCCGTTTGTGGTGAAGGTTGCCTCATCCGAAAATAAAATTTTATTTAGGAAATTGTGGTCATTTAGATAATGTCCTTGACACCACAGAGCGTATTCCATTCGAGAATTTTCATCACCATTTTCTAAAGTGTGTAGGAATTTTGGTTTGTAAGCAACCTTTTTATTTTTCTTAAAACATCGCCAAACTTTGCTGGAAGGTATATTAGTGTTTCGCGAAATTTGTCTAACGCTAGTTTTAGGGTTGTGCCGAATTTGATTTAAAACAATGTTTTCTCTGTTCTCAATTAAATTGTTTCCCCTTTTATTTGTGGAAATAACATTACCAGTTCTATCGAAAAGAGAATTAATATTTGCTACAGTTTGAAAACTCACTGGTTCTAGTTCTTGATGTCTCCTGTTAAATTCTTCTGCAGCTTGTTTATAAGTTTTTGCATTGTCACCAACTAGTCTTATTATTTCAACTTTTTGCTGTAAAGTTAGTTTATTTCTAACCATTTTTACACAACTTTAATGGTACACACAATAACGTTTTAAGCAATATAACAGCAAGTGTCAAATTGTTTGAAGTTTGATACATTTTTGTTTTCAAGGCCTGCTTCACTAGCGTTAGACAAATTTCGCGAAATACCTTCCACCAAAGTTTGTCGATGTCTCAACAAAAAATTCTGTTCGGATGTAAACCCTAACTGGATTATGCATTTTAAAAAACAATATTATGAGAAAATTAATGTAAGGTGCGGAATTTATGATAACCAAATCACTTGTCATTTTTTCTTCCAACATAATTAAATAATTAATGTCCTCAACTTAAGCAGAGAATAACAGAAGAATGCATGAGTAGCACTAAAATATTTTATCTTATTTATTTTTACTTATTTTGTAGTTTTTTGTTATGTTCAGTTAAATTTCTTTTACTAAAAATAAAAACGAAGAAAATCGATTTTTCCTTAAATTTGATTTTTTATTACGAATACCCTGTATTAACTAGGCCAATAAAAAGAGTATAATTTCAAAGCCATAGTACTTACACCTCCATCGAAAGAAGAAAATCTCGAAAATATTTTATTATGTTAATACAGGGTGCTCCCAAACATTGGTATTTTTCGAAGTTTGCACCTAAATTATAAACACTCTGTATAAGATGCGACTTTGAAACTTGGTACTAAGGGTTTCGAAGCATGGCTAAATCGATTGCATAAATAGTTTTTTTGTTAAAAAAATGCCTAATACGATTTTGCCATTTTTGGGGTTACATTTAATACCACAGCAGGCCATGCAAAGGGCCTAAATCAAAAAAATGCACATCACTGTGTAGAGCTTTTTAAGTGCAATATATTTTAAAAAAGAAAAAATTAAATCGGATGTTCCATTAAAAAATACTGATTTTTCAAGTATCAAAGTGAAACACACTGTATAAATCGGTTTTATAACGTCCGTCGTCTTCCGATTTCCAATCTCCACTCGTTTCCATTCGCCCATAACTCGTCATCCAGACCCCTAAACCTCATTTCGCTGTCTATTCCTTCTCTCCAGCTCCTCCGTGGTCTTCCTCGTTTTCTTCGCCCATGTGGATTCTATTATATTATTTGTTTAGGTAGTCTTTCGTTCTCCATTCTCTGTACATGCGCGTACCATACCAGTTGTTTTGTTCTTATCTCGTCCACTATCGTGCGTTTACCCACTGTCATAATTTCTCTTATTCGTTGATTTGTAACTCGTTCTCTTTTTGATCTCCCTGCTGCTCTTCAATAATTCATTTCTGTAGCGGTCAGCATTTTCTCTGTTCTGTCCTTGATTGGCCAAACCTCTGAACTGTACGTAACAATACTCTTTACTATGGTGTTATATATGAGCTTTTTGTTCTGTTTCGATATACTCTGGTCCCAGAGTATTCCCATTTTACACGCCTAATAATAATAAAATCACCAAATAATTACGGTATACCTGTTTATTCAGTAATAATCCTGATAATAGAACTTCTAAGAAAATTCTAATTTGCGCAACACATAAATGAAAGTTGGGGAACAACCAATAAAACCCCAAAAGTGAAAATAAACAAATTAAATATTTTTTTCCCTTCTTAGTCGGTGTAGTACTACAGGGACCTTACATTGGGTGTTGGTACAAAAATAGGGCAGACCTCTGGTGCCTCTCTAATTACACAAAAAAAAAAGGTAAACGATAACAAATCAACTTAAAATGCTAACGACAAATAGCTAATATACTTGTTTGTCATAAAAGAAAATTAGTGAAGGAAGCGGTCTAAATATTAGAAAGAAACAGGTAGCACAAAAAAAAACACTAGGGTCAACAAAGAAAATAGCGAATTCAATTTACAATACTAGAATTAATAACCTAATAGGGTACTATGCTGGCACAACTGACTCAATAAAAACAATTGTAATAGCAGCGGCAACAAAAATTATTTCGGGTTTGTCACCAGAAATATTAACGAAAGTAATAATTTCTTCACCGACAAAAGACATAACAAATTGTAATTAAAAACAAAAGAAGAAAAAAAAGAATCAAAGGAAATTACTATTGTTGTTATTCTGTCAAATAAGATATTGAAATTGTAACTTTAAATGACAAAGAAAATTATAGTTAGTATACTGGCAAATAAAATATTGCACTTGTGATTTTTAATAGCAAAGAAAATTATAATTGGTTATTCTGGAAAACCAAATGTTGCACTGGTAATTTCAAATAACAAAGAAAATCATAATGGTGGTAAAACGGGCAAACAATATATATAAATTGTAACTTTAAATAACAAAGAAGATTATAAGTGTTGTTACTCTGACAAATAGGATATATAAATTGTAACTTCCTAATAACAAAGAAAATTATAAGTGTTGTTACTCTGTCAAATAAGATACAAGAAGCTCAGCGGGCACTTTCAGCGATGGAAGTCGGACTAGCACGTGGTCCTATTCGCTCTTCCGGGCAATTCGCCGGAGAAAGTAGGTGTACAGCCGAACAAACGGGCTGCTTGTCGGTGTAATTTGACTTTATAGTAAGCCACAGATGACTCAGGCTTTGATTATTAGTAGCCTCGAGGTCGGTGATAAAGGTTAAATAAGTACAGATCTGACCTTTGTGCGTCCAAGGTGAAACGTTGCTTTGCCTTCCTGTCGTTTGAGTTTTCTTTCCGCAATGTGGGACTCCTCCGCCGCACAGTGGTTCCAAATCGACATTTTTTTGCCAAAAATCTGTAACTTTGTCATCTTTGGACCGATTTTCATAAAATTTGGTATGAGTACTGCTAAATAGTTGAAGTTTAATGTGAACAATTAAAAACTATGAAAATATTATTACTTTATTAAGAAAAAAATATCTACATATGAAGATATGTAATTAATTGCATATATTTCACCTTAAAAGATTAAATTATAAAAACTAATATAATAAACACTACTTTTTAATATAACAATTATAATAATGATGTATACAGAGTGTTTCAAAAAGAATTATATGTAGCTGTTTATATATTTTTCACATAAAAATATGATATTCGGCATTTTTTAAATGCGGACAAAGTGACATAAATTTTATCCACGTGTTAAAAGTAATAGGTGAAATGATACAGTCACAACTTTCGAAATAATAATAAAAGTTAAATCAATTATAAAGTAAGCGGTACATAACGTTATACAAAATACATCTTTTTACGTTATTCATCACTATCTAGTAAATTTAGTGCTTCTTCATCGAGTTCTATATGCTTCGGTGTATGTTGTCTTCTAAGACCACTTATAAATGGATCCGATGAGCATAGTAAAGTATGAAAAACATCAAACATTTTCTAGAATGATGCAGTCGGAATTTTTTATAGTCCTTGTTTCTAGATTCTTGAGCATCTTCAGATAGTTGTCCAAGAGGTAATATTGAATTGTATGTAATGATGTGGGATGTACAAGAGGAATTGGCAAAAAATCTTCTTGCAGTATTTCCGTCATTGGTATTGCCGCTAACTTGACGGGGTTTGTCAATTATTAAACCAAATTCATTACGGAAACGATCCTGCACAAGTTGCTTTTTACCCGCTTTTAGTTTTTTAATTTCTTCGGTGGTAGCAGACCATTTTTGGAACGGTAGATTATAGGATACATGAAGTACTAATTCCATAAACCTAATCCAGGCACGCAAAGTTGAAAGACCAAACCTGAAAGTTTCTTCTCTTTCTGGTTTTTGACTTACTCGTGCAAGATCATTCATTTCACTAGGTTTGGCAAGACATACATTACAGTTAGCACTCGATGGAGTATTCGTCAAAACTTGAACAACTTTACCATCGACTATAGTAAAATATAATGTGTGTTTTATAGAAAATGTTGCTGCATTTATTAGCACGGAGGATGATGTTAATGCAAGTATTTGAGATTCGATATCTGTAACTACACTCCTAGTTTTCTCAGGAGTTTCTTTTGCAATCTCTATAAGGATAGGACGACAAAAACGTACTGACGAAGGCGATGGATTCTGCCAAATGACACTTTCATCCACTTCACTAACAAGCTTAAGTGGTACGAGCGATGCTATCAGTAGGTTTGCATCTGATATTAATTTGCTTTCACCTGATAAAATTTGTTTGTACTCGCTTTGTCCAGAAGAACCATCACATCCCCACTTACAGTATAAAATCAATCTTGCGTCACCACAAGGGAGATTAATGGATTCAAGCATCAATAATCTAGTAACTGTGTCATCTAAAAGAGACTGCAATTTTATTTTAGCACGTATATTACTTATTTCCATGTTATCTGGATAACACTGGGTTTTCGCTTCGAGCACGTACTTGTACGCTGGAAACAATTTGAGGTTTTTATCTGTAATACATTTTCTAAAGTACTCATACTGTTGTTTAGTTAAATCTAGATCTAATAACAATGCAAGTGCTTCGTCATTCGAATAAGGCACCACAGATATCTTTTCTTCTATTAAATTCTTATGAAGCCCATCCAAGGTTTCTGTCGGCATAGAGCGTAACTGTTCAATAATGGCAGCATGTTTAGATTTTCCAATTGATTTTAGGCCTTGTATATAGGAATGGTGAATATGATCCAACCCAGATTCCTGAAATAGTCTAATGGCTTGTCTGTGCTTGCTTCTGGCCGATGATAATTCATAATCTTTGCAGGGTCTTCCTCGTTTACTTGCATGTGATGTAGATGGGGCCTCCTCTTCATCGAATTGTATACGAAAATCGCCATTGAGCCACTCAGCATATCTTGTCAAAAATATGTCTTTAGATCTGCCAGCTTTATTCCATCGCTGTTTGAATTCTGGCAACAAATTTTTTTGAATTCTTGCAACAGTACAGGTGTTATTTGCTTCAGTTAAACCAGGAAACCTTTCTTTGATGTACATATGCACTGTACTTATGTGCTTTCCATGTTCTATTAAACGAACACATAACTCGCGTTTATTAATATTTATATAACTCATGTTTTCTATTTAAGTTGTTTTAATATGAAGAAAGATGTTGAAAACAATGTAATACAGGTTTCTACAAAACTAACATTTGTATCTTTTGTGCTAGCTTTTATACTTAGTACTTACCACAAGAATATCACAAAATGTATTTTGGTGCAAATAGAAAAATAATGATGATTCTAGAAATTTGCGGTTGTTGTGATTGTTTTTATTATGCCTGTAACAAACACGGATTTGGTTAATAACGATATTTTCTACCTTATCAACTACTAATATATTTTGATACTATAAATATGCGGCATATGCCACAAATAAAAATATCAGATAGGTACCTATTATCTATCTTTACGTGTACGCCACATACAATAACAACATTTAAGCAGGAATATTTATACTTAATATATTTTTAGAATTTTATAATCTTTATAATGTATGTACCTTAGAGGGCACATATAGAATTTTATTTTATTCATGTAATTAAAAACATATATTGTAAGTATTTACGCTATGCATTAGAAAATCATAATATGCAAGCGCGCTCCTATTCCCATTTTTTTAATTTTCACATAGAAATGCAGCGAAATGCAGTATGAGTTTTAGTACATTTTATAGACAAATATATTAGCTTCCAAATGCAGTAAATAGCTTGACCCGGGCAAACCCGGCGAGTAGTTAAAAGTTTAGTTAAAGTAGTTATTATCTAATTTTCAGCACAGGTATGAACAAACGATTCTACAAAGGAAACTAATGTATTTTTTAATTAGGAAGTTATAGGTCTGGAAAGTAGATGAAACACTCGTTCTACTGATATATAACACATTAGTAAATATTGATAAAGTATTAGCTTATTTCACTACACATTCAATGCACGCGCGTATGCCTTTCTCGGGAATAATCGGAACGCTCAACTTTAAGGCACTGTAAAACAATAGCGGAAGCTTCAAACAAAAAGCAGATTTGGTAAATAATACTTTAGTATGTACACTTTACTATAGTAACAATTTCGAACATCAAAGATGACATCGCCAAAATGCATTTTTGGCAAATCTCTATATGGACTGAAACCACTGTGCGCCGGTACGGTAACCAAAATACTAACAACCAGGAGCACTGGGGCTTCGTCGTACGATCCCCACCAGCTGGGTCGACCTTTTCTAGTCGAAATTATAAGCGACGGCCCCACGACAATAAAAGACGCTTTACGCACTCTCACTCTCTCTTGACTTATTCCACCACCTGACTTTTACTCTCTCTGAATCTTTCACGGTCACTCCTAACGGACGAATCTACCGCGCGCGCAGAATCTTAAGACCCCTTCCCCCGGATAGAAAGCACCCTCAACGAAAGTCACAGATAAGATACCCAAACTTCCCGCAAAGGAATTCAATATTACGATCTATTATAATGAAAGATCTATCGGGCGCAAGCGACACGTAACAACCTCACCAATCCACAGAAAACCCTACTCTTATCAATACTATGATAGTTGTTTCCATTTTGTTTTGCGTTATTCATTTACATTTTTAACGGTAACTTAGAAGTAACTAAGAGTTTTTGTAATTTCCTTTAGGTAAATATATGCCGTTGAAGTATATTAAATTTGATTGTCCTTAACCTCTTATTTAAAAAGTTACAGGCTTTGAAAAAGAGTAATTTTTTTGAACAGTGTAATTGGAATATATTTTCTAATTACGTGTGAGCCTGTTTGTAGTACTTGTAGTAATCGAAAAATCACATAAAAATGTGGAATGCAATTTTAAAAAATAAAGTGAGGAAAATGGGGTAAGAGGATATTCATTCGAGGGGTATTATAACGACAGAATGTTATGCTCAATATCGTCTCAGTGTCACTGCTATTTAAAATAACCTCTTTGAAGAAGTTAATGCCAATCTATTTACCATGATTAACATGAAATACATTTTTGTTTAAAATAATGCTGTAAATACATGACAGAAAGTTTGATCATTGTGTTTCTCTAGTTTTAGGAAAGACCGGCTTCGTATGTGATGATAAGTTCGATCTTAAAGCCGCTAACGTGGTATGCAAAGAATTAGGATTTCCTCTGGGAGCAATAGAAGTTAAAGGAAATTCATTCTTCGTGCCCGATTTAGACAGTAATACCATATTCTTGATGGATGATGTCGTTTGTACTGGTGCCGAAACCAGTATAAGAGATTGTAATTTTGATGATTGGGGAAAACACAATTGTATGGAAAAAGAGGTATGTGTCTGAAGGCAGACAAATTGACCACATTGCTCCACTTAGGATTTAATTGATTTATTTTAATAAGTTGCAATTGATACTACAATATTTGAGTGTAATGAATCTATACGATTCAATAATGAAGATAAACAGAATAACTTCTCAAATAAAATACAACAAATAAACCATAAAACTGATGAAGGATTATGCGTTAAATTCAAAGTTAGAGCACATTTTTAAAATATTTTATTTTATACAGGTTAAAAAACTAAACTTAGAGTCTGTAGCTTGATACTAAACATAAATACTGAAACACCTTAACCTTAACCACACTAAAGCACAGAAAGGCTAAATACGTATTTCGACAACTAAGTGTTCATATTCAGTAGCACTGATTAAAAATCGAGTTGTCTAGACACCGTAGCGTATGAGTGTTGTTCTGTTACGCTACGGTGTGAGACAACGCGGTTTTTAATCAATACTACTGAAGATGACAACTTAGTTGTCGAAATACGTATTCAGCCTTTTTTGTGCTTTAGTGTGGTGAAGGTGTTTTAGTGTTTTTGTTTATACAGGTTGTTCCTGATGGTGTTCCGCTTTTGTATTTCTTATTTTATTAATACACTAGATGGCTCGGCAGACACTGTTCTGCCCTTTCCGGTAGTTGGCGCAAATAATTTGACTTGATATAAATACGATGTTGAGTTGATGAATGCAATAACGCAGACTAATGATGTTTGTATGTTGAAATCAAAAGACAAATGATGTTCATATGCAAAACACAATTCGACCAAAAAGTAGCGCCTTCTATTGGACGACAGGATATACCAAATACAATTTTCTTGAGCACGCGAAAATGTTGCCTACACATAAATCGTTTCTGTTTATAAATATAAAATTTATTAATAACTTGACATCAGCGCCACCTATCGGGCCCAGCTTTTGTAATTTTCTTTTTCGGCACTAAACCAGCTTTTGTTGTAAATATGAGTCATCATGGTCCTTATACAAAATCTCGTCGTGGTATACGACGAGATTTTGTTAGAATAGTATAGAAAACTAATAAGAGTTGACTTTTGAAATTTCGTAAATATTAGTTTCCCGTTACGCTCTTTCGATTTAAAATAGGTTCAAATTTTTGTTTTTCCGATTACACCAGAAACAGATATCGACTTTCTTGTTTTAAATGGAATATCCTATTTTTTATGGTCGATTCGTATTTCCGACTAAAGTGGTATGGAAATGCGGTATTATAAACTTTTCAAAATATTACACGGTGATCAGAAAGCAATGCTAAACATTCCACCCAGAAAATATCAATATTTTGTTATTTGTAAATAACTTCCTATATTTTCTTCAACTTCAATGGATTGCACCACTGGCGGCTCTTTAATGAGAGCAAGTGAGCAATTGCACCCCCTGGAATTTTGAAACAAAACAAACCAAGCGGCGACTAACTGTGAAAGTATTTATTTATTACGTATTCATAGTTATTGAACAGGAACGTGGCGTGTACGGCACGCGAAACAACCTACATGCACCGATCGTCGTCACAGATATAATGACGACTAACAGCGCACGGATGTAAAGACCCCTTCCACCGAGAGAAACATACCCATGAGCAATGCCCTACCGTTGCTGCGTTAACCCATTAAACATTACATTGAAGGTGGGGAGAACTGTATTTTGTTCTAGTTCCATATCGTTAATACATAGCAAGTGTCGGCTCACCGCTGTTGGTTCTGCATCTCCACATAATTACGTAACGGTCCCGCTTGATTTAATATTTTTATGTATGTACAGGGGTCGATTAATATTTTAATAATGATTTGAATTAAAATACGATAATTCCAGAACGCGTATGCCATATCCTAAAATATTTCGTCTAATACATCTCCAACTGCTCTAGTCGACAGTGTATTCAAATTTAAAACTATGACTTTTCTTAAGATGCAAATAAATCTCTTACTATTTAAAATTTTTTCATAAAAATACAAAGCATATATTTTGTCAAATTTAATAGCTCGAAATAGATTGAAACTCCAAGACCCTTGGAAATGTCGTTGTCTAACAACTCGAGGGTTATCTTCCGGCCAAAAATAGCGATTGAACACTGTTTTCTGTTTACCCTTTATTATTTTGAGACGTTTATAATACCGTATTTAAAGCAGTGTACTTACCAAAATAATTACCCAGAATTTTAAATTTGTGCATGCATTCAATTATTGGGAATGTTGTTATGAGTAAAAAGCCTGCAGCTAGCAATTTTATTAGACAAACTAGCCTTAAAATTAAGTCGAAAATAAGAATCAATCATGAAAAAATGAGTATTCCATTTTAAATAAGGAAGTCGATATCCATTTCCGATGTAACCGGAAGAAACAACATTTTAAAACTATTTTAAATCGAAAGAGCGTAATGCCAAATTAATATTTGCGAAATTTCAAAACTAAATAAGCTACTATATAAAACAAGAAAATGGGCGTGCTTAAAACCACACGGCAGAAGTGAAAACTTCATCAAGGCGAGGTTAATAATACGAAATCCAACTTTTTTTTCGTTCTATATTACATTAGGGTCATCCTGCATAGACGAATTCAGTTGTTGAGATTTAGTGTGCTTCTTTTGACAATATTTCTTCACGCGCGCATTAGACATTTCCCTTTTTCGTTTTAATTTGTCATCGTTTTGATTTTCTTCATCCATCCTGTGTAACAGAAAAAAATTAAATGCTTATAAATTCGTATATAATGAGCAATTAAAGCAATGCTCTATTCTCAACATTTCTGTTTTGCATTGGTATAAGTACAAATTATAGTAAATGCGTGTGGACGTTATTTAACGACCGGAATATACTGATCAGTTTCCGAGTCATCCATATCATTTTAATAAAAATGCTAAAACTTACCTGAGCGTGAAATATTATATTATAATAGAGATAATGTCTCATACACACACAACAAATTTTTTGGTTAACCGTCCGGGAAGTTACCAATTAGCGAACGCAACACAGTCCGCGAAATATAATCGCGTGGGTGTACAAACAACTTTAAAGGGTTCCTCGCTTACGAGTCCCGCGCTGGTCTGATGCTAACGTGCCGGCTTCTCACCCGTGTGGCTCGGGATCGAATCTGCTTTGGGACATGAATTTATTTATTCATTTAAATTTCAATTTAATTGAAATTAAATACCTCTATATGATATATTTCTCTCGTTCCCTTAGTCGACTCGAGCCGACTTTACCCGAACGAGCGTTACATAGCCGAGCGTGACGGCTCAGTCTTGTTCAGTGCCCACAATCAATTACACTTCAAAAAATAGGTGTGGGCATCACACGACTTTCTTATAAGTATGTGCCTTCCAATTTATATATTTATCACCTTCAAAAACTAAATCTGTGGGTAAATGGGTTACTTCAGTTCCAAATTTTGAATTTTTTATACAAAAATTATTTGAAATCCACCTCCAAATACTTTTGTACTTCTAGTCTCTTAATAAATCTCTACAGAGTGCAGCAGGTTCTAAACGAACTCCCCGGAAAATCTAAAATCTTCATAATGGGAGACTTCAACTCAAGAATCGGCAATACAGCTCTACCAGGTATAATGCAAAGGTTTAACGAACACGTCATCAACAACAATGGAGAAATGCTAATAACACTATGCGCGCAAAACGAACTGCGAATTAATAGTACATTTTATACACACAAAATTGAAGAAATAGCAGTGTCTAATATTATATTGCAAAATTAAACCTTAAATTTTTGTCTTGGATTGTTGATTGGTTCGTCGGTTTGTTCATCTTGGAATAGTTTCTTTTTAAACCTGTTTTGACTTTGTGGAAAATCAGTATCCACCCCCAAATCATCAGCAACGATACTTGCATTGGCAATTGCATGATCATACGCTTCATCTGCTCTACGATTATTTAGTTCTGATATAAGATTTTGTAATTGTCAGTCACGATTTGTAAATCACATTTAGAATTTTGCATTATTTTATTTACCACATTAATTAAATTTAAAATATCGTGCTGTTAATGGAACAAAATAATTTAAACGAGGAAACCTTCTGAATTAAATTTTTTGCTTGAGTTCTTGGTTCCATGTCTCTTGTTTGATTTTCTTGAATATTTATTAACGCTCTCAAAATTCCCTTCAAATCGTTTTTCAACGGTCTTAAAGCTTGAATTCTACTTTCCCATCTGGTGTTGGGTTGGGTTGCTAGATTTTCAACATACTGTTGCAAAATAGACCAATGTTTAACGGATGAAGAAAAGTAGTTGTAAAGCTCCTGCACTACTCCGAAGAAATTAGCTGTTTCGAAGGAAATTTTAGCTGCATCATTTACAACTAAATTTAGAGAATGCGCAGAACAGGGGATATAGAGTGCCTTCGAATTATTTTCAATAATTTTTTGTTGCAATCCTTTGTGCTTTCCTCTCATATTAGCACCACTATCGTAAGAATGGCCTCGTAAATCTGAAAAATTCCTTCCAACGATTTTAAATGTCCTTTTATGAATTCAAACAGACCCTGTCCAGTAGTGTCGCCGACAGATTGAAATCTTAATCAATGTTCTGCAATTTGGGCTTTATTGGTTTCCTCGTTCTTATAAACAAACGAATTACAATAGTCAACTATTCGGTATGACTGACATCAGGTGTAGTATCCAGAATTAGTGAGTAATATTTTGACGAGTTAATCACATGTAATAAATGATTTTTAATTCCTTCTAACATAATGCTTATAATTTCATTCTGAATTTGATTTCATAAGTAATGAGCAATGTTCTTCTTTTGAGATGTTTGAGTTTTGTGGAGATGTTCAGCGGTTATTGGATAAAATTTTGCTATGGTTTCAACCAACTTCAAAGAATTTCCACTGTGATAAAACTCTTTCGAAGAACCTCTAAATGCAAGGAATTGACGGGCTAAATATTGAATTAAATAAATAAGCCGTTCAATAACCGATTGCCAGTAAACATTTTCTGCATCATAAACTCTTTGTTGAGCTGCATCAATGGTACATAACTTACGCAAAGACATTTTAAGTGCACTGCATTTTGAACTATGTTTAGGGTGCGATGCACTGCTTTCATGTGTTTTCAAAATGTGGGTTAAATGTGCCCAATCATTACATCCATCCTTAATAAGCTGTGAATGCTTCTCAGTGAATAGTTTACATGGGAAGCACAAAACCCGGTTTCCCGAATTTGAATCTACTAAATAATTTCTAAATACTTTTTCTCCATTCGGTAATGTTCTATAATAGAACGATTCTGAAGACTTTCTGCCATAACGGAATGGTAATCAAGCGGGGAGGGCCATCATCAATTAAATAATCTCTAATTTTTATAGAAATTGTATCAGGCCAGGTAATTCAAAGTCAAAATCTTCGTTTTGAGATATTACATTATTACCAGCCGAATTTTCTACGTCAACATCTAAGTTTCCTATTGGTACAATCGTGGCTTCTTCTTGATCATATTCTGATGAAGTTACATTTTGAGATAAATTTTCATTATGAAATTCCAAACCAGATGTTAATGTTGATGGCCGCCACATTATTACATTATTACATATTGAATGGCGACTTTTGGTTGCCACATTTAAAAAAAGGTATGTATTACCATTGCAAAAGAAAGGCAAACTAAACAATGACGTTGAGTCGCAACAGCTTCTCAGCACATAAAGAATAAATATATGCCGATACAAAACATACCCAATTCCTGTTGTTACATGTTACAAATTCTTAGATTTTTAATACGTCGCATGTGGTACCGCGAACTCCACACGGCACGTGTCTTTATTGTTCGTATCGGCAATCAAATTTTGTTTTACACAAACGAAAACAACTCGCAGAAACGAAAACAAAAGTAAAACAAAAGCAAAATATAAAATTAAAATAAAAATAAAACCCCATTTTATTGCTTAGAAAATATAAAACAAGCAAAATTGCAAGCGTATAATTAACAACTTTTATTTAAGTAAAATTGTTAATTACATATACGCTTGTGCGGTGAATAATTTTGCCACACCTACGCGGCGGCCCTGAACCCTATAGCAGAGGGAGAGAACACCGAAGAAATGTGGGATAAGATCAATACCAACATAATAGGAGGTGTCGCAGAGGCACTCGGAATAAGGAAAGTGAACATAAATGGTAAGAAAAACAGAAAGCAATGGTTTACAGACGAAGTGAAAAGGTTAGCAAAGCAAAAAAAAGAAGCTTACATCAGATATAGAAGCAGAAGAACAACAGAAGAATACCAAGAGTATAAAACGATTAGAAACAGAGTGAATGATACCACAAGAGAAATAAAGAAGACATGCTGGGAAAAATTCTCTACAGGTATGGAACATGATCTATACGGGGGACACAGAAGGATTTGGACTATACTAAGGAACAGAAAGAGAGCAGTAACCGAAGAAGTACAAATAAACATCATTACTCCAGGAGAATGGGAAACACATGTAAAATACTTATATGAGACAGGAGCAGGTGACAATGAAAAGAATGACGACAACACCTACACAGAACAACTTTTGGAAAAAGATTACATAACACAGAACGAAGTACATGAAGCACTATTAAGATTAAAAAATAGAAAGGACTTCAAATGGAAACATCAATCACACTATTGTTCCAAAAAATTATCTCGACCCAAAATGTGCCTACTGATTGAAAAAACAGCATTACAATACCAATCTATAAAAAGGGAAACAAGAACGATCCGTAAAATGATAGAATGATATCTTTATTAGCCAGCATAAGGAAGCTCTTCACAAAAATTATAACAACAAAAATAACGAACCGAAGAGAATAGAAATAAGCGAAGAACAACAATGCTTCAGACAGTGGATCGACAGTGGACGAAACCTTTGTTTCTCTGGCTAATAGATATGAGGAAAGCGTTCAACAGAATACAAATAGCCGATATCATAGATATACTCCAGGAATACAAGATACCCGTACCTTACATTAACGTAATGAAAGAGCTTAATAAAAATAACACCACAAAGATCAAAACATCACAGGGATTTACAGAACAAGTACCAATACTAATTGGAATCCAACAGGGAGATAGTGTGAGCCCAATCTCGTTCAACCTCATTATGGATAAAATAATTCATACTGTAAAAGAAGTTGATGGAGGATACAGAATGGGACAAGAATCGATAAAGATACTATGCTACGCTGACAACTCAATTTTGATGGCGGATAATGAAAACGATCTACAGCGACTACTATATAGGCAGTGGCGGCTCTTTAATGAGAGCAAGTGAGTAATTGCACCCCCTGGAATTTTGAAACAAAACAAACCAAGCGGCGACTAACTGTAAAAGTATTTATTTATTACGTATTCATAGTTATTGAACAGGAACGTGGCGTGTGCGGCACGCGTAACAACCCACATGCACCGATCGTCGTCACAGATATAATGACGACTAACAGCGCACGGATGTAAACTATTCGAATGTTTACCCCTTCCACCGAGAGAAACATACCCATGAGCAAAGCCCTACCGTTGCTCCGTTAAGCCATTAACATTACATTGAAGGTGGGGAGAACTGTATTTTGTTCTACTTCCATATCGTATAATACATAGCCTGTGAGCAAGATTCCCAGTCTGCTCACCGCTGTTGGTTCTGCATCTCCACATAATACGTAACGGTCCCGCTTGATTTAATATTTTTATCTATGTACAGGGGTCGATTAATATTTTAATAATGATTTGAATTAAAATACGATAATTCCAGAACGCGTATGCCCTGTTTCCTTAATGGGGAAAAGGATTGTTTTTAACATTGATGTGCCCTTATGTAATAATTTTATTTAAACGATTACGCATACATGCAGAGTGGGCGGAGCTAGCTGAAATTAATTTCTCTCTTCTGATTAAAGTAAAATTCGGCATTTGGGGGTTTTTGTGGTGTCATTGATCACGTATCCAATGTTATTTTTGAAAATTGACGTATGAATATGAAATTTTAGATACGGGGGTGTCTTAGGTCACCGATCACGAATCCATAATCAAAATGTCAAAAAAACAAGATGGCGGAAGATTTTTTGAAAATTGACGTATAACTGTGAAATTTTAGATACGGGGGTGTCTTAGGTTGCCGATCACAAATCCAAAATCAAAATGTCAAAAAAAACAAAATGGCGGAAGATTTTCTTGATAATTGACGTATGAATGGGAAATTTTAGATACGGGGCTGTCTTAGGTCACCGATCACGAATCCATAATCAAAATGTCAAAAAAATAACAAAATGGCGGAAGATCTTTTGAAAGTTGACGTATAAATGTGAAATTTTAGATACGGGGGTGTCTTAGGTCACCAATCACAAATCCAAAATGAAAATGTCAAAAAAAACAAAATGGCGGACAGTTTTTTGAAAATTGAAGTATGAATGTGAAATTTTGGATACGGGAGTGTTTGTGATCGCTTATTACGTCTTCAATTTGGCGATTCATCGAAGCGTGATTGAACAGGTCTTAAATTTAATAATACTTCATTTTTTCTTAACGATAGTAGATTCGAAAACATCAGAATAGTATTACCTTTCTCGCTCTTGAGTGTGTACCAGTTTGTGTAAAAAAGAGTTCGAGAAGAATTTTAAATAAAATATACTATTGACTAAATAAAATATATGTAGGGGTGCTTCGAAAACAAACTGTACAATGAACAGTACCTGTCTGGAACAGTATGTCGGTGAAACTTATAAAGATTAGGTAAGCGTTCTTGTATTATACTTTTTAATTTTGAAATTATGCACTCCCTATGTGAACCACCCCGAGCCGCCACTGTATATAGGTTTCAAACAAGAGCGGAGAAACTTAATATGAAGATATCTATAGAAAAAACACAAGCAATGGTCATAGCAAAGGAGCCCATTAGATGTAAACTGGCTGTGAACGACAAACCCATCCACCAATGTATGCAATGTACGTACTTAGGAACTGAGATAACAAGCGCCAAAAACTTACAACAGGAAGTCAGAACCCAAGTGAACAAAGCCTCAAGAATCTCTGGCAATCTGAGGCACCTCATATGGAGGAACAAATACATTTCCACTGAAAGCAATGTCCGCATATATAAAACTGCCGTGAGACCTGTACTCACATATGCAGTGGAAATTCGAGCGGATACAACAAAAGCGAAGAGCATGATGAGGGCAGCAGAGATGAACACATTGAGGCATATTAAAGGCGTAAACTTGAGAGACCAGATAAGAAGCAGAGATATAAGAACAGATCTCAAAATTCAAGACGTCGTGCACCCCACCGGTCGACCTCCCAAAAGATGGTGCGAAATCTGGACATCTGCTTCCCAAGAGGCTGAACGAAATCAAGAGTAGAATAAACAAACATCTGCAAAAATCACGAGGTCGAAAATTATACTACGTATAAGAAAGTAAAAGCACTTTCATTTTTTCCGAATTTTCTAATTTTCCGGGCAACTTTTCGAATTTTCCTTTCCGCAAAAACCTTGTTCGGACTATTACGAATTTTTTTTTTTTAATTAGCCCAATCGGGCCAGTCGTTCTCAAGTGATGCGCTTACCAACAAACAGTATTTCATTTTTATTTATATAGATTTCAATGAATCTTCTATGTCAAAATTAACATTTTAGATTAATTTACTACGTTTCGCTACCGTTTGATAACGCTAGATCTGGGTTTTATCGTTCTTAAACTTGGTGGCATATTACTTATTCTTAAATAGCATGTGGTATATATTATATGTGAAAGCCACGGTTTTTTTGGCGTATTTGATTCAATTATTTGTTACATATATGTATTACTAAAACTTATTCTGGTTTGCCTTGCTTTCATTTTTAGAGGGTTTAATGTCAGACTAAAAATTATCTACCGGTATCTTTTATTAATATTTCTTTAATACATTTCTATTTTCTTACTTTAGGTGTACATTCTTTATACCATCATTTATATCATAAACTCTACAATTTAAAAATATTTTCATTTACACAGAGTGTTCGACAACGACAAACCAACACAAACTTATCTTTTTTTAATGGAATCCTATGCAATCTTTTACATTTTGTGATAGGGCTTGAAGAGCTGAATAAAATTACCATCAACTTGTATTATCGATTTCCAACTGTTTCTGAGATATGGCGATTTTTCGTTAAAAATTGTACAACATTTGAAAGTTGCTATGAAATCGCGACTGATGATGAAATACCTATTATGGGCTCAATTAGTAGAGATATCTTTTCAGTGTGTGAAATTAATGTTTATTTCGACAAATCTATGCATGTTCTTAAGAAATACATACAATTCCCAAAAGTTAAAAATTCTAAAAAAGATTAATATAGTTTATTTAAAAAGTATATTTATTGTCATTGAAAAGTACTTAAAATTTACCAATTAAAAATATGTACTTTCTAGTGCCTATGGGCGATATTCCAAAAGTTATAGGTTATTATTTGAATAACTCTGATTACGCTTTAAAAATATGAGTTGCATTGACTTAATTACAGATAGATAGCATTACTAAAATTATTCGAAAAGAGTTACTTCTAATATTTTTTTTACAAATAAATAGTTTTTATTAAAATTTTAAAACTCATATAATGAAAAGTTCAGAAGTTCATGAATTAACAATAGTTAAAATATCGCAGTCGCTCTTTGTCAAAAAATTGTTTATCGTCATACGTAGACTAAATTCTAAATTACTTTAAAATTAGAGAAAGTCCATATATAGATTTATAAATTCAGTTGAAATGCAAATCGTCAATACTAGTATTTGAATGTATGTTATTGAAAACTTCTATAACTTTCGCAATATCTTGAAAAACATATAAGCCACTGTTTTCAAGTATAACACTAATAATAAGTTTAAGTTATCATATAACAAATTAAAAAATGTTTGGTTTTATAGTATGTTTATAGTTTTTAGTATTTGAAATATACAAAATATGGAAACAAAATATATTTACGGTAAACCAAAAATTAGGGATTCTCAGTGGCGTAAAAATGCTATTTATAAGATCATTACTCTTAAAAGTAGCTTCATCACAAAATAAAATATAAGATACAACATTGTGGTAGTGATTTATTTTCTTCAACATGGTATTACACAAGGCAATCCTATTTACAAAAACTTTCCTCTGATGATCTTGATGTAATACAGATAGAATTTAAAGTTGTTTTAGGTTCTATTAATAAAGTTTTTGCTCACATCAAGGTCTCTAGAAAGTTTACGCACGATTGTATGAGGATTTTCTTGAACGCATAACAAAAGAACCTTTTGTGCATCTGCGTTTTCTATGGCAGCAGTTACACGGAATACTTCCAGTTTCCTCAACTCTTGTTAACTTTTTTTGAAAAGCAGTCACCGATGGCAGTCGCATATTTGGATATTTTTGGATGTATGTCTTTGTGCCAGCAAACAATAATTTTTTTTTTGCATTCTATTGCTAATACATGAACTTCCAAACTTTTCATGGCAACTCATATTTTTAAGTCATAATTGGGTTTATTCAGATATAATATTCTATAACTTTTGCAATATCGCCCACAGGCGGAAGAAAGTACATATTTTTAATTAGTAAATTTTACGTGTTTCTCAATGACATATATACCGTTTGACTGAAATAAAAGTAGATATAGGGAAACACAGACACGCACACATGTGCATGCAAACATGAAATGGAGGGGTACGATAGTAGGGGAGTACAGATGAGTTCATATCGGGACACCGGGGTACCGAGGCGCGAGGCTTTAGTGCAAAACGTTGAAAGCTAGTATGCAGACGTTTGCTTTAAGGAATTGCTACGCTATGTACGGCTTTTGTATAATATTTTTTTAACTGATGTATAATGTATTAACATTGAACTGAAACAAAACTCTATAAAATTTGTAACTAAAATAAAATTCTTATAAAAAATTAAATAAAATTCTCACATTTAATACACAATATGTATTTTTTCCTCGACAGTTAAGGGCATTTTATTTTAATATTTGCGAGTTTGCTCAGATACAATGTATGTACGTTCACGCTCTAAAGTTACGGAACGAATGCCATGTCCGCGCTCTCGATCTCCCCACTATCTCCCACACCACCGGTATGGGTAAACCGAGAGCCACATTCTTGAACTGTTGTATACATACATACATAGGTACATGTTTATGTGTGTGTATTTGAAGATGCATATTAACTTTTAACTACGACAATCTGTATATACATATTCAATTTTTTTTAGAAATCTCAACTTTAGCGAATGGTATGTAATTCTAAAGAACATGCGTAGATATATCGAAATAAACATTAATTTCATGTACTGATAAGATATCTCTACTAATTGAGCCCATAATATGTATTTTATCATCAATCGTTATTTCGTAGCAACTTTTCAAACGCTGGACAATTTTTAACAAAAAATCGCCATATCTCAGACACAGTTGAAAATCGACAAATAGAAACTGATGTAATTTTAATCAGCCGTTCAAGGGCTTTCATAAAATGTAAAAGAATGCACAGCATTCTATTAAAAAAAACATATGTTTGTGTTGGTTCGTCGTTGTCGAACACTCGGTATAAATGAAATACATATTTTTAAATTGTAGAGCTTGTGATTTTACCGGGTGTTTCAGAATTGCACGGCACTATTGTAGGTACTTGTTCTCCAGCATAAAATAAACAAAAAAGTCCATATAAACATACCGTAAAACAGGACTTCTTTGGCACACGGGGTATCTTTGGCAGCGTGCGCGCACCTTTGCTTTTATTAAGCTGCTTCGGCTAGTTTTGATATTCAGCCGCTGAGAGTTGTTCAGATGGGTCAGTACTCTCCGCACCGTAAAATATGGTACGAAATTACACGCGGTTACCCGGATCAAGGCCCTATAAAAACTATACAAAGCAAGATTTAACCGATGCAGTGCAAGCTGTTAGAGTGGGGAGGATGTCACAGGTACAAGCCTCCAAACGCTGGAAAATACCTAGGGGAACTCTTCAAAATAAACTATTTGAGAGGCATGAGGGACGTGTAGGTCACCCAACCATCCTTACCGAACAGGAGGAGACCCTTATATCAGACATCATCAACCAGGTAGCAAACTGGGGTTTCCCCGTTACTGTTAGTGACACCAGAGATATTGTGCAAAAATATGTAACAAAACAAGGCAGAAACGTTCCTGAATGGCCCAACAATAGGCCAGGACCGGACTTCATTGAAAAATGTATTAACAGAAATAACATTAGCATTCGATTGGCATCTAATATTAAGCGTGCGCGGGCATCCGTCGGGCGCGCGGACATAATGGAGTTTTCCAATAACATTAAACATGTTCTCGAATCTGTTAGTGCCAACGAAGTGTTTAACTATGACGAAACTAACTTTAGTGACGACCCCGGGGCGAAAAAAGTGCTAGTTCGTAGGGGTACCAAAAGGGTTGAAAGGGTTCAAGAACATTCGCGTTCAGCAATAAGTGTAATGGTCTGTGGGAGCGCAAATGGAATCCTCCTACCACCAATGGTTGTCTATAAAGCCAACAATATCTACGAAAATTGGACTATTGGTCAGTTTATGATAACAGCAGCAGTGGATGGTTCGATATGAATTTATTTGAGATATGGTTCTTCAAACTCATGCTACCCCACATCAAAGAAAATTTTAATGGCAAGACAACTGTGATTTTAGGTGATAACCTAGCCTCACATTTTTCTTCAGCGGTAGTAAAGGCTGCTAAAGAAAATAATATTTATATGGCTCCCTTACCCCCTAATTCAACCCACTTCATGCAACCTTTAGACGTTGCTATCTTTGCTCCTATGAAGAAGAAGTGGAGAGCTATTCTGGATGATTGGAGAAGGACGAGTCGCGTAAAAGGCACTCTTCTCAAGGAACCCTTTCCAAATCTTCTAAACCGGTTGTGGAGATCTGTGCATGAAACAGTGGGAAAAAATTTAAAATCCGGATTCGTGCCACGGGGATTTTTCCGTATGATCCGCAGCAACCTTTATCTAAACTGCCAGAAACTGCAACAAGTGAAACATCTTCTATCCTGAATGATAGTGTATTAGAGTTTCTTCAGGAGACACGTGGACAAAAACGGTTTCTAATTCTAAAAGAACACCCGGCAAAAAATTATACCCGGCAAAGAAATTGATTTTGAAGATAATGGAGACAGGCTAGACGAGGAAAATATAATAATTGAAGGTGAGAATAGTGACAAACAAAACACGGTTAAGGGAAAAGGTAAAGGCAAAAAAAAATGAAGAAAATTAAAAAAACGACAACAGAGGACATCAATCAACCATCATCTTCAAGAAGCAAAAATGAAGATGAATGTGGAATTTGTGCTGCTGATTGGTCTCATTACACTGGACCAGACTGGATCCAAAAACAAATATTATACTTGTGGGGAAATGTGAATAAGATTATTAATTGTCATTTTAGCAAGGCTTAAGCGGGAAGGAGTATTTTTATTTTTTTACCAAGAATGTTGTTTCAGTTCCTTCAACGGTGCCAAATATTAAGAATATTATTTTTTAGTTTGATCAATGTGTTTTGTTCATTTTGATATTATTTATGTTTCTTTTAATGTTTATATTGATAAGACCGAATTTTGTGCCTTCAAAAATATTCCAAATATGTTATTTTTTATAGTTCTTTAATAAATATTTGAACATGTTATTTTTTTATAGAAAATGATTATATTATAATAAAAAATATTGAATTTTTTATTTAAAATCTTAAAAAAAAATTAAATTGCTGCCAAAGTAACCCCACGATGGGTCTACATTATATTTTCTAACTTTTCTGTTACGGTGCCAATGTAACCCCAAACACGGGGCTACTCTGGCACCCACTTTGTTATTTTTTTCTTAAAACTGATGTATTGAAAAAACCCCATTTTATGGCAGATCATAGGTACGGCCCGTATTGCTATCACTGATTTTTTTCAAGTCGATTCGATTACAAATACAGACCCTAGGGTAAAAAATACCTCAAAACCTGCACAAAGTAGCCCTGTTTTACGGTATGTCGCAAATTAATTTATAACTAAGATATTGGAGCGTAAAGATATTTATTTAACAATACAACATCCAAAAGAACGTTTAAAGTGGCCACCGTTTTGTTGAATGCAGCATTCAGCACGACAAATTCATGCTTCTTTAGCACATCGTATAGCTTCAGGATGATTTTTGATAGTTGCTGCGGCTTCCACGATGCGATTACTAAACTCTGATGAATCCCGATCTCCCGATCTAACGCCGTTAGATCGGTAGTTTATTAATCGCATCGTGGAAGCCTCAGCAACTATCAAGGATCATCCTGATGCTATACGAAGTGCCAAAGTCGAATGAATTTTTCGTGCTGCATTGAACAAAACTTGGCCACTTTAAACAGTTCTTTTGGATGTTGTATTGTTAAATAAATATCTTTATGCTCTAATATCTTAGTAAAAATTAATTTGCGACATATGTTTACATGGACTTTTTTGTTTATTTTATGTTGGAGAACAAGTACCTACAATAGTGCCGTGCAATTCCGAAACACCCGATATACAATTTTTGTATTAAAAATTATTCGCTATCTACAATATTAGATACCAATAATGGACTTTACCGCTCCTCTGGGACACCCGGTATATTATGATTCCAATATCTAACTTATGCTCTTATTTGTTTCTCTATGTATAAGTTGCCTATGCTCTTGTTTTAGTACTAGTTCAACTCACTATTCTCCCTTTTGCTATTGCAATCCTTAAACATTCAATATTCCCTTTTTCCATGTTCTGTCAGTTTTCTTTTTTGTTTTCGGAACTTTGGTTTGTTCCTAATTTTTGTCATCTCTTTCGCGACCTGATCTACTGCCAACACCTGTATCAAAAGTTGATTTAGACTTTTCCATTTAAGCTTTTTGTCTATCTATTCGTTCTTGTAGTATTTCTGTTCGTTTTCTGTCTCTCTCTGATTTATTATCCTATGGTGATCTTTAGCTAAATATTTTCCGTGTTGTTGTTGTTCCTCTGCCCTTTGCCTTTTTCCTTTTTACTTTCATTTGTTCCATTAAATTTTAGTCTATTCATATTCTCCACTTCTCCTCTTGATTCTTTGCTTTCTCTTCTAACCCTGACTACCCTTCGCGTCGGTGGTTTCATCAACAGACATCCAAAGATGTTGGGTTTTCAACTTCTTTCTAATACCATTGGTAACATCTTCATAAATTTCGTTAACGTATTTCTTGTGTAGACTTGAGAAACTGGGTACATTAAAAAGTTTATCATCGACTTTGCAATGAGTTTTGAAATATCGGATTGTCCGATTTATATAAAGAAATATTACAACCCAGAAAAATTACACAAATTTTTGCAAAATGCTTCTTGTAAATTCTTCGAATTATTGTGAAAACTTTCCTCCATGAGTTGCTGTCGCCGTTTATTAGAATTTTCAAAAACTCTTTTCTGATGAAATGTTTTCAAATGTTCCACCATTTGAAATTTATTCCGGCAGATAATCTGTGTAACAAATGTATATTTTTAACATTCAGTTATAATAATTATTATTAATTACTATATTGCTACAAACACTACAAAGATAAAATGTCTTTTTTTTGTAAAGTTCTGCAGTTGTTTAAACTATAATTTGGTTATTTTCGTTATGTTAATAACAAAGAAATTACAAAGATGTATTAGTTTTAAACAACATAAAATTAAATATATTTAATAATTTATTATAAAATTGTTGAACATGAAAAATATTCTTAAAATTATAGAACTTCTTATTGACAGGATATTTATAAATTCGACTTACTGTTTTCCTGTTGTCAAATAACTCATAACTAGAGACTGGAAAATATGCACTAAAAAGTTTGCCAAATATGCATGCAATATGCGCTTAAAAAATCCCTAAATATGCACTTACAATATGCAATATGCACTTATGATGTGCATTTATTTATTATGTTTTAGAAATTATAATTCATTTGTCGTATTTACAAATTGTATATTTATTTATTACAATAAATTGTCGTATTTACAAAGTATATATTTATTTATTACAATAAATAACCATATATTTCTTTAAATTTTCCATAGTTAAATTATGTCTACGATCTGTATGTATATGTTTATATTGGGAAAATATTCTTTCAACATCGCAAGATGTGATCGGGGCATTCTTAAAACTAGGTATTAATGAGGGGCTTATATTAATGTCTTCCTTAAAATTGCCATTAATTATATTATTTATGGATTTTAATGTAACAAAACCTCCATTTTACTTTCTTATACGTAGTATAAGGAAGTATTGTGATGATGAAAATTTTCGACCTCGAGATTTTTGCAGATGTCCACGTTTTGAGGTCCCCTGATACCAAAAAAGTGGTTTTTAAAAAATGTCTGTGTGTCTGTGTGTGTGTGTGTGTGTGTCTGTGTGTCTGTCTGTGTGTGTGTGACCACGATAGCGGTCAAACCGCTGGAGATATCAATTCCAAATTTTGTATTTACGAATATAATCTCCCTCTAGAGAACTGATTAGATTTTGAGCAAAATCGGCAGACCGGAAGTAGTAGTTTACTTCAGTGAAAAAATCGAATTTTGCAAATATTTCGTCAATTACTAAGTTTAAACAAATTTATAAAGAATTCAAATGTACTCAAAATTAAATTTGAGAAAAATTGTTTTAATAAAGTTTTTCGAAATTCCTACCGGAAGTAGGTCTTTTACTCTTATCGAAAATCAGTTTTTTGCGAATATCTCGCAAGTCATGCTTTCTAGGCAGGTACATTACGAGTATAAAAGTATTTAGAACATACTTTTAAATATCTTTTGTATAAAAAAAATTTCATAATTCAGACCGGAAGTACCACCTTTACTCTTATCGAATAGCGATTTTTTGCAAATATGTCGTAAATTATGCATTCTATATATATTTATGAAGAGTACAAAAGTATTTAGAGTTGGATTTGGAATATTTTTTGTATAAATGAAATTTCAAAATTCGGACCGGAAGTAACACTTTCATACGTATAAGAAAGTCGTGTGGTGGCCACACCTCATTTTTTGATTAGAATTGCGGCTAATTTTTCTTTAATTCTTTTTCCAGTCAATCCGTTGACCTCTCCAATTTTCTCTTCAATATCATTTACAATGCCAACACCATCATTTAAAGATAAATTTCTATATTCTAATCTAGTAATTGCCTGCTCAATTATCGCAAAATTAGATTTAATATATGAAAGCTGGTTTTGTATTGTCGAATTATTGAAAATTACGTTACACTTTTCTATGGCAAGACTGGTTGCTGAATCAAATTGAGTTACAACATTTTTGATGCCTTCGTAATTATCGGCAAGAAACACAGCACATTTAAGCCATGTTCCCCATCTTGTTAAGATAGGTTCTGGTAGCAATGGAATGCCGGGAAGCATTTCGTTATATAATTGCACTCGTAAGGGCGCCTTTAAAAACCCTTTTTTGATATTACTAATTAAATTATTTACATCTGGAAACTCTAACCTAACTTTTTCAGCAACCCTATTTAAACCATGAGCCAAACAAGTACAATGGATTAAATTGGGGAAAAAAAATTTCAGACTTACCATTAACAGAAATTTTTCAAAAGGTACTTTGTCGGGTAAAAAGAAATTCGTTAAGGACTCATTAATAAACCTGGCTATGGTAACATAATTTGTTTTGTCTAAATTACCTACATTAATTAAATGTCTTTTAGATTGAGTTGAACCATTTAAGGTTCCAATAATCAAATTAGCAACCTGACTGCCTTTCGTGTCGGTAGTTTCATCAACAGAGAGCCAAAGATTTTGGATTTTCAACTCCTTTCTAATACCATCGGTAACATCTTCATAAATTTCGTTGATGTATTTCTTGCGTAGAGCTGAGGAACTGGGTACATAAATGGGTTTATCATCGACTTTGCAATAAGTTTTCAGGAATTCTTGAAATATCGGATTGTCCAGTTCATGTAAAGGAATATTACAACCCACAAAAGGATTACACAAATCTTTGGAAAATGCTTCTTGTGAATTCTTCGAATTATTGAGAAAACTTTCCTCCAAAAGTTGCTGTCGCGGTTTATTCAAATTTTCAGAAACCCTGTTCTGATGAAATGTTGTGTTCAAATGTTGCACTACTTGAAATTTCTTCTGGCAGGTAATCTGTGTAACAAACATATATTTTTAACATTCAGTTATAATAATTATTGTTAATTACTATATTACTACAAAAACTAGAAAAATAAATTGTCTGGTTTTGTAAAGTTCTCCAGTTGTTTAAATTTGATTGATTTTGGTTATTTTGGTGTTTATAACAAAGAAATATTACAAAGATATATTAGCTTTTAAGAACATAAAATTAAACATATCTAATAATAATTTATTATGAAATTGTTTCATTATATTTATGAACACAAAAAAATTCTCATAATTGTAGAACTTGTTATTGACAAAATATTTCAAAATTCAACTTATCCTTTTGTCGCAGAGTGTGCACAAAACACTTTCTTCGTCAATAATTTTTAGTGCACTGCAATCACTTATCCAATTTTTACTTTCTTATACGTAGTATAAGGAAGTATTGTGATGACGAAAATTTTCGACCTCGAGATTTTTGCAGATGTCCACGTTTTGAAGTCCCCTGATACCGAAAAAGTGGTTTTTAAAAAATGTCTCTCTCTGTGTGTGTCTGTCTGTCTGTCTGTCGCAGAGTGTGCACAAAACACTTTCTTCGTCAATAATTTTTAGTGCACTGCAATCACTTATCCAATTTTTACTTTCTTATACGTAGTATAAGGAAGTATTGTGATGATGAAAATTTTCGACCTCGAGATTTTTGCAGATGTCCACGTTTTGAAGTCCCCTGATACCGAAAAAGTGGTTTTTAAAAAATGTCTGTGTGTGTGTGTGTCTGTCTGTCTGTCTGTGACCACGATAGCGGTCAAACCGCTGTAGATATCAATTCCAAATTTTGTATTTACGTGTATAATCTCCCTCTTGAGATCTGATTAGTTTTTCAGTAAAATCGGTGGACCGGAAGTAGCAGTTTACTTCAGCGAAAAAATCGAATTTTGCCAATATTTCGTCAACTACTAAGTTTAAACTAATTTATAAAGAATTCATATATACTCAAAATTAAATTTGAGACAAATTATCTTAAAAAAGTTTTTCGAAATTCCAACCGGAAGTAGGTCTTTTACTCTTATCGAAAATCAGTTTTTTGCGAATATTTCGCAAGTCATGCTTTTTAGACAAGTACGTTACAGGTATAAAAGTATTTAAAATATAATTTTCATTATCTTTTGTATAAAAAAAATTTCAAAATTGAGACCGGAAGTACCACTTTTACTCTTATCGAATAGCGATTTTTTGCAAATATGTCGTAAGTTATGCATTCTATATAAATTTATCAGGAGTACAAAAGTATTTAAAACTGAATCTGCAATATTTTTTGTATATATGAAATTTCAAAATTCGGACCGGAAGTAGCACTTTTACTCTTAGCGAGGAGCACTTTATTGATAATATCTTGCAAACTATGCATTCTATAGAGATTTATTAAGAGAATAGAAGTACTTAGAATAGGATTTTGAATAATTTTTGTAAAGAAAGTTCTTAAAATTCTATAATTTCAAAGGCTCATACGTATAAGAAAGTCGTATGGTGGCCACACCTCATTTTTTTTATTAGAGATGACTTCGCTTTAGCTATCTTCGGCATTTTCAAAACTTTTTAATTCATTTTTGTTTCACCAAATAGCACAGACCTTAACACGTTTACGAATGAACAAACTATGAAGGAAATTATTTCTTTTTCTTATATTGATATTAGTCGTACGGTATAATATACCTGCATTAATACTTACATTTCTGAAAAGGATTTCTTACGTAAGTTCTAATTCCCCTGTAAACCGATTATCAGTAGAGTTAAATCCTATTTTTGGGAAAGTCCATCTCATTATTAGTGAGATGGTCTTTTAATAAGACATTAATGCAAAGTTGAAGGAATGCAATCCCTTCACGTTTACACAAACAAATTAAATATCTTTCAATATTAGATTTTATTATGGTTCTTATGAAAATGGCGAATGTATGCATAAATATGCAAAATAATTATGAAATATGTAAGTGCATATGGAGTTACGGTAAAGTGTCCAAATATGCATTATATGCACTTAAAAAAATGAGGTGTGGCCACCACACGACTTTCTTATACGTATGAAAGTGTTACTTCCGGCCCGAATTTTGAAATTTCATTTATACAAAAAATATTCCATATCCAACTCTAAATACTTTTGTACTCTTCATAAATATATATAGAATGCATAATTTACGAGATATTTGCAAAAAATCGCTATTCGATAAGAGTAAAAGTGGTACTTCTGGTCTGAATTTTGAAATTTTTTTTATATAAAAGATATTGAAAATTATGTTTTAAATACTTTTATACTCGTAACGTACTTGTCTAAAAAGCATGACTTGCGAGATATTCGCAAAAAACTGATTTTCGATAAGAGTAAAAGACCTACTTCCGGTTGGAATTTCGAAAAACTTTTTTAAGACAATTTGTTTGAAACTTAATTCTAAGTACATATGAATTCTTTATAAATTTATTTAAACTTAGTAATTGACGAAATATTTGCAAATTACGATTTTTTCACTGAAGTAAACTACTACTTCCGGTCTGCCGATTTTGCTCAAAATCTAATCAGTTCCCTATAGGGAGATTATATTCGTAAATACAAAATTTGCAATTGATATCTGTAGCGGTTTGACCGCTATCGTGGTCACACACACACACACACAGAGAGAGAGAGAGAGACACACAGACATTTTTTAAAAACCACTTTTTTGGTATTAGGGGACTTCAAAACGTGGACATCTGCAAAAAATCTCGAGGTCGCAAATTTTCGTCATCACAATACTTCCTTATACTACGTATAAGAAAGTAAAAAATGAGGTGTGGCCACTACACGACTTTCTTATACGTATGAAAGTGTTACTTCCGGTCCGAATTTTGAAATTTCATTTATACAAAAAATATTCCAAATCCAACTCTAAATACTCTTGCACTCTTCATAAATATATATAGAATGCATAATTTACGACATATTTGCAAAAAATCGCTATTCGATAAGAGTAAAAGTGGTACTTCCGGTCTAAATTTTGAAATTTTTTTATACAAAAGATATTTAAAAGTATGTTCTAAATACTTTTATACTCGTAATGTACCTGCCTAGAAAGCATGACTTGCGAGATATTCGCAAAAAACTGATTTTCGATAAGAGTAAAAGACCGGTAGGAATTTCGAAAAACTTTATTAAAACAATTTTTCTCAAATTTAATTTTGAGTACATTTGAATTCTTTATAAATTTGTTTAAACTTGGTAATTGACGAAATATTTGCAAAATTCGATTTTTTGACTGAAGTAAACTACTACTTCCGGTCTGACGATTTTGCTCAAAATCTAATCAGTTCTCAAGAGGGAGATTATATTCGTAAATACAAAATTTGGAATTGATATCTACAGCAGTTTGACCGCTATCGTGGTCACACACACACACACACAGAGAGAGAGAGAGAGACAGACATTTTTTAAAAACCAATTTTTTAGTATCAGGGGACCTCAAAACGTGGACATCTGCAAAAATCTCGAGGTCGAAAATTTTCATCATCACAATACTTCCTTATACTACGTATAAGAAAGTAATATACTACGTATAAGAAAGTAAAAAATGAGGTGTGGCCACCACACGACTTTCTTATACGTATGAGCATTTCAAACTATACAATTTTTAGAATTTTTTTATACAAAAATTATTCAAAATCCTATTCTAAGTACTTTCATTCTCTTAATAAATCGCTATAGAATGCATCCTTTGCAAGATATTCGAAAAAAAGTGCTACTCGCTAAGAGTAAAAGTGCTACTTCCGGTCCGAATTTTGAAATTTCATGTATACAAAAAATATTGCAAATTCAACTCTCAATACTTTTGTACTCTTAATAAATATATATAGAATGCATAATTTACGACATATTTGCAAAAAACCGCTATTCGGTAAGAGTAAAAGTGGTACTTCCGGTCCGAATTTTGAAATTTTTTTTATACAAAAGATATTTAAAATTTTCATGTAAATACTTTTATTCTCGTAATGTACCTGCCTAGAAAGCATGACTTGCGAGATATTCGCAAAAAACCGATTTTCGATAAGAGTAAAAGACCTACTTCCGGTAGGAATTTCGAAAAACTTTTTAAATAAAATTGTTCTCAATTTTAATTTTAAGTACATATGAATTCTTTATAAATTAGTATAAACTTAGTATGTGACGAAATATTGGCAAAATTCGATTCTTATACGGAAGTAAACTGCTACTTCCGGTCTACCGATTTTACTGAAAAACTAATCAGATCTCAAGAGGGAGATTATACACGTAAATACAAAATTTGGAATTGATATTTCCAGCGGTTTGACCGCTATCGTGGTCACAGACAGATAGACAGACACAGACACACACACAGACATTTTTTTAAAAACCACTTTTTTGGTATCAGGGGACCTCAAAACGTGGACATCTGCAAAAATCTCGAGGTCGAAAATTTTCATCATCACAATACTTCCTTATACTACGTATAAGAAAGTAAAATGGTAAAAAAACGTATTCTGAGGGTGGAAAATGGATGAGTACACAGTATAGAAGGGATATACCAAAAAACAATAAATATGCATTTTGCATAAAATCCTCTACTCATAACTTATGAATTATTTGACACAAAATTTCTCGTTTCAGGCAGTTATTTCGGAGTTAAGAATTCACACGTTTTACTAAAATTCCATGTAAACGGGAGAGGCAAAAGAGTTTTTATTATTTTCCTTTTCATGAAGCATATACAAATCTATTTCTCATTTTATAATTTAATAATTTTTCTATTGCAAGTGTCATATTTAGTAAAGAATTAGCCAAATATCTTTTATGTAAAACAACTATTCTGCAGAATTCATGGAATGTCCTGTGATGTAATTTTATGTGGGGATACTTGTTGGCTTCCTTCGTAATATACAAAGTCTATGTTATATTATTATTTGAAAGTTTTATTATACTGTGGGCCTACATTTCGATGCACACCATTGGTATATCGGTTATTAAAAGAGATAGAGCAACGGTTAAATAGAGAATGTTTTGCAGAATTTAATGTATGCAACAAATCTCATTTTAAATTCATTCGGACTTTTTACAGTTTTGAGATATTTTGAAAAATCCAATATTTGCCGATTTCAATTTTTCTCGATAACGCCTAATGTGATCGCTTTCAAACTCTAACATTGTTCAGATACTTTTTTAAGACAAATTTTTTGGTATTAGTATTAACAGTAACCCCCGATTTTTATTTGTTTCCAGGTTGTTAGTGTTATCTTTTGTTTTTCTTATGGCAGCCATATTGGATTCTTAATTAGTCGGATAGTCCTTAAAAATAGCTTTTCAATAATATACAACATGCCTAAAAAATCTGTATTTATATGGGAGATATGAACATATAAATAAAATTCCACTCTAATACGAAATTAGTTGCCTATGAAATTAAATGTTTGTGTAAAACAGACGATAAATAGATAAATAAGCTCTGTCATTGTTGATATGTCAAAGTGCAGTGCAGTTGGTGGGAGATGTAGAACTTGTGTAGTAATTATTAATAAGTAATTACCGTTAAGCATTGATATTTGATAAGATAATGGCACATACATTTTCAAATGAAGTAAGACTACAACCATGCCGGACAATTTTTAACAGAATAATCAGAAAGTTAGTGGACTATGGAAGCTTCGAACGAAAAAGATCTAACTATCAAGTTAACAATGCTGATATACGTCAAAATAATATTTTACAAAATGTTATAAACAATCCAAGTACATCAGTACAGGCCCTTTCATCTTTGATTACAATTTAACTAGTAGTAGATACTTGGTGCTACTAACGAACGAGATAATGCCTGCCGTAAGACAAATTATTAACCCTGAAAACATGCAAACCATCTGGTTCCAGCAAGACGGCCGCCCTACCCATAATGCTCGTGCGAAAGTTGAGAGAGTTATTTCTAAATAATAGACCAGTACAGTGGCCTGCGATATCGCCCGACCTTACACCCTTGACTTTTATTTGTGGGGTGCCACAAAAAACGAAGTGTTTAATTTTGAACCACCAGAGAATCGGGAAATTTTAGAACAAAGAGTGCTGGATGTGCTAAGATCATTAAATCATAACACACTACGTAGACTTTGTAACTCTATAAAAACAAGGTACCAAAAGTGTGTGGATCAGAATGGTCGCCATATTGAACAGTTTGTTTAATTAAATCTGAACTTTTAATTTTGTATTAGAGTGAAATTTATTTTATATGTTCATATCTCTCGTATAAATAAAGATTTATTAGGCAAGTTGTACATGATTGAAAAGCTATTTTTAAGGATTATGTAACTAATTAAGGATCCAATATGGCCGCCATAAGAAAAACAAAAGATAGCCCTAACAACTTGAAAACAAGTGAAAATCTGGGGTTATTGTTAATACCAAAAAGTTGGTCTTCAAAAAGTGTCTGAACAATATTCGAGTCTAAAAGCGATCGTATTAGGCGATATCGAGTTATTGAGGAAAATTGAAATCGGCAAATTTTGGTTTTCTCGAAATATCGCAAAATTGTTAAAAGACCGAATGAATTTGATATGAGATTTGTTACAGGCATTGAAGTCTGCAAAACATTCCCCATTTAACGGTTCTCTATCTCTTCTAATAAGCGATATCCCAATGATGAGCATCGAAATGTGGACACATTGTACAGGGTGAGTCGTTAGTAGCCGCTTCTTCGATTGCTCTTTTGTGTGTTAAATAAAAGAAAAAACAATTAGTGGATGATCCATGGTTGCTTGTGGCGCATATTGTAAAAATACTTTAACTTCTAGCGCAATTCCGGTTTCACCGGAAATGCACGGAACCTAATTTTTTAAATGACTCACCTTATATATTTTTAGATTTTCTTGTACTGCTTTAAATTGTCTGTTCGACTGTTTTTTCTTTTTCAAAATTAAGCCAATAGTTTTTGTGTTATTATTTTTTTTTGAAAATATTTGACCAAAACACGTGTTCAGAAAAACACATTTTCACATTGTTTTTAAAAGCAAAAACATTAACTTTGGTGGTGCTTGTAGCCAAGCAAATTCTGAATCATTTGGTAAAGTTGCACTCGACAATACCTCAAAAAACTTTGTTTTTTAAGCCTACTTCCTGAAATTTTCACATATCAAAAACTTTTTTTTTTAATGGAACACCCAGTATTTTATTGAGGCATTTTGTTCCTTTTTTTATTCTCTTTCATTTTTGTTAACAATGTCCTATACCTATCTTTTGAAATTTCTGAGATAATCGCTATAGGAGCTATTAACGGTCAATTAAAGAACTACGAGCGCTGTTGTTCTATGCACCAAAATATTCGTTCAACCAATGGAAGGCAGGGATGGCGCCCGACTTCCTTAGTCAACTGTCAAACAAAGTAAATGTTATATCCAACTATCCCAAAAGTAATAATTTTACAGAATGAAGAGCATCGCATTTCAATTTTTTAATGCCGGCAATGTCCAGTTGCAGTATTTCATTTTTGACACTATTGGTTAACATCGAAATAAAATAAAGGTTATGTTTACTGACATATTTGAAGAAGTCTTCAAAAAGATTTGAAAATCCGTCCGTAGATAGCGAAGATACTCTCCTCCATTAACATTTTCGTCAAAGAAGTAAGGTCCAATTATGTAACTACTCGCTATTCCACCCCACAGTTTTAATGACCAACGATTTTGAAAGTTTATTGGTGTGATAAACTGGGGGATTTTATGTGTTATAATAACGGAAATTGTGACGTATTCACTTTAATAGAAGGTGTCTTCGTTGGTAAAAAAAATTGAGAAAGCCAGGATAACTTATCTGCTGCCAATTGACAAAAATGTAAGCGATTCTGAAAATTTCTTTCATCTAACCCTGTGTATGAATATGCTACGGGTGAATTTCATATTTCCTAATACTGGATTCTCAAATTTGATTTACATCTAACTGACGACTAATTTTCGTAGTACTAGTATTGGGGTGTTCGACTACACTCGCAAGTACCATAAACGTCTTATCCTCACCAGTTATTGCTTTTCCGCGTTTCTTTCATATTCAATGCTTTCTGTTCACTCAAACCTTTCACTTTATATTTTCGAAGGTTTCTGGCTTCGGTTGACTTCTCGCTGTGCTGGATGCTGGCAACGAGTGACTTTGAGATTCACCCAAAACGCCAATCATATCTATTAACTCTTCATAAGAATAATTCATTTGGATGATAACTAATAGTGATGCTTTTATAAGTTTGACATAAATGTATACCGACATTCTTTAACAGTTGACTCAGGCAGTCAGCCGCATTCCAGCTTTTATTGGACGAATATTTGGGTGCATAGAACAGCGCCCGTATTTCTTTAATTGACCGCTAATTGCTCCTATAGTGATTATCTCAAAAATTGCAAAAGGTAGGTATAGGACATTGTTAACAAAAATGAAAGAGAATAAAAAAAGGAACAAAATGACTCAATAAAATATTGGTTGTTCCATTTAAAAAAAATAAGTTTTTGGTATGTGAAAATTTCAGGAAGTAGGCTTTGAAAAAACAAAGTTTTTTGAGGTATTGTCGAGTGCAACTTTACCATATGATGCAGAATTTTATTGGCTACAAGCACCACCAAAGTTAATGATTTTACTTTTAAAAACAATGTGAAAATGATTTTTTTCTGAACACGTGTTTAGGTCAAATATTTTCAAAAAAAATAATAACTCAAAAACTATTGGCTCAATTTTGAAAAAGAAAAAATAGTTGAACAGACAATTTAAAGCAGTACAAGAAAATCAAAATATATATATAGTGAGTCATTTAAAAAAATTAAGTTCGGTGCATTTCCGGTGAAACCGGAAGTGCGCCAGAGTATAAAGTATTTTTACAATATGCGCCACAAGCAACCATGGATCGTCCACTAATTGCTCTTTCTTTTATTTAAAACACAAAAGAGCAATCGACGAAGCGGCTACTAATGACTCACCTGTATATTGACGATTATTGTAATTTTTATTATAAAAAATATAAATTATTATTATTATTATTATTATAAAAATTTTCAAAAGGTTCTTCGAATTGTTCGGAATATAGTAAATAATCTAGAATAGTATAGTATAGTATGTAACTTGTATGTATTAGTAGGGTTTAATATCATGGATGGCTTTTGTAGGTAGCTGGGGTCATCTGTAAGACACCGGAAGATATATGTAGCGAAGATTACTGGAAGTGCGAAACTGATAATCAGTGTGTTCCTCTAGCATTCATATGCGATGAAGTGGAAGACTGCTCTGACAATTCTGACGAAGCAAGTCAGTATTGCGATGTACGTATGCAAGATATCTTAAAATATAAATATATGTATATATTCCGGGGTTTATGTAGGCTCCAATCGAAATGCGTCTAGTGGACGGAAAATCCGAAACCGAAGGCAGAGTAGAAATTAAGTATCACGGTACATGGGGAACTATTTGTGATGATGATTTTAACGATGATGCTGGAAAAGTAATTTGCAGATATTTGGGATACAGCGGACCAGCACACATCAAGAAGGACGCTTACTTCGGACCAGGTTCCTAAAAATATTTTTATTTTTTAAGGCCTAGTGAAAGTGAAAGTATGATGTTAAGTAGACCCTATCATGTTCATGTTCAGTCCAAATCAATTTTAATCAGGTAAAAGTAACCTTGAGTTATGATGATTATGATATTAATTATCTAAATTAAATATCAAACCGTACTTTTATTAGGCATCCAACAAACGCGTAAAAATACAACCTTATTTCTATTAAAAAGTATATGTGTGCCTCCATATAACCCTCCTTTAAAGGTGAAGATTGTCAGTTGCATTTTTATGTAAGTTGAATGAATAAAACCGAACTAAAAGGCACCATAAAACAGAAAAATGCATTTAAAAAGGTTTAACATTTCACAAAAAAATAAAATAAAATAAAAATAAAATTCCAAAAAAAGGCATACAAACGAGATAAATAACTCAAAAATTACTGTAGGAATCTAAAAACGTTTAATCTTCATCAAAACTACATTTTTAAACCAAACTTCTTTTGGCTTTTTAAGTGCCATTTTTCTGGTGTTTGGTACCTTCTAGTTCAGTTATTAGTTATAAAGGTCAACGGGTATTCAATCACTATGGTCGGCTCATCACGCGGCAACCAGTCAAATGAAAAATCGTCATTTGACGTCACAACTTAACTTTTTGGACCCTACCTCAGTTAAGAGTCCGAGAAAGTTATTTAAGAAACGAAAACATTTTATATATTTTTTAGTTACTATCTTTATCTTGCAGCCAAAAGTCCACACAAATTTATTGTAACTAAACTGACTGCGTTTTATAAATATTTATCGCGATGTCAGGGTTAAAACATGTAACGTTTATAAATATGATAACATATACACGCTGTAGGTTTAAATTTGGCGGAGTTGTTAAATTTTGTGTTTGTTATATATCCGTAAAGAAAATGGAGCTGTGACAAATGACGTTTGTTTAAAAAAAACGCAAAAACTCAGTTGTAGAGAAAAAAACACATTCTTATGGCTCACTTTTAAACCTCTATCCAATGGTGTATTCGAAATTTTTATATGACGTTTTGTTTTTTTTCTGGCTCTCATCAACTTCTTATATGCGCCATACTGGATTTAGACACCTCCACAAAGGTTTTTTTTTATAATTTCAACCATGTACTACATGTTGACAAAAGTTTTTGATATTATGCTTTAATTGAAAGAATAAATTAGGTACCCATGAAATTTCAATCCGTCAAACATTTCATTTATCGTTCATTAGTAATACAAAAATGTCATACACCAACGAAGAGGAACGATTAATTAGAAAGAAAAACTGAAGAGGAACGAGATATGTTAAGAATTTTTTATACGTCGAACCGAAATTCAAGAGCAGCGAGTAAAAGATATTTATAATTATATCCAGAACTACAACAGCCTCATCATACCATTTTTCTAGATCTTGATAGAAATTTGGTCGAGAATGGATCGTTTACTAAGCCGCGTAATGTTTATGTCAACAGGAATTTGAATGAAAATCGAAGGGATATTTTACAAACGGTAAACTTAAGGCGTGCCTTTGCAATGTTCATGTTAATCTTGTATTTTTTAGATAAATAATAATCCATCAATTTCTAAACGCAAAGTGGCGTCAGAATAGAATATGTCCCAGTCTAGAGTTTGGAGAACTTTACATCAAAGTATATTGCCAAAATGGCCTTTACGAGGTGGTCCATATTGTGTAGCATTGTGCAGTCTTCAGCAATATTTACTAATATTTTTTTTCCACAATCAGGCAAATTTTAATTGATTTAAATCATTATTATTATTACCGTGATATTTTTGAAAACAATCTTTGTTTTTTCCAAGACACTGAGCAAGCTTACATATACTACATGCCCAATCGGATCGCACTGGATTTGCCTTGGTATTGCAAAGTGCACATCTTCTGCGGGTAGATCGAACGGGATGATGAGATGAAGATGTAAATCTAACTTCTGAAGGCACCTTACGACTTCTCTTCTGAATAGCCCCCCCAGACTTTTCGTCTGCTGAAGTCCTTAAGAGTCATAGGAGGCAATTTGTTTAGTTTATATAATACATAACTGTTTATGACGGCGCAGTCTATAAAATGCCAAAATATCCTCATGTACCATCTCTTGCTTATCGATTTCGTAAGTGGATTTAAGTTGATCGAATCTATCCACACAAGGTAATTTTATCTAATATATCGTCAGAAATTAGTAAATTAAATAGATTATATTGTGTACAACTATCATTATCATGTTTTTGAACTTCGTCTGTTAAACCCTATTCCGACAGATCAGATGATGGTCTTATCAAATGAATATTGCCTATCCACACAAGGTAATTTTGTCTAATATATCGTCAGAAATTAGTAAATTAAATAGATTATATTGTGTACAACTATCATTATCATGTTTCTGAACTTCGTCTGTTAAACCGTATTCCGACAGGAGATCAGATGATGGTCTTATCAAATGAATATTGCCTATTCGCCAAGTTACGTTACCACCTTGTACTTGGTTGTCATTTACAAATGCAGATAACAGTGACTATCTCGTCAATATCCCTTGGTTCATCAGTATCATTTTCTTCCCCATCTACGTCGCCAATGTCCGATTCTAAGCCACTCGGTATATACTCAACATCATCAATATTATCTGTCAAAGTATATGCTTCATCAGAATTCAATGTGTCTAACTTAATAACTTTATTGGAACCCATATTAGAGTCAAACTGTAAAAATAAATTTCAGATTAAATCGTGCTTAGCTGCATAATGGTTCAAAATTTAGACTCGCAGAAAAAAGAAAATAGCAACTGATTTTAAATAACTTTTGACTATATACATAACAAACACTAACTACAGATGTAAATAAACGATTTTAATTATACAATAATATTCTCAAACACTAACCTCAATTTTTCTTCAATACTGAATCAGTAACCACACCCTTGCAACTGTTTACCACAAGTACTTTTCTATTAGAAAGAACTCAAGCGTGCTAGTGTTCTCCGTTCATGCAAGTACTGTTAAAAGGAAGTGGGGATATGTAGCCCATAATTTCTGTTGTTGTGCAACTAAATTGAAGGGTTTTTTAGGTGGTCCATTTTGTGGATCGATGTGTCACAACTTGCTGGAAGTTAGTGATTCAAGTTGCAATCCCATATGCAGCAAAGAGTTAATGGGAAGGACAGAAAATGACAATTTTTTTTAAACAATATCATCTGGTCAGATGAAACTAAATTTATAAATTCTGGAATGTTCAACAAAAATACGGAGCACTATTGGACAGTACAAAATCCACGTTTTGGAATAAACGTTTGGATGAGTATTTTGGCAAATCGTCTGTTAAGACCAGTTATGCACGAAGAACATTTAAATGGAGAAAAATATTTAAATCTTTTACATTCATACGTATCTGACTTCCTTGACAATAATATTCCATTAACTCAATTACAAAATTTATGGTGGCAACAAGACGGCGCACCAACACAAAAAGCGGCAGTTGTTAGGAATTACTTGAATCATGAGTTTCCAAACAGTTGGACTGGAAATAGAAGAGTTGTAGATTGGTCTGCGAGATCATCTGACTTAGGTCCGCTACATTATTTTTTATGGGGTATGTTAAAAATAATATTTATAAAGTAGATGCCCCCACAAAACACTAAAGAATTACGAGACAGACTTCAGAATGTCTTCGATGCAGTTCCTAGAAGAACCATACAAATGTCAGTTCAAAATGATAGAAGGAGTGCACAACTGTGCATTAATGAAGATGGCCAGATACTTACTGTAATTGTTTATTGTTTATTTTTCCATGTATTTTTATTAATCTTTTTGTTACTATTATATCTTCTTTACAAATGAAGTGTAAAAATTGTTTTACACATATTGCTGTGACTCTTACAAATTGAGGTTTATATAAAATAATTTAAATTATTCAATCAATGAGTAGGTAAGAATCAAGCACGCATCCTAGTGCTAGGCCTTATGCTAGACTAAGATACAACAAATTTTCTGCTAGATAGTAGGTTAGGCAATTTTACATTTAACTAGCTCAGTTTAGAATGATTAAAGAAAATGTTCTCTCAGGGGCAGAAAATATAAATAAATTCTCCAATCAACTTGAATGCTCTTTAATTATCTCCAGGTCAGGTAAAGAAAAATAAAATGCAAAATAAATCTTATCATCTAATTTATTAAAATAAATATTAAGGAATGAGAAATTTTTAATTACACAAATATATATATTTACAGAAAAAAAAAATTAATATTTCAAAACATCATCCAAAACTACACATATCATAAACAACAAGTCAATATAATAAAGAAATTAAAATAAATGAAAGCATAACGTCGAGAAAATTTTATATTTTAAATGTAAACGTGATTATCATGATTTATATTTGTCATAGATACATGTAAACAATCAACATCTTTAATAAAATAAAATTTTATTGCATATGATGAATTGTACTGGAATATGAATAACCAAAAATTTACACGATTTATTATTTACGAACAAAATATAAACATTAAGGGAATGGCTTTGCCCTAATTAGTCCTGGCTGGCGCCTTTTCTCGCTCCCAACACAGTACCATCAGAAAGCAAATTCACACTGGTAGGTACCCCAAAGTTCCACCCTATGAGTATGTCTTTTTAACTCGTCGGACACAACCCGAACTTACACCACAATGTGCTCACCCCTTAAGGTATATATATAAATTTTAAATTTAATAAAAAATAAAATAAAATAAAAGTCTTTGTGTATTCAATTAATTAACTCAGCCCTGATTAGTTCTGCCTGGCGCCTTTTCTCGCTCCCAACACAGTACCACCAAGACTAATTCGTGTTTTAAGGATTCACCAGGACTCCATGCTATGAATTAAATAACTACTTAATTCATTTCACACATCCCTGATGTATTACCCAACACGTTAACATCAAACACACAAGTACTACAAAATATACTTGATATACATACAAGAAAATATATGCATTAAAATAAAACTTTACCTTCTTTGAGATTCCAATACAAAACACCACTCAAGAAAAATTGGTACAACACTATACACACATTTATAACAAACATTATCAAATCACCTTAATTCTTCATACATCACTTCAAATTCATCCATGATTTAAATATTGATCACAGTTCAATTATTCTGTATATACATAAAACAAAATTATTAGTCACAAATCCTTTAAGCTGATAAATAAAGTAGTAAAAAAAATTTTTACACTAAAATAAAATTATTACGCTATTCAACTTAATCATTACAGTCACTAAAATGTTTTATCATAATGCATGGCGTAGTAACCCTACATACAAAACAAAACATTCCAGAAAAATAAATAAAGATAAATAGATTCAAAGTTCGAATTAAAAATAAAATTGTCCCGTACATAAATAATTATTTCTAAAATAATTACAAATCTCAATGTAAATTGTGCAGTGAATATAACCTTTAAGAGGAAGAAGAGGTTTTCACCTTCTCCTTTTTCCTCTTTTGAGTGCGGTTTACACCAAGCAACTCTGCCGTTTTCTTCACGGTCCCAGTCTTATATAGATATTTTTCTTCACAAAAACGTCCGGTTCAGTTCGGTATGATACGTTTCCACTTCCAGAAATACATAGCTGCAGTGCTGCACCACTCAGGAAAGCAGCGCATTAACAATCTTTGAAAAAGGTAAACAAACATGTAAATATCAACTTGTTTACACGTTCATGACTCATCCAATGCATCTAGCGAAGAATATTGTTTTCGCCGGGCCACACTATCGATCTCTCCCGGTCACAGTATTCATCGTGCGGGAAACACTTATGCTTATTTTAATATTATGACATTTATAAAATTTATACTAACATTCTTTTATTATTTTACTTAAATAAAAATTAAATTTTGGCAAATTATTGACATAATGGATATTTATATACACATCATGATAAAAATAAATAAAGCAACAATTGATTAAAATAAATCTTGAAGTGATCTTGATTATACTTATTTATAATCTACCACCAAACTCAAGGTCACTGCAATATGTATTTATCACTTTTGATTTAATGTATGTTAACTTTGCAAAAGCACGCCTTAAATTTATCATTTGTAAAGTACCCTGTCGATTTTATTCAAATACCTGTTGACAAGAACATTACGCTGCTTAGTAAACGATCCATTCTCGATCAAATTTCTATCAAGATCTAGAAAAAGCGTACGAGAGGCTGGTGTCGCTTTGAATACAATTGTAAATATCTCTACTCGCTACTGTTGAATTCGAGTAGTAGTTTAATATTCAAAGAGTGAAGACGTATTTTTATCGGCTCTGCATATAGTGCAGTGTCGAAAAGAAAAATATTGTTATTTATTATTGAGACATAAATAAAATTGTGATGATGTAAACTATTAGTGAAATACAGCAATGAAGCAAATGGATGATTAATCATTTGTCAAGTGGGTCAACATATATTAAACAACAAAAATATGTCTAACAATAAGTGTTATATTTGCCACGTGGAATTCCGAAGAACAGAAAGAACTCTAAAGTGTTTCGTATGTGAGGAAGAGAGACATAGTAAATGTGCTGCAATTACTGACGAAACAGCTAAAAAGTTGAGTGACACTGATATTATTACATATTGCTGTGGTATTTTTCTGTATATTTTATAAATATAATTAAAAAAAAAAAATAATGAGAAACTGGCTATAACCAGATTTAAATATTAAAAATTTTATATATGTAAAAACATTGATAAAACTAGATATAAGTGGTTATTACTAAATAAATGTGAATATAACCAGATATCAGTGAATCTGGTTAACACACTTTTATATATATATATCAATAAAAAAAAATTAAACAAATAAAATGCCAACAAAAATAAATTCCAGCACAATTTATTTTTAAATAAATATAGGTTTACATATTTGATATATTAGTCATAATTCAACATTTCATCAGATATAAATATATAGAATAATCCATTAACTTATATATATATATATATTTGTTTAAACTATTGGATAACACAACAAATATTTGAACTGATGAACATACAATACAATACACATCAATGCAATGTGGGTTGCATACCCGTAAAAATGAAAGCATTAGCAATCCAAATAAAAATTGTATTGAATATTGTATAAAACAACGTTAAATAAATAAAAACTAACCTTAATAAGAACACATAAAAGGATACAACTTGAATAACAATTCAATTTCCATTACAGGCAGGAAAATCCTGACATAACTTTCAAATATAAAAAGGAAGAGCCTGACTACAAAGCCGCAGTGCACATAGCACTGCAAATACTCACAAGAAGGCAACAAATCCAGCTGAAGAAAAGGATGAATGCTAAAAACAGAGAAAGGATTATGTTAAGGGATGGCTCCGTCACAAGAGTAAATCACTTACAAGCAATAAGATTGCACGAAGAGGGAAACACTAGGTTCCATAGGGGTGAAACGCAATGAACAGAAGCCTGCATTCAGCATATTGCAATAATAATAAACACTACTGCAAAAACAAAGGTCCCTACACGTAAATAAGTGTATTCCACTCAAATTTTCTAATCACTATATAGAGATTCAATTGTAATTTTCTTTGCATACGACATCAATAGATACACATTTAAATATGCGATTGGCATAATTTCCTTCATATAAAAATGCTACAAGAGATTCCAAGCTAAAAACAAATAAAACATTAGTCAGAATATAATATATAGTACAGCTTAAAAATACCTACCAATCGATAAAAGTCAATCGATGTTAATTGAATATGTAAATACATAATATGTAAACAACAACAACAATAACATGGCGGACGCAAGATCATGTGATCACATGGCATCGATAATTACCAAAACAAACACGGAGGGCGCAGTAGAAGAAAATTCAAATAGAATCCAAACATTTTAAAACAAAATAAGGCGTTTGTCAATTGTTAAGGGATATATAAACGCGTGCATTTGCAATTATAGGGAGTTCATCTGAAGATCTTGAATACCTAAGAAGAAAAAGTTGATCAGCAGTCCCTTAAACTTCTAACTAGTGCTCCAAGTGTCTGCAGTAAAAATAAAATCTAAAAAGGCATAAAGGCTTTTGAGATTGAAACACGTAGTGAAACAAAACGTGTAATTCGTTTTTCAAACAATAAGTGCGCGCTAAATACAGTAAAGCGCGGGATATTATTATTCGATTTTATAAAACCCGCCATAATAAATTTCAAAGGAATGGAAGACAAGAATTATCAAGAAGAATTCGAAATGATATAAGAAAAGTAAGTACAAGCACAATTTAATAAAGCTTCATCTTGCAATCTTATAGTCAATAAATAAAAGAATCTTCATGTGTGTTATATAAAATTACTGGATAATAATAGTTTAAAACATTATTTGAACATTTAATAAATCCTTCTTTGGGTAAGTCTTGGCTTGACGTGAAAATCTCAAGTTAAGGCGATTCAACGAAGTATTAACAATTTTGCCTGGATAACAAAATAAACTATTGTATTGTATAATAATCAATATATTTTTATGCTTTTTGTAAATCTTCATACTGTAAATAAATATAAGTTGTGCTGACATTCATTATTTACTTATTTATACCCATCCCAAAGGCGAACATTAGGAAAGTAAACATGACAATCACAGCTAGAACTCACAATAAGGAAAAGCTGTGACATATTTCTTTTTATAAAAACAAAGAAATTTACCTTTAAGACCCTGAGATTTTTAAAGAATATTAATTTATTAATTTGACTACTGGTTATCAACCAAAGTACAGCATATCACAGCAATATGTATGCGATATTTGTCGTAAAATGAAAGTGTGTCAAACAATGAAAGAAATGGACCAGAAACTTAATGATTGTCTCCAAACAATATCAGAACAAAATGAACTAATTCACAAAATTTTAGAGTTTATTTCGAACACCGAAAATAAGGTAGAATAGAAGACATTGTATAGCGATCTATTGAAAAAGAAAAATGATGTGTTAATCGTTAAACCTAAAAAGGATGATCAAAAATCACACGAAACAAAAAAGGATATTAAAAATAAAGTGGATCCAAGTAAACTAGCACTTAGAATTGAAACAATAAAAACTGTTGGAAAAGGTGGTATCGCTATTAATTGTAGTGATAGCAATTCTAAAGAAAAATTAAGAGAAAAAGTGATAAATGAAAGTGGAAAAAAATATGTAGTTTCTGAACCAAAATTAAGAAACCCTAAAATAATAATTACTGGTGTTGAAGCAGATGTTATTGATGAAAACAATGAAAAAGTGTTAGACGCGATTATTAGGCAAAATGACTTAACATACGTAGACAAGGATGTCTCAGATAAAATTAAAATAGAAAAAAATACTTAGATAAGAAAAAGAAGAACTATGGAAATATTATATTGTCTGTTCAACCGGCGATATATTCCAGCATCATAGACAGGGAACAAATAAATATAGGATGGAAAAAATGTAAGGTGTATGAACACCTACAAATAGTTCGATGTTACAAATGTGCAGGGTACAATCACTTTGCTAAAGAATGTAAAAATGCGGAAACATGTGGTAATTTTGCTGGTAGTCATTTGACAAACAAATGTGATAGCGTAATTATATATGAGAAGTGTATAAATTGTGAAAGAACTAACGATAAATTTAAAATGGACATTGACACTAATCACACAGCATTTGATAGAGATTGTATACATTACAAACGAATACTAGATAGGCAAAAAACGAAAATTAAATATATGTAACAATTAGTTTATAAGTAGGATTAATTTGCTCAGCAATGATTTAATTGTAGTTTTTTAAATGAAGAACATTTGAACAATTAGTCCGTAATTATATTAAAAAAAAGTTTTAGTTTCTAAGTTATATATTTGTATATTTTAATAGCAATTGCTAATAAAGGTTATTATTATTAATTCGTTTCGAAGAATAAAAAATACTTAAAATATCTCGTTTCTTTTTCTCATCTTTTTTTTTAAACAAAACTCATTTGTCATAGGTCCATTTTCTTTACGGACTCATAACAAACACAAAATTTAACAACTTCCACAAATTTAAACCTATAATCTATATCCAATAATAAGCGGGATCCTCATGGTGAGGGCCGAAAATGAATCAGCCTGTATACAGTTTATCTTTTATGTTAAAAATCTTCAACATCTATCCTATTAAATTTATCAATTATAAGCCAGCATATAAAAAAAAATATTTTTCTCTTTGTGAATTAATGAAATGTAAATACCTTCTAAAAATATAAATTAAACAAAATAAATGCTACCAAAACAATGGAAAATTAAGAAAAAAATATAACACTGCTTCCTTCAAGAAAGGACAGAGTTGATTTTTTCAAAAGCGCAAATTTAATGAATGCATTGTTGATTTCTAAAGATATTTTATTTATTTGAGGACGTGGGCCTATATGGTTGGATCAAGTATTTTGTCAGGGCAACGAAAGTTCCATTGAAGATTGTATCAAATGGGACTGGGGTGCACATAATTGTGATCATAGCGAAGATGTAGGAGTTATATGTAACGACCATGAAAATGCAGGTAGTAACAGATATGCACTGTGTCCTAAGTTATCGGTGCACTATTGCTATCTCCGTTATTTTTGCACCTACGGTTTTGGTCGAATTAGAAAATTATTAGTATTTTTAACGGTGATTAGTATGCAGTTCATGAAAAAACAATTGAATTACGTATTTCTGAGAAATTTGAAAATTTATAATTTTTTTTAAAAGGAACAACTATATATTTGTAAGTATTTTTAAGTAGCATAATATTTTGAACAAAAAATATCAAATACTTAACTACCTTTAACTAAAAAATAAACAAATGGGAAGCGTTTAAATCTTAAGAAACTTGTTTTTTTAACTTTTTTAATTATAAGTCGGTCATGGAAAATAATAACAAAATATAATGTTAACAGTACAAAAAAAAAAAACAAACAAACACAATAATCAATTAAGTTTCATTTTTTATTACCTATTCAACATTTTACCTAACTTAATAAATATTCAGACATTGCCTTGTTCAATACATTTTTCGGCTCTCACGATAATGCTTTTTCTAGCTTTTCTAATAGTTCGACCAGAAATATCATTTAGCGTTTGTCTAATACTGGTTTCGAGTTCCATCACATTTCGATATAGCTCCTCATCCTTTACAAAACCCCAGATGAAAATCTAGAGGTATCAAGTCTGGAGAGTGCAGGCTAACGAATGGTCGCGTTGGTTCCTATATATTTTGAACAAACATTTCTTTTAACAAATTGGAAGTGTTAACGTAATTATGAGGAGATGTCCCATCATGTTAAAAATAAATACGGAGCCTGTCAAGCACTGGCATGCCACCTGAAAACCATCCAAAATTTCTGTTAATAACCATACATGTACCTTGATAGAAAAGTGGACCAACAATTCTGTTGTCCATTAATCCACACCACGCATTTTAACTAAACCGGTGCCGGGGATTACGCGGGTCAACTCCTAGAGGACTCTTTCTAATCCAATAATGCTGATTTTCTTATTGCACATACCTTAACTAGAAAAGTTAGATTCGTCAGATCATAGAGGGTAATTTAAATTATCTGGATGTTCATTATAGAAATTTCTTAACCAATTATAGAAAGCTAATCTTCTGGCTGCATCGCCGGGAACTTATGCTTTATTAGAATACCGTGCACTCTTCTCTTTTTCAAATCTAATTTTCCGTTACAACTTCGAATGGATATTTCTGGATTGGTTTCAAAATAAGCTAACACATTACTTCCGTGTCTTCGTCTATTAGAAAATCCTTTTTCCTTCTTTGTTACATCGAAATTTTCTCTATACCAGGCATGTCAAACTCGTTTACCACCAAGGGCCACATCAAGTATTACACACAAGCCGCGGGCCGCATTACCAAAAAGAACTACAATTGAAACCAAACAGATATTTTATTAACACGATAATTACATTAAAAAAAACTGTCTTTTCAATCTAACATTAGTTAAATAAAACTGCATAAATATATCATATCATTTTTTTTGAAGAAACTTGGCAACGTTTATCATGAAACAAATCTTCAAAATTTGGTTGAATTTGTTGAGCTGTAGCTATTTTTAAAATGTATTGCACGTGCCGGTTTGTTAATCTTGTTCGTTCCGCCGATATATTATTTTTCAAAGTTGAAGATAGTTGTTCGCACAAATATGTGCTACCAAACATTGCTAAAATACGCCTAATTATACACATTGGGATATCGGTCCACTGATAAATAATTATAGGAATTTGGTATTCCAACTTCCATATATTTTTGTTTCAATATGGAATCACAATGAATTTCGATTAATTCCTGTATTGTAAATTATCATCAACAGTTTCAACATCAATTGATAGAGGAGAAGTAAATAGGTAAAACTGATTTTCGCATTTCTTGAAATCCAAAAATCTTTTTCGAATTCATTTTCTAATAATTTAATTTGTTTGGCATATTCTGAAAATTTCAATTCTGGTGATTTTTGTAATAATGGCCTGGCAACATTCGAAATGGGATAAATTTTCTGTTTGAATTTGTTTTTGCCAAAGTATTAATTTCTGTTTAAAAGCGTTAATATTGTCAAATAACATAGTAACTACTTGCTGTTTACCTTGTAGTTTAATATTAAGTTGACTAAGTTGATTTGTAATGTCAATTGAAAAAGCCAGGTTCTTTATCCATTGATCATCCTTTAATATTCCACATTCTTAATTTTTCTATTCTAAAAAAATGATAATTTCGTCCAGCAATTCAAAGAATCGCTTGAAAACATTATGACTGGAAAGTCATCGAATTTCTGTGTAATAAGGTAGATTGTTGTATTCACTTCCTATGTCATCTGGAAATTTTATAAATTGGCTATGATTAAGGCCACGTGCACGAATATAATTTACAATTTTAGTGAAATTTTTTAGTACATGATCGATATTTAAAACTTTGGAGCACAATGTTTGCTGACGAATGATACAATGAAAATGTTGAAAATAGCATTACCTTGTTCTTTGCATTTTTCTTTTAATTTTGCAACAACTCCCTTAAGAACGCCAGTCATGGCTGGAGCACCATCAGTTGCAAGACAAACTAATTTTTTTAACGATAAATTATATTTAATCAAAACTTCCATAAGTGTGTTAAAAATATCAGCTCCAGTAGTTGTATCGCGCATAGGAATAATTTCCAGAAGCTCTTCACTTACTTTTAATTCACATCACATCCGCGAATAAAATCAGCCAGCTGAGCGGTATCCTGCGTACCTGTACTTTCGTCAATTGCAGTGGAATAGGTCTCAAATGTTGGTATTATTGACTTCAGTTGTTTCCTTAAATTCCCAGCTATATCATCAATTCTGCTTGCAATGGTGTTTTGAGTTAATGTTTTTTAATTGTTTTTACTTGTTCTGGACACAAAATTTCTGCTGTTTTAATAATGCATTCGTGAATAAATTCCCCTTCATTGAATGGTTTCGACTTTCTTGCAATTAAATGTGATAAAAAATAACTAGTTTTTACAGCAGCTGTGTTATCTTCAATAGGTTTGACAAATATACTTTGTTGTTTTCTAAGTGTCAACTTTAATTCTAACAATTTATCTTCACGAAGTTTCGCAATATATTTGTCGTATATTACTTTATGATTTGTATCGTAGTGCCTTTTAATATTGTATTCTTTGTAAACTGCGATAGAGTTTCTACATATTAAACATAAAAAATTATTTTATGCTTGAATAAAAATATTGTAATTCCCATTTTTCATGAAAATTGCGATGTTCATCTTCAATTAATCGTTTCTTACTCATATTGGCAGAGGGCTTTGACATTATTTTAAGAATTCATTTAGTTATGTATAATGAAAATACTACAGTTTCTAATGTCTTGAAAATTGTTGCGTACACACTTTTAGAACGCTGTATTCCTTGCAACTAAATTGCATAGTAAACTGCAGTGGGTCATGTTAGATATCCCAGTTTTCGTGCATATTCGACAAAGTTCGACGACGATAGTTCATGGCCCACCCAAGAGATGCGCTATTGTCGCTTTTACCCGCGATATTCAAAAATAGTATTGTAATTTTTATAATATTCCCAAGACATCATATTTTGTTATAAGTGTCATAAAGTGATAAATTTCAAATATAAATTTATCACTTTATGACACTTATAACAAAATAGGGGGAAATCTTTTGTAGATTAAATAAAAAACAATTATTTTTACCTTGTATGGAAATATTTTTTTTTAAATATTTGGTACCAACCTTGCCGGGCCGCAAACAACTTGTAGGGGGGCCACGGGTTTGACATGCCTGCTCTTTACAATCGTAGAAAATACAACTGATTTGGTGATTGACGATTCACATATGTGGTTTGAAAGTAATGAAGCGCACTTCTTGCATTCTTCTGCAAATGAGATTGGTAAACGGCATTATTTTTAAGAAATATGGAATAATAAATGCTTATAACAAATTATTAGATTTTGAAACTTTTTAGCAATAAGTTGTTTAATAAAAAAGAACTGAAGAACACAACACAAATTCAAATAACCAATTATTTTAAATAATTTATGCGAAAGAGAATCAGACACAGTTCGCTATTAACAATTTCAAGCGGCATACTACCGCGAGATCAAAAATTATATTGATTAAGGTTTGCCATGGAATGTAAAACGTCTGTATTAAGAGGGGCGTTTACCTATCGAAAACTAAGGCATCGCCGTTGCGCGTTTTGTAATTTTAGAATCACAAATTTGGGTTAGTGATGCAAAAGGCATACATTTATAATGTCAAGGTCAGTTTTTGTGCTAATTTATTTTCTTAAAAAAGTTATGTGTTTTAGAAATAACCACAAAAATGCATGAATTTGATTAATGTCTACTAACTAAGGCTGGTACACAAAAGAAAAAAACAACCTCTACGCGCCAGCTGCACATTTGATGTACGATGTAAAAAAAAATGGGCGTGCTTAAGACCACACGGTGGAAGTGAAATCTTCATCTAGGCGAGGTTAATAATACGAAATACAACTTCTTTTTTTCGTTCATTTACATTTACATTATCCATTTTCGTTCTATATTACATTTAAAAAATATATATATTTATTATTATTGTGTATACATTATTCTAGTGCATTTTGCTCGGTCTGATCATGATTTGTATCAAACTCTAAAAACGAACGAGTATAGCAGTGACGCATTGACTATATTTCTCTCGCTCCCTTAGTCGACTCGAACCCACTTTACCCGAACGAGCGTTACATAGCCGAGCGTGACGGCTCAGTCTCGTTCAGTGCCCACAATCAACGCGCCCATAGAAGTTTTCACTTCAAAAATAAATGTATGTAATTATTTTGAAGCGCTGTCATGGAAACCGAATATCGTGTAGCTCCACTTACTCACACCCACTTGCGTCTACCCGTCCCGCGAGTAATATAAGTTGCTTAAGTTTCTATTTGTTAGTAAACTCCCGTCTTATGTTATATCATTAAGTGTCATACTGTCATTAATATTTGTTATTATATTTTCTCTCTGACATCTTGTAGTTTTTCAATTATGGTCTACACCACACCGCACAAAACTTACATGATTGAAGCATATTTTAGAACAGGTGTGCTAGTTAACGGTATTTTGGAATACAGTAAGCGTTTATGTTTGGATAATTTTCGTGAACATTTCCCAAATTTCGCAGTAGTAGAGCAAGATTTTTATGTGCTTCGCACATAGTGTTGGTGTATTTCGCGGAACTGGATCTGTTACTCATAAAAAAGGTGTTGGTAGGCCAACTATTCGTACAGAAGAAGTGATTATTGACGTTCGTAATTGTATGGAACAGGACCCCACAAAATCTTTGAGACGCCTGTCCCAAGAAATTGGAGTTTCTTATATAACATGCCGAACCATTGTAAAGGAGAATTAAACTCGCATCCATATAAGATGCAATCATATCACGCTCTTTTGCTAACAGACCACCCCAGACGTCTTCCGTACTGCCAATGGTTCGTCAACAGTTTAATGAATAACGACCTATTAAACTTAACATTTTTTTCCGATGAGGCATGGTTTCATCTTTCGGGGCAGAGCTGGGCAATTACTTTCAAATAGTAATTAATTACAATTACAAAATACTTGTTTTTAAAAGGAATTAATTACAATTACAAAGTACAAGAGATTAAGAAAGGATTTTTTCTTCTAATTACAATTACAAATAAAATGTAATTGACAATTACTTTTTTAATTACAATTACAATTACATTTGTTTATAAAATCCGAGGAAAAACGTTTTTTTTCTGTTATTAGTCTTTTGTTGTATATAATATAGAAATCGGAACTTAAAATAGAAAATGGGAAAGAAATCAACTATATTCCAACCCACCTGTATAAAAAACAAAGTAATTTATTATATAAAAAACAAAACAAATAAAGCAACTATCCAGGTATAACATAAAATATGTGATTAGTATAATTAGTAACAAAAAATTGCACCATAAAACTAGGAATGAAAATAAGGTAATTTAGGGTACATTACTTACCATGGGGTGAAAAATTTGCGGTAGTGTAAAGGATCATATGTATTTCCTCAAAATTATTGCTACTAAGATAATTATTAAACCAGGAAATGTCACGCGTAGGTGTTCAGTGTTTTCATTTCGCACATTTTGTAGTGTATTTTTGTATGCAGTGCTTTTTTTAAAGGCTGGTTTTCATAATAATATTTCAACCCCATTTTATACTTTTTTTTCAATTATTTAAAATATCTTACTGTTGAGCTCTAAAATAATATTATTTGTTGAAATTGAAATTTTCCGTAAAAATCAGTGGCTAGTTTTTAAAAAAGCGCTGTAAAGGTAACATATACCTTAAATCAACTTATTTTCACCTTCGGAAAGTATTGAAATAAGTACCTTTTATAGTTACATTCAATACAAAATACTAAAACATTTGGTATTGTTGGTTGAATGATTTAAAATGATCATTTAACTGTATATTTTGTTGGTTTTCATTACAACTAACTTTTCAATATTTGTGTCTGATAGGGCATGTCTTTTGGCTGCATAAAGCAAGAAAATAATCGTTCGACGGGTGCTGAAGATGGTAGTGCAGAATTGTGTTTAAAAAACACTTGCTTAATGAGAGGGTAACTTTCTACCATGGAAAATTTTTGTCTTATATCATCCAGATACTGTAAAATTTCAAGATGAATCTTATTTTTACTTTAATTGTCAGCTGATTGTGTGATTCCTTCAGTTCCTTCATTAAAATCAAATAAGCTGCTATTGTTAACTTACTTCTTATAATTATCGGTACCAATATCTGTAACATTCATTAATTCGGACGGGTCTCTGCTTAAAGTGCAGTGACTTCACAATATTCTTGCAGAGTAAGGAACTCGTATTCAGAAAACCACGGTATTTCTAATTTTTAAAAGATGGAAAGTGTTTCTTTCACGTCCAGTATTTGTTTGATACTGTCATACATTGAGTTCCACCTAGTGATTCCAGGGGAGGCTAAGGGTATGTCCTAAATCTGAGTTAATTGGAAAAGTAATTTGTAATTGAACTTTTAAAAAATTAAAAGTATTTAAATACAAATTACAAATACTTCACGATTTTTCAAGCAATTACAATTACAAATTACTTGAAAATGCAAAGGAATTAATTACTAATTACAATTACTGATTTCTAAAGTAATTTGTAATTGCTAATTCCTTTTTGTAAAGTAATTGCCCAGCTCTGTTTCGGGGTACGTAAATTCTCAAAATATGCGCATGTGGAGAACTAATAAACCCCATTTTTTGTCGAATCTCCACTACATTCTCAAAAAATTGGGGTTTGGATGGCAGTCTCCCGTAGAAGGATAATTGAGCCGTTTTTTTTCCAGTTTCACCATCAATGCAGAGAGGTGCAGAAATAACATTTTCAATGAATTTGTTCATCAACTACACGACGATGAATTTCATAATGGTTATTTCTAATATAACGGCGCAACAGTACCGGGTGGCCAACTAAGAATGGCCGCCGGCTAATATCTCAGAAACCAGTAGTCATATTGCTTCCGGGTAAAAAAATTTCAAGTAAAAGTGCCCAAGAGAAAATGCTGGAAATTATGTTGGAGTTTGTAAAATGTCCGCAAGGGTGCGTAACAGTCAGGATCAATGTTAAAACTTAGAATTTCTTCATATTTTTACAAATTAAGAGGTATTGAAAATGTTTAAATTTTATTCCTTACACATTCTTTAATAATTTTAGTCTTGCACATTTTTTACTATCTAGTGAAATAAAGTGGTGGGGGCAGTTCAACTGTTTCTTTAAATAAACTAGGATTACTCCCGTTTGACCTAACAGATTTGAACAAGTTTGGTCTCATTTAAAAGAGCGTTATTTGTTCTACAAACTGAACTTGTGTTTTTGTATCTCGGACTTTTGCCGTCACCGGTAGATGGCGTTATTTGAAATGTAAACAAATATTAGGCTTCTTTAATTAAAACCTCAACATTTCGGTAAAATAACCAAATTTGTATGTTTTTTAGAACAGGAGATATTGACAAAAATAAATGAAAATGCATGAATTCTCCTGTTTTACTAGTCTTTTTTTTATGAAACTCAACAATTTGGAGCTACACTGTTATAATATTATTATTATTATCAAGAAAAATGTTATACCATTTTGAAAGACCTTGTTTAATAAAAAAGATTATTTTTAATCCTTATTTTAATCCAAAAAATATACCAAATAAAATTAGTAAGCTATGAAAACAAAAAACAATAACTCTCATTGTGTTAAAACGACGAGTTGTCAAAATAATAAAGATTATTGTCAGTTTTTCCCTGATTCAGTTTACTTTTTTGTGTGTGGGAAAACTTTTTTTTTACTGAGATGCGGTTAGCGAATGAAGAGGCATAGGATATGATTGGCGTGTATTTCGAATGCATGCGAAATGCAACAGTTGTTTCCAGAGTGTATGCTATGCAGTTCCCTGGAAGACGACATTACGCGAGCAGTGATTTTCGTAGGTTAGCGCAAAGGCTTAGGACCACCGGAAGTATTAATCTTCCGGTGTATAGAAGGCAGCCTACTGGCCGAATCAATGAAAATGCTATAAAAGTATTAGCATATATTGAATTTAATCCACATGTGGGGGACTAGAACCATAAGTAGAGAAAATATATTGAAAGATCACAAGTAAGCATTGATTGTTTTAAGTTAAAAATAAAATAAATTTTGTTTTGAGACTTTTGTAAGGCCTTTGTTAGATTTGCATTATCTCCTACAGTTAGTAATACTTTATAATAGTAAGTTACCTAAAACAATGTCTGACAAATTTGGATAAATTTGATTACGTTACCAGTTACGGACATTGTTGAAAACCGGTCTACAAGACAAAATATGATGGAGAAAATTATAGCAGCAGTACGAAACATATCGGAGGCGGAAATCGAAACTTCTGTTTTATCCAGGCTGCAAAGGTTGCAGGCTTGCATTAACAATGATGGGCGGCATTTTGAACAATTAAGCCGTCATTAAAAATGTTACAAACCAATCTTTATAGTTATGTAATTGTAGTTATTTTAGTCTTTAATATTAGTTTTATTCTGATAGTGTTAGTATTAATTTTTAGTATAGTAAATCATAGCATATGGAAATTTTAAATACATTTTGTTATATGTTTTATGTTATATCTTCTGCCAATAAATCCTATTATTATTATTATTTTCGAACGTTTAGCATAAAATTATATTCATGTAATTTTGGTTTCTTAAACAGGAACCAACGAAATGGTATACATTTTTTTCATTTAATATATTTATATATTTTGCATCGGTATTACATCTTTATATTTTTTTTCACTTTTGTGAAATTCTTTATTTGGTCTGCGTGTTAGAATTTTGCTGAAGAAGACAAACAAAAAATGAAATTTATTTTATATATACATACATATATATAATATATATTAATAAAAAAAAGAGAAAAACAAGAGAATTCATGCATTTTCATCTATTTTTGTCAATATCTCGTGTTCTAAAAAATATAGGAATTTGGTTCTTTTACCGAAATGTTGAGGTTTTAATTCTTTATAAGCCTATGTAAAAAGAAACATATCATTGCATTTAACTTTTTTGAAAAGAAGCCTAATATTTGTATACATTTCAGATAACGCCATCTACCGGTGACGGCAAAAGTCCGAGATTCAAAAACACAAGTTCAGTTTGTAGAACAAATAACGCTCTTTTAAATGAGACCAAACTTGTTCAAATCGGTTAGGCCAAACGGGAGTAATCCTAGTTTATTTAAAGAAACAGTTGAACTGCCCCCACTACTTTATTTCACTAGATAGTAAAAAATGTGCAAGGCTAAAAGTATTAAAGAATGTGTAAGGAATAAAATTTAAACATTTTCAATATCTCTTAATTTGTAAAAATATGCAGAAATTCTAAATTTAAACATTGATCCTGACTGTTACGCCCCCTTGCGGACATTTTACAAACACCAAAATAATTTCCAACATATTCTTTTGGGCACTTTTACTTGAATTTTTTTTACCCGGAAGCAATATGACTACTGGTTTCTGAGATATAGCCGGCGGCCATTCTTAGTTGGCCACCCGGTACATACGACACGAGAAACTATAGCCTTACTCCGTGAGTTTTTTGATGATAGACCTATAAGTTTGCATACGCAAGTTGAGTTTCCTCCGAGGTCACCTGGTTTGACTATTATGGACAATTTTGTGTTCCCTTACTGCAAAAATAGAATTTTCAGAACTCCTGTACATAATTTGTAAGCACTGCAACAACAGATTATTGAAGTATGTTCAAAAATAACACCACAAATGTTGCAAAATGCTTTTGATAGCATGAAAGGGTGCGTAAACGTGTGCATCGAACAAGGCGGAGGTTATTTTGAACATTTATTGTAATTTGTTTATTAATTTTTAATAAAATGTTATTCGAACTTGTAAATCATTTTCATTAAACATATATTTTCAAATTTATGTCACTCAAATGTCAGTATGACAGTTAACCTGATAATTTAAATCAGAATTATCTCAAAAGATCATGATACCTAAGACGGACGTTTTACATTCCATGGCAAACCTTTATCAATATAATTTTTTATCTCGCGGTATTTGTTTTGGCTTGAAGTAAGAAAAGCATGCTTATTAATAATGTTTCTGTGACATCAACTAAAACCGAACACAACTACTTTATTATTCGTTTAAGGACAACAGTGTACTGAAGCTTTCATCACAAATACAATTATCTTTCTAAATATGTACAAATATTCCATAGAAGTTTTCACTTCAAAAATTATCAATGTTCAAACTTATCAGAAATACGTGATTGAATTGTTTTTTCATGAACTGCACACTAATCGGCGTTAAAAACACTAATAGTCTTCTAATTTGACCGAAACCGTAGTTCCAAAAATAAAGAAGATAGCAATAGTGCAACGATAACTTTGGACACGCTGTATAAGTATATTATAGCCATACATGTTTTCAATTTTGTATAATACAGATTTGACAAGTACTGAGAGAAAATTAGAAACGAAAAATGACCTCTCGCTCCCTCCAGACAGATGTGGATATAGAAACGATGACATATTCTTAGATAATGATGAAGTGCATTTCCGAGTATTGCAGAGTCCTGTAGCTAAAAAAGGTCAATATACCTGGCAGGTAAAAGATTTTAATGTTTAATGTAAGAATGTTCTTTAAAATTAAATTTTTATATGTTCAGGCTAGTATACGGGTAAAAGGCATTAATAGACTAAGTCACTGGTGTGGAGCGGTAATAATTTCTAAAGCATTTGTATTAACAGCTGCTCACTGTTTACATGGTTTTACCAAAGGTGGATATGTTGTAGTAGCTGGTGATTACGATGTTAATGAATATGAAGGGACCGAACAACAAGTTTACATAGATGAATTTTATATACATGAAGAATTCAGGAAAGGTACTAAAATGAACAATGATATAGCGTTGGTTAAGTTGAAAGGAAATGGATTTAACATTACTAGAGATGTTCAACCCGTATGCTTACCCGATTCTGATTTTACTGATGAAGCGGGCTTAAATTGTACCATATCAGGATTTGGATCCGTTTTCTCGGGAAGAGCTGGTAAGCAACAAATATGCATTTAATTATCGCTAGCTATAACATTATCTGAAAAATATCTATTGTGCAATACAGAAAAATACAGATGACTAATTAGTATAATTCTATTCCATATATGACATGCTGTTTTATAAAACAATTTCAAAATTTGAACTTGAAGGAACATCTTTACCGGTTTATTTTTTTAAGAAAACAAAGGTTTTTAAGACGTAATTTAGAACAAATTCTGTATAATTTAAAACGCACGTATTGTAAAGGAACTCCTTATATTATTATTAATTATTCATAACGACTCCAAAAATAATATAATAGCCCTCTTAATAATGTCGTGTATATTTTAATATTTTTTAAATAAAATAAAATGAAATAGTTAAATCGTTTTTCCGGACTAGCTCATTTTCCCAGGACGATCCAAGTAAAGAGATATTAACAATAAATAATCTTAGAGCATTAATTGGCATCATTAAATAAAACACCGTTATATTAATTTAAATAATATTTGTATTGGAAATCAAGATTCTTTCATATATTAATACAAACACAAAAAAGCATACATAAAATAAAATCAATTTTAATTAGAACAAATACGTTAATAAGATAATTCATATCGCTTTAAATATTGAAATTATTGAAATATCCGTTCTGATTTATTAGTATTATCACTTCAACGAAATAGTATGTCATAGATTGTTTGATTTCCACCGCTTTACAGTATTTATATTAATACTAACTACGCAGGCCTTAATAAACAAACAACCTACGCCGAGATTGATATATACATCTATCTACAACGCGAATGATATTTCTTAAAACAAAATTCGCAAACAATTTACGAATACCATAATATTATTGTATCTAAGACAATTTATTAAATATGATTTTAATCTTATATTATTATATTAATTAATTACATACCTACATTAAGACAAATTTTAATATTTATTTCTATCTAGCACTCTCTTAATAACAGTTTCTAAATACCATTCATTCTTTCTTCTATTTCTTCATCTGAAGAGAATCTCTCTGAGTCGGTGTGCTTAGTGGGAGCCCACCTTCGACGGTAGAGACTCCTGTAGCTTCTTTAATCGCACAACAATGACTTTTTATAGGAAGATATGATAAACTTTACACTTTACCCTTAGTTGGCGGTCAATCTTTATGTAAACATAGAACGTATTTGTTTACTTTCAAGGTTCTAACAACAATTTAGTACATAATCGACCGCTACGTGTGGGTCGACTTAGTTTTTAGTTAGAAGACCTTATTACTTTTACTTTAACGGTCCACTTAAAAATTGGTGACCGATCTCTTCGAAGGCCCTCAGTCAACTTACTTACTTAAAGTCTAGTTGTCCACTTTTTTCGTTCAAATCTCGGGGTTCCCCTTTTCTCTAGGACGGCCATGCTTATCTCTTCCTTCACATACATTCCATTATGCACTGGCGACATACACACAAAGCCAGCGATAACAGAACTTCGGCAATACCATAAACATTTTGGTGCCACAAGTCTTATAATTAAAATAAACATTTACTTATCTAACTAGTGCTTAACCTAGATATACATTCTCCGTTCAATTACCTTTTCAATGATGTATAATATGAAGTACTTTCCCTATTTAAATTGTAATGGTTAGAGTGCTGGAGGGGAGGGGAATGCCGTATTACAGTTGAAAATATGATGAAAGGGTGTCCCCCTTGGATCAAAAATCGACCTGTTTTTGCGTTTTTTCAAAAAAGTTTTCTCATCCGAGATATTCAATCTGTTTCGTTTTCGGTGGGGCATCCTGTATATAAAATTGGATGTGTGTGTGTGTGCGCGCGTGTGTGTGTGCGTGCGTGCGTGCGTTCGTGCGTGCGTGCGAGCGTGCGTGCGTGCGTGCGTGCGTGCGTGCGTGCGAGCGTGCGTGCGTGCGTGCGTGCGTGCGTGCGTGTGTGTGTGTGTGTTTGTGTCCCTATATACCCTAAAACCGCAGAACCGATTTTGATGAAATTTTTGAGCAAAACTCTAGCATAATCTAGAACGTGTTCCTGTGAAGTTTAGGCTGATCGGACTAAAAATAAAAACATTTTCTATCATTTAATCTTATTGATATCGGAACACTTGTGATTATTCAGTGGTTCGATTAGTACTAACCCATGAAGTTGTACTAATAATAACAGAAAAAGTACAGACCACAACATTATAAGACCTTTTCAGTAATTAATGAAAGAAAACACACTTTTAAATATTGCATTAGTAGGTTATTTAAAATTTTTATGTATAAAACTGGATGTATGTATGTGCTTGGCTTCAATTTCAAAGCTTTAAATACATGTGTTTTTCTTGGGCGTAGCAACGCGTGCCGGATATCCCTACTTATAAATAATTATAGTACTTAAGTGTTTTCTAACTTATCTACATACGTTATATACACTTCTGTATATTTTCTTGAATTTAGTTGCATCTAAAGAATTAAGAGCTGGGTGGATACCAATACAGTCTTCAGAAGTATGTAAAATGCCCCATGTTTATGGTAAAAGTATCACCGAGGGAATGATTTGCGCAGGGTCGTTAGATGGCGGTGTTGACGCTTGCGATGGTGACAGTGGAGGACCGTTGGCGTGTTTACAAAACGGTGGTTTTCTTATAATACATTCATAACTGTTTATTTATTTAGAACGATTTTCAGGTGTATTTACTTTGATTGGTATGACATCATGGGGACAGCATTGTGGTGAGGCCAACAAACCTGGTGTGTACGTTAAGGTAGCTCACTATAGGAAATGGATAGACGATACAATAATGAAACATGGTTGACGTTTATATTTGAAATTCCAAAAGACATAAGTCAGTGCACCATATTCAAGTACAATCTGTGAGAATCTTTAGTATAAGAAAATGCATAATATAAAATTAATATAATAATATTAAAGTAAAGAACTTTTTTAGAAATTATTTATTTGAATCCATTACCAACTTTAAAAATTCTGAAATATCTGAACAAGAATGGACACGATTGAGGTTTTTTGTAGGATTGGCACCATTTTTACTTTCTTAATTCGTAGAATACATTTTGTTTGTCCAATATTTCTATTTTTCAATTTTAACTTTGTACGTAAGAATGAAATCGGTACTTCCTAATCCAGGCCTGCACAACATACGGCGCGCCATCACCCACTTTGAGGCCCGTGAATAGTTTGGTGCAAATTCGTAATATTATAATTTAAAAAAAATCCCGCGCGTATGTCTCCTCAATTAAGGTAAGCTACTGATCGCTAACTGAAAGAAGCCTCTCGTAATAGGTTTGTGATTGGCTATAGAACAAGTCGCGGTACTGTACTATGCATTCTAAGAACGTTGTTGCAACTAATGCCAAGGTCTACACGCTGCTCGTTTCAAAACTTTCCGCCTTAAGTTTCTGGAAATCTATGAGAATTTCCCTGAAACACATTATCGTGGGGTCATTCTTTGACGCAAAAATTGACAGTACATTTTCGGGTTTACTTTTTTAAAATTGATTAAATTGTTTTGAAGATTTTTAAAAAAAAATGTTTGGTTTGTTTAACACTTTAACTAGTTAAAATGTTTTAATTTTGATTTCAAATGTATTTAAGAATTCGAATATTTTTTGCAGAAAAATTCAATCCAATAATTGTTGAAAATGTTGTCCGTTGATCGCTAAACAACGGTATAGCCGTTGTTCAAAACTACGGCGTACATTTTCAAAAAAATCTGTTTGAATTCCACTGCAGGTTGCATTAATCCTCTGACGAAGTTCTTCTAAATTTTGAGGTGGGGGTAAATACAAAAGACTTTTAATAACCCCATGGAAAATAGTCAAGTGGTGTCAAATCAGGCGATCTGACTGGCCATTCTATAGGTCCTCATCGTCCTATCCATTTATTTGGAAATGCATTGCCCAACCACCGCCGTACTGGAAGAACATAGTGAGGAGGACCTCCATCTTGTTGAAAATGTAATTCGTCTTTATCAAGTAGGGTATTTCCATCTCTATCCAGTTGATTTTCGAGAGGATTAATAATTAACGGATTGATACTATTTTCTAACTTATCCAAATATGCTTCACCATCAAGATTTCCATTGAAAAATAACGTACCAATCACTTGCTCCCCCAAGATGTCTACCCATACATTAATTTTTCAGGATACTGGGTGTGTTCTTCTAGAAACAGATGAGGGTTTTCGTTACTACAATATCTGCAGTTATGTTTATTTACAAATCCATGTAAATAAAAAGTACATTCATCACCAAAGCAGATATTTTTCACAAATGCATTGTTATTATTAATCATAATGGTCATTTGTTCATAAAACTTTACTCTTCTGTCATAATGATCTTCAGTTTTTCACATATTTTCAGTTTATAAGGATGGAATTTATGAAGTTTTGTAATTTTATGAACCGAACTCAAAGAAATTCCAATTGTCGCAAAAATCATTCGTAATGAGGTACCTATTAGGATTTATGCCGAAATGACCCATGATTATGTTTTACATTTGCAACAGATCCAGTGGCGGCTCGGGGTGGTACACATAGGGAGTGCATAATTTCAAAATTAAAAAGAATAATACAAGAACGCTTACCCAATCTTTATAAGTTTCACCGACATACTGTTCCAGACAGCTACTGTTCATTGTACAGTTTGTTTTGAGGGAATAGTAAATATAACACTACAGTTTGATTACATCTGACGATAAACGAAGTCCATTTTGCGTGAAGAACACACGTAAATGTGCTTCATGTGAGGTCGCACAACCACACAACTTGTGTAACTAGACATTAATGCGGTTCATTATAATGTTTATATCGAACTATCATTTATAAGTATAATACGTTACAATTTGCATTACATATTTGTAGATGTACACTATGTTTCAAATTAAATGCGAATCAGAAAAGATTTTTAGCAGCAGCCCGCATATCACTGGTATATTGTGTGTGGTGTTGATTAGTATTCAGAGTTATATAAATACAAATATTTCAATCATAACTTCCTCGTCTCCGTCGGCTAACAACGGGGCGAGAGAGGTGTCATAATTTTTTACGGCAGGCATAATGTATAGCAATTACTGAATAGCACTATTCATATCGTAAACAGCACATCTGTTTTTGTTCAAAAAACAGACAGAAAAAAAGTCGATTTTACTGTTAAATTCCTTTCTTCATCAGCGTAGATTTAAAATTTATTCTATTTACCTTATATTTCGTAAGATAAATAAAGTACGGAGAGTTTATTCGATTTGAATTACAAAATAAACAAATAATAATGTATTTTATATTTTATAGATCACCACCCACTTGTTATCCAATTAGATAAAGAAAATTAAACACTTTTCAAACATACAAAATTTCAATAGTGCGCCCGTGGTCGATGAGTCATAATTAAAAGCAAACTCTAAAATCATCAGAGTATTTCACATATACTTGCAAGGCGAATAAAAAGCCGACATTAAATTGCAAGAACATCCCAAATAAAAACCCGGTGTTTTCTTATGTTTACATAAACTGTATCTTCATGAATGTATATACCAAGTCATCCATATATTTATTTTACGTCGAAACTCTGTTCCAGAAAGATTGACTATTTCATTCATAATAAAGTTATAGCTCCACCTACAAATATTAAGTAGAATTTATACTTTAGATTGGCAACCTTATTGTTGAGAGGACTGTACTTTGTCAATTTTTGAATTATCTGGAGTTGCTGCCAATAATAATCTTGAAGTAGTTCTAAATAACAAACCAGGAATTTGTACTGTACGCCGAATTGTGGATACATGTACCAACGCTAAAAAACTATATTCTTTAAATATTCCTCAATTACAACGTTATATGTTCGCATTCGTTTTTTATGTATAATTGTAGCTATATGACATTATTAACACCTAAGCATTTAGAATAATTAGTGATGGTTTACTTATATTTGAAGTTTTAACGGGAACAGTAAACAGTCAGGATGTGCGATGTTGATAAAGCTTGCACTGTTGCTTTGGAGTATCTGTTACTTGGTATGTAATTATTTCTTTACACGTATTTTCATGGGCGTGTGAAAATATAAAATTCGGATTTATTATGTCCCCGATCTGTCCCTGGCACTGACGTCATGAAAACTTGACTTCCGATCTCTACTAAATACTATTTTAAACGGAAGTGTTCCCAATTATTATTATTTTGTTATTTTCTTATCACATTTAACATGTTACAACACTGCCCTCCTACGAAAAACCCCCGTATCTACATAAACGAAAGATATTGAGATTTTAGCACTGGTCGATTCCGCTCTATTTATATTACGTAATTACTTAGTCAAAAGCCCGTAAATGCGAGAACGCTTCATAATATCGAGAAAAATTTGTTCACCGTAACTGCAAATTAATACAGAGTTGCCTAGTTAAAACACAGTATGTACTCTAAAGCTTGGTTAGAAGCACGCATCTGCACTGATCTCAAATGTACATACGTTGTTATAACTAAGCAATGCACAGATACGTGGTTTTTACTAAATATATCTGGAACATAATGCGCAGATGCGTGATTTTAAGTGAGCATGCCTCGTTTTTAATAGTCTCTTCTAGTCTCTGTGTTAGTAAGATTTCCCGCTTAAATTGTTACTTCCAAGTGCAATAATAAGTTTAGTAATCAAAGTGTTTAGTTTAAATTAATCGAAGTAACTTACATAGGTAATTTACAACAGGTAAGTCCTTTTATTTTTATAGGTTTATGTAAAAAAGCAACTTCAAGTTCTAATAATTCAGTAAAATTTAAAGGTGCAACCAAAACATAACCCTCCTTTTTAGTACTATAGGTAGAATTTATTTAATTATGCACTAAACTAATTTTTGGTAGTATGTTTAAAGTCTTAATTTAAAATTGATGTGTAAAAAATGTCGACTCGTGGAGATAAGCTGCTAGCTTTGGCGCTAGCTAACATACGCCCTGAAGACAAAAAATCTGACAAGATTCAAACTAATAATAATATGTTAATGATGCCCGACTGTGGTATAATACCAATTTATACTGAAGATAATATCCAGGTTGGGGAATTGAGTCACGATAATAATAATAATGCAAGCAATGCATTGGCTAATAACATAACTGGAAGTATCATGGAAGATCCTCCTTTTAACAGTATAAATAATTACAACTCTCCCTCATTGAGATTTGACGCAATAAAAAATGTGATAGTACATAGTAATACTGTAATATCTACAAATCAGAGATCCCATCTTTTGAAGACTACTACTTCAGCTAATGTCACTGTATTTGCCGATAAATCGGCAGAAAATTTACACACGGAATATTCTCCTATGTCTGAAGAAGAAAATGCAGTGTTTCAAGAGCTAATAGATGATGAGAAACTTCCACTACAACTGGAAGAATTTATTGACTGCAAGAAATCTGAAAATACTCAAAGCAATCAAGAGGAAATGAAAGACGACCAAACTGGTGATTTGAATCTTAAGGATTCTAAACAGATACTAGGTCAAGAAAACGGTAAGTTCTTAATGCTTTATTTGTCAAGTAATACAGGATCATACCTATCATTTTAATTTTTAGATGTGGTGCAGTTTACGAAAACAGGTACTATAAGACAAAGAAAATTGTGTCAGGAATCAAAAGCTATCAGAAATTCTAGAAAAGAAGAAATTCAAAGGAACAAACATCGAGTTCTAGAGCGATGTAGTTGCAAACAAAAGTGTATCGAAAAAATTGATGAAGATAGAAGAAATCAAATAAATCGATCCTACTGGGAAGAAAATTGGTTAGCCAGAAAATCCTTTGTAGTTAATAGTATTTCCAGAAGCAATGTTCAAAGGCGTACAACTAGCACCGATAACTTTTTAAAGAACAACACTTTGAAGTATTTTTTAAAAGATAGCGCTGGTGAAAAACAGCATGTGTGCAAAACTTTCTTTTTAACTACGTTAGGTTACAAAAAGACAAACGACTGGCCCATACATTTTTTTTAAAGCAAAGAAAAAATTATTTTAAAGACTGTTTACAACCAGAGTCTGACAAAAGAGGAAGAAGACCTTCTCAGAAAAAAATTCCAATATAGAAGAACATATTGAAAGTTATAACCCTTGCATTTCTCATTACCGTCGGGAACATGCACCCAACAGACGTTATCTACCAAGTGATGTTAACATAACAGCAATGTACAAAGATTACCTTCAAAAGTTTTCTGAGAAGTGTTCCTATGAAGTGTACAGAAAAGTAATTAAAAGTAAGAATATATCTTTTGCAGCTTTAGGAAATGAAGAATGTGAGTTATGCGAAGAATTTAAGTTACATAGTGACCATGATGCCGAAAATATGCAGCCAGATTGCGACATTTGTCAAAAATGGTCTAAACATATTAACAGAGCTAAGGAATCGAGAGAACGTTATAAGCAAGATGCTGAAAAGTCTGAGAAGACGACTGTTTGACGAGTCTCGGTCGATCTGCAAAAAGTCATAATGTTACCCCGAATAGACATGTTCAAAAAAGTAATTTTTACCCAAAGAATTATAGTTTATAATGAAAGTTTTGTTCCACTGGGTTCAACTAAGAAAACAAAACCGTTTGCCGTGTTATGACATGAAGCTTTGGCTGGTAGATCAAAAGAAGATATTGCCAGTACATTTTATGCTTTTTTCTTAGCAAACAGAGACGTTGAACACTTTGTTCTATGGCTCGATAACTCTGCAGCACAAAACAAAAACTGGACTTTCATGAGTTTTCTAGTGTACGCTGAAAATTCTCCTCAACTCTCTGCAAAAACCATAACTGTGAATTATTTTGAACCAGGACACAGCTTCATGTCTGCAGACAGTTTCCACCATCAGGTGGAACACTCTCTGAAAAAGCAGAAGAAAACCTACGACTTTGATGACTTTGTATCCGCGGTTCAAAGTTGCAACTCTGGTAGAGTTTCCACAAAACTGATGAATGTTGGAGATTTTTTCGATTGGCAAGATTTTTCCTCTCAACAGAAATTAAAGAAACAAACTCCTCGAACTTATTTATGTGACATTATCCAGGTGACAGCTCAAAGAGGTAAATTTACTTTAGAGTATAAGAACGCAAACAATGATATTGAGGGTAATTCAGTATTGAACTTTTTGCAAAATAAAATATTTAAACAATGGCATGAAGTTACCGAAGGCACGTTCTTCACCACGTGGAATTCCTAAGACAAAAAAAGAAAATTTATTGAAAACCTTGGGAGGAATAATACCTCAAAATCGAAAAGAGTTTTGGGAAACACTACCGTGTTGTCCTGAGTAACGTGTGCTCACATTGAAATTATTATATCATTCTAAAACAGCTTTATTTAGTCTTTATAATATTAATACTTACGTTGTGTTTTTTGAATTTTGTATGGTTACAGTATTTTAGATTTTATTTTTGTTGAAGCTCACATTTATTTCTGTATTGTAGTCTATAACAAATTAACAAAAATTTAAATTAAGATTTTTTCTTTACGTTATACGATGTTTTAATTAAGTTGACATAGTGAATGTAAATTTGCGGGGTTGCTTAACGAAACCACCGCATAAGCACATACGGTGTTTTAACTAAGCAAATCACCAGAATTTATAAATTCAATAATTGGTATGTGTATCATTAGTACAAAAAACCAAAGCTAACATTTAACATAAGCTATTAATTACTAAAATTAATCAATATTGATATAACTACAATTCGGTTTTAATCCCCATAATAATTTTTTTAAAAATGTAGAATGTAGAAGTTTCAACTTCATTTAACACAAAAGTAGGTTTATTGTATATACGAGGGTATTTCTTAGGAGGGCAGAACACATATGTACTTAATTTTCACTAAACACATGTTTTATCAGAATAAAATTTTAAATTCTTATATGTATTATTGAACACATTATTTTTGTATTCTCATTTTAAGATATTACAGATCCATACATTTATTTTAAATTCAGTATATCAATGTCAAAATCTGTTCTATTTAAATTTTCCGCTACTAATTGCAATTTAAATACACAAGGTTATTGAAAGTTTGAGTAATAAATTAAAGGTTCCGACCGAATATTAGGTGTAATAAGAAAGGTTACAACGATAAAAAAAGTGATGTCGCAACTAGGTTTATTAAAAAAAATACTAAATTGTGATTATGTAGTTTGTAACAAGTTAGCAAAGGCTCAGTCTGTTTGAGGTACTCTCGGAAGTCGCACACTTGAGCATTTCAGGTGAACGATATATCAACAGCAGAACAGGCGACAGCGGCATGGTTGGATCCTAGTATTAACAGTATTATTAAAATAAGTGACACACACGTGGTTATATACAAATGTAAATGAAATTAATTTTATATATCGCTTAATATGAGTTTACAATCTATCATAAATCTTATCTTGAGCAATGACAAAACTATAAATAATATAAGGCGAATTAAATATATTCCGTAATCTTTGTCTGCCTGTCTAAACAATCGATAGACAATATCGTCTGATATTTACTAAGTAATTAATTACATATTTAATCTAAGCATGTGATAAATTAGTTGCTTAGGGTTTAGAGTACTCGCAACGTATTTACGCTAAAAATATATTCTGAAATTTGCCCGTAGAGCATACGAGCCGATTTAAATCCGTCAGATCCAACTTCTGACTGGATAGACGGGCTAGAGACTAAATTGGAATAGTAATTATTCCTGACGTGAATGATTTTTACATTTTTATACGTAGTATAAGGAAGTGTTGCGATGACGGAAATTTTCGACCTGGAGATTTTTGCAGATGTCCACGTTCTGAAGTCTTCTGATACCGAAAAATTTCTTTAAGAAATGTGCCTCTCTCTTTCTGTGCATGCGTGCGTGCTTGTGTACGGGCTTGCGTACGTGCGTGACCACGATAGCGGTCAAATGGCTACAGCTATCAATTCCAAATTCTATAATTACGAGTATAATCTCGTACTAGATTATCAGTAAAATCGGTAGATATGAATTAGTAGTTTACTCCAGCGAAAAAATCGAATTTTGCAAATATTACGTCAACTACTCAGTTTAAACAAATTTATAGAGATGTGAGAAAATTTTTATCAAAGAAGTTTTTTGGCATTTCTAGGCCCTTTACTCTTATCGAAAATCAGTTCTTTTCGAATATCTCGCATGCATTCTAGGCAAGTACACTACGAGTATAAAAGTATTTCAAACTTGATTTTCAATATCTTTTGTGTAAAAAAATATCAAAATTTGGATTGGAAGTAACATTTTTACCCTTATCGAATAGCGATTTTTTTTTGCAAATATGTATGTCGTAAATTATGCATTCTATATACATCGTGTCCAGATATTCGCGTATAAACTTCACGTAGAACGATTCTACGATTAATTCTAAGTCAACAAACCTGATACAAAAAACTTGTATGGTCTTTCAATTTTTCAATAAACCACACGAGGCCAGTAAAATTGAAAATATACGGCTGGAAATAATTCAACATTTTGAAATCTTTTACGAATAACCATTGCTGTTTACAGTAAAATAGATTTATGTATCACAACGTTGATGTTACTAATCGATTAATGCCAATATTTCGCATTTTCAACATTTCGTCAATTACACTTTTTACCTTAAAGTACATATGGCAACTTTGGACAAGAAAAATATTCGGTTGCAATATAAAGCTCGTTGTCAAATTTTGACGTTTGTAAAATTGAAGTTTAATTTTTTCGCTTTATGTACCTAGTTATTAATATTGTGCGATTTTATGATGTATACTTTTAATGAATATGCTGATATATATAGGGTATTCGGATTTTGCAACGGCAATGCGAATATGGCAAAACAGGAAGACGAAATACGTTATCCATATCGGCGGCACCCATCTACCAACACATTCCGAAGATTAGATCAGCGCCTTCGTGAATATGGTACATTTAGATCTAATTATTATGACGCAGGCAGACCTTTGGAACGCCATACGGTTCAGTTAGAAGAACACATTTTGGATACTATTCTCGAAGATGCTACTTGCAGCACTAGACAAATAGCTCGAGAAATGAATGTCCCAAGTATGTCAACAGTTCATTCAGTGCTATCACAAAACCTTTTGCGGTGCTTCATGTAACAAAAGTGCAACCGTTGTATAGAAATGACAATGTGAATAGAATAATGTTCTGTAATATAATTTTAAACAGAATTCAGCTAGTACCGACCTTTCTAAGCCACATTCTTTGGAGCGACGAATGCTTGTTTACAAGAGACGGAGTATTTAATAGCCATAATTTCCATTTTTGGGCGGGTGAGAATCCTAGAGCATTCAGAGAATTTGGACATCAAAGAAGGTTTTCTGTAAATGTATCAATCGTGACTGTTTTAGAGGAAGTGTTGGATAATGTTCCATTAAATCTCAGACTCAACATGCTTTACATGCATGACGGCGCATCAGCTCACAATGCTCGACTTTCAAGGGCATGGTTAAACTTTCCGAACAGGTGGATCGGACGTCATGGAGCAATATCGTGGCCAACAAGGTCCCCAGATATTAATCCTCTCGACTTCTTTGTTTGGGGCTTTTTAAAAGAAAAAATATATGCGACGCCTGCACCCAGTGAAGAAGAAGTAATTAATAGAATTACGGCCACACTTCAATTAATTACTCCTGATATGTTACAACGCGTATTAAATTCTATTCCTCGGAGACAACAGCTCTGTCTGGAAACTAATGGCTACCAGTTTGGACACTTACACACATTTCATGTGTGTTATTGTACTATTAAATATGTTTTATCAATTTTTTAACATTGACTTCAGTTTTAATAAAGTAGTTAATAAAAAGCACTGGATTTTCAAATACAAATAAGACTCCTACTTCGTGCTTATTTGCATTATTGTATGATAACTGCTATAATACGGTGTTGCCAAACTTACACTTATTTAAAATAATCCGTATGGCTTAACGACAGACCCTACAACTTTGTTGTATTAGGATTATTTACTCAGAATTAATCTTAGAATCGTTCTACCTGAAGTTTATCCGCGAATTTCTGGACACGGTGTATATTTATCAAGAGTTAAATGTTTCTAGAGCTGGATTTGGAATATTCTTTGTATAAATAATAAAATTTGGACTTGCAGTATCACACTTACTCACAGGTTTAGTAGAAGAATATTTAAAACATTTTAGAACAACTTGTTTATAATATAAAACGCTCATACATATAAGAAAGTCGTGTGGTGGGCACACCTGATTATTTAGAATGAGCCAGCTTGTACAAAAATGTGCCTGTGCCGGGCTGTAATTTCGCTGTTTTAGGTATTGTTTTTTCACATTTATTTAATTTATTAAAAACGCCACTCCCACCCCCTACAACTCGAAACATGTAAATGTGAATTAACAAAAACCTTTATACCACATAAAAGTATATTAAGCAAAGCGAAAATTACGAAAAATGCCTTTTGCGCCCCAACAGCCAAAATGACCCTTGCCACCTGTATATCAGTCATTCGGGCATATACTTTCGATATATTACGCTTAAATGAGATAGTTTGAATGAAGTCATGGCAAAGCATCTTTGGTGAAAATATTAACAAATTTTATTTGCAACATATTACGTACATGAAATCGTTATGTAGTAATGTACACTCACTTGCAAAAAGAGTGTTGATATTCGAAATTTTAGAGGAAACTTTTTTTTCAACTAAGTGTACATATATCGTTTTGTAAGTGAACATGTGTACACTTAGTTGCAAAAAAAATTCACTAAAATTTCGAACATCATCGCTCCAATGTGGTTAGTGGAAAGCATGATTTTTGAATTCACATATGCGTGGCGACAGTGAGCACGGTATGGCAACGTATGTAATACACTCGCCACCCTTCGCTGCAGACCAAAGATCCTATGCCGCGACGAACTGTAGGCCTACAACACAATGCCGTATGACATCACCGAATGAAACAAGGAGAAGTATGCCACCCTAACAATATTCCGAGATACTGATGAAGATAGAGATTTCTTAAAACAAATATCACTTTCACCAGTTTGTTTGCTATATGCTCGCAGTATGGTCCCCACTTAAGTTTAGGATCCGATACAAAACCCAAATACCTGATTTCACCCACAACATCAATTTTGACGCCCCTTCTCACGGAAAACGCCATCGTAATTTACAACCATACGCGTAATGTTGGGATTTCTGCCTTTTTAAAAGTTTGGAAGTATGATATTAGGCGCTTTCCTTTTGCCAGAGATCTGACCTGAGATAAAGTGATGTGAGTGTTTCTGCTCACTTCAAGTGAGCTTCTCTCACTGGGTTCAAAGATTTTGACAAGTGAGATTTTAAGTGTGTGTCTTACCTGTCATTATATCATAGTTGTGTCAAACTCTAAACTTACTCTAAATCATTGCTATAATAAAAAAAAGGAAATGGGTGTGCTTAAGACCACACGGCAGAAGTGAAAACTTCATCAAGGCGAGGTTAATAATACGAAATACAACTTTTTTTTTCGTTCTATATTCATTTACATTAACATTTTCCATTTTCGTTCTATATTACACTTAAAAAATATATATTTATTATTATTGTGTATACATTATTCTATAGTCCGTCTCAACCTTATTATGCAGTACAGGTCTTATGGGAATTGATTTCATGGTTGCTAAATCGTCCCATTGTATAATGTCGTTACAGTTCCGGTTCAATATCTGACATTTTTTGTAATCAAAACATAACCTATACGACTGTCTGTCATTCAATTGATGCATACTGCATACAAAAAATTAATAGTAATTTGAAACACTAAAAGGGGAGAATATATGGGAAGATGGATTAGTTAAAATATTTGTAATAATATAATCCTTTGGGATTGTTCTGTAAAAAATTATTTAAAATCTAACTGAATATAGTAAGCCAGAGTAAATGAATTAATATTTCAAAAAAACACTTAAGGTATACAATTTTCTTCGTTACTGAATATTGACATCTTAATCAACTATCCACTATAAATTCACACCAAGACAAAGTTAATCACAAGTTTATTTTTCATAAAAAACTGTTGTATTTATAAAAACAACTTAAATAATATATATTTATGAAAAGAATAACAATAACCACACACAGCATGTACTCTTATTTTTTAATATGTTACATGACTTATATAGTCTTATTGAATATTAATATGTTAACCTACATTGCGTTATACACATTTAAAGACACAAATTCATTTTGCAAAAACATATTTTCCCATTTATAAGAACAAATTAATAATACATGATAACATTTATGAAAAAACTAACCATGACCATACAAAGGAGTAGGTACACATATTGTTTTATTTTTCTTCATCACTTAAAGAATCTTGATCTGATGATGAATGTGTGACGTTAATTATAAACTCTTCAACATCGTCTTCTCCGTGCTACTGCTGGATGCTTTTCTAATTTTCCCGTGTGATATGAGGCATTATCGAGACCAACAACCAAGTTCTCTAGTATATTTGGAAGCAATTTATTCTTGAACCAATCTCCATATATATCTGCATCCATTTCGCTATGAACATCAGCAGTATTTCTCTTACAAAGAAATGTACATTCAGCACCATTAACAAAACCTTGCTCGCCTCCAGCATGAATTAATGGAAATCGAAGCCCAAGACCAGTTGGTGATTTTAAACCAGTGCTGAGTCCTTACGTAAAAGCTTGTCGACTGCTTTGAACAGTAACGTCGGTCCACTTTTTATTTACCGAGTGTCCTGCATTCACTCATGATTCATCAGTATATATTATAGTTCTACCTAAAAATAAAACAATCACAATCAAACACAAGCAAATAATAAATTGCGTAATGAACATAAAAGTCTAACAAATTAAATGATAAACTATACCTTCATCTCTGAATTTTCTGATGTCTCATAAGTATTTATGTCTCCACCTAATGATGTCATCTCTTTCAATAAGAATACTCTATCGTCGCACTTTTTAAAATTCAAAACATATCATGTAGCAATCTGTAAAAAGTATATGTATATGTATATAGGTTATCACGTTAATCAGAATTATAGATCTAGGTATGCATACTTACTTTTAAATGCTTGAAAAAGATAATATGCTTGCTAAAAAGAACGATTTAACAAAAATTATATATAGATAAATTAAAGACAATATAAAAGTTTACACACTACGGCAAAAACTGACAATTGACAGCAACGATAACTCATATATCCATCATATACTTTGCATAATAGAACTTGCAACAAGGCAACCGGATATAAAGATGTCGTTATTAAGAGACTACTAAAGATAATAAGAGATGCAATATCCCTATTAAACCTGTACTGCATAATAGGGTTGAGACGGAGTATAGTACATTTCGCTCGGTCTGATCAAGTTTTCACTTCAAAAATTCATACGTACGCATGTATATATACAAATAGACGATATGATAATTCTCATACGAGTACCCGCGCTGGTCTAATGGTAACGTGCCGGCCTTACACCCGGGCGGCTCAGGATCGCATCTGCACGCGGACAAGAATTTTTCAGAAAATAAAATTACAATATTTCGCCTATTTATTCTAAATTTCAATTTAATTGAAATTAAATACCGCCAGTTAGTGTTATAATACAAAGCCGAGAAAACTTAATCTATCGACAGTAATGAAACACTTTTCACCTCGGTATATAATATACTATTTTGTACCAGTAGTAAAATATCATAGCATTTTTACACATAATAAAACGCCATGAAATGTCATTTCTCCACCTGAACTAATAACAGGTAAATAATGAGCATATTATTGACCTAGGTGAATAATGATGACAAATAAAGCGCATGCCGCAACCATGTAATCGCAGTAATATGTCAACCGTCAAAATTCATTGTATATCCCCATATCATCGTCGATTTATACCATAAATCGTGCCTAAAATCTAAAACTTATAAATGCTCTACCTCTAAGGTAAAATAAATAACTCTATTTTGGTTAACAATAGCAAAATAAGTATGATAGTATAATATGGAAACAATATAACACGTAACTATTATAGATGTAAAGAAGGTAAAATAAATAACTGTATTTTAGGTTAACAATAACAAAATATGTATCATAGTATAATACGCAAACAATATAACACGTAACTATTACAGATGTAAAGAATTATGTAATTTATTTATAAAAATTGATAGTGCAATAATGGCATGTCAAATTTATTGATGGTTCAATTCTATTTGAGAAAACAGGATTGTGCAGATCTGTAGGCACATTAATGACAGTATTATTAATTTAGTTAATTCCATAAGTATTTACGATATCTTCAGTCGAAATAGATCCTAATTGTACTGTTGATGTTCATGGAATTTGATTCATATCGAAACCTCCTGTATTTATTGCAGGTATGGTTGCGTAAGTAGATGTAGGTAGACCTTATAACATACATGCTATATTTTTTTATTTACTAGGGAATCTTCTATCTAACCTTCAGCTACACTAGAAGATTTCCAACCACCATGTTCTTTTAACTGAGGGATATTACCACCATTGAGAGCTAAAAGTGTAGCCGAGGTTCTACGGAAACTATGACCAGTATATAACTGTGGATTTTGTAAATTTAAGTAAACGGCAATTTTTTTTGGCATCTGTCCTATTGTGTTATGTCCAATGTTTTGTCTAGTACATTTATCATTACGTACACTAATACAGAATTTTGCTATATCTGGAATTGGTCTAATTTTAAAATAGTTTTTAATTATTTTGATCCAAAGTGGCTTCATTATTACAAACTTTCGAGACGAACCATTTTTGCTATTGCGGATGTGAATAATAATTAAATCATCTTTCATGATGACATCAGAAATTAATAAATTACACAGCTCATCACTTCGGCATGCATCAGCAACACCAATTACAAGAGCAGTCTACAGGGTTATAAATTGTCAATAATTTCAAAGTATTAATATATAAACATACTACCTAAGTTGCAATGTAACATGCGTCGGGTGCCTCAGTAAGGAATTTTATAATTTCCTCTTCAGTAAATACTAATGATTTTTTAGCCTTATAATTTTCATTTTTTCTTTTTAAAAAGGCAACTAATTTAAAATATTTTGAAATGTTAATATCCTTTTTTAGGCCAAGTGTAGTTTTCAACATTGAATAATGAGCCCATAAAGTCAAGGCTTTTTTATTTTTTGAATATTCTTGAAAATAAACCAGAAGTACGTTTCCAGAAATTACTTCTGTATTTTTGGAATTACACCATTTTTAAAATTCTGTATATGTTTTCATGTATAAGTGTTTAGATTTTTGCGAAAGCAAGTACTCAACTGCCTGTTCTGCAATCTCGCGTATTTGACATTATAAATGGAATGAAAAATAATCTAATAAATAACTAATATACATATATACATTTGTACGTAAACGTATATGAATATATGTATGTGTTGAGATACACAGCATACACTTAGGTGTCATTACCAACAGCGAACGCACAGACACCGGTGTTTCGGCCTTTGAGGCCTCTTCAGTGTACGTGGTGCTGCTGGCAATGATCCACAACTAAGACCGTGTCTTATGTCCGTTGAATCGCAGAAGTGCCTATGAGAATATCTCAGCGACATCTGCCTGTTATTATCCGTTAATGTACGTTACACATTCAAGTATTTCATATCCTATTTATTTATTAATCTAATAAATACTTGGCTTTTAGTTTCAGCATTTATGTCAAAGTTTATTTGTCAACATCAAAATATTGCCTACTTATTTGTTTATATGAAGTTTTATTACAAGGGCATTCTTACATGTATGAGTAAATTTATTCATAATTATTATGGTTTCAAGATCCAATTAGACTTCTGGTGCAAAAAATAGTATACATACTAAGGTTGAAAAAGACTATTATTGCCCTTGTGGCTTAAATTTAATCTCGCCACTCGGGCAGTAATAGTCATCTTCTCAACCTTAATATGTAATATACTATTGTGTACACCAAACCTTCGCATCTTTACGAGCCACCGACATCCTATAGTTATTCATTAAAATATTGTGATCGACACAATCGAACACTTTAATAATATCACAAAAGGTTGCTGCACAGTATTCTCCATTTTCAAATCATGATAAAGTAAAATCCACAAAATCCAATACTGCCGCAGTTGTGAATCTCCCGTGCCTGAAACCGAACTGGTTCGTGCAAAACAATGCATTTTTTCCAAAAAAAGAACTAATTATTTTATCAAATATTTTTGACATTACGGGGAGAATAGAAATTGGTTTGTAATTCGAATAATAGGCACAATAATCTCGCCTGAAGTCAATGAGCATTTAATTGTTCTATCTATATGTTTACATTACATTGCTCTGACGTTGTTAGAAGCATTCAATACAAATAAACCATTAGCGTTTCTTTTCGCCTACGCACGCCCAATGCATTACTTACTATATTAAAGATTGATATTTTCTCTCTGTGTGTCATCGATCTATATTTTAACGAACCCGTTGAATCGTTGTTTTTATTGACATGTATTTGTGAACACTGAATGCATTAAAAGAGCCCTTAAGAAGACATGTTTGGTAGTAAGCAAAGAATTGGATTGGCAGATTTTTCGTTGGAAAAGGAAATATATGAACCTTTGAAAACCGCAGAAGATTTGGAAAACATTTTGGATGGGATGACGCGCGGATCTGACCATGAAGTAGAAGAAAGTTCAACTATCACACGTATATGCGAAGATGATGGAATGCTACAGCCATGTAGAGAATGCGGAATAAAGGTACGTTCGAACTGTGGAATTACAATTGGAAACGAAATCACATGCAGCCGTTGTAACAGAACTGTAACTATCAAAACGTTATTGTCAAAGTTTCGGACGTTGACAGAGGACGATTTGCTCCTAGAAATGTCTTGGCTGTGGTTCTAAACGCTAATGAACCTGGTTTGTACGGATTGGGTGTAACGTATATAGAACACGAAATATTGCAATAATAGTAGAAGGTCATCACACAGGGTCTCGTTATATAGACAAGCCCTATATACAGGGTGTACCACTTAAAACTGCCAGCCCAAATATCTCGGAATGTGATCGACTCTAGTTTGCTCTCACAATTGTGTTTTATTATGTGAAGATATAGATGGCGCTGCGATGAAAAGAAGTTTTTTGATCGCCACAATCTTCATTTGTTTTTTATTTGAAAGAGTATTAAAATTAATGTAAATTTTATTATTTGTGTTAGTTTCCAAAATTTAACGGTTTCATAGATATTCGTGTTTAAGGAAAGTAAGAGTTATATTAAAGTTTTGTCTTTATTTTGTTTAAATATTTAAAAGGACCAAATATAACTAACAAAGATGTTCAAAATGGTTGCCTTCTTGATTGCTACTTAACGTATATCGCTTTATTAGTTCTCTACCGCAAACATTTAACAATGTATTTCTACTAATTTTTTGAACACTTGCATACATTTTATTATAAAGGTCGCCTATATCTGTTATGGGTTCCTTGTAAACTTCAGCTTTCTAGTAACCCCACAAGAAAAAATCTAACGGGGTTAGATTAGGCGAACGAGCCGGCCACCTATGTTGGCATTATGAGCAGGTGCCCCGTCTTGATGTAACCACATATTATTTCGCAGCTCTATAGGTACATCTTTCAAAAGTAGTGGTAACTCATTTTGCAGGAAATGTAAGTAGCGCACACCAGTTAATGTTTCATGATAAAAGTGGGGCCTCTCCGTTTAAAATTCCACACCAAACGTTAAAGCCAAAAACTGTTTGATTTCTTGTTTGCCTTATCCACCTAAGATTATGCTTAATTAAAGTTCCATTGTTGTGAAAACGACATTTGTCACTCCAAATGATCTGATTTTAAAGTTGTTGTTTAATTTCATCATCTATTACTCTTTTCTGCCTTAATTGTTTTTGTTTTTTGAAGCTACCGTCATTTCTAAGATTTGCACACAGACTTATAAATGTTTAGTGATCTGGTAAAAGGCCTGTTTGGAAAGCCTAGAGCACATAATCATATTGCTTCAGATGCATTTGTACGGGATTTTCCATAAATTAAAACCATATTCAGTTTGTCTTCATTTGTGTATAAAACCATATTTTTAATACAATCTCAACGCAAAGCGAGTAAATGTTTGAATGAAGCTAATTATTATGACAATTAATAATCAAACAAATGTCATGGAATTTATAAAAAGGAACTAACTATAAAATTTAAATTGTTCAGTAACTATAGTAGCAACAATTGTGAATATGTTTACTGCAATTTTTCCATACAAATTAAATATTTAAAGAAAATAAAGACAAATCTTTAAAATTAATCTTACTTTCTTTAAACACGAATATCTATGAAACCGTTAAATTTTGGAAACTAATTCAAATAATAAAATTTACATTAATTTTAATACTCTTTCAAATGAAAAACAAATGAAGATTGTGGCGATAAAAAAAATTATTTTCATCTCAGCGCCATCTATATCTTCACATAATAAAACACAATTGTGAGAGCAAACTACAGTCGATCACGTTCTTTAGTAACTACTTTTTACAAAATTCAAATATCTTTATCCGTTTCCGAGATATTTGGCCTGGGAGTTTTAAGTGGTACACCCTGTAAAATACAGTCAACCACAACATACTACGAATATATACTGAAAGGGGAATGTAGTGGGGATTGATACATTATATCTGAGGGCCAGGCAACTATATCTTACTTGATCTTACTGACATATTGCTGTGACTCTTGCAAATTTATATATAAATGAAATAAATTTAATTTATTTAATCAATGTGTAATTGAGAGTCGAGCACGCATCTTAGTGCTAGGCCTTATGCTAGACTAAGATACGATGAATTTTCTGCTGAAAAGTAGGTTAAGCAAAACCTTTACATACAACTAGCTCAGTTTAAAATAAATAAATCTCTCAGGGGCAGAAAATATAAGTAGATTCTCCAATCGATTCTCCTGCTCTTTAATTATCTCCAGGTCAGGTAAAGAAAATAAAATGCCAAATAAATCTTAACATCTAATTTATTAAAAATAAATTTAAACGAATTCAAAAATTTTAATATACAAATATTTACATACAAAGAATCAATAATTCAATCATTATTCAAATTGATACATCATAATCAATAAAAAAAAATTATAAGAAATAAAAATAAATGAAGTCATAATGTCGTGAAAAGCTTATGTCTAAAGAAAAATGTGAACGTGATTATTATGAATTATATTTGTCATAGATACATGTAAACAATCAAAAATAAAATAAATTACACATGATGAATTGTACTGGAATATAAATAACCAAAAATTTACGCGATCTACTATTTGCGAACAAAATATAAACATTAAGGATATGGCTTTGCCCTAATTAGTCCTGTCCGGCGCCTTTTCTCGCTCCCAACACAGTACCATCAGATAGCAAATTCACACAGATGAGTATCCCAAAGTTCCACCCTACGAGTATGTCTTTTCAACTCGTCGGACACAACCCGAACATACATCACAATGTGCTCACTCCTTAAGGAATATATATATATAAATAAATTTTATATAAATAAAATGAAATAAAATAATGTCTTTGCGTATTCAACAGATTAACTCAGCCCTGATTAGTTCTGCCTGGTGCCTTTTCTCGCTCCCAAACGCAGTACCACCAAGACCAATTCGTGTCTTTCAAATTCACCAGGACTCCATGCTATGAATTAAATAATGACTTAATTCATTTCACACATTCCTGATGTATTATTCAACACGTTAATATTGAAAACCCAAATACAACAAAAATATACTTGATATACATATAAGAAGAAATAATATATACATTAAAATAAACTTTTACCTTCTCGTGAAATTCCAATACAAAAACACCACCACAAACAAAGAATTTGGTACACCACTATACACACATTTATAACAAATATTATCTAATCACCTTAACTCTTCGTACATGGTTTCAAACTCATCCATAATAAATTTTTAAAAACTGGTTCACTTATATATATCCTATATACACATAAAACAAAATTATTAATTTCAAATCCCTTTTGTAGGATAAATAAATTTAAAAGAAAAGTAAATTATACGAAAATGAAATGATTATGCTATCCAAAGTTGTCATTACAATTACTAGAAAGTTTGGTCATAATGTATGGCATAGTACCCCTACATGCAAAACAAAACACTCTAGAAAAAGAAAATAAAATGAAATTAAATAAATTCAAAATCCGAATTCATAAATAAGATTATCTCATACATAAATAATTATTCAAGTATAAATAGAAATCTCAATGTAATACACGTTGCATGTTAAAATAAAAATATTACAAGTGTTGAATCTTGTTAAAAATTTTATAAGTGTCGAAAATCTCAAAAATTATTCTAAGTCCGGATTTAAGAGTAATCCTTTTTAAAAGAGGAGGAAGTGGTTTGTCACCTACTTTAAGACTATTTAAAGATAGCGGTTTGCACCAAGCTATCCCGGAAATTTTATCCGTCAGCTCTTTTATGCCTAATTTTCTTTATAAAAACGTACGGCAACTTTCGGCATATACCGATACCACCTCCAAAATTGTATATCGACGGTGCTGCTCTTATCGGTCACTTGGGGAAACAGCGCATTAACAATCCTTGAAAAAGGTAAACAAACATGTGAATATAAATTTGTCTATACGTTTATGACTCATCCATGCATCTGGCGAATAATGTTGTTTTTCGCCGGCCATACGGTCGACCTCCGTGAGGGAAACACTTGCTCGTTCCTTTTCACGTAACATTTAATGCGTCTTTTAATATTATGACTTTATAAAAATTTTACTAAGATTCTTTTATTGTTTTACTTAAATAAAAATTAATTTAAATAAATCCTGAAGTGACATGTCTGCGTTTATTACTTTGTAAAAAGTTAAAATTGATACTAATGTGAGCAGTGGTGAAATACAGATATAATGCACAGGATGCTATCTATCAAACATTGACTTGGTAAGTGAAAAACATTATTTACAACTTTTAAATGCAACTTAAAGTTCATTGCCACATTCTTATTATTTCGTAAATTTCTTGATTGTTGTTTACTTCATTCTTGAACCATCTCTTCGTATTGTTGGGAAGTTTTATTCGTATTTTCTTTGTCTTGCGCACATTCGGAAATAAAGGGAAAACATTCATGATCGTCGGTATACGTTGGTTGAATTTATCATGAACCCCTTTTACCTTTTCAATTTCTAACGATGATGTATTGTTGACAGGTGGATTATCATATGCGTTCAGCCAGCTTATTGTTCCTGGTGATTGACATCTTAAACTAAAGTATAAATGCTGTATCAGTTACTCGATCATCATACAGATTATACGAGGACAATCAAGAAACACACATATACACGAGTACAGACATAGACATCCATAGAGTACAAAGTGAAATTAAGTGAAGCATTACTTAGACTCATAATTATTTATTTCGCTCCCTTCTTCGGCCTCGACGGAGGCCCCTTAACGTTGCTTCACAGGCCGGATCATGCCATCCGCAGCCATCCTGCAAGCGGTCTCGTTTGACACGCGAACGACGGATCCATCTAACAACATGACCCGCTGCCTCCGTCGAGCCTTGCGACTGGGTACCCCGAGCGTCAAACTATCCCGGCCTAAGATAGAAAAAGCTCGACGCACCGAGGCACAGAAGTCAGGCGAATCCCTCATATCCGGGAATACATCCATCTCCTTTTCCGGTCTACAACAAATTCCATTCCCTATATAACCTGGTTACCAATTACATGTACTCCAAGTTATTCCTATTGATTGCTTACTTATGTAAAATTTATTTATTTTGTCACTTTAATTTATACAGATCACGTTTACATTACCTAACTTATTATTATTTATAAGGAATTTGTTAGCTTAAATTAATAAATGCCAATATACATATAAATATAAATATGAATAAATATAAATAAAGAAATATTCTTACCTTTATTAAGCACTTATGTATATAATATGAACGCACACAAAAAGAAAATCTTACTTAACTAAACATAAAATTGCAAGTGATCTAAAAACCACTTATTTACATATCATTATTTATTCAAGATCACTGCAATATGTCATTCGTTTATGTGAGTTGTTCGTGATCTGTCAAGTGTCTGTTATAGTAAAATTATGGATATGGTGTATACAATTGACGAAAAGGTTCAGATTGTAAAATGGTATTTTCAGGGCCACTCACTGATGTCTATTATAGCTCTCTTTCGGGATACTTTTGAAAATCGATCTATTCCTTGTTTGAATACCATTCATCGCATCAAAACTAATTTTGAAAAATTCGGTTGTGCTAGCGTGAAAACAATTATACTCTGACAACATCACAAATAGGACAAGAACTGGATGTATCACGTGAAACTGTGAGAAGAGCCTTAAGGAAAAACAAATATCACTCTTATCATGTTCAGAAGATAAATGAAATTTTTTCACAAGACAATTATGATCGCATTCAGTTTTGTTTAGACATAATTGAAAAATGTGCACTGAATGAAGGTTTTTTCGAACATCCTCTTTACGGATGAATCTACGTTTTTCTTACATGGCCGGCATAATCCTGCGATACTACGATATTGGTCCAGAACAAATAAACACATTGCGTATACTGCTCACACACAACACCCACAAAAGGTAGATGTATGGGTTGGGATATTAGGCAATAATATCATTGGCCCATTTTATATTGATGGCATGTTGAACGGACAGAAATACTTAGATCTACTGCAACACAGTATTATTCCTTATTGTAATGGAAGGCATTTGGTATCAACAAGACGGATGTCTTGCTCATACAAGCAGGATTGTGCTGCAATATCTAAGAAATACGTTTGAAGACCGAATTATTTCAAAACGGGGCACAATCCATTGGCCTGCCAGGTCTCCTGATTTGTCACCAAATGACTCTTTTCTGTGGGGTCACATAAAGTCACAAATATACGGCTACGAAGAACAACGTGCAAATAATTTAGAAGAATTGCGTATAAAAATTAGAAACTGTTTGTTAACAATCACCCCCGAAGTCTTGTCCAATGTACGGCGTAACTTTTATTATCGAATTGCTATTGTTTAGAAATAGAAGGAGGACGATTTGAACATTTAATGTAGTATAATCAACCGAGAATTATTGTTTATAAATTATTTTTAAGTTCTATTTATTTAGTATTTAATACCTTTATATTTTAACGCCCACCACTACGTCATCAGCGTGACCCTTCTACCAGATGCGTGCGCTGCCGACCGCGCAAATTTAACAACAAGAATAAACCACAAACACGCTATCAACATAAAAATCAGGTAGCAGTAAATATGCAGTAAACGTTGGTATTATTGGTCACTGTTGGTGGTAAGGACAGCCGCGAAGTTTAAAAATTTTATACCAAAGCCGTCTATTGTCTTACTTTCTCTTATACTGAAATACCGTTGCTGTTTCTCTCCCTCGTAAAATATAAAGGTCCATTGAGTTCGCTCCACCTTTCCCCTATTATTGCTAAACGCCAATGACATCACTGTGCATTTTCGTAGTTAACTCTGTAATACTGTATATATAAACACACTACTTATTGTATACACAAACAATCCTTCACTGAAATAGGTTAAGATAATATAGTTAATTTAAAAGAGAAATCTTATGAACATTCAGTATTCAGTAGTCAGTATTAAGTAATTAAATATGGTGGAAACGCGTTACATTCAGTTGCACGTCATACTAGATCCATGACGACTCGCCTTGTATATGTTGCCGGATCAATTTTTATTTCTGTCAGTGACATTTGATATAACCAAAGAAAAAAATTATTCACAATACAATAACTATAACGTAATATATTTAGTAATTGAAATGCTCTAAGACTTTCTCAACTTTTTAATATATTGATTTAGATTGTCGAAAAACCTTAAATGTTTCATTAAGTATCCATAATATAATTTAAAATAAGCAATACTTACGTTATTAACATTAAATTTAACAGATGATTATAGTAAAGTTTGTAAAAAGCCTCGACTCTTTACAGAAACCTTTCGGCATTATATTCAATGAACGCAAATAAATAATAAATACACTTTTAAGAAGCTCTGTTTTAAACAATTTATATCAAAGCAAAAATAAACATGAAAAATTTGACAGGAAGAATATACACAGCGCACGTATTTTTGACAGATATGATTTATCTGTCAACATCGAATTGATCTATTAGTCTATTAAAAGTATGTAATAAAGAAATTTAATATTGAAACGGAAATTATGTGTTTATTTGGCATGAATGCGTATATTACGATCAATTTATAAATCTTCTATTTAAGCTAATGAAATAAATGCCCTCAAGTATAATTTAACAAAGTAACTTTTTCAGTTTCTCTAATACAGTTATGACAACATGTAAACGTCATCGATGACGTACAACTGAACTTAACGCGTCTCCAGTATATGTACATAGTGTATAGCAATGTAATTAATATAATATGTCCACTACGAATTAAACCAAATTAAAACATCCATATTTGTTTTACTAAACGTCCCACCCTCTAACAAGGGACAGATTCCACATGGCGATACAGCTAGAGAATTTTTGGACTTCTGGCAGTTCAACACCATAAAGGAAATTGAACACATCTACAGGCTTACGTCACATGGTAATCCAAGCCAGAGAATTTTTAGGACCTTCAGGCACTAAGATGGCACAGTGTAACTCTACGTCGCCATCCGGCTCAACCAAGGAAAGTGATTCAGAGGCTTATCGATCATATAAATCAAAAATGGATTCCTCTACACAACCGCAGTCGTAATATAGCGTACTTAAGGAATGATCAGTGGAAAGGCAGCATATACATCCTAGGCGATTTGCATCAATATCAAGATATTAGATCGGATAGAAAAATATGTAGTAAATAAAGGTTAGTGTATTGCAAAAGCATATAAATGGACATAAATTATGAAACTAATACTTATAAATATTACATTACTAAAAAATCTCTGAAATGAAATAGGATCAGTAGTATACATGGGCGAGATAGGGAAAGTGGATATTATTTCACTCAGACTAGACCGACTCGTGTTTTGTCGGCTCTCGGGGACACCGGTAGGTAATATGGTACCCGAGAGCCGACAAAAGACGAGTCGCACTTTATATTAATATTATAATCCAAATACCACATGTTGCCTATTATTATTTACTTACATTTCTTCTTATCAGAATTATATCTTGCAGTTTTCTCGGGTATACATACTTTGTACACTTTATTACTCAGTACGTATAGAAAGATGCATTGTGATAAGTTTATATTGTATAGATCTAAACAATGTTATAATTAGTTTATCAACATCATCTTCGCAATCACAAGTGGAAAGCTTTATTTGATTTGAGAAATGAGGAACGTGAAATGTATATCGATTGTAGTATTCGTTCTGGTAATAATATTGTCTGTAATTGTAATTACTACGAGTGTTCTACTGACCAGACGTAGTGGTTTGCAAATATCTATAATTCACCTAAATGATTTTCATACGAGGTACGTACAATTAAATTTTATCTGCATGTGTTCATTTCATTTTCTGTATTTTTATTTTTCTTAATTTAAAGAGAATAATATTGTCGTATTAAGAGCATAATATATTTATGTTCTTAATACAATAGATTTGTTTTTCTATATTATACGTACATTTCTTGCTCTCTTTTGGAGAAAGGTCCAGTGTTTTTGGAGCTGCAGGTGGGAGCTTGTAATACACTATATACTTGTTGGAGAGGTCATATTACAATACATATTTTCCAAAATTCGAAATATGTATGCTGGAAGAAATATATGTTAAACAATTTATTGTCAAAAGTCATTTAAATTTAATACTTTTCATTGTTTACTCCTGTGTGGTTTTATTGACACTTACGTTTACTTACATATATTTTATAATAGTTATTTAGGTATCAAGGGCGTTGAGCAATAAAAGCAAGTTACGCCCGTGGTACATACATAACTTTATCCACGGACAAAGATTGTAATTTAAAAATCTTATTTATGAAATAAAATATTTTTTTTTAAATTAGAAGTTAAAAATTGTACTCTTTATTAAACATTTATTTTGAAATATGTATATTTAAAATAGAATTCGAACAAGTTGTCTTATTAATATTCGGAGATGTAACCACTTACTTGTAATTACACATCAAATCACTGTTGTTAGTTGTTGCTATACAGTTGGTGGAGTTGGTAGCTGTTGATTCGCTTACACTATTAGTAGTTGGTAAATTTTCTTTTCTGATTAATATTTACTCAGCTAGTCTAATTTTGTTTGAAACAGAATCTTCTATACCGCATGTGTCAAATATTATTAGGTATAGGGATTCAATGTTTACGTGCGATTTATACGTATACAAGTAAAACGTGGCAACGTGGCACCCCTACTGTCCGTCACCAGTCCCGGCAACAATCGACATCACAACGATCTTCTCTGATTTTCCCACTTCTCCCCACCAGATTTTACATTCAATGTTTAGCTGCGAACACGTTGCGATCTAGTCTGCAATAAAACACGGGAAACATCAAATGGCCGCCGCGATCTCCTGATCTAGTAGTTTATTATCATTTTCAGAATCCTTTTTTATTTACCTTATTAGGGTTATTTTTTAATTTTATTAGAATTACGCTTTTGTTTGTGTCATGCAGCGTTAATGCAGCTTAATAATTCTCTGCATTTACTGAAAGGAAAAAGGAAAAAAGAAATCCTTGCAATTCGTAAATATTATTGCTGAACGCATTACAAACATCCAAGTCAGTGGTCCAATAGTTACTGCTAAGTTGTATTTTCGAGCATGTATCGGTCGCGCTGGTATTGGAGAGGAAAATAGGGGGCCACGTTGTCACGTATTGCATGAATTGATCGCCTATGGCTAATGAAAATTGACACATGCTGTATACTGCTGTACAATTGTCCTTGACTTCAACCTCCCAATTGATTTTATACCAGTTCTTTGCCAGTGTTTGCCAATATCGTCGCTAATGAACGACGAACTGTGTGACCAGTGTATAATTTAGGATTTGATAATTTGAGATAAGTAGCAATTTTTGTCGGAATTGCACCAAAATATTTTTCCCGACAACTTGTTTCGTACATTTTCCATTCCTATTACTTTTTATAAATTTCCAAAAAAACTGTGTATTTATGATTGTCGACCACACTAAACATTCGATTCCTTTTGATTTTAGTATCACGTAATGTAATCAGCAATGAGGATTGTAGATCCTGGATGTCATCAACTTCTAACCAAACAAGTTGTTGCTTTTGGCCACGCTCCAGCTATCCTGAATATCGAGCTGTTTTAACAAACCTTGGATAAACATTAAAACTGAAGGAAAATGATATTTTTTCTGTGACGGGAAAAAGTTGACATTTTATCCTTCTTGACAAGTAATAAAATGTCACTTTTTGCCCGCTTAAATTGACAGATATTTGATTATTTTACAGGTTTCCATAGCAACGCAGGTGTAACGTCACTTGAAATGTCACATCGATTGATTTTCTGACTTCAATATATAGTATTTACGTGTTTTTTTTCAATACTAAATCGGCGTTTTTCCTACCACAGAAAAAAATTGTGTATTATACACGGGAAAAAAATTAGATTTTAGCTCTCGGTAATTTATCTCCTTCCGCTTCGCGTCGGGAGATAAACCTTACCTCGAGCTGAAATCTAATACTTTTTTCCCTTGTATAATAAATAACTATTATTTACCTTATTCATTAAAGGTATTTTATATGATGCTTGGTATATAAAGGTTTCTATCTCTTTCATCGTCAACACCTTGGACTTTTGGGCTGGAATTTTTCTCTTTTTTTAAGATCCGAATAAGCTGGAATACTAATCTATATCTACTGTGTGTTGGGCTTTGATAGTCGCCTTAAGCATCGAATAGTAAGATCTGCAGCTGGTGTCGTAATGTTATCCTCGTGAATACTAGCTCGTTGCAAAATATAGTATTCTCCACGACTGTTGAAAAATACATGCATTGTTATTAAATATTAAATTGAAGAATGACATCAATTCCACGCCCCCTAGATTCCAAACTGGAATCTACGGCCTCTCGATCAATCGCGCCCTCATATTTACGTATTCAAGGTCAAAAATCTAAAGTATTGACTATGGAAAAGATAGAAGCCTTTATGTACCAAGCTTCAAATGAAATACATTTATGAATAAGGTAAATAAATATAATTTCACTTCCAGTTTAGTGTTTAACCAAGGTTTATTAAAACAGCTGGTTTTGATATTCAGGATAGCTGGAGCGTGTGGAAAACAATAACTTGTTCGGTTAGTAATTTATGACAATCGGGATCTACAATGTTCATTGCTGATCACATTACGAGATACTAAAACCAAAAGGAATCGAATGTTTAGTATGGTCGACAATCATAAATCGACAAGTTTTATGAAAATCTATAAAAAGTACGGTGCTTTACGCCCGGTAAATGTGGGGACTCACCGTTTCTTCTTAGATTATAGGAATAGAAAATGTACGAACCAATTGCTGCTTATCTCAAATAACCAAATCCTTCACTGATCACACATTTCGTTGTTCATCAGCGACAATATTGACAAACATTGGCGAAAAATTAATTGGTATAAAGCAATTGGGAGGTTGGAAGTCAATGTCAGTTGTAGAGCAGTTCTCTTTCCGCTGAGCCTATCTAGTAGACCATAATATTTTGCGACACATTTTGTTTGACAATACCGGTTGTTTATAAATTTAATTATAGTGACAGTTGTCAAATATACCTGATTTTGCAAATAAATCATGGTACTGAAAATTATCGAGCGGTGATTTTTTTTGCAATTTCAACCGTTGCTTAAGCCGTAAAGAATGTTTTGAGGAAATCAAATCTAGTGTTTGGTGACAAGTCGTGTGCTTTGCTACCGAAAACGGTGGTACATTGAATTTCAACCGGTCGACCTTGTTTAAATGACTGTTTTCGAGCTCCTAAGCCAAAAACGGCAGTTACACAAAAATATTCCTTTTATTCGGAACATTATTGTAGAAGACCGGCATACTACTGTCAGAAGTATTCAAGCAATTTTAAAGGTTGACGTGAAAGCAATTAACATTATTTTACACAAACATTTGAAGGTCCGTAGGTTTTGTTTTCGGCGGATTTCCCACAACCTGTCTTCAATTTAAAAAAAAGACCGTGCGAGATGGTGCAGATCTACACTAGATCGCCTTAACCGTGGATCGTCTCATTTGCTGTACAATATGATCACAGGTGGTGAAACATGGATATATTGCTATGATTCCAAAGAAAATCAACAATCATCAGTTTGGGTCTTTGAGAGTGAGTCGGCTTCAACAAAAGTTGTTCGTGTTAATTCAGAATGGTGAACTACAGTTTGTTTGCCTCAGATTCTCTAAAATGTTTGCGAAGAACGTCCAAGAGTAAGAATAATCTTTACTTGCCATGATGGAATGAACGTCTTGCGACATTGAGGGGACAAGTCAGGAGACACTTTAATAAAGCAAAAAGATCTGGTCAGTGGGAAATATACAGAACCACATTAACTAGGTTCAACAGGGAGGTGAGGAAATCTAAGAGAAAGTCTTGGAGGAGGCACTGTGAGGAAATAGAAAGTACTCAGGAATGTGCCAGACTACAAAGAATTGTCACAAGAGGACCTCAAACCACAATTAGCTCATTGAAGAATAGTCTCGGTGAGTACACAAATACAGGTGAAGAGACTGTTAGGGAACTCCTAAAAGTGCACTTCCCTGGATCACAGATAGTGGATCAAACTCAGGAGTTAATGACTGAGGCAGAATTTCGAAGGGCGTCCAGATAAGACTGGCAGACCTCGAAAAACGTCATAGACTACGAGAAAGTCAAGTGCGCAATTAGCACATTTAAACCATACAAATTTCCCGGACCGGACGGGATTTACCTCATAATATTACAAAAGGGAACGGACCTTCTGTACAGAATACTCTGCAACATTTTGAGGAGCAGCCTAGCTTACGGATATATACCAACGGCTTGGAGGCGTATTAGGGTAACGTTCATACCGAAACCTGGGAAAACAGGACAGGATTCGGCGAAGTCCTAAGAGCAATCAGTCTTATGTCTTTTGTACTTAAGACTCTTGAGAAACTAATGAATAGGCATATTAGAGAAGGGGTACTGATGAGTAACCTGTTTCATCCCGACCAATATGCATATCGGACAGGCGTTTTCACAGAGACTGCGCTTCACCGGCTAGTCAGTGAGGTGGAAGCCACGCTGGACCGCGGGGAAGTGATGCTCGGTGCATTTCTGGATGTGGAGGGGGCATTCGACAATACCTCCTTTGACTCAATAACCAGGTCCCTCAGACACAAGGGAGTCGAGGATACCTGCTATCTATCGATCGACTCTATGATGAGAGGAAGGGTAGTAGAAACGACCGTAGCGGGCGAGACTCTGGCGGCACGAGTGCGTCGGGGGTGTCCACAGCGTGCGGTGTTGTCCCCACTATTGTGGAACCTGGTAGCAGACGGGTTGTTGGAGGGGCTCACCGACGGGGGACACAAAGTCCTTGGGTATGCTGACGACATAGTCATAATATCATGAGGCAAATTCTAGATGGGTAGAAAGAGAGGGACTAAACATTAGTCCCACTAAAACTACCTTGGTAGCATTTACCCGAAAGCGTAAGCTGGGGGATCTCGGACCGCTTACCCTAAGGGGAGAAAACATACAGATCTCGAAGGAGGTAAAGTATCTAGGAGTAACGCTGTACAATTTTTAACTTCTAATTTAAAGAGAAATATTTTATTTCATAAATAAGATTTTAAAATTAAAATCTTTGTCCGTGGATAAAGTTATGTATGTACCACGGGCGTAACTTGCTTTTATTACTCTACAGGCTTTTCTTAACCTCGGCTAACGTCTCGGGCTAGAAATATTGCTTCGGGCCATGAAAGTCTCCTTACGCCCTTGATGCATTAATAACTATTATTTATAGAATAATGAAAAGAGTATTACTTTCTAATACGCAGTAGAATATATTCTAATGACGAATATTTGTCACTTTAAAATTTTTGCATATGTCTATGTTTTGAAGAAGCCCTTGATAACGAGAAAGTGAAATTTGTAATTAGGAATGAGATTTATATTTAAGACCTGAGTAGTTTAACTTCAGTTGAAAATGAGGTGTGAGGACCACACGACTTTCTTATACTTATGTGTGTTTCTATTTTTGTACATAATACTTGTTCCGAATTAACTTTTAATTACTTTTATCCTCTTAATAAACCTAAACCTAAACCTGAGTAAAAGCGTTACTTTCGGTCCAAATATTTTGTTTTTTAATATAAAAAATATTCCAATTCCAGCACTAAAGAGTTTTGCACTCTTAATAAATCTGTATAGATCGTTTAATTTGCCAGATATTTGAAAACACTGCTGTGAGATATCAGTCAAAGTGCTATTTCCGGTGAAAATTTTGTTTATATAAAAATTATACAAAATCATGTTTTAAATCCCTTTATACTTTGAACTCTGAATATATGTGTCTAGATAACATGATTTGCAAGATATTCGCAAGAAAACTATTTTTCGATAAGAGTAAAGCACATACTTCCGGTTTCGAAAACATTTCTTCAAGTTCATTTTTAACATGTTGAGTGCTACCTTATACAGCTTGTGTAAAAAATGTCGCAAAAGCTACACGCAGCAACATTCTTCGTTCGGTTCTGAATAAAAAATGTTATTGTTAAATGCCGTATCATGCTTCGTATGCGCTCAGGAACCATTTTAAAGAAACTTACATTTGACAACAATGTAGCCGCATGCTATTGTAATTGTAGATTTCGCTATAATTTCCATATTTCGATATTTTCGAAAACATTTAACACGTTATTAGTATTATCAGATGGTAAATCTGATATTTTAAATTCTACACATTACGCGAGGTGTAATTTGCTTTTCAAATTATTTATTGTGAAAATAACACATATAGAAAAGTGTTTAATTACAACAGAATTAGTTCTTTGTTTGTCATTTATCTGACAGTAAATCAGTGACACTATTACCACATATTGTGGGAATTGAAAATCATCTGTCTCTAAGCATAGTTGCAATCTACGAGGTGCCACTTGTTCGAGTCTTTCTGGTGTAATTTCCATTACTGTTGCTTTAATTTTGTTTCTGACTTCGTCAGCGTCTTCAGGAGGCGTTACATAAACTTTATCCTTAATGAAACCCCAAACAAAAAAGTCTAAAATATTGAGATCGGGAGATCTCGCAGGCCATAAAACAGAACCGCCGCCGCCGCGGCCAATCCATCTGTTTGGAAAGTGCTCATCCAACTATTCTCTTACATTACGAGCATAGTGTGCAGGAGCTCCATCATGCATGTAAATCATGTTATGGCGTATATGCAATGGCATCTTGTCAGTGACTTGTTCCAATGTATTGTAACGTTTTCGGGTTCGCAATAAACAACTCGTGCAATTTATTTATTTAAAACGGTCTGTATATTCATACACTTAAAATTAATTACAATATAAAAATGTAAAACTAATGTATCACACTTAAACTACTACGATTTAAATTAATTCCACAGGTATTTATTTCTATTAGTACTATTTATATGTCTGTAATATTTATATCTTTATTGCACAATAATAAAAACTGCACCGTATTTATATCACTTCTATTTATATAACACTCTAATATTTATGTCTTTTCTTCGGCTACCACTTAAGAAACTATTTATTTATTTCTTATATTTATTTCTACTTTGGTCTGTTCCGCGCGTCGACTACTTAAGGAACTTCTTATTCCGGAATTATTCATCCATCGGTGACCCAGCCGCCTTATGTACACATACGAAACATCTGGAAGCATTCGCGTAAACTCCATCTTCCTCTCGATGTTTGTAGAACATTCGATAGATAGACATCTCTTTGCAGTACAACGCAAATGGATGATTTATTGCTTTATGATATTTACCAGTCGCGTCGAGATGATTTACAACCTCTTTTTATTGTCGCTCGGAAGTTTGCCTTTCTTTGTGCACTTGTTTCGTTACATTGCCCCCTTCTTAAAATCTGCGTTTCGTCCCGAAACACGCTATTCCATGTTCTCGTTGCTGGCGGATGACGAAATCCACACCGGGACCCACGGGTGCACCCAGCCGTCTTGTGGAAATGGCAATCCACCGTCCCAGGCGGCACAACGGGCTGATCGGGCCGACAGCCGCACACGACCATTTCCATACCAGTATGCCGAAACACCACCTCCAGCATGTTTCTTGCGATTCTCCATTCCAGACGGTCTAATCCGCAGCCCAGTTTCGGAATTGCCAGCCTCCTTATATTTTGTTCGAGAGCACGTCCTCGTAAATCGTCAAGGGATTCCCATAAGTTGGCTCTCTAAGTTTTCCGGTAATTTTTCGCACATCCGCCACTTCACCGCTGTCACGTCCATGGTATAGGGCCAATTGGTTGAAACGAACCTTCCCTGGCTTACTATGGGTGCACTTATGCGATAAACCACGTCGTCTATTCGCTCTAGTATTTCGCATGGTCCCTCCCAGTATTGTTGGAGCTTTGGGGACAGGTCTCGGCGACGTTGAGGATTATATAACCAAACAAGGTCCCCTTCTCGATAACCACCTCTCTCGGCTTGCACGTCGTAACGATCCTTCGTCCTGTCGCTGGCATCCTGAGTGTGATGGCGTACTCGCTCGTGGGCATCCTCCAATCTTCGCCTAGGTCCGCTGACGTAGTCTTCTTTATTTGGGTTCTCCACAACACGCTTGAGTAGGCCATCCTCCACCTTCAGAGAGTCCCATTGAGTCCAGTAGGATTCCAGTCCCTGTGAGCGAGGAGCTACTTCTTGACAAGCCGGTCAGCGACCAGTACCTTTCCAAACCATCAATGAACCAAGGTCTTCATCAGCTTCTTGACCGATACCCAAATTGTCAGGTTGCCACTGATCGTCAATCACGGTAGTTCCGAATGTGTTGGCCGATTTTTCTTCTAGTCGGTTGCTATGCCTGCAGTCTTCTGGACGTGGTCTCCATGCAACAGCATCAGCGTTTTGGTGTTGCACAGATGCAATTCGCGCTATTGATTTTGAGGCTCTACGATACTGGGTCGACGATTGCCTCTTATTATCGACCCGTTTCAGTTTTCGCTGCTCCGCTATAGTTTTTTTGGGCTCCTTCCCGCATTTACTATGCACATGGCCCATTTCCACTTCCATTTCCAATTCCAGCATCGGAGCGTTCTTCTCTTAGGTTGCACCTGATTCACTAATTGTCGGACTTCCTGTTCCAGGTGTGCATGCCCATACTTCATCTCAAGACGCTTGATTAATTTAAGGTAGTCTTGACACTCTTCCGGACGTAAGATCTGCAGAATGTCACTGGCCTTTCCTCTTAACGATACAATCAGAGCAGTAGCTTTCTTCGGGGACGTCCACCCATTTGCTCCTGCAGCGGCTTCGAATTGATTCCGGTACGTCATCCATGACGTTTTCCCATCGAAGGTGGGAGGTTTTACCTTTGCCTTTGCTGTTCGGGAGATCTCCAGGCTTCCGCTTGAGGTGTCATGGGGACCGGAGTCGTTCATCGCTGGCAACTGAAGCTGAACCCCAAACTCGTCCCCCATTCCGAACACGCGCTCCTCAACTTTCTGTTCTACGGCTTCGATGGCCCCAGAAAATTCCTGTCTCCCATTCGATGAATTCTTTTGAATGTCTTCCTTGAGTTGTTTTGAATTACCTACAATTTCATTTCTTAAAGCTTTTGAATTATTTGCAATTTCATTATTTAAAGCTTTTAAATTATTTGCAATTTCTTTTAGAGTCTCCATATTAGTCTCGAATTATTTTGCAACTTCATCTCTTAGAGTCTCAAATTGTTTTGCAATTTCATTCGTTATTAAGCTTAGATCAGGCTGTACTTGAAACAAATATTTCTCGGGATCCTTACCTTCATTTATTAAAAGGTCACGAAGCCGATCCTGGAGAATTGTTTTTTTCCTGACGTATCTGCATCCCTTTCTTCCAATTCTGCCCTTAACTCGGAGACCTTTAGTTCTTCCAAACGTTTGGGAGCCATTTATTTATTTATTTATTTATTTGCACTTATATTGTTTACTCCACACCTGACACCAGTTGTAACGTTTTCGGGTTCGCAATAAACAACTCGTGCAATTTATTTATTTAAGACAGTCTGTATATTCATACACTTAAAATTAATTACAATATAAAAATGTAAAACTAGTCAAAATATAAAAATGTGAAATAAATGTAATGCACTTAAAACTACTATTAATAAATTAAAATTAACACAGGTATTTATTTGTATTAGTACTATTTATATGTCTGTAATATTTATATCGTTATTGCACTATAATAAAAACTGCACCGTATTTATATCACTTCTATTTATATAACACTCTAATATTTATGTGTTTTCTTTGGCTACCACTTAAGGAACTATTTATTTATTTCTTATATTTATTTCTACTTTGGTCTGCGCGTCGACTACTTAAGGAACTTCTTATTCCGGAATTATTCATCCATCGGTGACCCAGCCGCTTTATATACACATACGAAACATCTGGAAGCATTCGTGTAAACTCCATCTTCCTCTCGATGTTTGTAGAACATTCGATAGACATTCTGTCTCTTTGCAGTATAACGCAAATGGATGATTTATTGCTTTATGATGTTTACCAGTCGCGTCGAGATGATTTACAACCTCTTTTTATTGTCGCTCGGAAGTCTGCCTTTCTTTGTGCACTTGTTTCGTTACAATATCGAGATACCCATTGGCATTAAGATGATTTGGTAGATAAATTGGCCCAACGACCCGGAATTTATTATGCCCAGCCAAACATTAATGCAAAACCACCTTTGGGGACCATATTTTCGAAATGCATGCGGATTTTCTTCCGCCCAATGTTGAAAATTATGGTGTATTTACCATCTCTGGTAGGGATATTTAAGGTTGAATCTATCTGGCGCGTACTAACGGAGGGATCTTCCTGTACTGTGGCTAAAATTTGCTCTTCGAGTTGTATTGCACTTCTTTCTCTTGGTCGGCCAGCATTAGTGTTTTCTTTAGTAACGGAACCAGTTTCACGTAGACGTTGATCCAACCTTCGATATACATTTCCACTAGGATGTCTCCGATTTGGGTAACGTACGCTGTATTCGCGTTCTGCCATATTAGCATTTCCGGGACAGAAACCATGCACAATGTACATATCGACATATTCATTAAATGTAAAATCCATTATAAAGGAATAAAATAACAACAAAGAAACGATAAAACACAGTAGCACAAGAACTAATCAAAACTCATAGTCGAATTAAATATACTGGAGACGCGTTAAGTTCAGTTGCACGTCATCGATGACGTTTACATGTTGTCATAACTGTATTATAGAAACTAAAAAAGTTACTTTGTTAAATTATACTTGAGGGCATTTATTTCATTAGCTTAAATAGAAGATTTATAAATTGATCATAATATACGCATTCATGGCAAATAAACACATAATTTCCGTTTCAATATTAAATTTCTTCATTACATATTTTTAATAGACTAATAGTTCAATTCGGTGTTGACAGATAAATCATATCTGTCAAAAAGACGTGCGTTGTGTATATTCTTCCTGTCAAATTTTTCATGTTTATTTTTGCTTTGATATAAATTGTTTTAAAACAGTGCTTCTTAGATGTGTATTTATTATTTCTCTGTTTCGGTGTTAGAATAACGTTATTCTAGCAGCCATTTTGATGTTAGAATGGACTCCATTCTAACACCGGTTTTTGGTAACTTTTTATTTTAGTAGAAATAGGTTGGTGGCATAATCTTTTTCATACTTGCTTTTCGATTTACCTGGTAGTAAATTATTTATGGCGTTGGTGGCCCTGTCCCGCAATTCTAGTGCCGCACATTGACGCCCTTCTTCTGACATTCCGCCCACATATAATATGAATTTTTTTCTAATTTAAGCAAACTTTTCAATTCAAATAATTCTTACAAAAGTCAACTGTCAAATATAAATATAAATCATTGCTACCAATCGACTACGTCACGTTATCAAAATTTCCCTTAATGAATATTTTTAACAATTTTTCTATAAATAAATAATATAAATACTAAATACAATCCGAAACAGAGAAAATAGTGTAAAATACTCGTAACAGAAGGCCATTCCAGCATTCTTTCCTTCGGCCACTCGCGCTGCGCGCTCGTGTCCGAATTTGGAAATCATGCTGGAATGAAAGGCCTTCTGTTACTTGTATTTTAATATACTATTATTTGCGTCCATTGAAAATAATGCCGAAAGGTTTCTGTAAATAGTCGAGGCTTTTTACAAACTTTTCTATAATCATGTGTTATATTTAATGTGAATAGCGTAAGTATTGGTTATTTTAAGTTTTATTATTTATACGTTATGAAACATTTAAGGTTTTTCGAGAATCTAAATCAATATAATAAATAAGTTCAGAAAGACTAAAGTCTTAGAGCATTTCAATTACTAAATATATTACGTTATAGTTATTGTATTATTATTATTATTATGTATGTGAATAATTTTTTTCTTTGGTTATATCAAATGTCACTGACAGAAATAAAAATAGATCCGGCAACATATACAAGGCGAGTCGTCATGTATGACGTGCAACTGAATGTAACACGTTTCCACCATATACCGGTATGCTCACTTTAGCTGTCAATGACGTCATTGCGGAGCAAGTCAGATTGACAGTTCTCATATCAGCTACATTTTGACGCAGTTTGAAGTTGTTTTATCGTTTTTTTTAAGTAATACTCTATTTAATATGCCTGGTTGTGCTGTACATGGTTGTCGTAAATACAAGCGAAAAAGTAGAGATGGGCAGATTAAATATTACAGGTTTCCCAACGAAGAGATAGTACGAAATATATGGTTAATTGCGTGTAAAAGGCAGGATTTAATAAATTTGAAAAATGGTATTTCCAGAAATTAATAATGTAAGCAATTATTGAAGTGCTCAAGCAAAGTGATATTTTTGTATCAATGCAATCATAACTACTTAAGATGTTCTAACTGTTTTTGTTGTGTTCAAATTACATATTCAATACACAAATCAAAACAGTTTATTCTGTGAGTTCATTTATAGACTTTGCTAGAGTTATGCATTAATGATCTATGTAAATATCTGAAAATTGTAATTGAGGTATTGATAAATGTTTCATTTAGTGAATAAAATCATTGCGAAAATGTAAATAAAGATATTTATTTAACATATATTTTGAAGCATATAGTATTTTCTTTTGCACAGATGTAAATCCTATTTAGTGAATCGCATAGATCTGAAGTATTCGATATTGGTAAAGTTCAGCTACATTACTTTTAAGATAAGTGTCTCGGGCAATTGAAGAGAAGGTAAACCAACATTTGAATGAAGCAAATACAACTTGGCTGGAGTTGTTATATTTAATATACATATTTTAAAAGTATGTTGAAATACAAGAGCATAAAACTAACTTCAAGCCATAAATTAATCTTGATTCTATATTAAACAATAATAGTAATCACATATTTAAAAATTTTATCTAATAATTGGTAATTTTTATCTTTATCATGCATAACAAAAGTTTTGTTTTTGAAGAGATTTTATTAGATTTCTTTTGGTGTTTGATAAAAACACTGTGTATTTGAACAGAATACAAATGTTTATAAAAGGCAGATATGTTGCTTAAGAAAGATACCATGGAGGTTAAGGATAAATGTTTGTAGAAGGTAGGAATTCTAATTATGGTTGCTAATATAAGAAACGACTTTGATAGTTTAAGAAGTCAATTTCAATTCAGTTCGAGTCAATGATTTTATAACTATTAAAGAAAAAGTTATACAATTTTGTATCAGATTGAAATCGAAATACTATTCTCACTTGCCATATATTAACGAAAAGCAGCCTGAAATAGTTAACAATAAATTAAAAATTCTTAATAAGCCAAAAAACTATGTATGTTGCTACGATGTATAGAATGCCTCAAAATACTTTATGAATGTTCGCAGATGTACAAATGTGTTGCTCTTGGAAAAGGTATTGAATCAAATAACACACTTTCTTAGGTGATCAGTAAGCATCGGACACTTTAAAGCTTCAAAATCGTTCTATGTCGATGTTTCACAGATTTTACTGCACGATTCTAAAGTACTGGGACCATCTGCATATGTTTCATCAAATCATCTACTTTTTGCTTTTTAAAGATTTTGAACTCATTGTTTATTGCTTCAAGCTGTCTTTTCTTTAAATCTGGGGCTGCATCTGAATTTAAATCTTTGTATGATTTACTGGAAAAGTGCAGTAATTCTTGTTAGAGTGATGTATGAAAACACGATGGTTTAAGATAAACGGAACAGATACATGCTAAAATAAGTTGATTTTTTTTATTATGAACAATGATAAAATCAGATTTCTGGAAATACCATTTTTCAAATTTATTAAAGTCTGCCTTTTACACGCAATTAACCACACATTTCGTACTGTCCCTTTCTTGGGAAACCTGTAATATTTAATCTGACTATCTCTACTTTTTCGATTGTATTCACGACAACCGTATACAGCACAACCAGACATATTAAATAGAAGTTTACTTTAAAAAAAAAACGACAAAATAACTTAAAAAGTGTGTCAAAATGTAGCCCATATGAGAACTGTCAATCTGACTTGCTCCGCAATGACGTCATTGACAGCTAAAGTGAGCATCGTGATTGAAATCACATTGAAATACAATAAAAACTCATTGTTCTACAACGTTATCAAATGTGTTTTTCGTGAAAGTACGTACAGTTGCGGCACCTACAAACTCAGACACCGACCTTTGACATATTCTGCCAAATTCAAAATGTTTATTATGTGTAAATTTGACTTCTATCCAGTATGGCAATGTCAGTGTTACAGACGATTATTATTATTGACGTTCTTTCAGTTGGGTGACTTTTAATAACCTTCGATTTTGGGACCATGTTACAAAGCCAAAATTTTATATTTGTCGCACTGTCTGAGTTTGTAGGGGCCGCAACTGTACGTTAATGTAGAGATGTTAAAAACAAACTTTTAAACGTTTTCGTTTACGAAATAATACTAGTAAAAATTATTTTTTAAACTAAATCGCAGCTATCTCTCATGATATGGCATTTTAACATTAAGATTTTTTATTCAGAACCTAGCGAAGAATGTCGCTTTTGCGACAATTTATACACACGTTATATACTTCATCCACATTAGTACGATAAAAATTAAGTTCGTTATAGAGCGACAATTATTTCTAAGTGCCTTTAATTACTTTAAGAAAATTACGAATATTTCTACTTAAGCTTAAGAAACAAACTCTAGATTGTTAAAGGACATATATCTACGTTTTGCTACATATTTTAATATTATAATGAATAGCAGAAATAACAAATTTACCGTATTTATTATTATAAACTTAATAAATAATTGTGTTGATAACAGGTTTGAGGAAACCAGCACTTCTTCAAACGCATGCGAGTCAGATACTGCGTGCATTGGTGGATTTTCGAGAGTTTTCGCAGTTGTGAATGATTTGTACTATAATGGGGGGCCGAATCCAATTTTTCTAAATGCTGGGGACAATTTTAAAGGAACATTATGGTACACCCTTTTTAAATGGAATGTCACACAACATTTCTTGAATATGTTGCCTACAGATGCCATTGTACGTAATCATATACAGGGAGATTTTCTATTTACTACGGAAATGATGTTACATAGATTAAATAATATTAATTAAATTGTGTAAAGTGTGTGATTTGTTATTTACTATTGGAAGTGTACGAGGTATCTGCCTCGTACTTCCACACATACACCACCCCTTCCATACTAATCATACGGCTTACTAAATACATTGTTTTTGTCGAATATTATAATGAGCAACATTATCTCTCAATATTAGTTTTTAACACGTTGACTACGAAGTCCCAATTGGACATTTTGTAAGTTCCCCGGTGATACATCAAGTGTAGTTCCTAACAGTACAATGTGTATCATTCGTGATATAGATGACCGTGCCTTTAAAATATGTGCAAAAATGTCTGGAACACTAATGGTTCAATAATGAACTAAATAGTGTTCACATCCAGTAGGCACCAGCGATGATACTCAGAAGCAGGGACAATATGTTTTCATTTAATTTTTGTGGTAAAGACATAAGATAATATGAAATGCTTCAAAGAAATATTTATTTAGGTTAAAGCACTATAGTGCAAGCTATTTAATGCAAAAAAAAACCGATTCTATGAAAAAGTACAAAAATTTGGTAACTATCGTCCAATTCAATTCTTCAAAAGCTTTTTGACCAATCACGGTATTTACGGATTCCATGGGCAGATCATCGAATCAGATTCCCTTGTAAACATTAAGCGCGGTCGCATAGTCCTTACATTTTAAAACGTCAAACATTGTGTATTATTTTATTAAGCAAATTTTATAGTTGTGTAGAAAGTATAGTCTTCTACTCGCGCATAATAGTTATTATTCACGACGATGTTTCATCAACAAACTTTAAAAATATGTATGCATTCGTTAATCAATATTTTAACTAAGAAAACTTCAAACTTTCATTACATGGACACATGTTTAATTATAAGAAAACTTGAAATTATACGTATGATTAATTTATTATTCGCTGTTACTATCTGTATCACTATTACTTGCAGTAAGTGTTAAATGTCTCCACGATATTGTCAATTAAGACATCTAATACACTCATTTTGCTTGCTCTTTAATTACATGTTCTATACATTTTCTCTATTTAGCACTATTAAAATTAGCTAATGCAGCCAATAGTAATTGTTAGATTTCTGCCATTTTAAAATTTTTATTATTTACGGCAGCATAATTTTTTATTTCGGCACATACCAATTCAATGGGGTTTAGTTTACAGTGGTGCGGTGGTAATCTCAACACGTCTTTGTTTTTTGCTGTTGCCATTCCATCAACAACATAATGGTTGAAATTGATTCAATGTTGTTTAATCAAATCCAGAAAAACTGGTCTACTCATTTCTAGTTGAAATGGTATTTCTTTTGATTGTAGCCAATTCTGCATGTCCTTATTTTTTGATGATGTACTTGGAATCTTTTCAACTTTGCGAGAATGGTAGGGTGCGTTATCCATAATAATAATGGCATCGTCTGGTAATTTTTCTAAAAGAGCGCAAAATCAATTTTCAAATACAACAGAATTCATATCCTCATGTTAGTCGACAGTTCTTTTGCTTGGTAAAACTAAGACTCCACCTTCATCAAACTCATCTTCAGATCCGGTGTGTGGAAAAGGCAAAAGACATATGCCTTTTGCCTTTTCCTGTTGGATTTTTCAAACCTGTCGAGACACCATCTATATGAATGCTTGCCTGCGGTTATGTACCTACATTAACATCAACCCAAACTTTTGATTGTGTGTGCCTTTCATTTAACCACGTTTCATTTAAGTAAAATACCTTTGTTTTAATTTCAGGTCCTGAGAGGGGGAAATGCTAATTTTAACCCGGCAGTGGTCGCTAGGCTATTTGTGACGCTGTTGGTCGCGCGGGAGACTTTCTCTCACATTCTTAATTTTGATATAAGACTTGTTGCATTTTTCAATTAAATTTCAAAAAACAATATTTTAGAATAAACTTTTAATATTTTAGTTTAAATGAACAGAAAATACTACAGAGAAATAAGGATTAATTAAGAAATTATTTGAAATTCTGAATTGAAGTACCAATTGTTTAGTTTTCTTCGGAATCTTCATCAGCGCCCAAACAGTTGAGACAAGTGTGCGTGGTATGTTCTGGGCAAATGGGCCTATGGCAAGTAGTGCAACTTTTTTTAGTTTTTCTGTTTTTTCTGCGAGGGCATAAATAACAGAATTGTGTTTCTTCATTTGGAGCGGTTGGTTGATTCACATTTTCAATTGGAATTCTAGCCACTCTTGCTATTGTCGTGCGAAGCGTCACCGTTAGATTCTTGATTTGCGCACGTTCTACAAGATGTGACTTAACTAGTGAAAGTGCCAGATCCTTCAAAAATAATCTCCGTTCTTGAATATAATCCAGCTCGCTGTTATTGCACTTATACACAATGTAACTATTAATACCACCAATGTTTAGCATGGAAAAGTAAACAGTTAGGGGCCAGCGACAACTAATTCTAGCCACAGAGTATAGAGCTTTCATCTCATCTACGACATCTACTCCTCCTTTTGTCAGGTTGTAGAAGGTGATGATTTCGGGTTTGTTTTCGTCCCCCGTCGTAAGGTCTATTACGTCGTCATTGTGTAGTGTTGACAACAGCAGCACATTTTTGCCTTTCTTAGGAACATACGAAACTAACACAGCCTCTTTCGAAAAAGCGAATATACTGCTTTTGACTGGTCTTGACCTTATGTCAACAAGTTCGCGCGGGATCTCCCTCTTATTTTTACGAAGTGTGCCAACGATAGTTGTTCTATGGTTCACTGCTAAGTCGTTGGCTAAAGGCAGTGACGTAAAGTACTTATCCATGGTGACATTTCGGCCTGTGTTGAGAATTGGGGTTATCATTCTCTTGACTACGCTTGTTGCACTGTTGTCCAATTCGTAAGGTCCAGGCGGCTGTTTCCCAGGATATATCTCTAAATTGGAGGTATAGAATGTTCTGGCGTCAACTAAAGCATAGATCTTTATGCCATATTTCGCAGGTTTGTTAGCGATATATTGACGAAATTTGCAACGCCCTCGAAATGCTTCCAGCATTTCATCAAGCGTTGCATACTCTCCAATTTGATAATTTGTTTGACAACGAACAACAAATTCATCAAACTGCTTTCTTATTGGCGCCAAATTGTCAACTGCCTTACGCTCATTTCTGTCACCAATGTTGTCGAATCTCAATGCGCGTAATAATGTCAGAAATCTTCTGCAAGACATTGTGGCACGATAACACTCTGGTGCTGTACCATCGTTGGTCCACAGTTCTGTAACATTTACATGGTGGCTTTTCTTTATTCCAGCCACATAAAGCAGACCTATAAGGGCTCTTATTTCATTGAAGGATGTGTCGCAGCAATCTCTAGCACGAACATACCGTTGGCGCATTCGTCGTAGATATATCATTGTAAAGGCGACTTGGAATTTCTAGCAACCGCTTTCACACCTGGAAGATGCGTTACCAAATTTTTGGATCTAGTTTTACTTATACGATGAGACACATGTTTCAGCCATTGCGTTTTTTATCCTTTCCGAGAAACTTAGGGACATTAGCAGCCATAAAGTCACCTTCATCTCTTGATTCCGTGTCAACTTCATCCACTGCTTCAGAACCAGAGCTATCAGACTGCGCTGAATCGGTGTTGTCTAAGTGGTGCTCACTTTCGGCATCACTTTATGGATCGTCAATTCTCTCTGTCTGATCTTCAAGATTGGGTGGCAGCTCATTTTGCTGTAGATCTGTATCGAATCAATTGTAAATTTTAACAATTTTACCGTATTTTATGACTTACCTCTATTTCTTTCTTGTTCCAACTGCAAAAGAGCCAAGTTCACAAGTAATTGTCCACGATTCATGACGAAAACACAAGAATTTAGAAAATTATTTCCGATTAACGAGTAAAACTTCAGTAGTCGCGCGACGAGAAAAAGTCTCACTCAGAGCGCACGTCTTCAACAAATAATTTCTTACAACTAAACGAATAGTTGTGGTTATGTTGTCAAGTTACTGCGCAGTAGCAGAAGAATAATTAGGAGTATAGCGGGAAGCTTAACCCTGTATGTGGTGCAGCAAGAAAGATATCACTTACGAAGTAAAAATGTGAGAGAAAATCTCATATAGCGACTGCTCCCGGATTAATATAATTGATTTATTCATTTTATTGACTAATTTGTCTTTTAGAGACGAGTGATAACGATTATTTTATGCAATTACTTTAATATTGTAATTGCACAAAATAATGATTATAACTCGTCTCTGATATTTGTGAAACAATACCAAGTGTTTTATTTGTTATTACTTACTTTATTTTGACAATATGTTTCACCAAGAGATTTCAATCACTTCATTTAATTATTCTATAAGGAAATGGTCAATTCCTTACTAGTTCAGAAATTAACATTTCCGTTCAGCTACATTTGCGTTGCCTGGCATGGTAATATCGAACTTTTCCTTCAAAAAATTTGTCAGAAATATTAGTATTCAAAATGCTTTTTTTCAAATTTTACGTACATAAGCTAATATTCGTTTTCCGTGCTAATTAGTATTTTTACGTATACAAATTAATTGAACATTTCCCTAATAATAGTGAATAACCCTGTATACTTTTACATTAGTATTTATATCATAATATACTTATTAACAGAATGTTCCTAGACTTTAGGAAATCATGAATTCGACGACGGTATAGATGGCGTGGTACCCTTCCTGGAAGCGATAAAAGCGAAGGTTGTAGTTTCCAATATAGACGATACTTTAGAGCCCACTATGCAAGGATTATATGAGAAAGGTATTATGATAGAAAGAGACGGAAAACAAATTGGTATTGTTGGAGTTATATTGTCAACAGCTAACGTAAGTGGTCCCATTGTAATTTATGATAGTAGTTAAAGAAATATTATTACTAATTAAACAAAAATATTCATTGAGTTTGTATTTTCTACACATCGCCGAAAAAACAAAAACACACGAGGCAAGCCACTTGCAAAGGTGACATACTGACCTTCCTTAACAGCAGATAATTTAATCATAACACAAAAAACGCAGAAAGTAGTTATCTGTGTAAATATACTTGAGCCGTTGGTTGTTTGTAATATAATATAACACGAGCATTAGCTTCTTATTGATGATAAACGAGCAACGTACGGGGGGGGGGGGCAAGCAAATCTAGCAATTTTGATCGATTCAGCTATCGGTTTTTTGACGAATCTCTTTAATTACAGTTTAGTATTAACTATCAACTGTTATGACTACTTTATAAGAAAGAACAAATCGCCACATCCACTGACTTGTTTGTATCGTTACAAGTAAGTTAATGTTGCGATTTACTTGGTTCCGAGCAGTCATCACATGTAAAATAGTAGCAGTAGTTGATGTAATGCCGCCTAAAAAATTCTAATTTCTTTTATTAGACTCTCACAACTCCATAATAAAAAATCACTAAAGATATATGTATCTATTGTTAAAGATTTGATTACTAAAACATCTTATAAGGATGTATTTACCAATAATTTTAATGTCTTTGTTAAAATCGAGGGGAATATTTGCAAAATTAAATTACTTAGTGACTATTCTGAAATTATAAAAAAAAAAACGTTTTTTAATATCGTATCATTTCACAAACTTTTTTTGGAAGTACTCATTGCGTGTTTGTATTTCTTTTTTTTTAATTTCTTTACACTTTATTTGGTTTACACATTTATAAGAAGGATTTTTTCTTTGATTCAGCTTGGCTGGTTCTTCCTGATAAATGTATGGACTTATAAATATTATTATTAGGGAGCGGACACAAGCGGTTGATGACTCATCGCCCATGGGCGCACTATTGAAATGATGTATTTTTAAAGAGGTTTTAATTTTATTTACATAATTGGATAACAAGTGGCTGGTGATCTATAAAATACAAAATACCCTATTATTTGCTCATTTTCTCTTCTGTAAGACTTGTTCTCTTTGAATTAAGTACATCCTTGTAGATAGAAAACGTCCTTTCTACATCACAACTGGTTATAGGTGCGTACTGGAAATATTCTTTTATTTCAGCCTATTTAGCATACACAATTGCCGCAATGTTATTAAATCTGGATTTCTATTAAAAACTGCGTCTAACTTTTGCCGAAGTCCACATCCGAAGTCACTTGGAATACTTTTGAAATTATTAATAGCCACATCTAATGAGGTTAATCCATTTTTTAATTTGAGATTCGATTTTCAGAATGTGATTAGTTTAGGCAAATTTCCAAAGTGTTCCTGAAGGAATAAAAACTTATTTATTAAATTTTGGATTTGTGATAGTTCCTTGCACTCAGAAATACTTCGAGCATCGTCATTTAAACTATCGAAATTCTTTGCATAAAAACCATTTCTGTGTATGTTTTAGCAAAGCTAAGTAACGAACTTGCGATATTTTGGCATTCTGTAACGATATTTTACAGACTTTGTAATAAATTTCGGAATCACTGACAATTCATTTTCATATAAGAAAAAGTAACATAAACAATGTTCTAGATCTAAATAAATGATAACTAAAAATGTACGCGTATGTTCTTGAAACTAAATAACAGTAAGTATATACATATTTACATTATTTCTCTTGCGAAATATAAGGTAAATATAATAGATTTTAAAAACCCCTCACGCCCCTATCTATGCCGATGTAGAAAGGATTTTACTCATAAATTCCTTATTTTATGGGCATTTTTTGCTCTCACTCTCTGGCACTTCTCGGGCGTAAACAGATGTTGCAGTTCACCATATGAATTAATGATCTTCAGTATGTGGGTGTTGTTTACATTATTTCTTTGCTCCTTTGTAACTTCGTCGTAGTTTAGACCGGTCATGTCCGCCCCCTAATTATTATATCTATAATTATATTTACTTTAGAATTATTAGTAGTATATTTGTCTATTCATTTTATTGTGTCATACTTTTGTTGTTGATTTCATTATGGTTAAGGTAGCTCACTTAAATGTAGGATCACTGATTAATAAAATCAATGAATTCGGTGTATTGATGCTTTCATTATTATGTAGATAATTTTGGAGTCACAGAAACATGGTTTGACCCTGCCATAACTAATAATGTCTTAGATGTGAATGGATACTTTGTCTTAAGAAATGATATTATTGGTCGCAGTGGTGGTGTTGCTGTTTATGTGAGAAATAAATTCAAATTCAAAATTAAACCGGCGCGATCTTTTTCTTTCTTGGAACAGCTGTGCTTAGTTGGTATTAATGATACTACCAATCTTACAAAATTTTTTATTTACTTAAGTGAAACGTTCGGTGATGTAAATCTACTTTCTGATCACATACTCTGTCTTGGGGACTGTAACATTGACTTGCTGGAGAATAGTTATGGCTCTTTAAATTTCACTTTAATTATTGAATCTTTTGATCTGAGACAAATAGTGGATCAGCCTACTCGTGTTCTGCGGGATACGGCTACTATAATTGATGTTTCAATTGTAGCGGAAACAGATCAACCCACCGACATTGGAGTAATGGAGTGATATTTTCTCAGTTCGATTTTCTTAGTGTGAAACATGAACCGGAATATCGTACCTTGCGTTCTTTCAGGCACTTTGATTATAACGCCTTTTTGCTTGACTTTAAATCGATCTCTTGGATTAATATTTACAACATTGCCAGTATTGATGATAAAATTGTTTATTTAAATAACTGCCACAGTGCGTTATTTGACATTCATGCTCCCACTTGGCAAAATCACAATTTTAGAGAAGGATGAAAATATGTGTTTGCTAATGTAGAACAAGTGAGCATATAGTGATTTTGCCAAGTGGGGCTCCTACTATTAACTATAAGTGCGTACGGTTATCTTGTCCATGGATGACGGACAATATAAAATATTTGATGTCTCTTCGCGATAATGCCCTTGCAAAATATTATTATTATTATTATAAAAGTTACACATCTACTGCCATCAAGGCAGAGAAAAGGGTGTACTTGAATTACAGATTGGGCAACACTAGCACTAGCAGCGTATCGAAGAACTTAAAAGTGTTATACAGGGTCCGGCAGAAAAAACTCCCCGATTACAAAGTAACGTGATGCGGACAGTAGAAGGAGCAGAGTGGTGGGGGGCGCGTCCTTGAGTAGCTGCCTACGTGCCGTTTTCAGTGTACGCCATGGCGTGGTCTGGTGAACATCGTGCGTTCGTAGTGGAACATTTTATTCAAAATGACGGATCGCCTATTAATACTCAACTTGCTTTTCGTGTACGCTTTGCGCTCGGACGACGGGACCCTGTTCCCGATAAGAAAACAATTTATTCTTGGGTTTCTAACTTTCGTGAGACAGGTTCCGCATTAAAACGGAAACCACCTGGACGAGCACGGACTGCAACAGGCCCCGGAAACGTTGATGCAGTTAGAGCTTCAATTCAACAATCTCCTCGACGATCCGCTAAAAAGCATGCGGCAGAATTACGAATTTCGGATCGAAGTGTGAGAAGAATCTTGCATCGAGATTTAAAATGCATCCTTACAAAATTGTAACTACGCAGGAACTGAGTGAACGTGACTGTTGTGTCCGTGTAAGGTTGTGCCAAGACCTTCTTCGGAACATTCGTCCCGAAGATGTTGTGATTTTTTCTGATGAAGCACACTTTCACCTTTCCGGAACAGTGAACAGCCAAAATTGCAGGTACTGGTGTGAACACAACCCCCAAGAACTTCATCAACGGCCACTTCATAGCCCTAAAGTTACAGTATGGTGTGCTGTTTACAATTCCGGATTGATCGGTCCTTACTTTTTCGAAGAAAACGACAGGAATGTAACCGTCAACAGTGAACGATATTGTGCCATGCTCCGCGACTTTCTCCAACCGAAACTAAGGGAGCTTTTTGGTGAAATAGAGAACGTGTGGTTCCAGCAAGACGGTGCTACAGCCCACACAGCGCGGCAGTCACTGGCATTGGTGAAGGAAATGTTTCCTGGACATGTGATCTCGTTGCGTGGTGACATTGGCTGGCCCCCACGATCGCCGGACTTAACGCCCTGTGATTTTTTTCTTTGGGGCTATTTAAAATCAAAAGTTTATGAACAACGTCCACAAAATTTACGAGCCCTGAAAGAAGCAATTACACAAGAGGTTGAAGCTATTCCGCCTGAAATGACTCAAAGAGTAATGGATAACTTCAGGGGAAGACTCAACCAGTGTGTCGACAGTGAAGGAAGGCATTTAAAGGATGTTTTATTTAAAAAGTAAGACTAATGGTAGACCCTAAGAATGGTACATTTTCTAAAATGGCAGAATATGTACTTTTAGTTAGTATAAATAAAAATGTCCTACCTTATTTGGTTTTATTTTTATTAGCTTCCCTTATAGGGGAGGTTTTTCTGCCGGACCCTGTATATTCAAAAGAAGTTAGCGGACACTGCCTGTCCATCTACAAAATGTAAATGAGATTAATAATTACTTTTCTTCTATCGCACAGAGTGAATAAAATGTGGTTCCAGCTATTTTGGATGGAGTTATTTTCTTTTAACGAAGTTTTGAAGGAGGATGTGCTTTCCATTATCAGTAAAATTCATCGCGAACTGATAAAATTAACATAAAAATGATTTCCTTATCTTGTCCTTATATTATTCCGTATTTGACTCACATTATCAATTTTTGTTAATTTAACAGTGCTTTTTCTTCAATATGGAAGGTAGCTCATCTCATACCTCTTCCAAAGAGTAGCACCCCCAACGATTTTGTCGACTTGCGACCAATTAGTGTTCTGCCGACTCTGTCGCAGGTTTTGGACAGGGTGGTTGATCGCCAATTGAGACTTCATATATCTTCCTATTCTTCCATCTTTTCAGTCTGGATTCCGACCTAAGTTTAGTTGTGCCACCGCGCTAACTAAAATTACTGATGATACTATTTCAGCTACAGATAATGGTTTGGTTACTGTTTTGGTTCTTCTTGATTTCTCCAAAGCTTTCGATAGACTCAATCATAGGATGTTGCTTTTGATTTCACATTATATCGGGTTTCTTGATGGTGTTGTTTCCTTTTTTTTATAGCTACTTGTCTGATAGAGTACAAAGAACCGTGTTAAATAATTATTTCTCTGGCTCCACTTGTTTAAAATCAGGCAATCCTTAGGGATCTATTTTGGGTCAATTGCTATTTGCAGTTTATACCTCGCAATCTTTCTGTTTGACCACTTTAATTGCAAATTCACTGCTACGCTGACGACACGCAATTGTAGACTTCTTTCAACGTCAGGAATGTCGTTGTTGCAACGCAATCTAATAATACTGATGTAGATAAATTTTATAAAATCACTTATCATAATTTGCAGGTTAATGAACAAAAGTCATGTTTCATTAATTTCGGTAGTGTTCCGAACATATTACAGGTGTGTGATGCGTTGGATCTGCTTATCAGTGGAGTTGGATCGGTTCGGAAGAGCTGTGTTAGCAATCTGTGTCTGTTCACGGACGAGAGCTTAAGATCCAAGGATAACACTTCCAACCTCATTAGGCGAGCTTATTGTAATTTGAAAATGTTATATGCTTCTTGAACGTTCACATTAAGACTGATACTTTGGTCCTGTCCCTTTTTTAACCTCTGCGACTCTATTTACGACCTCTGTTTTGTTGACAGTTTGAACAGGAGGAGAGTACAAGTCACTCAAAATTCATGTTTGTGGTTCATTTTCGGTATAAGTAGGAGGGAGAGAGTTTTTTTTAAATTTTCAGAGATTGGCTGGCTTAATACTGAAAAGCGTAGGCTATTTTATTTGGCTTGTGTTCTTCTTAATGTGCTGCTGAAAATAACACTTGCACATACATTTTCGTGTTTGTACACTTCCTTTTCATAATCGGAGCCTTCTTTCTTAAGTATATTCACCTTGTTTCTGCCCCCCACGGGGCATTTTCTCCATTAGCTAGTGCTTCTAATGAAGATTTTTCAAAACGAAAAACGTGTAATTTGTAGGACATGTTGGAATATAACTATGTAAAATTCCAGCCTTCTACCGTAAAAATTGACGATTTGCTCAAGAGGGTCACCTTCATTTTATGCAAATTTTGCAGTTTTTGGCACTTTGCCAAGCCCCGCTGTGGTTTCGTGAACGATAATTTGACGCACATCCTAGATTCGCCCAGTGTAAATGAGAAACATATGGGTAGACACCCGCTCTAATGTTAAACGTGGGTGTTAAGTATATTAGATTATAAAAAAATAAAGTTGATATTCAAGTTCATGTTTTATTAACATTTAACTAAAGTTATGCGGAAAACGTCATCAACACGCTTAATAGAAAAAATATAGAAAACATTTACTTCGTTCACTGAAAGTATAGAGTAGCAAAATACGCGTGAACAACGCATGATTTTTAATACTGCCTTTCTATTGGCTCTGAAAGCTACATACAAATCCTAAAACACACGATATTAATCATCTGCTTTCTGTGATTTTGTCACATGATTGTGACTAACATTGTCTGTTATTTTGAAATATATCCCACTTGGAAAAATCACAATTTTAGAGAAAGATGAAAATACGTATTTGTTAATGTAGAACAAGTGAGCATATGGTGATTTTGCCTCGTGGGATGTTATATAGTATACTTTTTGCTTTTGCTATATAGTGTTTTGTATTGTTCCTTGTGTTTGCGCTGTTTATATTTGTTTAAGTTGTTATTATTATTATTCTCTGTCTTTTTAAAGACCCTATTAATGATTAAAGATTTATTGAAGGTAAGATCTATAAATCGCAAAGCAATGGGGTATAGGTTGATTATGTTTCAGTTTTCCAGAAGTGTTGAATTTAAGTTACTGTTTTTTACCTGTTTATACAGTACTGTGCAAAATGCAGCCAGAACTGAAGACACGAGTAAAGAGACATTTTACAGTGCTAGAAAAAGAGACTGTACTGAATATATTTACCAAACGTCAACAAGAATGCCCAGTTGACTCTAAGACACAAATTGTTGACTTTACAGCCGAGGCTGCAGGTATCTGCTCTGCAAGTGTTTTTAATATTTTGCGAGAACACAATACACAAGATGTGAAACCTCCAAAGACGTATACAAGAGCACGATCTGTCCTGGATAATATTGATGATGATATGCGCAATATTATTAGACGTATAGTACACTCATTTTTATATAAAAATGAGGTGCCAACAGTGTATAAGATTTTATTTAAAGTAAATGAAGATGAGAACTTGCCAAACCTCAAGCGTACAACAGTATGGAAGTTGTTGAAAGACATGAATTTCTCTTTCAAAAAAAGAGCTCGTAATTGTTTTTCAAGGGCTCACATATACCTGATCACCTAAAAGTAGGGTCACGTTTAAGATTTTTTTTCGTGTATAAAACTGCATTTTTTTTAAACCATAATATACATTTTGAAGTATGGCATTTATTGTAAATTGTGTGAAAATCGGGTTCGAAAATTTCGAACGGTAAAAAAATTACAGTCGTTTTCCTGAGTTGGGTTTTTGTCGACATCGTTCGCAGTACCAGACGTGCCTCTGCCATTTCTTATTTGAAAAAAAAACAAAAATTATTTTCTCAAAGTAGATAGACAGAACTAGTACTTATCGAGCCGGAATTTGCGAATTCAATTTTTTCGGGTCATGGCAGTCATTTGTATAAAATTGGCGGTTTTTCGCCTTAAAATTGTTGAGTAATTATGACAAAAAAAAAACTATGCCAAATATCGAAAAAACGGCTCGATAAGTACTAGATTATTGTGTGAAGCATAACTGTGCAAAACTTGATCCCGATCGGTCCAGTAGTTGCGGAGATATTTCTGGTACCGATTTTGAAAATACTGTTTTGCGTCTCCCTGCGCCCCGACCGTTATTCGTTGCTTACCCGGTCAGTTACAGAACGCTATAACTTCGTCATAATTGCGAATTTCTTATGAGATTTTCAGGATAGACACTGGAAGGATAGTACTTTTGAATGAGCACCTTTTTGAAAAATCGATTTTCCCGATTTACCCAGGTATATGTGAGCCCTTAAAGGAAAAATATGAAATTGTTACATGGAGACGGCGCTACCTTCGTCAAATAAAAGAATTTAGGGAACAAAATAGAAAAATTTACTATCTAGACGAAACATGGGTCAATGAAGGCCATACTGTGCAAAAAATATGGGTAGATAAAATGGTAACAAGTCCTAGGCAAGCATTATTACAAGGGCTCTCGACGGGTCTTAAAAATCCAACTGGAAAGGGAAGACGACTGATTGTTCTGCATATTGGTTCAGAAGATAGATTTGTTGAGAACGGCTGATTGTTGTTCGAGTCAAAAAGGACCAATGATTACCACGAAAAAATGCATGCAAATATCTTTGAGGAGTGGTTTGAAAAGGTATTGCCAACGTTGGAAGAAAAATGTGTTGTGATATTAGATAATGCTTCCTATCACAGTAGAAAAATTGAAAAAGTGCCAACTACAGCCACACGGAAAGGTTGTAACAGTTATATATACCTGTTATTATGATTCAGTAGCAATCATTGTAACGATGTGACAAGTAGCATGTGCAATCACAGAGGTTTTAACGTGTCTACATTCATGTTCTTCTTTTTGTCATTTGACAGGCACATATAAACGAAAACGCGCAAATTTTAGTCCTTGTTTGAATGTTAAAGCCTAATAAGACACTAAGGTAAGCTTAATTGTTATTAATATCATTTATTTAAAATCTAAACTCATCAGGCTTCATGATGATAGTAAGTAATGCACCTGTTGATTATTGTTTTGTAATTTCACAAGCGCTATTTATAACGCATGTATTTGTGACCTCAAGAGCACATGTTCATTTGTTACTTCGATTATAGGCTGAAGGATCCCTGTTGTATGAAAATCCTTGTATGGAGATTATTTTAGTAAGGAGATCCTTGTTGTGTGGGAATCCTTGATACCAATTTTAAACAAGCAGTGCATGTAACGATATTAGCAGAATACCAGCACAATATATGTAAGCGGCAATGAACCGATAGAAGTGAATCTTTAAGAACGTGTTCTCAAGACCGTGTGGTCAGCTGTTAGACAGAAGATGCAGTTCTGTATTATGGAATAGGCGACAACATCTCAATACATGCGACAGTGCAGTTTGTACAGTGAGAGGCCAGGCATAGCGGAGACATGTTATAACCCTACATTTACATATGTTAGCGAACCGAAAAGCAAGGCGTAGCTAAGAATATTGTTCCCTAACACCTGTACAAAGCCAATGTTTAATAATGCCAGACCAACGAGGGTTTGCAGTTGTGTAACAGTGTGAGCAGAACAACAGACTTCAACTTACAAGAATCAACGAGACCTTCACGTGTGCAGATTGTATAAGCTAAGTAGTAGTAACTGTAATTTATTTATTTAATGCAACGACTCCAAGATACTGTAATTAATCAAGAACGTTTAGCTTTGTTGTTCGGAGATTCTTCTCTGAATTAACCTATTGTTAGCATCGGTGTCAGTTAGAGCTTGGTTGTATTTTGGAAGCTTTGTAGTTAATTGTTTTAGTCGTAGTATTAAATGCATTATAACACCTAATGTGAATTCCGTATAGCCTAAAGAGAAATATCGAACAGCTGTTACGATTCAGAACGTATTTAGTTAAGATTATTGAGAACCGAGTTTATTAAGTGACTACCAGTTGACAGTCTTTGTGTATGTGTTATACAGTTGATGTTTGTTCATTCATATACATATTTTTATTATTAATTATACACTTAAATTAGATCTCGTGTGTTTGATTGCTATTGCTTTAAATCCTAATCCTAGTTTTCATGTTTTTGTGTATTTAAAAAGCATGTGGCGCTTATAGACAACCCATGACCTTTCGCACCGACTAAAGAGCTACAGGAGCATCGTTTTTGATTTTTGCTCTAATTATTGAGCAAGTTCATTGACATATTAAAGTGACATCCTTTTTATTAGACCAAAACATCTAGTCAAATAACTAGGATGGTCACAAGGTGATATTCAGTCTTGGTTGCAAGAAAAAAATTAATTAATTCGGAAAGTTCTGAAAGTAGTGAATGTGACAGTGACATTCAGGAATAATTTTAATTGTCAACACAGAAAAATTTAAAATATATGTATACATTCATAGTTTCTTTCGCTCTCTCCTCCATATATTTTTAAAAATAAAGTATACTGTATATGCATTTTATTTATATATGTTTACTATGTATGTACTCTATTTATCTAATATATAAAATTCTCGTGTCACAGTGTTTGTCTCGAAACTCCTCCGAAACGGCTTGACCGATTCTTATGAAATTTTGTGTGTATATTCAGCAGGTCTGAGAATAGGACATAAACTATTTTTCATACCCCTAAGTGATAAGGGTGGTTCACCCCAAAAATTTTTTATTTGTTTTTTGGACAAAATTTTGTATTTTATTTTTTTTATGAGTCGGCACTAAAAATACATACATCCCTAAATTTTCACCCTTCCACCACCAACCCCTATTTTTTAATAGCTACATTAGTACTTTAATAATGTTCTACTCTCAGCGGTCGATAATTGATCAGTTACCACTCGATCACTTATTCCCGCCAGGCGTCTACCGGTGTCACCGTAAACTACACAGAGTAGGGATGAGAACGAAGCCGGTCTCCTGTCTTTCTCACACAATAAGCTTTCTTTCACTCACTAAAGTTTAGGGCTCTAAACTGTTTTCGGCCATTATTATTGATTGTGCATCGATCGTAGCAGTGACGCTTATACTTATCATTTTACTTTCTCAGTGCAACTCTCATATTAAGTGTATTCTCCACAAGGCCAAACGATGTCTGTTTGTGGCTTAGATTTGGGCACACCGTGTTTTTCACACGGACAATTATACTTGGCATGTTCTCGCGTGGGTAAACCATCCAGTTTGTTTGTGTAGGCTAAAGATGGACTCACTAAAAATATCGTACACTCCATTGCACTAAGGGACCGAAAAAGTTTCTTTCTTTAATTGTCGTTATTTGTGATAGAGATGTAATTAGAAATTTATTAGTTCAACTAATAAATTCATTCAAGAAATGAAAGTTTGGTGTTTTGTTGTTTTTAGTCATATACCACATCCCCACACACTTACAATAAGTTACTTATTTTTTTTTAGGCTACCAAATATTCATTAGAAATAATTTATATGGCAAAACAACGTTTGCCGGGTCAGCTAGTACACGTACAAAATTCCTTATAAATTCACAATAAAGTAACTACTTATGTCCTATTTTAACTTATAATTTATATTATATACACATGTGAATAAAGTCTTTAATATATTTGCTTCATTTTTAAATACTTATATTGGTTTTGTATTATTTGTGAAAATGCCTGATATTGATTTTGACAAATGCAAAAAAAATATATTTGCCCAAAGTTTGGATTACGGAAAGAAAAACAAAAATATAGCCAGAGCGGGAGCTGCCGGTAAGATTGGAAAAGAAATTGATGTAACACCGGACGGCTTAATAGGGTAAGAAGGAATTTTAGAAATCAAATGTCCATGGTCAGCTCGAAATATGTCACCAGAAGATGCTATCCAATCAAAGATGATCACGTTTTGGAAACCAAATGGGGATGTTAACATAACTCACAACTGGCACTACCAAATTCAAGGACAGCTGCACATAACCAATCGAAAATAATGTGTTTTGGCCATTTCGACTCCAAAGGACATTAATATTCAAACCCTATTTAAAGATGACATTTTTGGGTCAAAAGCCATGGAACAAAAATTGGTTCAATTTTATAATGACTGTATATTACCAGAGTTAATAGACAGTCGTAAATAAAAAAAATATGGATGTATGAGAACCTGAGTTCATATTGGCTGCCCAAAAGGAGACGAGAATAAGAGTGCAAAATAAGTGATGATGATGATATATGAGCTCGTTGCATAATATACTATTATCTATGATCGTGCAAAAAGCTGTTACTGTTTTTGACTGATGTCACTGAAAAAATTAACTTTCATCGAAACATAACTCATTAAGTGGAATATAACCAAATATATAAATTTTACACGTAATATAACTAACTTCCATCTGTCACATTTAATCCCAATATTTTCAATTTATTCATGTTTTTCATTGCAAATTGTTAGCAAATACGTAACATGTTCGGTGCACGCGAGCTGTAACATTCTCGGTCTCTTTTGCCTCACTCCGCGCCGTGTATTGCAAACTGCGGCCTTAAACCCCAAAAATGATTTGACAGCTCACATATATGAAAAACAATTATTTTGAAGAAGCGGTTTTCGTGTAAAAAGTTAACCTTTATGGCACTAGTGCAATAAATTCATCAAAATAAATAAATTTTAAGAAAGTTGAAGTAAAAAAGCGTGCGATCGTAGATACAATTTTGAAAGATACACTTGTACAAAGTCTCGTTCCTTGCTTATGTTTTAAACTGGCCCTTGAAATAAAGAATGACTTTGCTTTCTTATGCGAAGTATAAGAAAGTATTCAGATGACGAAAATTCGCAATGCACATAGGTATAAGATAGTCGTGTGGTGTCCACAACTTATTTTTATTCTTAGTTACTACTTAAATAAATATTATTTTGTAATAAAAAAAATCAATAATTATATAAGCATGCACGCTAAAATGTATTATTTTGAGTCGAGTAAATCTGTTTCAAATCAAGACTTCTTTGTTTTGTATATAGGGAAGAAAATTTAGTTTTGAGAAAATTGCATTTACGAGGTATGTCTCAGAATTAATGAGAAAGAATTATTTGCGCTAAATGTGACAACGACTGCAGCCGATTGGACTCGACTACATGTGAGTGGAGGGGCTAAGAACGCAATCACAACAGGTGCAAACCATTTAATCTAGTGTTAGTGGAGTGATCGCGAGTTGTTTACCGTTAAGTTTTAATATCACGTTACATGTAAAATGCAGGCAAATATCGAGCAGCGATATGCAATTAAATTTTGTGTGAAACTGGTAAGAACAGCTTTAGAGACACTACAAATATTAAGAACAGCATATGGAGATGTTCTTTTGTCGTCAACACCGGTTTTCAGATGCTACAAGATGGCCGCATGGCCGAAAAAGCTCGCATGAGCAAATCGCGAATAAAGTCCATGCTTATCGTCTTTTTTGATTCGCGTGGAATTGTCCACAAAGAATTCGTACCGCCAGGCCAGACAGTGAATCAAACTATTTATAGCGAGGTCCGTGAACATTTGCGGAAAAGAGTTTTGCGTGTGGGTCCTGACATTGCCAGCTCGTGAATCTTGCATCACGATAATGCCTCCAGTCATAGTTCATTGTCGGTTGGAGAATTCTTGCCAGAGAAAAACATTCCAGTTCTCCCACACCCACCCTGCAGTCCACATATGGCTCCATGCGATTTTTTATCTTTTTCCGGCGCTTAAACGGCCACTGAAAGTCTCCCATTACGGAACAATAAACAACATACATAGAGTCGCGACGCAGGTTCTAAACAGCCTAACGGAACAAAACTTCCAGAATTGTTACCAGAAATGGAAAACTCGCTGGACACGCTGTGTGCATTCCCAAGGAGTATACTTTGAAGGGTACAATATTAATTTGTAGATACATTCAATAAAACACTTTAAAATTAATCATTCTCATTACTTCTGAGACATACCTCGTACTTGAGCCAAGACTATACTTAGGATAATGTAATCGCTTGAAGCAATTTATATTTCGTATGAATATAATTTTTTGAGAATTTTTTTTCTTAATTTAAAAATATACTTTTTAGCGTGTGGCAATAACAAACCGATAACATAAAATTTAGTAAAATACATGGCCTTAAGCCTCCTGAATACAGAAAACGGCTACTTACGCTTGCGGCCGCACAAATCGTTAGAGGCTCCACGTCACGAGCGCAAATTCGGCCGCTGTAAAGCATTCGTTAAAATAAAATATCTAGCAGAAATTTTTGTTTTTCTTAAAATTTCTTTGCATTAAATTGAATACAAAGGATTAAGAAGGCTTCGATGGGAGTATTTTTTTACAATTAAAATTATTTAGACCTATATTTTACCCCTGAAGTTGTCCAAATTTACAACATTATGACACAGTTTCAGAAACTTTATTTTGAAAACTAATTCCTGTCAAGCCTGCATTGAACCTTTATTTATTTGTGTTATGAATTTCATTTCATTTTGATTATTTTAACGAAACCTTTTTAAGTTGTTAGTTTTGTCGTTGCGTGAGGCCCCTTAAATTGTTTACAAAATGCGCATTTGTGTATTTTTTTGTTAAGTCAATTAATATTTATCCACTTATTAAGTGATGGATTTTAAGCTATTTTCGAATGTTTTGTTGATTATAGCTTATGTTTTAGATTTACGTATTTTAGTTATCTAAAAAGACAAAAGATGCATTTTTTGTAAATTTAAATCGGTTCAGTATTTTATATAAACTAATAAATTGTTGTTTTCGAAAATTTACCGACACATGTAATCATGTAATTATTGTTAATATAAGTACTCTATTGTAAATTGAGCTGTGCACGTGAACAGCTAGTGATTACTCTATACATTCAGTGAATGAAGTATAATAATATTTCAGGGTACGGTATACATTGAGACGTCAGCCAAATGTAATAAATTCAAAAATAAATAAATGGGGGCGTGTTCGAAAAAACGAAGAAGTCTAATGACGTCAGATTAGGGGTTCGCGCTGGCCATTCAATCGATCCTCGCCGCCCTATCCATTGATTTAGAAATATTTGGTTGAGGTACTGCCGGACATTCATTTGGTAATAGGGCGGTGCTCCATCTTGCTGAAACCATATCATATTCTTTAGAACTTGTGGGTTTGCTTGATTAGGATATAAGTTTGTCAAAGTTGGCACGACATTATTTTGGAGTAGTGCTAAATAATTATCGCCATTCTAATTGCCATCAATGAAGAAGGGACCCATGATATGATCTCCAACAACTCCTGTCCAAACTTTAACCTTTACAGGGTATTGCGTTTTTCTCTTATCCAGTGACTAATGGCGACAATTTGACGATTAACATGACCGTCAAGTGTAAATGTGCAATACGTTCTCTTATCAAAATCTTCTTCCATGAGAAGTATGTGAGTTTTCCTTAAACTCAAGTATAATATACAATTTGTTATAATCACTTATTGCATTGGCAGCAGCTGCTTTTTTATTAATCTGCTCGGGAAACTGCTTTTCTATTTTACTAATTGTCCCTTGGGATATAGACGGCAAATTTGGGAGTTCTTCATGAAATAAGCGGGCAACTTCCGTTTGTGTCCGTGTGTTATCTCCATAACCAATATTCTGTAGAATTTTTATTGTGTGCATTTCTGTTAAATGAACCATTTTGCTTATATGCAGTTAACGAAATTCAAACGACTGTAACACTGATAAAACAAAAGCATTTACAGTTTTTGTTTATTTCATATCGGTAAAAAGGAATGTTTTCTTTTTACATTATCGAGAAATAAACAGATTACTTATTAGTTTTTGATTGTGTTGTAGCGAATTAATGTAATCAAATAATTTTCTTTCTTCAATGTTAATTTTTGCAACAAATCAGAAAACAATTAATATTTCCGAAACAGTTGAAGATACGTATAGGATAATGTAAATGAAATATGTCTAGAGTTTTGGGAAGAATCCAAAAATTGAATAATATATAGGGTGTTGAATTTAAAATAAAAATGTTGGTGTTAGCCACTGTTACATGACACACCATGTATAAAAAGTTTCTGTTGAAAAATATATACAAGTAAAAGTACCATTCGAAGTGTTCGGGCGTTTTTTTGAACACGCCCCCATTTATTATTATAGAATTTATTCCATTTGGCTGATATACAGTGTAACTCCGCGAAGTGTTCGGAAAATTATTTCTCCCAGTGTATATACATTAATTTCTGACAAATATACGATGGCCTAATACCTTGTTTATTACTGTAAATGAATAACATAATTTCGTATATTATTCTTTTACGTACATTCATTAGTTTCAATGTACTCAGCATTCATACATCTGATATATATTTGTTACACTTTAGAATTGCTTTCATCGCCCTATCTTGAATTTTTTGCAATCGCTTAGTTAACAATTTATATACAGGGTTATGATAAAGTAACGCACAAAATTCATAAAACGTACAATGTTCATTTTTGAAAAAAATGCAAAAACACGGCAAACAGTTTATTTTATTCCGCGTCTTTTAACAAAAGTCAAAAAACTAAAACGTCAAATTTGTCAAAGTTATGACGTCATCAATATTTTTTTTTAAATATGAAGCTTGGTTTTTTTTTTTACTTTATTTGATAAAGCTTGTATTTCTGCATTATAAAGAAATAATTGAAGTAGGGGTCACATAAGAAAAAACTAAAAAAAACAAAACGAATTAGACATGAAATGACTCGTATAACTCCGCAGATGATCGAAGACTCTGTAAATCAGGTCTACCATCGTCTTGGCCTATGTCAGATAGTGAACGGGACACAGTTTGAACAATTCCTGTAAGAAATCGTTTTGGTTTAATGGACTGTTTAGTTAATTTAAATGTTATTACTATAATAAAGTTTATTTTGTTTTTTATTAATTCTCTCAGTTTTTTCTTATGTGACCCCTACTTCAATTATTTCTTTATAATGCAGAAAAACAAGCTTTATCAAATAAAGTAAAAAAAACCAACCTTCATATTTAAAAAAAATATTGATGGCGTCATAACTTTGACAAATTTGACGTTTTATTTTTTTGACTTATGTTAAAAGACGCGGAATAAAATAAACCGTTTGACTTGTTTTTGTATTTTTTTCAAAAATGAACATTGTACGTTTTATGAATTTTGTACGTTACTTTATCATAACCCTGTATATAGTTAGCTTTATATATGTTGACATATTTTAACCTATTCTAGTTAGCTAAATAACCTACGTTTTTAGACATTTTATTTAGAATATGCTGCATGACATGGAAAGTGCTATACCAAGAATGGGTGCGAATTTTTTGACCAAACTTGGTAGAAACGTATAACTAGTCAAAAGCAATAATTGATTAAAATTTTGTTGCGATAGATCAAGTGGTCATGACACATCTGACACTTCATTCAGTTTTCGCTGACATTAATGTGTGGTGTATTAATTGTTTGTTTGAAATTAATTTCAACGGTTTTGTCTTATTATACCTTTGTTTAACGTGTTTAAAGAATTTTATTATGTCTAGAGTGCGGCAACGTGGAAATTATCGCCAATTAAGCGAATTCGACAAAGGTCGAATTGTTGGTTTGCGAGAAGGTGGTTTTTCATACAGGGAAATTGCAAATCGCCTTAACCGGGACCAATCCACCATTATGCGCTGTTATCAATCATGGACTAGGGAAGGTCAGGAAAGACGCCAAAGAGGAACCGGAGGCCGAAGAAGAACTAATGAGATACAGGACCGCCGCCTTCGCTTAATGGCACTAAGAGACAGGTTTTCCAGTACCAGAGCAATTGCTGACGTGTGGTTAGGTAATATTGGTCGTCCTGTAACCCTTCGAACCGTTTATCGTCGAATTAGGGGTTTCGGCTTACAATCTTATCGTCCACATCTTGTGTTACCACTTACGGCTCAACACCGACAGCAACGTTTGGAGTGGTGTAGATTGCGACTGCACTGGAACGTGGAGTGGCACAGGGTGGTATTCAGTGATGAATCTCGATTTTGTCTAGGGATGCATGATGGCCGTATGAGGGTCAGACGAAGACGTGGGGAACGTCGTGATATTCAGTTTTCCGTTGAAAGGCATGTGCATCGAGCAGTGGGTGTTATGGTATGGGGTGCTATAGCATATGGAAGTAGGTCTCAATTGGTGTTCATCCAAACCACCATGAACGCCCAGCGTTACATTGATGAGGTGGTAGAACCCCATATTCTACCATATCTTCAAACGCTCGAAGACCCACTTTTCCAGCAGGATAATGCCCCTCCCCACGTAGCGAGAATTTCTATAAATCGCTTGGAAGAGGCTCATGTCAATATCTTGCCATGGCCACCCAAATCCCCCGACCTCTCGCCAATAGAACATGTGTGGGACATTATGGGATGAAAACTTATGAATTTAGCCAATCCCCCGCAGACACTAATAGCTCTCCGGCATGAATTACAGGTTGCTTGGGACACCATACCCCAAGAGGATATCGACCACCTAGTCGAATCAATGCCACGAAGAGTGAGGGAGTGTGACACTATTAGGGGCGGTTCAACACATTATTAATAAAAATTATGTTAAATTGTGTTAGTCTTTTGTTTTTTTTTCTTTGAAATTTTAATCAATTATTGCCTTTGACTAGTTATACGTTTCTACAAAGTTTGGTCAAAAAATCCGCACCCCTTCTTGGTGTTGCAGTTTCCATGTCATGCAGTACATGCTTGATGTTTTCTTTAATATTTAAATGCTGTTCTATAATTTTCCCTAAATGTTTTATACTGTTTTTTTCTGTTTTAATTCACTTAACAATTCTAAATTACAGGAACTTTCCTTAACTGGAAATTTGGTTTTCTTGGATGAATCAGATTCAGTAAATGTTGAAGCTCAGAGATTATTGGACAATGGTGCTTTTACCGTTATAGTTTTATCACATTGTGGCTATGACTTAGATCAGGAAATTGCAAGAAAAGCTATCCCTGGTATCAGCGTTATTGTAGGAGCTCATTCGCACACACTATTATATACAGGTACTATTTGTCATGCATATAATGATTAGAGATATATGTGTTCTAATATCTATTATTAAAATCAACGTTTCAAAGTTGTGCTCATGTTTGAAATAAATAACTATGGACAAATTAACTAAACTATGATAAGTATGATTTCATTCAAAATATCAGTGCTGCTCGATATATCATGAATACGTGTTATACTCAGGGTTTCTTTTCTTTTATATTTATCGTAACCAGTAATGTATATTTACAGGGAAGCGATTATGTATGGAACCGGTTTGTTATTCTAAGGCGGTTTGAGATAGAATCCTGAAATTTTAAATAGACATAGGTCTCAATTATTATTTTTTTTTTTTTTTATTTTGATCCATAAGTTTTTGAAATAGAAAGCCTACTTGTTTTTTTTAATCAGAACATGGGTTAAATGGAACATCGTTAAAAAGGCAATTCTTCCTAGAATTAAATGGTGTAATAGGTTTGGTGATTCGTTTGACAAAACTTAAAAAAAAAATTAAACTTAATTGAAATAAAATAAAATACGCAAATTAAACAGCCTTTATCCATACGTCAAAAATCGGAAGAACTTAACAATGGCAGTAGAGAATGTACCATTGCCATTATTGCCCCTATCGTTTCCTATTTAAACATCAAGAAATGCTTGCAATGAAACTAAAATAAACTAAACTAAACAAAACAACAAGAATTTAATGAAATGGTTCAATTAACATTTAGACTAGATGTTTATAATTTATAAACAAAACTTTACTTCAGAATTTATACAATAAAAGATTTTCAAAGTGTTCTCTCCATTTACTTCCTGACAATAATGAAGCATGTGGATATAAATTCGTCTATTGTATTATTTAGCCAATTTTGAGGAATATTTCTTATTTCTGTCTGAATACGTAATTTTAATTCGTCTAAAGATTCTGGTTTGCTGTTGTACACACGGCACTTTAAATATTTTCATACGGAAAAGTCTAGGGGATTCAGATCAAGGGATCGAGCCGGCCATTCAATAGTTCCTCGCATCGTTACCGCCTTCACCTTTGAGGAAATGCATTAGTTAAGTAATAATGTACTTCACGTCCTGTTGAAACCAAATTTGATTGTTGTTACTTGAGAAAAGATGTATAATTTGAGAAACAATATTTTCTCGCAATAATTGTAAATACTTTTCAGCAGTTAGCTTTCCGTCTATGTAAAACGGGACTATGATATTATGGCCGATAATTCCGGCCCATACATTGACTTTTTGTGGACATTGGGTATGTACCGTCGCCATCCAGTGAGGATTAGTATCAGACCAATATCGACAATTGCGCCTATTTACAATACCATTTAAATGAAACGTTGCTTCATCTGACAAAGTAATCCTTTTACCAAATTTTCATCGCCGCCGATCATCGTCATCATTCTTTCACAGAATTACAATATTCTGTCAAAATCATCCTCGTCGAATTCGTGTACTAGATGAATTTTGTATAGGTGGTACTTTGCTCGCTTTAAAATATTATGAACAGATCTTCGAGATATATCATGATTTAAAGCCACTTGTAGTACAGACGTTTTAGGGTTTTCCGCAATATCTTATAAAATATTAAAAGAATGCACAGTCTTCTTGGTGACTTCCTTTTCTCTCTCCATACCCAATTATCATGAGAATTTCAATTCTCTCTCTTTCAGTTAAATGATTCACAATTATTAGATTCTTGCTAATACAACGTCAACTGACAATTAGCTGTCAAGAATTTTATGTTTGATGGATGCATGATTTGCCTGTTTTATTTTATTTTAATAATGTTTTAATTTTTTTCTATAATTCTGTGAAACAAATCACCAAACTTATTATACCATTTAATTCGGGAGAAAATTAACCTTTCTGACGATGTTCCATTTAACCCATGTTCCCATTAAAAAAAATGAGGCGTGGCCACCACACGACTTTCTTATACGTATGAGCGTTTCAAACTATACAATTTTAAGAATTTTTTTACACAAAAATTATTCAAAATCCTATTCTAAGTACTTCTATTCTCTTAATAAATCGATATAGAATACATACTTTGCAAGATATTCGAAAAAAGATGCTACTCCCTAAGAGTAAAAGTGTTACTTCCGGTCCGAATTTTAAAATTTCATATATACAAAAAATATTGCAAATCTAGAATTAAATACTTTTGTACTATCGGTAAATATCGGGTGTCCACACTTAAGTGCGCACTATTGATAACTCTGTTATCTTTGGAGGTGCAGAATCGGTCAAATGGGCAAAGTAGTACCATTTTTTATGGCGGTTACAATTGTGAAAATAGAAAAACAATTGAACGTCGGGTTCTCTAGATATTCGACCAAACAAATTTTTTTTAAATGGAACACCCTGTATATTTTTTGGCGATTGGAAAGAGAATCGCAAACTGAACAAAAGAGTCTTAGTACACTAGTATAAAAAAATGTCAAATAAAGTAGTTACTGAGAAATCTGTATCTTTGCTTTGTTTGCATGAAATCGATATATCTACGGACAATTAAACATTCATTAAAGCCTTTAATTTAATAAACAAATAAAAATAAATACAAAAATAGTAAAGAAAATTATTCAAATTAAATGTTCAAAGACATCTCCTTCCATTTCAATACATTTTCTCAATCTTGTGTGAACATTACGAGTAGCTCCTAAAATGGTCCTACCATCGATGGCGTTAATGATGTTGGAAATTCTTTCCTGAAGCTCATCCACTATTGCATATCTATGTTTGTACACTTGATTTTTTACTGCTCCCCACAAGAAAAAATCTAATGGCGTCATGTCAGGCGAACGTGCGTGCCACTGAATAGGACCATTTGTGCCAATCCATCTATTGCCAAATAATCTTTCTAATAACTCCCTTGTCTCGCGGTGATTATGGGCAGGCGCTCCATCTTGTTGAAAGTAAAGAATCTGTCTGTCTACCAAATTTAATTCATCCAGAAAATTTTCTAAAATTTCTGTCAATAATGCCACATATCTTTCTCCTGTTAAAGAACCCCGATAGAAAAATGGCCCAACAATTCGGGATCCGATTATACCACACCAAACATTTAAACTGAATCGGTGTTGTGGATTACAAGGATAAACAACAAATGGGTTTTCACGACTCCAGTAATGATTATTTCTTTTATTGATCATCCCGCGATTAGAAAAGTTGGATTCATCACTCCATAAAATGTGTCTGAAGAAATTGTGATTTTCTTCAAAAGCATTGATAAACCATTGAGCAAAAGTTAATCGTCTTTGATAGTCACCCATAAGTAGAGTTTGAACAGGCTGATATTTAAAGGGAACATATTTATTTTTTTTCAAAATTTTATGGATCGTACTACGAGAAACACCTGATTCTCTGGACAAATCCCTTACAGAATTATTTGGATGTACCTGAAAATATGCCAATACATTTATTTCTGTCTCTTGTGATAATATAAAATCATTTTTGATCCTCTTCTTTATAAAAACTGTTTCGTTGCTTCTTAATCTTCGATAAAGTTTTAAAAAATAGCGACGATCTGGTACATCACGATAAGGAAATTGCTGAATGTAACATTCGAGCGCTTTATCTGAATTTTTGATAAACTTCAAGTACAACTCCAACATATTACACTTTTCCAAATGAGTAAATGCCATTGTTACAGTTGAAAAAATTGTAAAACCAGTACTTTTTCCACACAGTAACTTTAACAACAGCAAATACAAATAATTTGACAGCTACTAGACAATGTGACGCTTTAATTTTCCATAGGTATATCGATTTCATGCAAACAAAGCAAAGATACAGATTTCTCAATAACTACTTTATTTGACATTTTTTTATACTAGTGTACTAAGACTCTTTTGTTCAGTTTGCGATTCTCTTTCCAATCGCCAAAAAATATACAGGGTGTTCCATTTAAAAAAAAATTGTTTGGTCGAATATCTAGAGAACCCGACGTTCAATTGTTTTTCTATTTTCACAATTGTAACCGCCATAAAAAATGGTACTACTTTGCCCATTTGACCGATTCTGCACCTCCAAAGATAACAGAGTTATCAATAGTGCGCACTTAAGTGTGGACACCCGGTATATAGAATGCATAACTTACGACATATTTGCAAAAAATCGCTTTTCGATAAGAGTAAAAGTGGTATTTCTGGTCTGAATTTTGAAATTTTTTTTATACAGAAGGTATTGAAAATTATGTTCTAAATACTTTTATACTCGTAACGTACCTGTCTAAAAATCATGATTTGCGAAAAATACGCAAAAAACTGATTTTCGATAGGAGTAAAAGACCTACTTCCGGTAGGAATTTCGAAACACTTTTTAAATAAAATTGTTCTTTAAGTACATATGAATTCTTTACAAATTTGTTCAAAACTTAGTAGTTGACGAAATATTGGCAAAATTAATTTTTTTCACTGAAGTAAACTGCTACTTCCGGTCTACCGATTTTACTGAAAAACTAATCAGATCTCAAGAGGGAGATTAGACACGTAAATACAATATTTGGAATTGATACCTACAGCGGTTATCGTGGTCACACAGACACACAGACATTTTTTAAAAACCACTCTTTCGGTGGCAGGGGACTTCAAAACGTGGACATCTGCAAAAATCTCGAGGTCGAAAATTTTCATCATCACAATACTTCCTTATACTATGTATAAGAAAGTAAAACAAGTAGGCTTTGTATTTCAAATACTTATAGATCAAAACAAAAATAAAAAATAATAATAAGTAGTTTGAATTGAGTCCTAAGTCTATTTAAAATTTCGGGATTCTAGCTCAAACCGTTTTAGCATAACGAACCCGATTCCATACATAATCGCCACACTGTATGCAGCTAGGCACATTTAAATTCTAATACATTCCAAAATACATTAATATCGCATTGTTTAAATGACATGAACTGATATATCATATTTGTTACGCGCGTTTTGCCCCCATACACAAATTAGGATATTTGTATGTCTATTTTTTGACTTTTACAGGAGAATTTATTACTTTTACGGACGATTTTGGCGCCTAATTTCAAGCAACTTCAGGTTAACAGGTGCTTGAGATGTTGCCTATATGCCAGGCAATCATTATTAATTTCACTTGTATATGTCTGTTGTCCGCGCTAGATTGTTGTTCCGTTTTTTTGGAGATTTTGTGCAAAAATCATTAGCTTTTGAAGTGAATGCCTCGTCGAAAGGCGGGGAAAATGTGCCTGACAATACACCTCGACCGCATGTAGGACTTTCTGGTACGACGAGAGACACATCGTTTTCACTGGTGATTAATTAAAGAGAATAACAAAAAGAAGCAAAAAGCTGTTTCGTGTTCTACCGATGGTCGAGACATTTTTTGCTAGTAGTAAATCAGCCACGCATTAGTGGGAGCCAACTAAATGTGTATTGCCTTATTGAAGCAGATTTGAACGCCATTAAGACCGTTGTGTTACCAATTTGCCAAGAGATAATTAAGTTTGCAGACCATTGTTCTGAATGTAAACAACAACAAGAACATCCAATTAAGCGACACGCACCCATCAATGCACGCAACATACCTTGCTTCTGTTCTTCCTGGTTAAGTTAGTGATAATTGGTAATTATAAATTCATACACTCTTGGCTTGTGGGTGCATTTTTATTTATCTGTTGAACATCACCAGCTGTAATGGATGAGAGCGCAATCAGCCGTGACTGGTTTGTTGATTGCTTAAAGGCTACAAAATCACATATAGCAGGAAATGTGGTAAGAAAAAAACAAATGTTTAAGATTTACACTGTATTTAATAACAACGACAGCTGTTTCGCTACACTATAGCTTCTTCAGGTTGACATATACAATAATAACTATCTACATACACTTAAAACTCTTATATATAGTGTGCGGTTATTAGGAATTCTTAGAACTAATATATAAAGAACAATTTCTTGTCTAAAAGTATCGGGTCTACAGATTGTCGTATTTAAAAGTTAATATGCATCTTCAAATACATACACATAAACATGTACCTATGGTGGTGTGGGGAGATAGTGGGGAAATCGAGAGCGCGGACAACACATTCGTTCCGTAACTTTAGAGCGTGAACGTACATACATTGTATCTGAGCAAACTCGCAAATATTAATACCGCTGAAGGAAATAGAGCGATTGATTTGGATGGCTTAAGAGAACAAATTCTTAACGCCATACAAATGATTACTCCTGAAATGCTATCGAATGTACGAAATGGGTTTTATAATCGTTTAGGGTACTGCTTGATGCAAGAGGGACAGACATTTGAACATCTTCAACATTAAATTTTGTATAGTTCATTAAGTATAATATTTTGTTTCGTTTTAAATGTGAGAATTTTATTTAATTTTTTATAAGAATTTTATTTTAGTTACAAATTTTATAGAGTTTTGTTTCAGTTCAATGTTAATACATTATACATCAGTTACCAAAATATTATACAAAAGCCGTACATAGCGTAGCAATTCCTTAAAGCAAACGTCTACATACTAGCTTTCAACGTTTTGCACTAAAGCCTCGGTACCCCGGTGTCCCGATATGAACTCATATGTACTCCCCTACTACCGTACCCCTCCATTTCATGTTTGCATGCACATGTGTGCGTGTCTGTGTTTCCCTATATCTACTTTTATTTCAGTCAAACGGTATACAAAAAGTACGTGTAACTAAATATATTGCTAACAGATGTTATGTGTGAAATTAGGGAAACTGTATTACTGACTGAATATTATAGATTTAACAAAGGTGATAAGTTGAGGTCCACACTTTATCGGTTAATAAGTTGTCTGAATGTTTATAGTTACTAATTTCTAATGTCTCTAGTAAATCTAGTTTAATACTTTCATTTTCGACGTGAAGAATATCAGAATATGTATTAAAACTGTGATTATTTTCTATCAAATGATTCGCGTAAGTCGAATCATAATGTACAAGTAAAAATTGAAATAAATTCAAATTGAGTTCAAAACAGTTTTATTCAATTCACTACAATTGTTTCACCCTACTAGGGCTTCATCAGGTGATGAATATTATAATACAAAATATTTGTAGACGTTCTTATTTATGTCTTTTCCTAAATGAAGAGGGGGGAGTTTGTGACATTAGGTTAAGAGCGGGAGTAACTTATATATTTAATGTAATATTTAATATATATACAGATTGGCGTAGTTAAAAGTTAATATGCATCTTCAAATACACACACATAAACATGTACCTATGTATGTATGTATACAACAGTTCAAGAAAGTGGGGAGACCGAAAGCATGCGCGCATGGCATTCGTTCCGTATCTTTAGAGCGTGAACTACATTCTGTCTGAGCAAACTCGCAAATATTAACCCTTAACTGTGCTAGTGGGGTCCGCGCGGACCTGGCGGTATAGTTTTCTGTTAGTATTCTTTAGAGTATTAAACAGATGGCGTTGTGGGTCAACGTAATCTTAAATTAGGTTAGTTATAAGAGACGTGTGTAGCTGTAAAGTCAACAGCTAAATTATTTTGAAAATTATAAGACCTCGAATCTTTAAAGACCCCACCAACACGTAAGTGTACAGTGAAATTATTATTAGCTCTTCAAAAACCTAACTATATAATGCATTATTTTTAGTGTATTTTTGTTAATTTTACCATGTCAATGAATGAGTGGAGTAGACCTTTGACTGAATCAGAAATAAATGAAATAGCGAATGATCCTAATATTTATTCCGATGAAGAAAGCGCAGCTGAAGAAAACGAATTTCAAGCTAACGATCATGAAACAAATTCAGAAGCTTCTTCAGATGGCGATGAAAGCCATTTTGATAACGATTCCGATGATAGTAATGTATTTTATGGTAAGGATAAAAATTTTAAATGGCAGAAGGCATGTAAAAGTCGTTCACGTACTCGCACTCACAATCTAATTATACATCTACCAGGCCCCAAAGGGAGAGCCAAAAATATCGATAAAAATGACATTACAGCAGTCTGGAAGTTATTTTTTACTGATAATATACTAGAGACCATCTTGTTGCATACAAATGTGAAAATAAGGAACAGACATGAGCAATTTCAAGTACCTTGGTCATCGTACACAGCTGAACTGGATATGATTGAACTAAACGCTCGTTTTCGTTTTCGTTTTCGTGGTCCATGAATAGAAGATGAACTTGGTTCTTTTTCTTCTCGATTGTGTGATTTCTTGGGGGTATTGGAGTCCAAATCTGTGAAGGAGAGTCACCGAAGAGGACAGAAGTGAACACGAGGTTCAACTTCTAGAAGAAGAACTTCTAACTTTGAAGAGTTAGTGCAGCGGGCGCTGCTTTCTGAAGGTTGCAGTTTACTGCACAAGGACAGATTGAGGTCTACGGTGTTTACCGTGGAGGGCATCGACGTTGATGCCAGAGATGGTTGGGTTCTCGTGGTCGGGAATCCTGTTGAAGTGTTCTTGGGCTTGATTACGAATGTAATCTTGGATTAGTGGGATGTCGAGATCGCTGTGGATGACTGAGTTGCGGGTGTACCACGGGGCCCCGGTCATGGTGCGAAGGATCTTGTTCTGCTGAACTTGTAGCAGATTGATGTGGGAGGCGGCCGCGTACCCCCAGACGGGGCATGCGTACGTGATTCTGGGTCTGATGGCTACCTTGTAGAGAAGGGCTTTGGACTTGATGTTGAGTTTGCTGTTTCTGCATAGCAGGGGGTACAGCTGGACTAGGGTGGACTGAGCTCGGGTCGCTAAATCCTGGAGGTGATGTCTCCAAGTTAGCTTTGTGTCGAAGGTGAGTCCGAGGTAGGTCGTCGTGTTGGTCCAAGGGACCTCCACGTCGAACATTGAAATGGGGTCGGGGGCGTTGCGACGCCAGTTGGCTTTGGAAAAGAGCATGGCAGCGCTTTTGGCTGGGTTTATCTGGATCCTCCAAGTGGAGAACCAGTCCTCTAGGTCGTCAGCGGCTTCTTGAAGCCTCCTAGCGGCCAGCCAAGGGGCGCGGGAGCGAGAGAAGATGAGGGTGTCGTCGGCGAAAAGTGCCAGCTGCGTGTCGGGGGTTCTAGGCATGTCATAGGTGAAGATTGTGTACAGAAGTGGGGATAGTACCGCACCCTGTGGCACGCCTGCAGCTATGGGCCTTGGAGTAGAAAGTGACTGTCTATGGCGAACTTTGAAGTAGCGGCCATGCAGGAATGATTGGAGAAGTTTGACGATAGGAAGTGAAATTCCTGCGGTTATGAGTTTATGGAGCAGTCCGTTGTGCCAGACCTTGTCAAAAGCCTTGGCAACATCTAGGAACAGGGCTCCGGTGGTGTGCTTCCTGTTGAAGCCTTCGGTGATATGATCTACGAGTCTGTGGAGTTGGAAGGTGGTGGAGTGGGAATGGCGAAAGCCAAATTGCTCCGGCTGGATGATGTTCAGCTCTTCCACCTGATCTTGGAGTCTGCTGTGGATGATACGTTCGAGGACCTTTCCCATAGCCGGCAGTAAGCTTATGGGTCGGTAGTTTTGTGGGAAGACGGGGTCTTGAAGACGCTTACGAATCATGATGACCTGGGCTGACTTCCAGGTCTCGGGGAAATGTCGTAGCCTCAGAGACGCGTTGACGATGTTGGTCAGAGACATGATGCCTTTCCTGGGGAGGGCTTTGAGGGCGGCGTTGGTGATGCGGTCGTGACCGGGGGCCTTCCAGTTTTTGAGGGTTTTGATGATGGCTTGAATTTCCTCCGGCGACGCCGGGGGAATTTCACCTTGGATCGGGGCAGAAAGATGTCTACGGACGGAACGGTCCACACGCTCCGCATGGTCGATGTCCATGTTAGCGTAGACAGGGGTGAAAGTATCCTCGAGGTGATCGGCAAAGGCGTCGGCCTTTTCCTGGTCAGAGTATACAGTGCCATTTTGCCCGTGGATGGGCGGGACTGTGGGAATGTGGCGTCTGTCCAGAGCTTTCTTGATCTGCCAAAGCTTTGGATGGTCGTCTAGAAGCTCGAGCCTGCTACTCCAAACGGAGTTGCGATGCTCGGAAAGCGCGTAGCGCACTGCGACCGATAATCTGTTTGCTTCGGCTTTGTGGAGGGGATCCCACGTGCGAGCATATTGACGACGTGCTCTGTTGCGGCTCTGGATGAGCGCTCTGATGTTGTCAGGAAGAGACTGAGGGGGTCTGGTTTGTCGAATGTGGTTTTCGGCAAATCTGATGGAAGTTTGGGCTAGATGAGTGAAGTTCTGGACTTCAGCTTCCAGTTCGTCGGGAGAGTTGATTGGCCTGATGGGGCCGATGTTGTCTTGAAGATGCTTGGAGAATGCTGGCCAAGACATGACGACCCGAGTGGGGGCCAGCTCGTGAAAAGCATCTTCACCTAGTTCGATCAGAATGGGGTTGTGATCAGAATCTAAGTCGTGAATTGCAGTGATAGTGTGGTCGAAAGGAAGATTCTTGGCGACCATGATATCGAGAACATCTGGGCGGCCGTGAGCGCTGAAGTGAGTGGGTTCGACAGGAGCGTCGACGATGATGTCATGGGTGGACATATAATCGTACAGGGCGATCCCTGCACGATTATTTGTGCGAGAGTGCCAGGCTGTGTGCTTAGCGTTGAGGTCGCCAGCGAGCACAGTGGGGGTGTTGCCGTCGAAGAAGAGATCGAGATCGGCGGGCAGAATTTGTTGGGTTGGTGGCTTGTAGACAGAGAAAAGTCTAATAGGCCCCTGAGAAGTGTGGACAGAAATTCCGGTGGTCTCAATGCCCTGAAGAATGGGGCTTTGACACTGGTGATGGTCAATTGACCTTCTGACGAAGATGGCCGTGCCACCGCCTCGTCTGAGGACTCGGTCAGTTCTATAGTGAACGTATCCCGGGACACGAACTGTGTCCCCTGCTCTGAGATGGGTTTCAGAGACTAGGATAACGTCCAGGGAGTACCTACGAGCAAAGTCCGTGAGAGAGAGGACTTTGTTGGGGAGGGAGTTTGCGTTCCAAGCGCAAACCTTGAGGGATTGCGGCCGTCTAAGCTGTCGATCCATGGATGACATTAAAGAGGTCGCAAATCTCTGTGGTGAAGCTAAGAATGACTTGGAGGGCCTCCTCGCCAGATCTAGCAGTGGACATGCCAGAACCGATCTTGAACACTAGGCTCAAGATTGCGGTGAGGCTCTGTGGTGTGAAAAAATTGCGCGAATTTTGCGCCAATTGAGAGAGGTGGTTGCCGAGAATGGGCTTCGGCGTTTGGGCTTGAAGACCAGTCTCGGTTTTGTTGGGCTTGGTGGGCCACGAAGGAACCGGGACTGGTGGTCTAGAATTTGCCGCTTTAGATCTCTTGGATCTGGGCGTGGCTGGAGGCGCCGGGCTAGATTTGGCGGTGACAGGTTTGGAAGGACCTGCTACCGCTGGGGTGGGGGTTGGGGCTGTCGTAGCCTGTTGTTGCCTTGGAGTAGGCTTGGTGGACGAAGGTGTCTTGGGCTTGGTGCCTGTGGAGGTTTGGTTTGTCGGCTGAGAAGGTTTAGCCTTTAATGGTGGGAAACTGTCGGCCGAAGGGATGGCCTGGGGTTTGGGCTCTGGGAGAGCTTTCGCTTCCCTTGGTGGGGGTCTGAAAGTGCACCCTTTGAAGTTGGCAGGGTGCTTGCCTTGGCAGTTGGCGCAAGTTGCCTCCACGTCTGGGGGCTTCTTGCACTCAGCGGAGGGGTGGTCGCCACCACAGCGAACGCACCTTGGGGCCAAACGGCACTTACGTTGGGTGTGGCCGAACCTTTGACACCTGTAGCACTGTGCTACCTCCCCAGTCTTGTTTGGGGTTTCGACAGTTACGTCAAAGTAGCACAGCGTCTTCAGCTGAAAAAGGCGCTTGGCCTCTTGGGATTTGGGAAGGGAAACCATGATGAGAGGCATGGGAACCTTGCCCCTCCTGGTCATCCTGTATACATGCGAAGCCTTGAAGCCCTGGAGCTCCAAGTCTTCACGAATGTATCGCTCCTCGATCTCATTGGGGATGCCTCTGATGACTACCCTCAGCGGCTTCTCTTTCTGGAGTGAAAACGTGAAAAATTCATGCTTTCCCTCTAAAAAGTTTACGATCGCCCTGTAATCCTTGACGGATGAAGGGCTGATGCGTACTCCTTCCCTGCAGTTACGGACGTGCGTCCAATTAACATGCAGGGATCGGAGATGCGCGCTGATGGGCATCCACTTCGATTTATCCCTCAAAGTGATGGGAGGAATGCGGCTCGCAGGAGTGGGAGGGTCCTCGTCGTCACGAGGGGTGGGAGTAGGGTTAGGATTTTGCCCTGCCTGGACGTCTGATTGTCCGAGCGGAGCAAAAACGTTACCTATCTCGATGACCGATGGAACGTTGGGGGTCGCCGCATGACCCAGCTTCTGGCGCTTGACGGTGATCCATTCACCGTCCGTGTCCTGTGAGGGGGTGGTGTCCTGGGTATCCATGCCGTTGTCCGGCTCTTCCAGTGAGGGGAGGGAGCCCGTGATGGCCGCCCGAAGGTTCGCCTGTTCTTGATCGATGATCGCCTGAACGGAGGGGCTGAGAGGATACATAAGCCGGGCCTGGCGCAACAAGCCTTGCGCAGCCATCCCGACTTGCGTATCCCCGCCCGGGCGGTCCTGGGGGGGTCCGCCCGTAGCCATGCCCTTGAAGGGCACTAGCGAGCGCTAGCGCCTGTTCCTGTAACACACAAGCAGAGGTTGACTTTATATGAAATGCATACGCAAATCAAATAAAATCGGTTAGGAAAAACAAAATAAAACAACAAGTGTTTTTATTTGCCCTCTTTCGGATGAAAATCCGTTAATCACATGTAGTGATCTGTTCGCCTAGTCGGATGAATCTGAAGATCTCGCAGCTGTAGAAAATCACGTCTGCTCTCGTCAGAGGTCGAAGACAGAATGAATGAATAAGCCGTGAACTAAACGCTTTCCTTGGTCTTTTATATCTATCAGGTGTTATGAAATCTAATCACGAGGATATATCTGCTTTATTTGCCAATGATGGAACTGGTCGGGATGTTTTTCGGGCTACAATGAGTGTAACTCGTTTTCTGTTTATTTTGTCATGTTTGCGATTTGATGATGCACTTACAAGAGATCAAAGAAAAGAGCATAATAAATTGGCTGCAATACAGGAATGTTGGGATATTTTTATTGCGAATTGTGAATTTTTATATACTCCAGGAGAATATCTCACCATCGATGAGATGTTGGTACCATTTCGAGGCAGATGTTCATTTAAAATGTACATGCCCAAGAAACCGGCGAAGTATGGTTAGACCATACTTCGCCGGTTTCTGCGATGCACGTACTTTCTACCTGTGTAATGCATTTGTTTATACTGGCAAGGAAAATACAGTATCAATAGATAAAGTATCTGTACCAACCCGCGACGTCCTAAAGCTCATACCTCCCATACAAAACACAAATCGGAATGTCACATCTGATAATTGGTTCTCGTCAGTCGAGTTATGTAACAAACTGAGAGAACAAGGCTTGACCCTTTTAGGAACTATAAGAATCAACAAACCGCAATTACCACTTGAGTTTAAGCCTAACAGAAGGATACAAGTGGGTTCTACGATATTTGGACATAACAATGATATAACAATAGCTTCATATGTGCCTAAAAAAAACCGATCGGTGTCATTGATATCTACCATGCACCACGATCAAAAAATAAGCACTGAAAATGGAAAACCTGATATGATCAATGATTATAATAGGACCAAACTTGGCGTAGATGTATTAGATCAGTTATGCGCCAATTATTCAGTAGCTAGACGTACCAGGCGTTGGCCCATGGTAAGTTTTTACGCTATGATAAATATAGCAGGTGTAAATAGTATGGTAATATTGAACTGTGGGCGAGAAGAAACATTTAAAAGGCGACATTTGCTGGTAAGCCTCGGAAAAAGCCTCATTACTGCGCATATGCAACGTAGAAATCTCAGCCGATTACCGCGTGAACTGCAAACAATAATTTGCAAGCAGTTGGGTAAAGAGCTACCTACAACCTTTACGAACAATGAGCCAACACGAAAAAAGCGATGCGATCTCTGCTCCAGGGACATTTTTTGTTTTTATCAACTGGAAATTGGGGTTCGGACGGACCCCACCAGCAGATAAGTGTTAGCTTATTTCACTAGCACAGTTAAGGGTTAAAATAAAATGCCCTTAACTGTCGAGGAAAAAATACAGATTGTGTTTATGGTATGCGAAGGATAATTCGTACAAAGACGTGCAAAATTTATTTGTTGCGGCGTATGAAAATCGTCCACCTCCCTCTGTCTGAAATGCTATCGAATGTACGAAATGGGTTTTATAATCGTTTAGGGTACTGCTTGATGCAAGAGGGATAGACATTCGAACATCTTCAACATTAAATTTTGTATAATTCATTAAGTATAATATTTTGTTTCGTTTTAAATGTGAGAATTTTATTTAATTTTTTATAAGAATTTTATTTTAGTTACAAATTTTATAGTTTTGCTTCAGTTCAATGTTAATACATTATACATTAGTTACCAAAATATTATACAAAAGCCGTACATAGCGAAGCAATTCTTTAAAGCAAACGTCTGCATACTAACTTTCAACGTTTTGCACTGAAGCCTCGGTAACTCGGTACCCGGTCCCGATCTGTACTCCCCTACCATCGTACCCCTCCATTTCATGTTTGCATGCACATGTGTGCGTGTCCGTGTTTCCCTATATCTACTTTTATTTCAGTCAAACGGTATATACAGCACGTGTCAATTTTCATTAGCCATAGGCGATTAATTCATGCAATACGTGACAACATGGCACCCCACCTTTCCTCTTCAATGCCAGCGCGACCGATACAAGCTCAAGTTAGCAGTAGCTGTTGGACTATTGACTAGGGTGTTTGTACTGCTCTCAGAAATAATATTTACGCATTGCAAGGGTTTTTTCTTTTTCCTTTCAATAAATGCAGAGAATTATTAAGCTGCATGTCACAAACAAAAGCGTAATTCTAATAAAATTAAAAATAAGGTAAATAAATTTAAAATAAGGTTTAATTTGTTTAATTTATTTATTTCTAGGTTTTCTAATAAATTTAATTTTTTACTCTTGTCTTGTATATGTAGTATGTCAAACTTATTATTGAATTTATGTTTTTGTTCAATACATTGGTTTGCATATGTGGAATCTGTTTTTTGTAATTTATAACTTCTTTCATGTTCTTTTATACGTGGGGAAAAGGATCTACCAGTTTGTCCGATATAAGCTTTTCCACACTCGCAATTTAACTTATAGACCCCAGATTTTAAATTTTTGTCAGTTTTATCTTTATTATTTTTAATGTGATTCTGTAGTTTGTTGTTTGTACGAAATGAAATTAATGTGTTTGTTGTTTTTTGTAAATATGTTTTTATTTTTATGGAAGGTGTACCTATATAAGTCACAGAGGCAAATTTTGATAAGTAAGTTTGGGGAACTACAGGATAAATTTTGGATATGATTTTTGTTTTTTGTTTTTTATGAACGAGATTATTTATTATTTCTTTTGAATAACCATTATTCTGAGCTATGGTGTAAATTCTATCTAATTCTTTATCAAAATTAATCTTATTCATAGGAACATGGATTAATTTATATAACATTGAGTGAAAAGCAGCAAGTTTATGACTAATCGGGTGGAAAGAGTTAGAATGTATCGTAATATCTGTGTGGGCGGGTTTATGGTAAATAGCGAATTCGTGTGTATCAGTAATATGTGATATTTGAAGGTCTAGAAAATTAATGGTTTTATTTTCTTCTGATTCTATGGTGAATTTAATATTATCATGCAAAGTGTTAATATGATTATATATCATAATGATTCGCGTAAGTCGAATCACTTTTTTGGTTTATGTAAGCGAAGTAATGATCAGCAATCCGTGTTTTAGAAGCTCTTCCTATTTGACCTATATATCCTTTAGTACATGTACTACAAGTTAACTGATTTATTGTTGTGATTAGTTTTTCCTTTATTATTCTTGATGTATTTCGCAAGGTTATCGTTTGTTTTGTATGCAATACTAATTTTCTCTTTTTTGAGTCATTTTGTTAGTTTTCCTTGGTTCTCCCTTAAGTATGTGAAAGATTAAAACTTTTTAATTGTAATGTCTTTAGAAACTGGATAAATTTCTTGTAACGTTTTGTTGAATAATCTCTTAGAAATTAATTTATCTATTAAATTTGGGTCGTATCCATTGTTAAAGGTAATTTGTTTAATAATGTTATATTCTTTACTACAGTCTGAAGTGGACATTGGTATACTAATCAATCTATGGATCATACTGTGGTAAGCCGCTAATTTATGTTGGTATAGATGGTTGGATTTATTGTGAACGGTTATGTCAGTATGTGATTCTTTGTGGTAAATTGAAAATTGTACTTGGTTATTGACTCTTTTTAACGTAAGATCTAAGAAATTGATACTATTATTCACTTCTTTTTCTAGTGTAAACGTAATATGGGAATTAATAGAATTAATAAACTCAAAGAAATTATTCAATTTTCTGTTTGTATCTGTGTATACTACCAAAATGTCGTCAACATATCTGAACCAAAATAATATGTTTTTAGTTAATCTCAAACATTTGTTTGTTTTATTTCACATTAAAAATGGATTTACATTAAGGTGGCCGTTTAATAGAAAGAGAATCGTCACATTGCTCTATCCTTTTCTAACCATTAGGCGTGTATTATGTGTTGCATACGTGACGCATTTATATTAGCCATCTAGTTGAAAGTAGCAGCGATATAATTTGTAAAATAAATTTATTAGATAAAAGATGATGCTACTAACGCGCAACGTATGTCTTACATTGAACCAAATTATATAGAGACTGATAGACCAGACCGTTTTTTTTTGTATGAGAGAAAAAAGAGAGTTTTTGTCTCATACATACACGATTTAATAGAATATGTGTCTATTTTGAAATCCTTGATATTTACCCTAAATTGTAAAAATGCAAATAACGTCCTTACAAGAATAATAGGAACATACTGTTACATATAATGTTTGTTTTGTAAATACCTATGTAGTTCTATGTCCTTTACCTATTTGATTTAGATAATAAACAGGTACTTTTAGTGATTATTGCATTTCTGAAACAGGAATATATAGGCTGATTCAATTTTGACGGTCACCATGTATTTATTCAAATTCGTTTTTGACCATTAATAATAAAAAGAACAGAACTCTTTGCTCAAGAAAACCCGTAAGTAGTGAACCTGTCAGTGTAAGAAACACAAGGCCTATAATGTGTGTAAAAGTAAGAAAAAGAGAAACAATCAATATATATCACATACCTACAACAGTCTAATTAAATAAGTTAAATATACATGTGTGCTCAGACAGTTGTCTTGGATATTATAAAATGCCTTCCTTGTCATCAAGTGTTTTATTAAGTTCTGATACCGTATCAACTATTAGAATGACCAATTCAATTGGAAAAAAATTTCAAAGACCGCCATGAAATTTATCCGACAGTGTGCATTTCGCACGTTAATAATAAATTACTAAATATAATTAAAAACAAGATCTGAAGAATATTAAAAAAATTAAATTTCTTACATGCCTATGTAAGTAATTTTTATTACAGAATTAAAGAAAATAGTTTAAAAATTTTGTATAAGTACCTAAATAACTTGCCTAATAATTAATACCAGTGGCCGAAATTCGACTTTAATTCATTAAATTTTTAAGTTTGAGTTATTCAGGTTCTTTTCTCAAAAAGTATACTTCTATAACCGTTGCATATAATTTTTTTGAATTTTCTATTACGTTAGCTGCGAACGTGTAGAAATACGTCGTTATCCATTAATTTTCGAGTTAATTAATTGATGTATTTATTTGTAACACATATTATACATAAATTTTATCTTTCTGCACTCCTTATTCATATGAACTTTAACTATCTATGCCAGAGTACAAAGCTTTTTCGTCATGTATTAATATATACCTAGACAGTTGTATTATTTATTCATTTCAATTTTATTAGGGTTTCACAAAAATGAAATAGTATGCTAGTTTTCATATACAAACTAAAGAATATATTTTGTCATATTAAGATGGCTACCTCACCAATCTCAATTACATTGCAAACATTCTGCTAACATATCGCACCACAATCCGGCTTAATCCGCAAACTTATCTCCAACTGAAGTTTGTCCGAATAATATGGGAAAAATTGTTAAAAAACAGGAAGTTTTTGTACTAAAAATGTGCTTACTTCGAATATATAAATACTTGTAAGATATTAGTAGCTTAGCCTATAGAAAAATAAATTCTCTTTCTTTTGATGCTTGATCCAAAGCAATTAAGGGTATTCCTTAGCTGCCTTTTACATCTAAGTGTCTCCACCCAGCATTCTGATTTAACAAGGAATGGTTTTAGCAGAAAATTAGATTCTGCCCCTCACATTCTGGATAATTCCGCTAGTGTACGATATAATATAAAAAATAACTCCTGTGATCTCACTATTTCCTCTAATTTAATTCTATAGGAAAAGGTAATCAAAGAATTTCCAAATTTTTCGAATTTTTATTAAGGAAACGCTAAGAAAAAAATAATGAAAAATTATCATTACACCTCTGTCAGAACATTCTGTAAACCACAACAATATACAGATCAGGGCATAAATTTACAAAATACATATATACATGCACAACAAATATTAAAAAAAAATTATAAATGAGATACACTTTAACATGTATTCGCAAATTTAACCCAAAATTGTCTAGACTTATTTTAGGTAATTTTTATTTCATAAATAAAATTCCTTTTTGACTTTCTTATACCTACGTAGTAAAAGGAAGTATTTTGATGACAAAAATTCTTGACCTCGAGATTTTGCAGATTTCCACCTTTACAAAAAGTATCTCGCGCGTTCTCTCTCTCTCTCTCTCTCTCTCTCTCTCTCCCTCTCTATGTGACCACGATAGCGGCCAACCGGTAAAGTTCATCAATACCGAACTGTATATTTAGGAATATAATCTCTCTCGGAAATCTAATTAGATTTTCAGTGAAATCGATAAATCGGGAGTAGTACTTTATTTCAGTGAAGAAATCAAATAATAGCAATATCTCGTCAACTACTAATTTTAGAATGTAAAGTATACCAAAGCGATCAAGACTAAATTAGAAAACAATTTAAAAAAAAAAAATTTTGAAATTCCTACTGGTACATACTCTTATCGTAAAACAGGTTTTTGCGAATATATCGCAAGTCATGCATTCTAGATAGATATATCACGGGTATGGACATATTTAAAGCTCGATTTTGAATAATTTTTGTATAAAAAAATTTCCAATATTCGGACTGAGATAAATAATAAAATTCCTTTTACCTTCTTATCCGTAGTATAAGGAAGTACTTATAGTGATGATGAAAATTTTCGACCTCGAGATTTTTGCAGATGTCCACGTTTTGAAGTCCCTTGATACCGAAAAAGTGGTTTTTAAAAAATGTCTGTGTGTGTCAGTGTGTGACCACGATAGCGGTCAAACCGCTACAGCGATCAATTCCAAATTTTGTATTTACGTGTATAATCTACCTCTTGAGATCTGATTAGATTTTCAGTAAAATCGGCAGACCGAAAGTAGTAGTTTACTTCAGTAAAAAGATTTAGTCAATTTAGGCAATATTTCGTCAACTACTAAGTTTAAACAATTTTAAAAAGAATTCATATGTACTCAAAATAAAATTTGAAAAGAATTTTATTAAAAAAGTTTTTCGAAATTCCTACCGGAAGTAGGTCTTTTACTCTTATCGAAAACTAGCTTTTTGCGAATATCTCGCAAGTCGTGCTTTCTAGACAGGTACAATACGAGTATAAAAGTATTTGAAAAATAATTTTAAATATCTTTTGTATAAAAACAATTTCAAAATTCGGATCGGAAGTAGCATTTTTACTTTTATCAAATAGCGATTTTTTGCAAATATATCGTTATTTATGTATTCTATATATATTTATCAAGAGTACAAAAGTATTTAGAGCTGGATTTGCAATGCCTTTTGGACACATGAAATTTCAAAATTCGGACCGGAAGTAACACGTGTACTCTTATCGAGTAGGACTTTTTTTCGAATATCTTGCAAAGTATGCATTCTGTAGAGATTTATTAAAAAAATAAAAGTATTTATAATAGGATTTTGAATAATTTTTGTATAAAAAAATTCTATAATTAGAAACGCTCATACGTATAAGAAGGTCGTGTGGTGCCCAAACCTCTTTTTTTTATTTTTGGTATGATCGGCATCAAACTTCAGGTACAGGTACACGCTCCAGACTATGCTAGAGTTTTTCTGAAAATTTCATTAAAATCGGTTCAGCGGTTTCGGAGTCTATAGGGAACACACACACATACTTCCAATTTTATATACAATGTGTCTGTTAATGTTTGTACGCCAATTATCTTGGTATGCCTGCAATTATATCAAAGTGTAGTGGTAACTCTATGGCTTGAGCTGTGTACATAGACGTAGGTAAATAAATTGTTGATAAACTGTCATTAATTGTATTGTCAGTTCTTGTCGTTGGTCTTCTAAAAATTATTTGCTTTGAATTCTTGATATTTATACATTTAATTTCGAACAGTTCTTTTTAGAGCTCAATAATTATCATTTGCAAGTTGTAGGTAAGTAATAATTCAATATGAAAAGCAACATCTTTTTGTGTAACCACTATTTTAAATTTTATTCAGTATTGACTGGAAAGCCATAAATGTTTACCCCTGAACAAGACGCTTACATTCTTATGGCACACTTTCGAAGTGCAACTCGCAATCAAGATGGAAGTTGGTCGTACAGTATGCAGTCTTGCTTCGATCAGTTTGTTGAAGCGTTTCCTAATGAAAATGTCAATTATGAGGTTTTCGGATCTGTGGTGTATATTTACGGTTTCAGATCTGTGGTGTATATTTATCTATATATATGAATGTTTAAACATTGAACTTACCGTTCCCAGCTTTCTTTGGTTATCATAGAACATGTTGGTGGTCATCATTGGAACATCAAGAGCACTCATTAATTCTGCTGTATGTGCGAAAGTACTACCAGAAGACAAGGTACCCCAAACAACTGCTTTATTTATAATTGGTACATCTGGTTTTTCAGTATGGACCAAAACCAAGTGTAAGCATATATTACAGCGATATGTAAAAGTGCTAGCCAATCCATGTCTTCTTTCTTTTATAAGTTCTAATATCCCACCAGTACATTTTCTTGAATGTTCCGCCTGGAGTTTCAAAGTTTGTTTCAACAAGTAATCAATGTCGACAATACGATAGCCATTCACAAGTTCTTCCTTCTTGTCTAACTCAATGGTTAGATTCTCGTCCATAATTCTGTATAAACAGAGTTATTAGTAAATTACGAAATTTAACGATTAAAATAATACTCGTTATATTCCTCCAATGATCCCCAAGTGAAATCATATAGGTCTTCCTCTAAAATGATAGGTACCCTTTGCCGACTTGTGGATGGCATCTCATTAGCTTTATTCAAACTGTGAAGAATTAGAGCGAAAGGTTTTTAGTTTTAATTTGCATTACGTTCTGTTAGAACAGCGTATAAATTATATTATTGAAAATTTAAGGTTTATGCTATTCTTACGGAAGGTATATTGACATACTTTTTATTTTCTGATGCTTCAAAGGCATTCTGAATAATTTCATCGAAAACTGATTCACATGCTTTTGTCGAGATTTTTTTTCTCTCAACATTTTCGAGAATGTCAACCATAATATCGGCCACAAGTTTGTGTGTTCTTTTTGATTCTTCTCTTGTCTTTGCAGCCACGGCGCGTTTATTGCGCTGTCGTCGACATGAAACCTTATCGCGGGCCATACTAAAAAAAATCAGAACTGTCTATGTGTATCCTCTACAATAATATTCCAGAGAATACCTAACTACAATGTTTCTAATTCTTTGTAATCTATTATAATATTACCTTAACAAGAAAAATATCTGGAAGGTATTGATAGCACTGCACTAATATTCGACGATATTAACTAATGTATGTTAATAACTGTATTTAAAAATCCAAAACTATATTACCAAAGCAGTAAACACTGGACCACTAACACTTGCACTTGCACACTAATGAACAAGCAATGCCCTTATTTGCCCGTTTTCCTTTTTTGTATATTTACACAGAAAATACATGAAGAATAAAGAAGTCGCATAAAAAGACAAACAAAAAATATGAAGTCTGATCCAGTGGAGAAGAACTTGCAAAATTGTAACTACTGCGCTGAGTTGTACGTGCTTATTGGAATATGTGGAATTATATTATTTAATATAAATACCAATCACTTCATTTTAACCTACAGGAAATATATAAATAGATAAACACGTCGAATATAAAGTTCAAGTCAGATTGATTGAATTATACTTCGACATATAATTTTTGTATGCATTTTTAAACTCAGAAATACAGTTATATATTGTATTTAATATTTGGCCAGTATATAAGAATAACACAGAATGTTTTATATATATATATATATATATATATATATATATATATACAGGGTGAGTCATTAGTAGCCGCTTCTTCGATTGCTCTTTTGTGTTTTAAGTAAAAGAAAAAACAATTAGTGGCATGGTTGCTCGTGGCGCATATTGTAAAAATACTTTAAGCTCTGACGCACTTCCAGTTCCATCGGAAATGCATGAAACTTAATTTTTTAAATAACTGATCCTATATATTTTTGGATTCTCTAGTACTGCTTTAAATTATCTGTTCAACTGTTTTTTCTTTTTCAAAATTGAGCTAATAGTTTTTGAGTTATTTATTTTTTTTTATTTTTTTTGAAAATATTTGACCAAAACACGTGTTTAGAAGTAGAACTAGTACAGTATGCGAATCTGGAAATACTTTCTCATTTAATTTCCATAGATTTGCATTTAATTTGAAATATAAGTCGAATATGTTGCAATATATGTACATTAGGGTGACCATTATGTGTTAAGAAAAATTATTTTTTCAACATTCTCTTTGGCTACTAATGTTTTGTCGAAAGACGAATGACAACAGCAATATATTCTACAAGTAGTTAGTCAATACCGTAAAGAATTTCCGGACGCATACAAATCGACTGTTGTTAGCACAACTACTGAGCCATAGCTAAACCTATGGCTGGGAATTTGTCAAACGTTTTACTCATTAGCTATTGCTATTCTAGAAAAAAATCAAGGTATGTACATAGTTTTTTACATTGAATTTCAAATCTATCTATTCATGTATAATAAGTTGCACTTTAATTCAACAGAAGAAAAAGCGAAAAAGTTGATTTTTTCCAAAATGGGGGAGGGAACATTAACCCCTCTGCGGTACCCCTTAATATGAATCAAATAAGTAGACATTTTATGTGGTATATTTTTACATTTAACGAAAAAAAAATAGGGGGGTACCCGAAAGAAATCTCAAATTTGAAAAATAACGACCACCCTAATGTAGACTATGTTGCAAATTATTTGCCAATTAAATGAGAACATATTTTCAGATTTGCATTTAATTTGAAACATAGTGTTACGCTGGGTTTCAAAGTAAATGCGAATCTGAAAATGTTTTCTCATTTCATTTTTATTTAATTTACACATAATTTGCAACATAGTGTAGATATGTTACAAATTAAATGGAAATTAAATCCAAAAGTATTTTCAGATTCGCTTTAATTTGTAAGACTCTGTGTATGATCACCAAAACATAAATACTTTTTGTAAAATACTCTGTGGGCTAGATATTTTCGGTAGATATATTACTAAATAAGAATACGAGATGCATCAGTTCTATTTTCGGCTTTTTGTAATTGAGCAGCAAATAATAAGAAATATCCATGAAAATTTATTTGAATTAAACGAATAGTATTATATCAGTTCAATTTAATGTTATTTGTATATATGCGATTGCGATTTCTTTCTTTAATCGTTACTCTTTTGGTGTCTGACAGAAAGACATATATAACGTCATTGTATGATTGAGTAAGATATACAATAAGTTTGTCTGGTCTTCGTGCGGACACTATATTTGCAGAATAATTTTAAAAACTAATATTATTGTTGGCAGCGCCCTCTGTTTAAGAATTACTGCACCCATCACCTTGATTATGATATATGGAATCTACTTTTCTTAATAAAGAATGTCCAAATATGTCCGAATCAATCCGAATGCCGTGTAAAAACAATTAAAAGCACAAGACAGCTATAAAATACGCTTAATTGCTTTGTATCAAGCATCAAAAGAAAGAGAATTTATTTCTCTAGGGGGTAAGCTACCTAATATCTGGCAATTATCTATATATTCCAAGTAATTAAGAAATAAATTAGCAGATTTTTGGTATAAAAACTTCCTGTTTTTTAACATTTTTTTCCACATTAATCGAACAAACTTCCATTATTAAAATTACCCAGTCCCCTGGAGATAAGTTTGTAGATTATGCTCGTATTTTTTAATTTTTAATTTATTGCGTACTAACGGTTTCTGGTGCGATATGTTCGCAACATGTTTGCAATGTAATTGAGATGGGCGAGATGGCCACCTTAAGTAAAGACCAACTCAATCCAAGAAAAAAAGCAGGAAATGGTTAGAGACAAAAGCGAGGCGGCGGAATATAGATTGTTTGGTGAAAATATTTATTCCAAGTTATGAGACTATAGCACAATTTAGCAGTTAATGTGCTAATGAAAATAACAATGTACACTTCTTTTTCATGCTTGTACCCTTCTTTTTCTTGCGTGTATACTTCCTTTTCATGATTGTCTCTTCTTTTTTATGCTTGTACGCTTTTTTTCATACTCGAGCCCTTTTTGCATAGGTATATTCACATATTTTCTGTCCTTTTTAGGGTATTTTCTCCATTCGCTAGTAGAACTATAAATTACTGTAATTTTGTAATCGCATCTAATACAAAAATAAAATATTTTTATAGCAAAATTAAGCAGTTAAAACCTCTTTTTAATGTGCTAATGAAAATAATCACACCTTTTAATGCTTGTACACTTGGTTTTCACGCTTGTTCACTTCTTTTTCATGCTTGTACATTTCTTTTTCATGTTTGTCCTCTTCTTTTTCATACTCGAGGCCTTTTTGCTTAAGAATATTCACCTTTTTTCTACCTCCTTCGGGGAATTTTCTCCATTAGTTAGTATAACTATGAACTACTGTGATTTTATAATCGTGTCTAATACAAAAACAATGTTTTCCGATGATAGCCGGATATGTCCAATAGAAAACATTTGTGCGCCATGCATTGTAATTTACTTTTCTTTCTTATCATTTTGATTTTTTAGTACTTTATGTTTACATTTTGCTAGCCTTTGAAATTTTAATTTAAGTATAAAGTTTAAAGGCATTCAAAAAGTACTTTTAATGATAACATAGAATCATAAATATATTGAAATTTAAAATAAATGTTAAACAGCATCTGTTTGCGTGTTTTTACTTTTTAATTTTGTATTATATTGAACATTTTTTTTTACATTAAAGGTTCCCCGCCTAGCGGTGAGAATGCTGATGGAGAATATCCTACCGTTGTCCAGGCGAACAACAACCACACAGTTCTTGTAGTGCAAGCATCAGCACATACAAAATATCTTGGAAACTTATCAGTAGAGTATGATAAAGATGGTAATATAATACACTGGGAGGGCAATCCTATTTACTTGGATGGAAATATTCCTCAAGGTAAGTATTACTTTATTTTAGGCACATGAGGGTAGGACAGTAAAATGGTTTCTTTATTAACACGTGGACGGTATACTTTAGTTAAATATTTTATGGGAGACAAGAAACTCTTTGATAAACCAAAAAAATGACATTTTAGTAATTAACTCATACAAGATGGTTCATGGTAGCGGGAGATTTTGAGAACCTTATAACTCGAAAAGCAACATAACTTAACTAAAGCACAGTACAGTAAACGCCGAATAAGATGGCGAGTGCTGGTAGTAAGTCCGTGCAGCATTAGCAATAGTGGGACAAATATAGTTTGATATTAATGGATAGTCTAGAGTAAGTGGGCGTACGCGTTTTTAAAAATGACTATAGTGCATTCCTACCGTTCGCCATCTTATTTAGCGTTTACTGTACAGGGTGAGTCATTAGTAGCCGCTTCTGCGATTATTCTTTTGTGTTTTAAATAAAAGATAAAACAAAACACGTGTTCAGAAAAATAGTTATTTACGAACCAAGTGCGTGAAATCACATCACCAACAACATGAATTATGATAATGAAATGCAATGTACACCGCCTGAAATTCGCGAAGCTGCCAATATTGCATTGTATAATTTATTACCCATAAAATCAAAAAACGTATACAAAAACACTTATACTAAATTCGTAACTTGGGCTAGATCTAAAAATATACAAAAATACCCCGAAAATTGTTTATTGGTTTAGTTTCAAAATTTACAATCAAATAAATCATTATGGTCCATTTATTCTATGTTAAAATGATGCTTAATAATATATGATAATACGGATATATCTAAATATGCAAAACTCATAGCGTATTTAAAACAGATAACGAAGCAACATCAGCCTAAAAAATCAGCAGTATTAACCGAAGAACAAATTACTAAATTTATTGTTGAAGCACCAAATTCTTTGTTCCTATTAATGAAGGTAAAGTCATTTCCGTATATTTAAATTCCATACAATACTATATATATTTATAGGCTGTATTAATATTGGGTATTTCTGGAGCGTGTCGACGTGAAGAACTTTGCAAAATATCATTGCGAGACATAGAATTTAAATCGAATTTAATTATCGTAACAATTCCAGAAACTAAAACAGGTAACAGCCGTACATTTGCAATCATTAAGCCCGAATGGATTGCATTAATTCGGCAATATGCAAATTTAAGACCGGACAGCCAGCAGCGATTCTTTTTAACATATCGCAATGGCAAGTGTGTTTGTTCACCTTTTGGTCTTAATAGAATTGGCAAAATTCCAAGGCGAATAGCTGAGTACCTTCAGCTTAATAGCGCAAGTAACTTCACAGGTCACTGTTTCCGAAGGAGTTCAGCGACATTGTTGGCAAACCAAGGAGGTGACTTGCTTTCAATTAAAAGGCATGGTGGATGGAAATCATCTACGGTTGCAGAAGGATATATCGAAAATTCTCTGCATAGTAGAATTCGAGAGATATCGACTCCGCCTGCAACTTGTTCGACATCTGAAATACAAGATATATGTAATAATACAATCAACGTTACTCTACCTTCTCAATCAAGATCAATTCAAACAAACCAGTTAATCCCTGGGGTATCAATCTCTGGTTGTCAAAATTGCCCAATCAAAATTTTTAATAATCGTTCCGTTTCAATTTCTGAAAAGAATGAATAAAGGTAATTTATATAATATTTGTTGTTGTTCTGACATTGAATTACATACCTTCCAAATATAACAATTTCTATTTCATTTCCTTTCATTTTCATAGAAAAACAACGAAATGGGTAGCATATTATTAAGGTTAGGGATTTATGATTTTAAAATGTCACTAAATTAATCAAGTTCAAGGATGTATCAACTTTACTTTTACGCACTCGTGTTTAAAGTGACTTTTTAATAACAACGCACGCAAATCGAATCGTGAAATGACAGGTTTTGATAAGCGAGTACAAAAAATCATTTTCACATTGTTTTTAAAAGTAAAAACATTAACTTTGGTGGTGCTTGTAGCCAAGAAAATTCTACATCATTTGGTAAGTATCACTCGACAATACCCCAAAAAACTTTGTTTTTACAAAGCCTACTTCCTGAAATTTTCACATATCAAAAACTTATTTTTTTTAGATGGAACACCCAGTATTTTATTGAGGCATTTTGTTTCTTTTTTTATTCTCTTTCATTTTTGTTAACAATGTCCTAATCTTTTGTAATTTTTGAGATAATCACTATAGGAGCAATTAGCGGTCAATTAAAGAACTACGGGCGCTGTTCTATGCACCCAAATATTCGTCCAATAAAGACTGGAATGCGGCTGACTGTCTGAGTCAACTGTTGAGGAAAGTCATTTATGTCAAACTTATAAAAGCATCGCTATTAGTTATCATCCAAATGAATTATTTTTATGAAGAGTTAATAGATATGATTGACGTTTTGAGTGAATCTGAAAGAAACTCTTTGCTAGCATCCAGACTTTATGCACAGCGATTCCTGGTAGAAGTCAACCGAAGCCAGAAACCTTCGAAAGTATAAAGGGACGGGTTGAGAGAACAGAAAGTATTGAATATGAAAGAAAGAGCGGAAAAAGCAATAACTGGTGAGCATAAGACGTTTATGGTACTTGCGAGTGTAGTCGAACACCCCCATACTAGTACTACGAAAATTAGTCGTCAGTTAGATGTAAGTGAAATTTGAGAATCCAGAATAATTAGGAAATATGAAATTCACCCGTAGCATATTCATACACAGGGTTATATGAAAGAAATTTTCAGAATCGCTTACATTTTTGTCAATTGGCAGCAGATAAATTATACTGGCTTTCTCAATTTTTTGTTGTTTACCAACCCACCTTCTATTAAAGTGAATACGTTCATCGTCACAATTTCACTTTATCACACCTGTAAACGTTCAAAATCGTTGTTTATTAAAACTGTGGGAAGGAATAGAGAGTAGTTACATAATTGGACCCTATTTCTTTGATGAAAATGTTAATGGAGAGACTATCTTCGCTATCTACGGATGAATTTTCAAAACTTTTTGAAGACACCTTCAAATATGTCAGAAAACATAACCTTTATTTTATTTCGATGTTAACCAACAGTGTCAAAAATGAAATACTGCAACTGGACATTGCCGGAATTAAAAAAATTAATGCGATGCTCTTCATTCTGTAAAATTATTTCTTTTGGGATAATTGGATTGGACATTTGCTTTGTTTGACAGTTGACTAAAGAAATCGGGCGCCATTCCTGCCTTCCATTGGTTGAACGAATATTTTGGTGCATAGAACAACAGCGGTCGTAGTTCTTTAATTGACCGCTAATTGCTTTGATAGTGATTATCTCAGAAATTACAAAAGATAGGTATAGGACATTGTTAACAAAAATTAAAGAGAATAAAAAAAGGAATAAAATGCCTCAATAAAGTACTGGGTATTCTATTTAAAAAAGATAAGTTTTTGGTATGTGAAAATTTCAGGAAGTAGGCTTTGTGAAAACAATGTTTTTTGAGGTATTGTCGAGTGCAACTTTACCAAATGATGCAGAATTTTCTTGGCTACACGCATCACCAACGTTAATGTTTTTACTTTTAAAAACAATGTGAAAATGATTTTTTTTCTGAACACGTGTTTTGGTCAAATAAAAAAAAAATTAATAACTCAAAAACTATTGGCTCAATTTTGAAAAAGAAAAAACAGTTGAACAGACAATTTAAGGCAGTACAATAAAATCGAAAAATATATAGGGTGCGTCATTTAAAAATATTAAGTTCCGTGCATTTCCGGTGAAACCGGAAGTGCGTCAGAGCTTAAAGTATTTTTCCAATATTCACCACAAGCAACCATGGATCTTCCACTAATTGTTTTTTCTTTTATTTAAAACACAAAAGAGCAATCGAAAAAGCAGCTACTAATGACTCACCCTGTATACCAGTAAAAAAACAAATATTTTTATTCTTTAAAAATTATGCTGGGCAAATGGCCTCCTCTTTTTCTATAACTTCTTGAAGTTGTACGTTGAAATTCTGCATAACACGTCGCAACATATCGAACGGAATGTTGGCAATTTCTTGAATAATTTTTCTTTTCAACTCCGGAATATCTAGCTGTGTATCAATTAAAACATTGCTTTTGAGATAGCCTCACAAAAACTAATCGCACGCCGTTAGGTATGGCGATCTTGTAGGACACTCAATGCCCCAGTGTTTAGAAATAACACGATCTGGAAAGAGTCGTTGCACAATAGTAGTTTATACCCTTGAGGTAAGTGCAGTAGCATCGTCTTCTGGTTGTTTTGTGGAAGTGGGTTCAATTGCTGTGTCAGAAACTCGTTTATCATGTTAGCATAGCTTTCAGATTTGACTGTTACAACAGTTTCATTCTAGTCCTCAATAATGTAGGAACCAATAATTCCCATAGAATACATTGCACACCAATTACCTTTGTACTGTGTAATGGTTGTTGGTGAAGTTCCTTTGGATTTTCCAAAGACCAATAACGGTTGCTTTGGTATAGCCTGATAAATTGACGTGCGCTTCATCAGACATGCATAAGTTTGAATATCAACTTCTTGTTGAAATATCCTTTCAGCGAAATGCAAGCCACGAGGCTGATCTGCTGGCGTAAGTGCTTAAACAATCTGGATCTTATAAGGATGGAAATGGAGATTTTTGTGTAAAATTCGGGGAAAAGTCGTCCTAGCTGAACCAATTGCCTGATTATGTTTTCCACTGGAACGTTTCAGACTGCGCTGTATAGCTGCTCTAACTCGATGAATGTTATCCAAACTTGTGATACTTCTTCTTGGTCTCGTGCGTTTGACATTATTCGTTTATCCGCTTTCCTCAAATTTACGACCCCACTATTTTATGGCGCGACCAGATGAAACTCTCTCGTGCAGCACACAAGTTCATACAAATATAAAATAATCATTATATTCGGCTTTTCAGTAGTACCTACTTAAACAAATTATCAAATTAATAGTTATATTTTACATATTAGAATTATTGACGGTAGTGCTAAAACCACAACTCTAATTGATTATTTAGGGTTAAGCCTCTTTATCATTCACATAACAAAACTTAAACCTTACTTAAGGTACGGTAAAATTAACAAAAAAATTACGAAGTCGTTCATTAGGGGTAGTACACTTCATTTACTACACCTTATCAGTGTTTTGGTTAAATGAGGGAATCATAGAGGGCAGCACCTTAGACAGGATCGAAAACTTAACTCTCAATATAGTTGGGTGCGCTGGTGAATTTTGTTAGAGTTGGTGTTGTCATGTGCTTTTTTTCCGCCATTTGAAAGTATTGCGAGTAACTGTCATTATTATAGGCATTTCGAAACATTAGACCGATGATACTACTTTAGAAAATATGGATGTACAGGTGTTACCGTTCACCTCACAAGCAAGTCCCCAGTGAAAGACCAGAAATTCAGTATGTGTCATGTATTTTGTAAGTGTTATTTATAGTATTAAAAAAATTTAACAGTTTCTTAATCACGTCAAAAATTGAAAAGAGATATTCTGATGATCTTCAGTCATAATTATAATGAAACATATATTGTTTCATCTTTACTAATACTTCACGTTAAACAATTTAAACAAAATATATTGTAGTTTATAAGGTATAATGTTATTTTTTGTATATGATTTACTAAATATGTAATACTTATAGATAAAAACACATTTGTTTTAATCTGTTTCATCAGTAGCACTTAGATACAGAAAAGATTTTACGATACTTCACTATCATTACGTATACTAATTTGTTTTTAATGTAAAATCAGCATCAAATATTTTGACGTTTAATGTTGCAGACACATCCAAATATAACTCCAAAAAATGTTGATGCTAATTTTCACATGAATTTCATACTTTAATAATTTGCAATGAAGAAATATCAAAGTTCCCGCTCGTTAGAGAGTTATCATTCTCTACAGATTCATTCGATGGATTCTACCAAGTACCCGTGAGGGAATTATAGATGATGCTGAGTTTTGGTTCACTTTTTAGTGAGAGAGTAAGCCATCTTTACTCCCTCTCTTTTATCTATGTCATTCACATTGTCTTAATTTAGGGTAAGTGCGTTTTAACTGTCAAGCTTCGGTTTTTATGAATTTGTGGTTTAAGTCCGACCCATTTTTGCCATATAAATGGGGAGAGTTCTGCGCCAGATCAATTAAAATGATAATAAACGTACAAAACAATAAAATAACTGTGGCAAATTGAACAGCAAATTTCCCATAGGTTATGCTAGTTTAAAATGACAGATTTGGAAATAAAGAAACAGCGCATAATATACAGCTATGTCATTTCTGGTGGTTGCTGGTTGAAGTTCGGTCGACTTAGTGCAATATTAATTTACGTTAAGTACAATAATTTCCATTGTAACGAGATACATAATAAGCAATGAGTTTCAACTTTTGTTAATATTGCAACTACCTTAATTTATGTTAAGTTAAGTGGATGTGAACATGACGTTGTAGTGTCAAAATTAATATTACTTGACAGATTAAATTTTGCAACGTCTCAAATTTGATGCCATTTTCAGTTGGTGGCCTATGTCGGCTGCGAATGTGGCTCGATTATACGATATGTACTAGTAATAAGTGATAATAATAATAACCCATGGTGAATATCTTCCAACAATTATTTAGAGCGTCACCAGCACTATTCACCTTATTCCACATTCGCCAATGGAGTGAAGAAAAACATCAGCAAAGAAAACCAACACTCAGGGAGAAGGCTATGAACAACGAGACTAACCTAATACCGGGTGTCAACGAGATCATGTATCAGCACGCCATTTATTTATTAGTTAAAATAAAACTTTGAAATTCGGACCGTATATATGAGTGATTGGTGGGCTTCTTCAGGTGCACTCAGTTTTCTAAAGCACTTCCGGTCAAACCGGAAGTGACGTTAATTTTGAATTTTTAAATACAACATTTATTATTTCTGGTCATATTCTGTTTCTTCTAAAAATTTGCCATCTAGTGCAAGTTAACTTTTGACATTTCTGTCAAAGATGGCGGTATCTGTTAAATTTATCCATTAAAGTGAAACTGCTTCGCAACTATTGCCGAAATGTAACCACCATCAAAGTTAGCTTTAAAAACAATTAAGAAACGTATTTTTCACATTTACACGCATTGGCGAAGGAAACATGTATTTCATGTTGAAATTACTAAAGAAAATAAGATTTTTTTTTCATTTTCAAGTGACAGGTACTCGTTTTTTTTAAATAGTAACATCTATTTTTTATTACAGTGCCATATTGGCATAATTTTTTGCTTTCAAGTGATATAAAATATGCTGTGGTTTAGTGGTAGACAGGTAGTACAAAATATAAAATGTTTTAAAAGTAGTCTAATTCCAAAGCAACATAGCAATTACACGTCAAATGAAAAAAAATACAGTTATCATAGGAAATAAACGTCACGTGTAAACAACTAACAGGCTGTGAACTGTCAATACAAGTTGATTGATAGTTCACGTTATTTTTGTGTATTGTTTAAAAGTTATTTTATAGTTGTACAGTAAACACTACATATTTGGTAATGTATACTCGAAATGAAAAAGTTGATATTCTTTTAATTTATGGAGAATGCCGTAAAAATTCAAGAGCCGCTGCAATGCTTTCCAGACCGACAGCACCCACCCCCAAATTATTTTATAAGTGTAGAATCTCAATTCAGGAGCGAAGAAGACGATCCACAAAATAAGTATGTAAAGCTTATTGTTGACGAAGCAACAGAAATTAATATACTCGCCTTAGTTGAAGTTGATAAAACGGTTTCCCTCCGACAAATCGGTCGCGAGTTAACTATTAGTTATGAATCTGCGCGAAAAATTCTAAAGAAACATAACTACAAATCTTTCAAGTATCAGATCAACCAACACCTGTTCGAAACCGATTTTGTGAGAAGATTAGAGTTTTGCAACTGGGCTGTAGATATATCCGAAGAGACGATAATTTTGCTGGTAACATTATTTTTTCCGATGAATCAAGACTCAGAAATCTTGGATTATTTAACCGACAAAACACGAGATACTGGGCGTAGGAAAATCAGCGATTGTACGGACAAGGTAACCATCAAGTGAGGTTTGGTTTTAATGTTTGGCTGGGAATGATTGGGGACGTTCTTTTGCCTCCTATAATTTTTGACGGACATCTAACTTCCGAATGATATTTGGATTTTTTAAATAATGAAATTAATGACTCTTTAAATTATTTACCAAGGGAGCAGATATGCTGTATTTTTTCAGCAGAACGGCGCACCACCTCATAATTCACGACTCGTTAGGGATTACTTAAATCAAACTTTTGGTGACCTCTGGATTGGTACCAATGGGCCAGTCAGGTGGCCTCCTAGATCACCGGATTTAACACCTTTAGATTTCCATAGCTGGCCATATTTGAAAGAAAAAGTATACACTGTACAATCTGCTACTTGCGAAGAATTGGAAGCACGAGTGAGGCAAGCAATAAATAATGTAACCAGGCACCAGTTACATAATTGTGTGAGGGAATTTATACGACGTGTTAATTTATGTAGAGATCAGGAAGGGCGACATCTTGAACATTTATAATAAATACCTAAATAATAATAACTTACATCTAGCTCCTTTCAATAATACTCATAACATACCTAGATTTTGTAAATTACTGTTTTCGCTATTGTTGTGTTACTAATAGTTTTAATGCAAGCATTGAACATGTGTGTATCTTTGTTTAATATCTAGTAGTTGATTAAATTTATGGACGTCGTTTATTTCCTATGATAACTGTGTTTTTTTCATTTGAAATGTAATTGCTGTGTTGCTTTGGAATTAGACTATTTTTAAAACATTTTATATTTTGTATTACCTGTCTACCACTAAACCACAGCATATTTTATATCAGTTGAAAGCAAAAAATTATGCCAATATGGCACTGCAATAAAAAATAGGTGTTACTATTTAAAAAAAACGAGTACCTGTCATTTGAACATGGAAAAAAAATTATTTTCTGTAGTAATTTCAACGTGAAATACATGTTTCCTTCGCTAATGCGTGTAAATGTGCAAAATAGGTTTCTTAATTGTTTTCAAAGCTAACTTTGATGGTTGTCACATTTCGACAATTGTTGCGAAACAGTTTCACTTTAATGGATAATTTTAACAGATATGCTATCTTTGACAGAAATGTCAAAAGTTAACCTCCACTAGATGGCAAATTTTCAGAAGAAACACAATATGAACAGAAATAATAAATGTTGTATTTAAAAATTCAAAATTAACGCCACTTCCGGTGTGACCGGAAGAGCTATAGAAACACTGAGTGTATCTGAAGAAGCCCACCAATCACTCATATATACGGTCCGAATTTCAAAGTTTTATTTTAACTAATAAATAAATGGCGGGCTGATACATGATCTCGTTGACACCCGGTATATGTACAGTTCTGTACAATAAACTGGCGTACACTTAAGGGTCCTCGCTAGTGAATGGGAAATGTAATATTGCTTGCATAGCACATAATTGAATAAGCCAAGGATGTCCGAGTACTTTTACACATAGGGAACATATAATAAATATTTGAAATAGTAACTCAATATCTAAGCGAATAAAAATTCATTTATGACCAACTATTTACACATTTGTAACTGCGGGAAATATTTATAGCAGAATAACAATTCATTGTAATGTGGGTTGCCTAATTTTAATTTATTTTATATTCATTTTAAACAAAGTAAAGAATAGTTGAACGAAAAATAAGTGCACAGCCGGGTAGCTTTCTATTCAATTTATAACGTGAACCCAAGCAAACAAATCTCCTCCGAAGGATTTTTGAGAAAACTGGTTTTTAATATTTTGACATATTAATTAATTTTCTGTAATCCGATAATTTTTTTCTAAATTTGATTCTTCAGCCGGGTAGATTATATAATTCTTCATAAGTTGACGTTGAAAGGTTTTCTCCATCTTCAAAATCAACAAAAATATCTGGATTCTAAAATCTGCTATTTTGCCATTGTTGACAGATCCACTAGCGAGGACCCTTATGTAAATATGACTTTTGTTTTCAATTTCTCATATAACCTCAATTCAACTTGACATATTTAGCCGACAGATACAGATATTCAGTATTTCCGCATATTTAGATCTGATAAGTAAGGCTTGTATTATGGCGAAAATCGAAGATAACTGATGGTCAATTAGAGCGGTAGCACACAATTTGGTATAAATTAATCTACAGACCCAAAAATTAAGAATCGCTGAATGGAGGAAAGAACCACCAAAGAGGTGGTTCTGCCCTAGCGAATATCCACGAGCGAAAATTGCAGTAAATGTTCCTGACTCATGATCCTGATGATCCACAGCTTGTCGAAGAATTCATAAAAATTACAATTAACAGAGCAACGCAAACAATATCGATTACTATTTTCTTTGAATTACGTTTATAGAGAATTGCCTTTTTGGCAAAATGTAATATTCTTTCTTCAGTCTACGCGCAGTGGTCGTATACGTGTGTACAGGCCGCCGAATGCACGATTTAATGAACAATATATACCGCGAGATCAAAAATTATATTGATAAAGGTTTACCATGGAATGTAAAAGTCTGTCTTAAGTTATATCATTAAGTGTCATACTGTCATTAATTGCACATTAATTGTATATTTTTTCTGACTTCTCGTAGTTTTTCAATTATGGTTTACACTACAGCACACAAAAGTTGATTGAAGCGTATTTTAGAACAGGTGTGCTAGTTAATGGTATTTGGGAATACAGTAAACGTTTATGTTTGGATAATTTTCGTGAACACTTCCCAAATTTCGCAGTAATAGAGCAATATTTTTATATGTGCCTCGCACATAGTGTTGGTGTATTTCTCGAAACTGGATCTGTTACTCATAGAAAAGATGCTGGTAGGCCAACTATTCGTACAGAAGAAGTGATTATTGACGTTCGTAATCATATGGAACAGGACCCCACAAAATCTTTGAGACGCCTGTCCCAAGAAATTGGAGTTTCTTATGGAACATGCCGAACCATTGTAAAGGAGAACTTGAACATGCACCCATATAAGATGCAATCATATCAAGTTCTTTTGCCAGTAGACCACCCTAGACGTCTTGCGTACTGCCAGTGGTTCGTCAACAATTTAATGAATAACGACCTGTTAAACTTAACATTTTTCCGATGAGACATGGTTTCATCTTTCGGGGTACGTACATATGCGAATGTGGAGGACTAATAAATCGCATTTTTTTTTGTTGAATCTCCATTACATTCTCAAAAAAATTGGGGTTTGGACGGCATTCTCCCGTAGAAGGATAATTGGACCATTCTTTCTTCAATTTCACCGTCAATGCAGAGAGGTACTGAAATAACATTTTGAATGAATTTGTTCCAACAACTACACGACCATGAACTTCATAATGATTATTTCCAACATAACGGCGCAACAGCACATACGACACGAGAAACTATAGCCTTTCTCTGTGAGTTTTTTGATGATCGACTTATAAGTTTGCATACTTAAGTTGAGTTTCCTCCGAGGTCACCGGGTTTGACTATTATGGACTATTTTGTGTTCCCTTACTGCAAAAATAGAATTTTCAGAACTCCTGTACATAATTTGCAAGAACTGCAACAAAAGATTGTTCAAGTAAGTGCAACCATAACGCCACAAATGTTGCAAAATGCTTTTGATAGCATGAAAAGGCGTGTAAACGTGTGCGTCGCACTAGGCGGGGGTCAATTTGAACATTTATTGTAATTTGTTTATTAATTTTTAATGAAATGTTCTTCAAACATTTAAATCATTTTAAATATACATATATTTTGCTATCCTCTTGCGTTAAAAATATAAAATATGCATGAGGACAGAAGGTATGATGCCTCCACGATAACCCACCTTCTATTGATAACTAAAAAAAACAGTGACGCTTGTCTACTAATTAATTATTTAATCGCCAGCTTATCCCTCATTAAGCCTTACCTTTCACTCTTCCCAAGGTTGATGTCGAAGATGATGGTCAGTACTGCCGCTAACCAGTCGGACAGGGTACGTTCGGTCACTCAACAAATGAAGGTGTTATATAATAAGGGCACCAGTTCCGATTAATTATACTGACCAGCAACTGATAGATAGGCCCGGAACAAGTCTATTAATAAACCCCAGGTATAATGATCAGCAAAGCCAAACGCACTCATACAAACTTAACAACAGGTTTATTTACTGATTTAAATTGCCCAATGTCCAAATAAAGATTAAGCTTTAGCCAACCTATCATTCAAGTCAACCACAGTAATGACTTTACAAATTGAGTACAAATAAAAGTAATAAAAAACATTAAAAATTAAGAAGCACCTAAGTGCATACCAGTTACAAATGTTTTAAAATTCTGAAAGTATGTATTAATCGATTAAGACGGACACCAAATGTGAACCATAAATTCAAGTTACAATTGACAAACTGTTATACTGATTTGAAAAAAACAAAAGAATTAAGTCATATGAGGCAAAACCTCGAGTTCAATTAAATACATGAGAAAATACTTAAAACTAGAAAATGATTACAAAGGTAACATATGCCAGAGAGTCTTCCCAATGTCGAGCAGTTTGGTCGCAATCAGCAACACATTAGCAAAAACGAAACACTCTATATATTAGAGGCCAACGACAAGCTGATCGACACTAGATAATAGACTCTAAATGGTATATAATACTAACAGTGTCAGATAACTATAAAAAAAAAAAAAACGTTAATAAAATTCACCAAGTTAAAGATCGTACAAATTACACATAATTATGTTGAAATAGTTCATTAAATATACTAAAATCAAAGCAATAAATTTACACAATACAAGTTGGGATGCTACAATGCAAAATACGCACCCAAAATATCAATTAAATTTAACACAAGAAAGAAATGGCAATATAACAGGCCAATTCGACACGTTACCTCAAAATAAGGCCACAACTACTAGTTAAACTAAACGTTAAATCTCAGAAATTTAAATCTCAGTCACTCATATGCCACTACAAGATAAATCTAGTAATTACGTTGACTCTAATGACCAGTTAGTCCGGTAAATGAAGTTAGACAGCATGTAGTGCTCAAAAACTGCACGTAAACTTACACAAAGTTGATTGTGTCTGATTGCACTATGTGAATGTGCAATACACTGGAAATATTTAACAAAACAGCAATAAACAGAGTCGAAATACCTTAATTTTCTTTTTCCCACACACATCCACGATCACATATCTACATACAGTTTCAGGGAAATTCTTCCTAAAATATCTACGGCTACCAACAATTATCGGAATAGAATGCAGAAGGGCTGCGACAGGAAATCAGGAACTGCACAGCAAACTTTGCCTTCACAAGTAGATAGATCTTCTCAATTATATTCAGAATGCCGCCATGAACGAGAACAAAATGGGGCGTGGTTTCGTTTGCACGCCGTTAACGATATATCTCTTCACGGACTTCGGTAATCCTCTCAAAATAACGTCGAGCAGTAATCGCAGACTAATTTAAAAAAACAGAACAACATAAGAACCACGTTAGCAATTAATAAGGTCACTTACGATAATAACTATTCCAATCATCTAATAAGAAAATCCTTCCAAAGAGTTTAACATCTAATACGTCATCTAAATTTACTACTTGGCAAGAACTATTTAATCCACCTATATTCCAGTGGCCAATTAACGATACATCAAACTAACTTAACTAACTTGCACAAGAATAATTGAAATATACTATTACTATTCTGCGATCAAAAGAATATTACTGCCACGAGGTCAGATCGAAAAAGGGCAAGAATCTCAATCGACCTGTCATAGATCAGTCTTGAAACTACAGAGAAACCATAGAGAATTACAGTATTTAAAATAATTGATATTTGACTCGTATACGGTTATCCAAAGTGAAATAAATAATTTACAAATTAAATTAAAAGAAAAGAAAACCCCACTCATTGCTTAACCTAAACAGAAAGCAATTACATAATTACCTAGAAAAGTTACGAATTAACCAGCATACGCCATCTATGACTGTAAAACAGCGCTACTACACTCCCAATGAGATACAGATCTCACACGACTACGGTCGATCGCGGAATCGCACTGCACAACTGGTCACAGGATGGCAGTAAAAGGTTCAATCAATAATAAATCGACCAAATCAACGGGCAACGAGAGAAAAAAAAACTAAAATTATGCTACCAAGCGTAATTAAACACTAAAAAGGTACAATTAAGATTCTTATCTAAGAATTAAAATATAGCAAAATAGCAAAAAAAAATTGTAACAATTTACAAATGTTATATCAGTCAAGTGTCAGTATGACAGTTATCCTGATAAATTTGATCAGAATTATCTCGAAAGAATGATACCTAAGAAGGATGTTTTACATTCCATGGCAAACCTTTATCAATTCAATTTAAGATCTCATGGTATATCCGGTAAAAAAGAGTGGACGTTTCAGCGTACTGAAAACTATATCCATATTCTATAAAACGCAATGCTGTCTTCTGTTCGACAATTATATCCCGAAAATGTTATCTATCAACATGACAATTGTCCTGTGCTCATGGCTAATATTGTTAGAACATGGCTTGGTAATAATAAGATCGAAACTTTGCCGTGGTCCGCTAGCAGCCCATACCTGAACCCCCATTGAAAATATATGGAGTTTATTAACTAAAAAAATGTATACCCAAAATATTCGTTTTCTAAATGTGAATCATCTTTGAGAAATTATAGAAAATACACGGGAAGAATTAGCCGCAGATGAAAATCACGTGTGGCAATTAATTAATTCATTGCCCCATCGTTTAAATAAGTCATTGAAGGAAATGGCATTATGACTAAATAATAATGTTTTCTTGTTTTGTTTTTATATTTATTTTTATTTGTATTTTATTTTGTTTTGTTAAATATTAAACAACTTTATAATAAATGAAATAATCATCATGATAAACGATAATCAGAACCAATCATTTTGACAACTAATGTTAATAATGAATGCATTATTTAACCTTTCATATATGATTATAAATTCTAATTATACCGAATTAACAATATAATTCTTCACTTTTAACACTATAAAATGCATTAACACGTGATAGGTTTGAATGCAGAAAAATCAGTCCTTTCTGGAATTTGTATAATATTGTTAAATTACATATTATTTGATAAGTGTCATAGCAACTGTTTGGAAAACACGTACAATTTGCGTTTATGCTTTACAGATAATTATATGAATACACTTATGGAACCATACAGACTACAAGTGGAGGAATATGCAAATCGTGTTTTGGGTACAAGCAAAGTATTATTGGAGCATTCGAATTGTATGTCCTCGGAATGCAATTTTGGCAATTTTATAGCAGATGCAATGGTAGCTTACGTAAGTAAATATTTACATATCTAAACGAATAATTTTACTTCTAGAAAATAACTCTTAAAATCAAACGCGTAAGAGCTCAAGATAATAATATGACCTGAACCTAGCCCGTCCATTAAGACAAGATGTATTAATTTGTTGACTTAAGATAAAACTACATCAACATTAACAGTTCAGTGTTCAGTCAACATCTAGCATGATTACTTTCTAGCAAAATTGCAACCAGTTACTAAAACCAAAAATAGTATATGTGGAGGACGTCAAATCTACTCAGCTATATCAATCATGTCAATTGAATGCATTTTGCATATATAAAATTGATGCCGTGCGTTCAACATTTAAAAGGTATTCCAGAACAGCTGATTTTCGATAAGAGAAAAAGTGTTACTTCCAGTAAAAATTTTAAAAAATGTTGCGCCCTAATTTTTATCTAACTTCTTAAATGTAAAACAATATGTAAATATAAATTTTCACAAAAGTAACAGTTGACTACATAAATATTCTCAAAATATGACTTTTGCAATATTAAAGTCGTATGGTTTATCTCTTTGGTTCAGGTCAATCAGTTCTTACGATTATAATCTTAAATTTAGACTACAGGGTACATAGCTTCTGTGGCCTCCAAATAGGCAAAAAACACCCAAAGATACAGAGAGAGAAATCGATGACGGGGGAAAAGAGATAATTCGAAAACTACCTTTTCGAAATTATATTTATGTGATTGCAAAAACAGTTAAAGGATGATATACGATATTCCTCATTACTTTCTTATGTCCTTACAAATCTATAAATTTACAAAATTAGAGGTTCTTTATTTTTTTTTCAGTATTCAAGGTTTTCAAGTGAAGATTCTTGGACCAGGGCAGCAATCAGTATAATTAATGGTGGCTCTATCAAAACGTCAATTCCAAAAGGAGGTAACAGAAGACAACTCCTATTCAAAACAAAATAAACTATTATACTGTTGTATTTTAGAAATTTCGTTTAACGCCTTAACCACAGCACAACCTTATGGAAATACCTTCGACTATGGTGAATTACTAGGACAGCATATAAAAGACTTTATGGAGACTGCTGCATCACCATTTACTTCACAAACAGTCAGTTCAGATATTAATTTACTGCAGGTGTCAGGTAATATCCATCATAAACTACCAGATATTTCTGACACTATAACTGAGTCTCCATTTATAGGTATAAGGGTGGTTATCAATGTTTCGAGACCTCTTGGTGACAGAATTACCTCCTTAAAAATTCGGTGTCATCGCTGTGACGTGCCCGAATATGAAGATGTAGATTTTCTGAAATATTATCCGATTGTTGTTCCAACATATTTGGTCATGGGAGGAGATGGTTTCACAGCAATTTCTAAAAATTTGGTAAAATATGATGTTGGGCCTACAGATACGGATGTTTTAACGGATTATATAGCACAACAATCGCCTTTAATATCTGGAGTAGATGAAAGAATTAGAATTGTAGGATGAAAAAATATAGATACGAATTAAATGATAATTTGATGTATTGAAGTAGAAATAAATATTTAATAAAATATAATCAGACTCGCTACGCTTTGTGTACATTTGCCAAGTTATTTATTGGCGACATAAAATACTAAAATAATTTGAAAAAGAAATTTGTGCCAAAATTTAAAAAGAAGGAAAGCAAGAAAATCTAAAACTGTAAACTAACATAATTACAATCATCACGCTTGTAAAATGGCGGTCTCTACAGGCAAAATGTAATAATCTATGATATTGATCTTCATGGCAGCTTAACAAGTAGTTGTTTGGGTATACGTTACGTGTGTTGCCTACATATTGCCACAACGAAATAGTAAATTAAGGGTCTCTATCAGTACCGAAAATGTATACGCGAAAGCACAAATTCTTTACCCATAAATAACATCTTCAATTTTCAATTCTACAGGGAGATCCATATTTCTATAGGATAACAAAGTTGCTTTTTGGGTCGGACTAAATTAATTATTTCCTAATTTTGTTCCTAACACTTTTTATGGTTGCATAAATGAAAAATTGTAAACACGTTTTTCTCCAAGACTTTACATTTGATATTCTTCAGACTTACACCAAAATGACGAGCATGCTGCGAGCAGGGGCGGACCAGATTTATTATTTTAATAAAAGTCTAATTCTCTGTTTAAAAAAATAATAATATGCAACCAACATAACTTTTGCATCGAAAAAGTTTTCTTTGAGACGTGATTTATGAGCCCTCATAATTTCCCTTGTCCCCCTGAAGAGAGGTCGGACTCGTAAATCCATCAAGCAGGTACCGACACGCCAATTTGTCTGTCGATTTTACCTACAAATAGTTACCTACTTAGGCAACGTATTATTAAATTTAAGTAAATGATATTTAATGATCCCCAATGAATCTGAGGTCATTTGTTGCTTCTAATTTGTTTTTATTACTTTCAACTTGTATATTTAAAAAGGGTGCAATTTAATAGATTATTATTAAGTACTTTATAAATATTTGTTATTATAAATTTATTTAATGTAAAAAAACTGCATTCCGGGCCTAGTATGTACGTGATTAATTTACTAGTTGAACAGTCAAACAAAAATTATTTTATTATTAGATGGTAATTGTTCACTGATTAAAGAAAAATAGCATATTATTCGGAATATGAAACGTAACTGTTGTAATTTCCCAAATTGGAATTTCTCCCTTATTGGTCGGACCAAAATAACCTGCTCTCTGGGTTTTCCGCAAAGCTAAAGGATTATTCATGATTAGACATAAGAGTTGTTCATTAGAGTTAGAGCTACAATAGAAATGTGCTTTGTTTGTTTTTATTTCAACTTAGTTTGTGTGCGTCCATAGTGATTATAAGTTGAGTTGAAATAACGTTCTAAAAATGGGTATCCATGGCAAGAATAAGATTTCTGGTATTAAGCGCCGGAAAAGCATAAAAAGAAGAATGAAAGCATTGCGTAATAAGAGGTAAATATAATGGTTTTATTTTATCTATCTGACTGACAATATTTGTCTTACTTTTGTAATTAGTATAAAATGATGTATGATAGAAAGCACCAAACAATCCACCTTCGTCATCAAAATTCATGATGCAATAGTTGTAGTACGTCAATGTTAGTATTGTGATCGACGAATAAAATTTACGATTTCTGAAGTTTACTTTGAGGTTATAGTTACATCAAAATTTACCAAATTTTCTGAATGTAAATTAAGTACTTTTTGCTAATAAACAATGTATTCTGTGAGTATAATGAAATAAAACTGCATCTTGAACTCACCATTTCATTTAATGAATAGCGAAAATAAAAAATCAAACTCTTCGTACTTTTATTCTCTGTAATTATTTCTTAATACTGAAGACTTAAACAATGGTTGTATAAAGTGTATATTTTAGGAAGCAAGTTCTTTCAAAAATTCTTCATTCTTTAAAATTCTTCAAACCTGATTTCAATTTATATTAATGTCATATTTTACAATTAACTTGTTTCAAAGTATTAAGCTTAACACAAATTAACTCATCACTTTTCCAAATTTATAATAAATTATTAATGATAGCAGTCTTCAACTTAGAACATATACAAGTACAACAAAAGGAAAGTTACAAATGTTACAAGCAAGTAATAAAATGTAGATATTTATTTTTATATTTAGTGTTTCTTCTTATAATTCGTATAACATTGAGTACAAAATTTAAATCAGTATAAATTTTTAAAATCAGTATATGTAGCCCATTTATTATATTGTACATTTTCTGTTTCTTATAAATTTAATTAGATGTAACAATTAAATAAATTAATAGATCTTTGACTTGAAACTAAAATTCTCTAAGTTGTAATAAAAATATACTCAAAATATCTACATATTTTTATACATTTACAACACATTATGAAATATGCCACTCTCTGCCACATAAGCAAAGATGAGCACATAAAATAATAAAACTACTGGTAATATGAAACTTTTTCAATTTACAGTACAAAAATAAATATTAATTTGATATGTTGTTTGTGCTATTTCCATTGCAGAAAAAACATATCACATTATACTACATACTAAATTAACTCTAATCGTCAATAATTAGATCATTAACGTCTAAAGTACACTCACATTGCTATATTGTATAATAACTACATATGCTCAAAATATTTTACTTCTGTAAAAAAAGACAACTTATGTCTGTTTTATTTCAAGTTGTTAATCTTCAATTTTACAAATTAATTATAGTAATATATTAAAAAATTATCAGAAAAGAATAGTGGATTTTAGAAACATTCTTGTTCATTATCACTGTTTTCGCCCGGAGGTCTGCCTCTTTTTGTGGGCTTGTTTCGTTACAATATTTTGTATAAAAGTTAGTCACTTGCAACCTAATTCCATAGGTTTATACTTTAAATAACTTTTTTATTTGTTTCAATACATTATTTTTATGCTTCCTAGATCAGCTGAAGTAGCACCAGACATTGAGCCCATTGTTTGCGATGAAGTAAACGGACAGCTACAGATGGAAGCCACAAATAATCTCCCGGAATTGAGCATTGTCAAAGAAGATCCAACGCAGCAAGATGGTGGACTAAAGGGCAGACGTGTTGTAGACATACAATATTTTTTAACGACTTTAAAAAACCTAAAGCACGATGGGTTTGACTGCAGCTTTTTTGATATTGAAATTTTGTCGGAAAGAAGGTATGGACTAAAAAGCATTTTCACAATAAAATGTAGAGTGTGTAATGTGTCAAATACTGTTGCAACAGAAGCTGATTCAAATGTCAGTGTAAATAAAGCCGCCGTTTGCGGCTCTTTGGCAGTCGGTCTAGGATATTCTCAATTTACAGAATTGTGCGCCTCTCTAGATATACCGGCCATATCTCCTAATACATTTTCATCACATGAAAAATCTTTATCTGACGTTATTAATCATTGTACACATGACTCTATTATAGAGCAAGGTAAACAAGAAAGAGCGTTGGCAGTAGAAGCGGGCGACCTGGATATTGATGGTGTCCCTTACATTTCTGTAATTGTTGCCGGAGCATGGTCTAAACGGTCTTACAGGACAAATTACAATGCTTCTTCTGGTGTTGCTTGCATAATTGGTATGAGAACAAAAAAAAAAATTGTATATTGGTATTAAAAATAAATATTGCCAGTTTTGTGAAACACATCTTGCCCGCAAAATGGACATCCCCCAACATACGTGTTACAAGAATTGGGATGGCACATCAACTGCCATGGAGTCTCAAATTATTTTAGAAGGCTTTCTATCTTCTGCTGACATGCACGACTTAAAGTACAAGAAAATGAAAGGAGATGGAGATAGTAGTGTATATAGTAAAATAAAAAATATCAAGCCGTACGGAGCAAATTTTTATGTAGAAAAAATTGAATGCAGAAACCATATTTTACGCAACTATTGCAATAGAATCAAAGAATTTGCTAAATGTACCAAACTCAGTCCTAAAATACGGTGTCTGTTTCGCCATGTTTTGCGGTTTCGTGCAGCAATAATTGGCGCTGTAAAATTCAGAAAAAAAAGAGGGTAAGTCTTTTGGTGCAAAAATATGCGACTTGAAAAATGATATTTTGAATAGACCAAAACATGTTTTTGGTTGCCATGATCAATGTCCGGCATATTTCTGTAATGGCCCAAAAACTGACGAAGAATATTTATGGATAGAATTTAAAAATAGTGGGGTCTTTTCCGATTTTAATAAACATTTAACAAGAGTGGCTAATAATGCATCCATCTTATTACACGATGTTGACACGAATATGGCAGAATGTTATAACAGTATTGTAAATTTTTCTAAAGGGGGATCTTACCAAAATAGAACACTTGCAAGTGTCGCAAATTTTAACAATAATCGTCCATTTTTCTATGAAGTTCAAAACAAAATTGGTAAAAATGGAAGCTTTACGGAAAATTTTTGTTTGAAAAGTAAGCGTACTAAAAAAAGCAGTTTACGAAAAAAGAAAATTATTTACCAAGTTGATGCCGATTACGGCACACCTACTGTTGACGATTTAAGTGTTGATGAATTTCAAAGCATTAAAAAACAGTTTTTGATTAATATTGAAAATGCCAAATGTGAAACAATTGAAGAAAATACTCGGGGACAATCTTTAAATCCAAAATGGCTGCAAGAACGTATGTATCGATTAACTTCCAGCAATTTTGGAAAAATTTGCAAGCTTCGACCAACCACTTCGACTGCATCGACCGTGAAACAATTAATTTATAATACAAATATTAAACGCAGAGCACCATTACAACATAGCATTGTCCATGAAGCAACAGCTCGAGGAATTTTTGAAAATATGTACAATTTACACATGAAAGAATGTGGCATGTTTATTCATCCACAATATAAATTTTTGGCTGCCTCTCCAGATGGTCTTATCGATCAAGATGCTAATTTGGAAATAAAATACCCATACGCTGCCCGAAATATGGATGTAGAAAATGCAGTAAAAAACAACATAATTGACTACTGTTACATTGAAAATAATAAAGTTACGCTAAAAGAAAATCATAGTTATATGAACCAAATTCGAGGTCTCTTGGAAATAACAAATCGAAAATAAAAACGAAAATGAAAAGTGTGAACACATGGATGTTAAAACTAACATCAAGCAGTAAATAATTACTGTGACTTACATATATACCTTTATACGTAAAACGTATATGTATATATGTCTATATATATCTCAAACACATGCATATATACATATACGTTTTACGTATAAAGGTATATATGTAAGTCACAGTAATTATTTACTGCTTGATGTTAGTTTTAACATCCATGTGTTCACACTTTTCATTTTCGTTTTGATTGGTGACGCCACCTAAGGCTATATTACACGAGATACACTATTAACATACAGGCCTCTGTATAGCAGAATATGCTGTCAGAAGCCATCGCTTTTTTCCGTGTCATCTTTTGGGTGTTAGATGTCGCTGTGATACTCTCACTGCATTTAACATGCAAAAATGACATAGGCAGCGATTTAAGTCTTGAAGCTATTGTCGAGAATCTCCACGTACACTGATGAGACCTCATAGGTCGAAACACCGGTGTCTGTGCATTCGATTATCGACAATGGCACTTAATGTATGTGTGTATCTCAAGCACATGCATATATACATATACGTTTTACGTATAAAGGTATATATGTAAGTCACAGTAATTAAATCGAAAATGTTGCTATTTTTTATTTATACTTCTAAGAACTGCCATTGCGAAGTTATTGTAAGAAATAAACAATTTTGGGAAGATCAAATGGTCAGTAAATTGGAAAAGTTTTATTTTTCTGCAAATTTATATGAATTATTAGATTCAAGATACAATCGAAACATGGCTTTAAGAGACATTAAATGTAGAGATTTATAATTGATAGTCGTGAATATGCAATTTTATTTTATCGTCAATGATGTTTTGTATCCCTATAATATGCAGAAAAATGTACCTCTATAATGTAATTCATGTGCACTGCTTTATATTCCCACGGTTCTGCTCAGGTACTTTCCTTTTATTTCATCTCATTCGTGAATTTACTAATATTCACCATTAGACGCGAGAGCTGCGAGTAATTGGCTGAATGCGTCTATATTTGACGCAGCCCCGACAGATCGCTACTACTTGAAGACTCACCTGTAAAGCTAATCGGGCCGCTTAACGAAATGCGTGCATCGCGGGGTTTGTGAGAACTAAACAACAGCTGTCAGTCGCAACATTATATTTTGAAAAGATTAAAACTTCGTTTGTCTAATTAAATTAGTGAAACGTGATAATGATGGTGTTTTAATCAAGTGCAATACCGTAGCTCAATCGGAGACAACGTCGATGGATTCTCTTAAAAGGTATTTATACGTTTTGATTAATTTATCGTGATAAAATAAACATATGCAGAGTTTTTGTTTCGTGTATTTACATTTATTTACACACACAGATATTTACAGCATAGACAAGTTGTATCAAATTTATTATTCCATATTAGTTTTATATATACATCGGAGAATTGTATGACAATTACTAAATATCTCGGCAGCATGACAATTTCAAGGGGAATGCGTAGCTTTAGCTTTTATTAGCCCTTGAAATTTGCCGTGTACACTGTTAAAGTAATTACGGATACGTTTTATATTACAGCACATACAAATTTGATGATAACAAACAATAAAATTATTTCCTAGAATAAAAGCATGAAAATTCCGTAAACTAATAAAATGTTTCCTTCGATAATAAGTTAATTTTTTTTATAGTTCTAATTGCGACCTTCACATAGTCAGTTCATGCGTTTTTCGGTCGGTAATCCAGTTGACAACGTTGACTTAAAAACAACTAATTGATTGACATGAAATGCAGTTTGATGAATTAATGAAATTACATGCTCTTTCCTTATTTCGTGACCAATTAACCCACTAATTTATTGCAACGGATAATGAATATTCTGTTTTAATTGGATAAATTAGGGCTCCGTATGATAAAGAAAAAAAAAGAACTTTTAAACTAGCAAGACGGAATCTTTCAAACAATCTGGCCGTTAAACGTGAATATTTGAATGTTAATTATGGATTTAGTAATTTGCTTTATTAACAGACGGTATTTGAACGGATTGAGCACCTGAACTTGTAGTTAGGTCAGCTCTAAACGGAATTAATGACAGGTAATTAACTTAGCAGCACATGAACTTGTAGTTAGGTTAGATGTAAACGAAATTAATTACAGGTAATTAATCTAGCAGCACCTGAACTTGTAGTTAGGTTAACTCTTAACGGAATTAATGACAGGTAATTAATTTAGCAGCACCTGAACTTGTAGTTAGGTTAGCTCTAAACGGAATTAATGACAGGTAATTAAGTTAGCAGCACCTGAACTTGTAGTTAGGTTAGCTGTAAACGAAATTAATGACGGGTAATTACTTTACGGATTAATTGGTATGGACCTGTTGTCAAACCAATTATGGGAATTAGAAGACTGGACATTTGAATTTGAAATTAAATGAACCAGCCTAGACGGAATCTCAAATAGGAGTCTTCCTTTCCTGAAAAAGGCCTCTGCTTTTATAGCCCCCAGACGAGTACGTCACATCCAAAAAAGGCATATTTTACACGACAAAATTACCCACACTCTAATATTTATCTGAAGACGCGTTGCATTTTGTCACGTCCGCATTTGTGACGTATCCAAACTGAAAATTTTCCATAGAAATTATACCCATACAGATTCTTTTAAAAACTATCATGAATAAAATTAATTAGCAAATTACTGGTACCATTTACCAATGAATAAATGAATATGAATAAACAATGATTTAAACACGTAACGGACGAGAAAATGCCTCACTAAATTATAAAAATATTTTATATTTGCAATTAATTAATGTACAACGAGCATTTTCTCTGTCTTAACGACTCAAGTTCGTTACACCTCTTCTTTGTTTATTTTATTTGTACCTAATAAAAAGCATATTTTTACTATTATAATTGTATGAATAGAGTGTATTTTAGATTTTTTTTTATAATATATTTTATTGAAATTGTTTGTATCTAATAATAATTATTCTATTGTGTCTTTCTTTAATTTTGATGTAATTTTTTATTATGTGTTTTATTAAAACTTTATTGAATAAAGAAAATACAAGTTGATATTTATTGTAGCTTTTTTCTCGCTCTTCCTGCCCAAATTTTATCTAAGTACATTTTAGCATTCTCTAATATATTAAACCAGGCTTCAGGGGAACCCTCTATAAAGTGGCTAGTAAAATAACCGTAGATTCATGGGTCAAGTAAAATCCCAGCGTGTGGTACACTAATCTCTTGATTGACAGCTGTTAATTTTACCTGAGTGCATTTTGTATGGTTGGTTGTATAGTTAACAAGTGCGCAAAATGTCTTATGAAACGTGTATTTTATACTATTTTTTTTATTTCGGGTATGAAAAGTTCAAAAAGACTTAAAATGAGAGACATGTTTTGTACAAACATTTTAGAAATTTTTGTTTTTTTGAAGTGGGTTACTCTGATTTTTAAGTAAAACATTTTAAATATTTGAATATCAGAGGTGTTATATATCATTTTGTTTAAAATTTAGGCGGCTTTATGCAATAAGTTGTTTCAAATTATCAACAAAATGGACGAAATAAATAATTACACGCCTCCAGAGATTAGCAAAACAGTAAAAGACGATTTACAAAATCTTTACAAAGTCGACATATTTTTCAAAAGCAATACCAGCTCTTTTTAAGTTTGTGTAAAGAAAAAAAATACATCGTCCTTGTGGTCTACATATTCAATGTTACGATGTTCTTTAAATATTTATAAAGGTATAGATACCTAAAAATTTTCTAGGCTTCTTGCATTTTTAAAAAGAATATCTGAAAGCTACGAGCCTAAGAAATCCAAGATTTTAGAAATAGAATCATATTAACCGGTTTATAATAGAAGCTGACGATAAAACATATTTAGCAATAAAAGTAAGTAATAAGAACATCAATGTAGTCGTGTTTTACTAATTTTCTACATTATTTTATTATAATAGTCATATTAATATTCTGTTACATTATCCTTATAATGGGCTATAATGGAGCTTGCCTCGTGAAGAAATAACGAACATGATTTTAGATGATATATAGTTTTAAAATGATGTCATAATGATTGGAGTGCCAAACACTAAAACTTATATTCCATAGCAATTAATACCACAGAAAAAATACCAAAAAGTATGGCTACTTACCTAATTTACCTAATCCTGAGCTCTTCACTGGACATTGCTTTAGACGTTCCAGTGTAACACACTTGGCTGATAGTGGAAGTGACTTAACAACAATTAAGCGCCATGTAGGATGGAAATCCTCAGCAGTGGCCGAAGGTTACATTGATAATTCCACCAAGAAAAAAGTTGAGGTTGCTCAAATACTGTCTAGTGCACTTAATACATCCACTAAAATCATTCATAATCCATCGACTTCTGATACAATTGGCAGTGATGTGTCAGTCAGTATGAAACAACAGGAATTGACACAAAACATAGTGTGTTCCCAAAATCTGCCTGGAATATCCATTAATGCACACGAAACTTCTAGTGTTACAGTAAACGTTTATAACAGCTGTATTATTCAACATGGGAAGTAAATTCAATAGAAGCATCAGAAAACTTATCATCCAACTTATATTATTAATTAGCGTAAATAAAATGTTAGCAAGTGGGTTTTTTATACTTTGTACAACTTCTTGTACAAGTTTGTTAGACTAAAGGCTTATATTTGACATTTAAATATGATTTGGTTCCATTATTTTTGTAACCAACCTGAAAAAAATAAAATTAGCTTGCGATAAAGTAATACTTTATGCAACCAAAAGGGGTATCGTAAATAATGATAAAATAATAATAGTCTTTATTTGTCCAACAACAAAAATGCCAATTCCAGGATAAGAATTTACACTTGATAGTATTTTCTATAATTGTAACAGAAAATATAAAGCAACAATCTAACAGAGAAAAGAAAAACTAAATATACGCATTAATGCAAAATTAAATCACTAGCATGGACACGTTAAATTATAGAACACATCAAGCGGATTTACGAAGGAAAACACACAAACTACCTGAATAGAAAAGCTAATAATCAAAATCAGATACATAGAAATAGTAGTGGTTCATATTGTAGTAATAATAATATCAACAATATTAATAATGAACAAAAAGCTTAATACATTAGACCGAGACCAGTAAATATTTAATTCTTAATACACAGCCAATGCATTTAAAATATAAATTAAAATGAACAGTAGTACAGACATTTGCAGAGTAAATGAAATACAATGCAAGAAACCCAAACAGGAAAAGAATACTTGAATTGAATCGAGAGATATGTTTATTTGTTGTTTGAGTGAGGTTTTTGATTAAAAGGTAAGTGAAAAGCATCAGGGCATAGTTGGTTGGCGTTCCATACAGACTGTTAGAAATAAATAAATTGCACGAGTTGTTTATTGCGAACCCGAAAACGTTACAATTGGTGTCAGAAGAGGGATAAACAATATAAGTGCAAATAAATAAATAAATAAATAAATAAATGGCTACCAAACGTTTGGAAGAACTAAAGGTCTCCGAGTTAAGGGCAGAATTGGAAGAAAGGGACGCAAATACGTCTGGAAAAAAAAACAATTCTCCAGGATCGGCTTCGTGACCTTTTAATAAATGAAGGTGAGGATCCCGAGAAATATTTGTTTCAAGTACAGGCTGATTCAAGCTTAATTTTGAAAACTCTAAAAGATGAAATCGCAAATAATTTTAAAACTTTAAAAGATGAGATGTTAACTGAAATTGCAAATTATTCAAAACAAATCGAGACTAATATGAAGACTCTAAGAGATGAAGTTGCAAAACAATTCGAGACTAATATGAAGACTGTAAAAGATGTTGCAAAACAATTCAAGACTCTAAAAGATGAAACTGTAAAACAATTCGAGACTCTAAAAGATGAAATGACAAATAATTCAAAACAACTCGAGACTACTTTTAAGGAAGGCATTCAAAAGAATTCATCGAATGGGAGACAGGAATTTTCTGGGGCCATTGAAGCCGTAGAACAGAAAGTTGAGGAGCGCGTGTTCGGAATGGGGGACGAGTTTGGGGTTCAGCTTCAGTTGCCAGCGATGAACGACTGCGGTCCCCATGACGCCTCGGGCGGAAGCCTGGAGATCTCCCGAACAGCGAAGGCAAAGGTAAAACCTCCCACCTTCGATGGAAAGACGTCATGGATGACGTACCGGAAACAATTCGAAGCCGCTGCAGGAGCAAATGGGTGGACGTCCCCGGAGAAAGCTACTGCCCTGATTGCGTCATTAATAGGAGAGGCCAGTAACATTCTGCAGACCTTACGTCCGGAAGAGTGTCAAGACTACCTTAAATCAATCAAGCGTCTTGAGATGAAGTATGGGCATGCACACCTGGAACAGCTAGTCCGACGATTATTAGCGAATAAGGTGCAACCTAAGAGAAGAATCTCCGATGCTGGAATTGGAAATGGAAATGGAAATGGGCCATGTGCATAGTAAATGCGGGAAGGAGCCCAAGAAAACCATAGCGGAGCAGCGAAAACTGAAACGGATCGATGAGAAGAGGCAATCGTCGACCCAGTATCGTAGAGCCTCAAAATCAATAGCGCCAATTGCATCTGTGCAACACCAAAACGCCGATGCTGTTGCAAGGAGACCACGTCCAGAAGACTGCAGGCATAGTAACCGACTAGAAGAAAAATCGGGCAACACATTCAGAACTACCGTGGTTGACGATCAGTGGCAACCTGACAATTTGCGGATCGATCAAGAAGCTGATGAAGACCTTGGTTCATTGATGGTTTGGAAAGGTACTGGTCGCCGACCGGCTTGTCAAGAAGTAGCTGCTCGTTCACAGGGACTGGAATCCTACTGGGGACTCTCTGAAGGTGGAGGATGGCCTACTCAAGCGTGTTGTGGAGAACCCAAATGGAGAAGACTACGTCAGCGGACCCAGACGAAGGTTGAAGGATGCCCACGAGCGAGTACGCCATCACACTTAGGATGCCCGCGACAGGATGAAGAATCGTTACGACGTGCAAGCCGAGAGAGGTGGTTACCGAGAAGGAGACCTTGTTTGGTTGTGTGGTCCTCAGCGTCGTCGAGGCCTGTCCCTAAAGCTCCAACAATACTGGGAGGGACTATGCGAAATGCTAGAGCGAATAGATGACGTGGTTTATCGCATAAGACTAACACCCCATAGTCAGCCAGGGGTGGTGCGTTTCAACCAATTGGCCCCATACCATGAACGTGACAGCGGTGAAGTGGCAGATGTGCGACAAATTACCGGAAAACCTAGAAAGCCAATTTATGGGTATCACTTGTCGATTCACGAGGACGAGCACTCGAGCAAAATGTAAGGAGGCTGGCAATTCCGAAACAGGGCTGCGGATTAGACCGTTTGGAATGAAGAACCGTAAGAAACATGCTGGAGGCAGTGTTTCGGTATACTGGTATGGAAATGGTCGTGTGCGGCTGTCGGCCCAATCAGCCCGTTGTGCAGCCTGGGACAGTGGATTGCCATTTCCACAAGACGTGGACCCGTGGGTCCCAATGTAGATTCCGTCATCTGCCAGCGACAAGAACATGGAATAGCGTGTTTCGGGACGAAACGCAGTTTTTAAGAAGGGGGCAATGTAACGAAACCTGTAGACATCCGGGCGACAATAAAAGGAGGTTGTAAATCATCTTGACGCGACTGGTAAACATCATAAAGCAATAAGTCATCCATTTGCGTTGTACTTCGTAACGAGACAGAATGTCTACCGAAAGTTCCACAAACATCGAGAGGAATTTGGAGTTCACGCGAATGCTTCCAGATGTTTCGCATGTGTATATAAGGCAGCTGGGTCACCGATGGATGAGTAATTCCGGAATAAGAAAGTCCTTAAGTAGTCTCGTGCGGAACAGTAAGATAAATATAAGAAATATATAAATAGTTCCTTAAGTGGTAGCCGAAGAAAAGACATAAATGTTAGAGTGTTATATAAATAGAAGTGATTTAAATATACGGACATAAATATTAGTAATAGAAATAAATACGGGTGTTAATTTAAATCGTAGTAGTTTAAGTGTGATACATTAGTTTTACATTAATCTATTTGTAATAATTTTAAGTGTATGAATATACAGACTGTTACAAATAAATAAATTGCACGAGTTGTTTAATGCGAACCCGAAAACGTTACAGTATTTTTATGGTTATGCTTACTTCGGAGTGTCTAAAATTCTTGTAGGTTAATTTCATTTTATATTTATGTTATTTGAATATTTGGTTTTTATATTATTTAATTTGTAATATCATTAGAGTATTCGTTTTGATATAGTTTCATAAAACTTACTTTTCGTATATATTTTTGTACTTGTAATATATCGGGCGTCCGATAAAAACACGGAATATCAGAAATCGATATCTGTTATGCTAAAAATATTATTCCAAAATATAAAGTCAAAAAGTCCATTGCCCTTATGCCGAGCCTGGACGACCGCGGTACGAACAAATGAACTGCGCGCGCGTACATGTATCATATCTAAGCACACACGATAGATAAATGTTGATTATGTTTTCCGCCACGAATGTGTATTCATTCTTGGTTATCGGCATGATTTTTACATGCACGAATTATGGGATATGATGTATCTCTGTAGGGTAAAACAGGTGGAAACGGAAGGGCAGTTGAACGTTATACGTGGAACGTTTTTCTGATAAATGTGTTTAAATCTATCACTTTACCACCATCTTGTGTGATCTAGTTGAATAGAGCGCTTCGCGGTCGAATGTTGCGGTAGCCGCTGTTTTACAGTCATAGATGGCGCTATATGTGCGAGAATTGATTTTATTCTTATTTGAAAACTTATCTGTTTTATTTTGGTTATTCTAAGCATTTGGTTAGGGTTCTATAATTAATTTTATTTTGTAGTTATTTGTTCTACTGTGGAATTACCGGGTGTAAGCCAAAATCATTGTTTGTTTGTTAGTTCAGATAAGTGTCTGTGCTTATTAGATCATGTGTTTCTTTATCTAGTTCTTCTGAAGCTCCTCTCTTTTGGAAAAGAGGGCGTCCTTGTAGTATTGAATATCGATCTTTGGCAGTCAATTAAATTAATCGTTCTCTTTCAAATTTGAATCTCGTGGCAATAAGTTCATTTTAGTCGCAGTGTAGTAGTAAAATAGATTTCAGTTAAACTCTGGCAAGTTGGTTTTGTGTTTGATAGTATCGTGAAATAGCCACTGATATTAAATGTGGAATATAAAATAATGCTTGCTGAGATATAATTTCCGTTGACGTATTGGTTAACTCTTTGGAGGATGTTTTTTGAAGGCTGGAATTGATTTTTTTCCTGCTATGTAAGTGACCTTAATTGCGTATTACAGTCATTATATTGTGTTTTTTTCCTTTTAAATAATTAGCCTGCGACTAAGTACCACTGACAAATTTTGGATTAGTTTTCGACTACCGTTTGGAAGTGTCTTATTAATGGCAATTGGAAACTGATTGGTAGCCATTTTGTGGAACAAACCACATGGTCAGTACGGCCATTTTTGGAAAATTTTTGAAACAGGGTCAATTGGTGAATGCGAATTTATTATACAGTTCTACCTAGGCTGTCGCATTATTCCGTATTCAACTTGAGGATCGTTAGTAGCCATTGACACTTTAGAAGAATCCTGCCTGTACTTGAGTGTAGAATCTGTTGTAGAACTTGTTATCGTAGCTGTGTGTGAGAAGATTTAAGGTATTTGTGACTTGTTTATTACTATTGTGATTAATAGTGCCATTGTATTGCACCGTCAATTAGTGCAATTAGATTTAATTAGTCTGGTATCAGTTTACAGTCAGATTACGAGTACTTTCGTACTGTTAATATAACTTTTCGGCCTGACTGTTCAAATAAGTCATCGTAATTATTAAATTTATGTTGTGGAGGCCTGTGAGCTAATGTAAATTAATTTAGATATTTCACGTTTAACGTTATAGTATTTGGTAGGCCTAAATTGAAGGTTACACGACAGAGTTTGGTCTGTTATATAGTAATTCTTTTTTTTGTATCAAATTTAGCCGAGATTTTGGATGCGCATTTGCATTGTGGCATTCCAACTTGACTTGTGAAAATTTATCGCTTGTGATTTGTAATTTTTATTCAACATTTTAAGAATTTATAGTGTAAACTGTACGTTATGTAAACTGAATGAATTTTATTCACGATTCTTAATTGTAAGGCAAAAGATATCTTGCGCTCATAGTATTAGTATTAATTACCATCTAGTGATACAAATCTAGTGTCAATCAGTTTGGCGTTGGCCACTCTTAGATACAGGGTGTTCTAATTTTAGTTGCTTGTGAAGCCGAATACGTTCCAACTCCTCGACATAGATTAGTTTCAGACCTATTGCCTATGTACTCTTGCGTTTATTTTTTTTTATATATTAATCTTTTGAATTTAGCTAACTTGAGGTTAGTCCTCGTATTAATTTAACTTCTTTTGTTTCTTTTATCAGTTGTCAGATATTTATGTAAAGTATTAGTAGTGTTTCATATCAGGGGTACGCCCTTGTTGAGTTTTGTTGCTTATAAATATTTAATACACTGGCTCGCTCATAGCTCTGTTTTGTATGATTTAATTCGGATGCCAGACGTGCATTGTTTTATTTTGTCAAGTGGCAGCCAAATGTAATAAACCTGTTGTTAAGTTTGAATGAGTGTGTTTGGGTCTTATTTCTCATTATACCTGGGGTTCCATTATAGACTAGTTCCGGGTCTATTTAACAGTTGCTGTACAGTATAATTTAAACAAGCGGAACTGGTGCCCTAATTAAATAACACCTTCACTTGTTGAGTGACGAACCCATGCCAACGCGACTAGTTAGCGGCAGTACTGTGCATCATCTTTAACATCGACCTTGGGAAGAGTGAAAGGTAAGACTTAGTGAGGGATAAGCTGGCGATTAAATAATTAATTAATAGACAAGCGTCACTGTTACACATTTTGGTTATTAGAAGGTGAGTTATCGTGGTGGCATCATACCTACTATCCTCTTGTATCTTTTCATTTCTTTTACGCAAGAGGGTAGCAAATGTCATATTCTAACGTGAAGCTTATGACATGATAATAATCTACTTTTAAAGCGCTGAAAATGCAGTTTTTGTCAATATTCCCTAAATTATCCCGAAAGAACACATTTTTGAGTTTTTATTTGTCTTGTGAGATGTTCTTAATTTTTATTTATGTAGCAGAATAAAAGGCATAGTTTATCACAAAATGCTGATTATAACAATTGCTGCCTCCGAAATTGAGGTAACTGTGCTCTCTACTAATCGACAAGTAAACATGTGTATTGAAAATAATGGTGGACACTTTGAACATTTGTTAAGTTGAAGTTTTTTTTTGTTTTATCTATTGTACTTTCTGATTTAAAAAAATTATTTGGTTCGTTTATATTACTTGGTCAATATATTTTCTTATTTATGTTTAGATATAATAATATATTCTTTTACTTACTTTCATGTTTTAGGCGGGGTGAATAATATCAATTTTTGTATCCTTAGTTTAAGAGTTATGGAAATAAATTTTGCTGTTTTCCTATAATTAGATATATCTGTTGGGTAACAAAAGTATATTATTATTATTGCTATTATTGCTATTATTTTATTTCAATATCCGAAAAGACAAGCTATGGAATTTTAAACTAACTAGAGGATTTGAAAACATTTAAAAGGAGAATCTACCGTATGATATGCAATGAATTAAAAAATCGGTGAGAAGATTGAAATGAATACATTTATGGAAGAGTATGATGACGTTTCAAATGAAGGCGAAATATGCACTGTCTAGTAACCCTCTTACAATTAAAATAAATAAATAAATAAATATACCTATATTTAAAAATTTTATTTTTCTGAATTGTCTTCATATGACTATATTGCCCTGGGTTACACTGCATCCCGGTAGTGATGCAGTGTAACCCAGGGCAGTCTACTATTATTAATTAATATGGATGTCCAGCAAGTATCGACCAACTCAATTAATATTGTTAAAATAATTATTTGTCCTTTGTAATAAAAAATAAAATAAATAATAAATAAAAATATGCAAATGTTGATTGACTATTCAACTTATAATTTAATATTTCTACATATTAAATACGCGTGTTTACAGTAGAAAGAATAAATCTTTTATAGATCTTATCCTGTGCAATCACAATATTGTAATTTAATCATCAATTAAATAAATACCGTAATCTTAATCTTTCTCAAATTGTCATAATTAATATCAGACTAAACAATGGAAAAAACTTATTATCTCGCTTATCTTCGCTAAATATGTTATTAGAAAGATATTTAATTTAAATATGATAAATTTACTGTTAAAAGTAGTAATATTCACGTTAAAAAATATCTTTTGATTTTTTCCCTTTATTTTTAAGTTTAGTCAACTATTATCATTGTCACGTGTGCGTGCGAAATATTAATAATAAATAAACGGCATAGGTGTACTTGTAGATAAATAAATTTTAAGTTATTTCGAGATATACTATCGATAATTTGTTCGTTCCATTGCAAAATTTTACTTTGAATAATCTAGTTCGTGAGAAAATGGGTATCTTGAAGGTATTTTACATAACGTTGACGTGCTTTTCAGTTTCCATATCGGCTCTGCAGCTGTCCATAATTCATTTAAATGATTTTCACGCAAGGTAAGTACTTTATCAAAATTCTGTGTTTCATGTGTAAAAAATCATACGAAATAGTTATACATATAATAACAGAGCAAATCTTTTTTTGTGGCAAAGAAATACGGTCGTCTTTGAGAAGCGGCAAATTATTAATTACTAACATAATTTCCGTATTCAACTCTAAACTGCAACATGACCATTTACAATGACACTAAAAATATACATGTAAAAAAAAGCAATCAACTTCTCGCAGTGATGTGTGTTATATTATCATTAGTAAAATCACAAGAGAGTGAAAATAAATTGAAAATAATTCGACAGATTTTCGAAAACTTGTTGCTATGTACAGTGCCTGACAGAATTAATGTTTCCCCCATTAAAAACGTAAGTATCAAAACTACCTACCTTCTTTCTGCCGCGCAACGTATTTTTCAGGTATACGAAAAAGGGATATAATATGGGCATTGTAATCTTTGAATGTAAATAAAATAAATGCAAACAAGTTCCAATATCTGCAAGATAAATATATGAGCACTATCAGTATTCTTATTTTAACGTTTTAAATATTATGGACATAATTTTAAATTTTGTTTAAAAAACCTTTTATTCAAGTAAAATTACAGTTGTATCAAACACCATAAATATTCGTAGATGTTAAAGATGTTTTAATGTATGCAACAAATACATACACTATGTACCAGTCTATATTAGTCTATAATAATAGATATAACTGAAAAGATAAAACGTTTTACTTGTAATGGGACAATGTATTTTTTATAGGTATAATAACCATTGTTATTTTCTGTTTCTGTGATTCACCGTTTTATGTAAATAAAATTCTTAGATTTATAATTTCTAATAAGGGAATGACTGGAAAGTATAACATAGGAAACATAAGCTTTGAAAAATTATCAAATAAACAGACGGAGAGGTGTTATTACTTCTACACTTCAGTTGTGGTCTTGATTTTGTTAATATATAAGTCCTTATAGAAAATTGACAATAATGCCTCGACGACAGCACCAAAAAGACTCTACCTTGGAAATAAGAGAAAAGATCGGAGAAACAAAACTGTTGTCAAAGTCTATTTACAATAGCGAGCAAATATTTCATTTCGATTCGTAATAACGGTTTGAATCAATTTTTCTTAGGTTATTTTGTTATATTAACGCATTTTTTTCTTTTCATTTATCTGTATGTTCCTGTGTCAATGGGATCTTTGCCATGGATAGTTATTTTTTGTCAAGCGTTTGCTATGAAAGGGAAAAATACTTCTTAACATATATACAGGGTGAGTCATTAATAGGCTCTTCTTCGATTGCTCTTTTGTGTTTTAAATAGAGGAAAAACAATTAGTGGAAGATTCGTGGTTGCTTGTGGCACATATTGTAAAAATACTTTAAGCCCTGACGCGCTTCCGATATGATCAGAAATGCACGCAACTTAATTTATTTAAATGACTCGCCCTGTATATTTTTGAATTTTCTAGTACTGCTTTAAATTGTCTAATCAACTGTTTTTTTCTTTTTCAAAATTGAGCCAATAGTTTTTGAGTTATTTTTTTTTTTTAATATTTGACCAAAACACGTGTTCAGAAAAAAATCATTTTCACATTGTTTTTAAAAACATTAACTTTGGTGATGCTTGTAGCCAAGAAAATTATGCATCATTTGGTATAAGTTGCACTCGACAATACCTCATAAAACTTTGTTTTTTCTAAGCCTACTTCTCGAAATTTTCACATACCAAAAACGCTTTTTTTTTTAAATGGAACACCCCGTATTTTATTGAGGCATTTTCTTCCTTTTTGTGTATTCTCTTTCATTTTTGTTAACAATATCCTATACCTATCTTTTGTAATTTCTGAGATAATCACTACAGGAGCAATTAGCTGTCAATTAAGGCACTACGAGCGCTGTTGTTCTATGCAACCAAATATTCGTTCAACCAATTGAAGGCAGGAATGGGGTCCGACTTCCTTAGTCAACTTTTATAAAAATTACACGTTAAATCTAACTATCCCAAAGGTAATAATTTTACAGAATGAAGAGCATCGCATTTCAATTTTTTAATTCCGGCAGTATCCAGTTGCAGTACTTCATTCTTTACACTGTTGGTTAACAACGAAATAAAATAAAGGTTATGTTTACTGACATATTTGAAAATGCCGCCCCACTAAAAGGTCCATGAAACAATGCTGCTATCTTCAATTTAATTTACCTAATTGCTCTTATTGTTTCATTGTTGTAGCTCTTCGTAAGAGTTGGTTGTAGTTTTGCAAAATTATAAATTGATGTCCTAAAACTTTGATAGAAAAAAATCAGCAACAAAATAACGCAATTTAAATAACCTAAAACTATTGAGCAACATAACAACAATTAAAACAAAGAAGAACAAATTTCATTTAAGAATAAATTCAACACAACCACAACTTGTGCAATGCACGTGAGTATTCTGTTTTCCAAAGAAGTGCTAACGTGGTGTAAAACGTTTCGACATATTCTTGTAAACGCTTTTCTGATTTTAATGTTCATGTATTCAAAAAGTTTTGAAGATCCGTCCGCAGAAAACGAACATACTGTTTTCCATTAACATTTTCATCAAAGAAATAAATAAAGGAACTGTTACAACTAGAATGTTCGTCAACGACGATCATTTGAGCTTTACACAAAAATGGAATACATTGCAGAAAACCTGCAAGAAAAGTTGACATTTCAGAACAACATGTTGCTGTTCGCCTAAATTTCACCAATGGAAATATTAAAAAATTGAGACTACTTCTGAAAATTCAATAAAAGTGCTTTGGCGGCCAAACAATACTAGGTATGATGGGTAACATGTCCAAAGTACAAGAAGAAGTGGCAGAATAAGTTGCGGTTTTTGGGGATGGATGTGCGCAGGTAGTCCTAGAGAAATTGTTCCAATTCCGGGACGATTAACTGGTGAAGATTACAGAGATATTCTCGAAAGCATAAATAATATTCCTGGCCAATGTGCGTATATTATTTCCAGATGATCCAATTTAGCTCGTTCACTATAACTCGCCTGTTCATACATCGAGAACAGTACGCAATTGGATAGAAAATAATTCCGAAGTAATATTAATTCCGTAGCTTTCTAAATCACCTGATTTCAACGTTATAGAAAATCTGTGTGCGCTAATGGTTCGTAAATGGTCCGAAAGAATAACAGATAATATTCGCACTGTAGAACATTTAAGCCTAAATGTATATAACGTGTGGTAGTTACGTGGTGGTCTATATTGTGAAAAACTTTGTTACGCTGTAAAATTTACTTTGGTTGTAGTTCTTGAAAGATTGTGTGCCTTTGTCTAAATACGTGGAATTTTGTATTAGTTCGTGACTTTTTGAGCGTACCCTGTACATTGTTTGTTTCACCGGCTACTAAGACTGCCTGCCGTATACCTGCGTGTGTACTAAACCTACTCTTGAGCCCTCACCGCCCTTACTCACGTACCGCGAATTTGACAGATACATTTTGTGTAATATCGAGCAATTATACTCTTTTTTTTGTGGAAACCCCTGTATCTGAGTAACTAACTCTAATTATCTTAGCTCTAGCTTGTTCTACCCTACCTGTAGTTTCGTATTTTCTGCATTTGCAATTACTTTTACGCCTTGCTTTAGTTTTTTTAAAATATCTACTTATTTATTACGTCCGATCTCTACATAATGCATTTATTTGTGGCTTGGAAATGCTCCGAGACGACAGTCAGGTTATTGTGTTAACTGTTTCACGTGTTTTTGCGTATTGCCAAACACAGTATCTCGAGCAGGCCCGATTATTATTGTTTTTTTCCTTTTCCTTCGCAGTTGTCTCACTAAAAATGTAAGAAGTATTAATTAGGGAAATGCTTGGTATAATGGGCATACTATTAATTGGTTGCCGAACACTTGTGGCCTTCCTTCGTTTTTCTAAGTATTAGGCATCTTCTGTGGTTCATCCTGGGACTTCCAGTAGGGATTATGGACGTTAATAATATTCTGAAACATATAGGTAGATCGGTTTCCCCACCGTCTTCCGCAGCGTTTTGATATTAGAGCTTTGATATTTCGTTAATTACCTGCGGAAATTCTGTTCTTTCGCCTAATAAAATGGAAACTACGTGTGGAAGTTTGTTTTGTTTATTTCTGTCAAACGTGGTTAATACGTTGCCATGTAATGGGTGTTACACACGGATTGCCAACGTCTAGCATGAAATACCCTCTCGTGCTGCCGACTTTATATTTTCTACTTACAATTGTTGAGTATTTCGCTTATGTTCTTCCGTCTAAGATATGTGTAGGGTTACGTTTAATTGTGTTTAAGTCACGATGTCGTCTCCCTTTATTGTCAGATTAGTTGTGTGTTTATTATGTTTATTTGAAAACTCCCGCCCTTAGTTTGAATCCTTTCCAGTGCGATGCATTGAGCGTGCGTGTTCTTGGTTTGTAACGTATCTTCCGAAAAGGTCACGGTTGGGTCACTTTCGAAGTCAAGCTTGTTATAAGTGCATGGGCACGATATGCTTATTTTCTTTTGGTGAATTTATCACTATGTCTAAAGTTAGACTAACGCTTAGGCGGCTTTAATGAAATAAGTTAAGTTATCGATACCTTAATTAGGTGTTTATCGTAAATTATTTTTATCGCAATATCGCTATCTAGTTTACGAATGCCACGAGGTGGATTTTGAATTATTTTCGTGCTATGTGGAACTCCTGAGTCCTTACCGCGGGATCTCCATCTTTTTGGGGTAAGTGTTTGGAACTTTGTGTTAATTTTCGGGATTTTACTTTTGGTTCTTTCTTCTCTAAATTTTAATAGGATTCTTATGTCGGGCGCAAAAGCCCTCAGAAGCCGTTAGGATTCCTTTGACGGCCATTTAAGCCCTCCGAAGCCTTATTTTTGGTGGTTTCGCCCCGCAATTCTACCGAAGAGCGTGGTGATTCTTTATCGATGCATCAGTAGTTGCTTCTTAACATCCTGCCCACCTGTTGAAGTGGAATTTTCCAAAAAGGGAGTCGCCGCCATTTTGGATCCCCACAGCGTTCTTCCGGCGTCCATTTTACCAGATGAGAGCAGCTAAGGTTGTAGTTTTACTTCATATTTTCCGTCCGAATTTTCGACGTCTTTACGTCTGATTGCAAGACTTTATTTTGCCTAGATTTTGACCAAGAATTTCGAGTGGCTTAATAACTATCGCACCTCTTAGTTAACTGCGAGGTCACAATTTATTCCGTATTAAATTACCGCTGTTTCTTTTGTTTTTTTTTATGTAATTCTTTGATTAATTAATATAATTCGGGTATGTCACTACCGTAAATTTTGTAGCCCTATGACGAGGCAATTATTTAATTAAAATTAATTTTAGTAAATTCATTATTTTTCACTATATCCTTTGGGAGATGTTATTTAAATAGTAATATACCTAGTGATTTTCTCTACCGTTAAAATAATTGTATGTTACATGATGTGTTGCATCTTAAATCTAATATGTGTTAATAATTTTGCACGTTTTTTGTAAGCTAGCAAATTTGTTTTCCCGTTGATCAATTAATTTACCTGAGCTAGATAATTTTCATTTCTGTAGAAGCAAACTTTGGTTCCCGAACCTCAGTGTTTTATGGTATATTATAAAATTTCTTTTCTAATTTTACCTTTAACTATTTGACTTTGCTAATAAATAACCTTCATTTAATTTAATTTAGTTCATGTATTCGAACCTGGCGATGTTTTTTTCGAATTTTACACATTTTAGACTAAGTCTTATATACTGACTTATTAGTTTCCTTGCGTTTATAAATAAATATTTACACCTTTGTATTAACATTGCCGTTGTGGCGTGTACTTGATAACATTTGTATTCTTAATGTGAGGTGATGAAACGTTTCTGCTACCAACCAACTACTGCTGAAGCGCAGAGATTATAATTTTGTATTAAGGCTTGTTTGTTTTTTTAAAAAAAAAATTCTATTACTATAACCTAACGCTTAGTGTTCAAAATTTTACAACTGTCTAGCTTCATTTCTTTTTTTTTATTCAAATTCACTTTTCATTCAACGCTTGTTTTATTGTATTACCTAATTTCACAATTTAATATTTCTTAAAAAAAAATAACCATTCAACACATAAACTTTAATTAAATTTTGTTACATTACGTACTACCTTTTCTTTTATTTCTTTTACCTCTGCATACCTCAAATTTTATTGTGACAAGCACGTACATAAGATTAGGTGCTACGAAAATACAGGGAGTTCAATAGGTAACCCGCTGGAGGGACACAGCCAGTGGTAGCTCGTAGGAGGCGCAGGTAGGTTATCTGTAAGATAGCATAGTGTCCTGGTGCCCGGACAACGTCGCTAGCGTCGTTGCCGACCGACGCTCTACTTTTGGTGTTCTTATTTTCCTGAACCGTCACGCCGTCTGCGACAGAGTTAGCTCGGCCCTGCGTTATCCAGTTTAACATCCCCTATTGCGATTCTCCGTTTCATTCCCTAATTCAGCCCGTTATCTTAATGCGACGTAGATCCGGTAGCAACTTTTACATTCATTGCCCGTCAGAATAAGCGACTGTATAACTGCTAATGGTTACTACATAAAATATTAGATTTCTTATTCTCTTGTTGATTTCTAGACTAGGACCACGTCGTGATAGCTTACTCTACCGACGTTTCGTCATCAATCGTATGGGACATATTCAAAGTGATCTTTTGTTACTGCTGTTGCTGCTACTCAGTGACTGGTCTATATAAACCATCCCAAAACAGAAAGTTTCCAGTCACTGTGAGGCAGCAGCAGCAGCAACAATAAAAGACCCTGAAAAAGTCCCGTAGATTGGGGACGAAACGATAATAGACGAAGCCATACAGTCAGGAAACTAAGAAAAGAATACGGATAAAGACCGCGGAGCCAGATTTATTTTGATTTCTTATTTATTTTTAGAAATTTTTTTGTAGTGGTTTACTTAATCATTTTCGGAATTTATTTCTTTCATTCTTAAAAAAATTAATTGAAGAGGGACGCACTTGTTGAAACTCTATGAAAATAATAATAAAAACAAAACACTGATTTTAAAGTTTCAAAATTTTAATTATATAGGTAAACCCATACAACGTTGTTTCGTCGCACAGCCACTTCATCAGGTGGATGAATAATTTATAATGAAGAATTTACATTAGTGCGAGAAATTATACAAGGTGTGTATAAATTGGCGGACCCACTACACGTGGCGACATTTTTGGTCAAATTTTGAGTTAAAAGTCCTAATCCTAAAACGATGTATCAGGCTTCCTTTGTCTTCAGAATGAATTTGAAAGAAACATACATTTGGCAACATTGAACACGCATGTGCTAGTTATAATCTTCGGAACATTTTTACACGTCGTCATGTGAACCTTACATTTTAAATTTGAAAAAGAAACAAACGAAATAAAATTGGTTTCTTAGATTACGTATTTATTACGAAAATATACAAAGTTTAACATTTTTTTGATAATATTGACTAATTTTTATACACCTTCTTGATTAGAAATCAATGTAATTATTACCTACATAATTGTTCGAATTGAAATCCATCAGTTTGTAGACATAGCTGCAATCTTTGTGGTATCGTTTGAACTATTCGCTCAAGTCTTTCTGGTGTGATTTCTAATACTGCGGTTTCAAATCGGGCTCTAACTTCGTCAGCGTCCTGTGGAGGTGTAGCGTAAACTTTACCTTTAATGAAACCCCAAACAAAAAAATCTAATGGATTGAGATCGGGGGATCTCGCAGGCCATAAAAGGGGACCGCCACGACCAATCCATCTGTCTGGGAAGTGTTCAGTCAACCAGTCTCTTATATTACGAGCAAAGTGCGAAGGAGCTCATCATGCATGTAAATCATATTACGGCGTACGTTCAGCGGTATCTCATCAATAACTTGTTCTAAAAGATTTAAATATTCACCGGCATCTAGGCGATTTGTTAAGTAAATTGGTCCAACTACCCTGTGGTTTATTATACCCAGCCAAACGTTAACAGAAAACCTTCTTTGGTGACCGTATTCGCGAAATTCATGTGGATTTTCATCTGCCCAATGATGAAAATTATGAGTATTAAACACACCATCTCTGGTAAGCATGCACTCATCACTCCAAAGAATACGTCTTAAAAAGTCACCTTCTTCCTGAATTCTATTTAAGATTGTATTGCAATAATTGATTCGAAATAAGTTATCATTTCCGTAAAGAGGCAGAACTTTAGAAACATGGTATGGATGAAGCAAGTTTTCTCGTAGAACCAAATGAACAGTCTTATTACTGGGAATATTTAGTGTAGAAGCTAATTGACGGGAACTCGCAGAGGGATCTTCCTGTATTGTGGCTAGAACTTGCTCTTCTAGTTGCACGGTACGCCTTTGCCTTGGTAGACATGCGTTCGCATTTCTTGGAATAAACGAACCTGTTTCACGAAGTCGGTGGTCCAGCCTTCGAAATACATTTTTACTTGGATGCCTCCGATTTGGAAAACGCACTCGATATTCCTGCCCTGCCATATAGGATTCCCACGACAGAAACCGTATATCATGTACAGTTCTGTGCAATAAACTGGCGTACACTTATTATTCGATTATGTAAATATGACTTTTGTTTGAATATCTGTCATGTATGACAAATTTAATTGACGCTATAATTCAATTTGTCATACTTAACGTAAACCATTTTCACAATGGCAAAATAATGTCAAAATTAGCAATAAGACGTATACGCCATTTTATTGCACAGAACTGTACATATCGGCATATTCGTTGAACGTAAAATTCATAATAAACAAACAGAACAACTAGTAAACACGAAAACCCGAAAACTGATTAAAACTATACAAATAAACACGAAAAATAAGCAAGTCGAATGAAATAGGTAGATTACAAAGTGTCAAAATTTGACAGTAGTAATGTATTTGACTAGAACAACATTAGGCTGCCTACTTATTGTTTTACAACGTTGTCAGATGTGTTTTTCGTCAAAATAAGTTAATAAACAAATATTAAAAACAAACTTTAAAATCAAAAAGAAATCTTTAACGAAAGGATAATAACAACAATTCTTCTTTCTTCTAAATTGAAGCTCTTTCTGTCAACAAATATCAAGTAATAATGCTTATTTCAAGACTGAAAGTCCGAACTTTAGGAACCTTGTGCAAAGATATGGAGCATGGTAAAACATTTTCGTATTAGGATTTTGGACTCCGAATTTAACGAAGAACATCGCCGCGTGTAGTGGGTCCGCCAATTTATACACACCTTGTATACAGTGTGGAAATAAAGTAACGGATAGAGCCATTAACTTCATAATATTCATTTTTTGAAAAAGAATCTCGAAGGGGTATAGCTATATTAACTAAAGGAAATATTTTTATCGCATTTTTAGTTTCTTACTTCATTTGTTTTTCATGTTATGACGTCACCGACTTTTTTTTTAAATAACAGCCTATATTTTTTTTATTGATTTCGATAGTACTTTCAATTCTCTATCCAACGGTATAAAAAAATTTTAATGTTATATTTAAAAAAATTGAGAAAAGGAGTCTTGAAGTTCAAATATTAAAAATTCATTAAACGAATTTAGTCACGTAAATTTGATGGAAAAGTTAACGGAAAATTGGTTTTTATTATAAAAATGGCTTTTATTGTATATAATATAAAAATATTGAAAAATTAAACTGTAAATTTTCTATCTACTCCATTCAAAGTTAATATTCACATTAAAACTATATTCATTAACAAGGAAAAAAAATCGAACGATAACATCACACAAAAATAAGCACAGAAATAACACTTTTTAATTTACATTTCCATTAAGTGTTCAAAATGACGACCCTGAACCATCCGACAATACTCAAGACGATTATAAAACTCATTTCTCACATTCTGAATAGTTTGAGCTGATATTAATCCAATTTCGTGTCGAATTCTGGGCTAAAATTAAGTTGTTCTAAATTAGAAAATTGAAATAACACTTACTTTAATGTGTTACTGACAAATTATTATATTCTGACAGCTGCAACTAATGTTTTTTTCTGTTTTAGGCATCGGTAACTAAATTTACTTTGCCAATATAATGAATTTTTAATATTTGAACTTCAAGACTCCTTTTCTCAATTTTTTTAAAATATAACATTATAAAAATTTTATACCGTTGGATAGAGAATTGAAAGTACTATCGAAATATATTTAAAAAATATCGGTTGTAATTTAAAAAAAAAAGTCGGTGACGTCATAACATGAAAAACAAATGAAGTAGGAAATTGAAAATGCCATGAAAATATTCCCTTTAGTTAAAATCGCTATACCCCTTCGAGATTTTTATCAAAAAATGAATATTAACGAAGTCAATGCCTTTATCCTTTACTTTATTTCCACGCTGTATGTACTAAACAAACATATTACAAATTTAAGGACAAAAGTGGCGAGTGACATAGGTTGGTTTGTTCATTTAACGCTAACCCTGATTTTGAAATTCTAGAAATTTCTAATGATTCTAGGAAAACAAGTTTTTTACTTTTCTCTTGGATATGAAATATTTTAAAATTATTGTTAAAAGTATGTTTACATTCTAAACAATGGTTCGCAAATGTAGAATCAGCTTTTTTATCCCGGTAACTTCTATTATGTTCGGACACTCTCTGGGCAAAGGATCTTCCAGTTTGATTTTTTGTCTGTTTTGTCCCTATTGTTACTTTCTTATACGTAATATAAGGAAGTCTTGTGATGACGAAAATTTTCGACCTCGAGATTCTTGCAGATGTCCACGTTTTGAAGTCCCCTGATACCGAAAAAGTGGTTTTAAAAAAATGTCTCTGTGTGTCTGTCTGTCTGTCTGTGTAATTGTGTGTGACCACGATAGCGGTCAAACCACTGTAGATATCAATTCCAAATTTTGTATTTACGTGTCGAATCTCCCTCTTGACATCTAATTAGTTTTTCAGTAAAATCTGTAGACCGGAAATAGCAGTTTACTTCATTAAAAAAATTAAACTTTGCCAATATTTCGTCAACTACTAAATTTAAACAGATTTATAAAGAATTTATATGTACTTAAAATTAAAATTGAGAACAATTTTATTTAAAAAGTTTTTCGAAATTTCTACCGGAAGTAGGTCTTTTACTCCTATCGTATCGGGTCGTTTTTTCTGAATATTTCGCAAGTCATGCTTTTTAGACAGATACGTTACGAGTAAAAAAGTATTTAGAATATAATTTTCAATATCTTTTGTATAAAAAAAATTTCAAAATTCAGACTGGAAGTACCACTTTTACTCTTATGGAATAGCGATTTTTTGTGAATACGTCGTAAATTATGCATTCTGTATATATTTATCAAGAGTACAAAAGTATTTAGTGCTAGATTTGCAATATTTTTTGTATATATGAAATTTCAAAATTCGGACCGGAAGTACTCTTTTACTCTTAGGGACTAGCACTTTTTTTTCAAATATCTTGCAAAGTATGCATTCTATAGCGATTTATTGAGAGAATAGAAGTACTTAGAATAGGATTTTGAATAATTTTTATGTAAAAAAATTCTTAAAATTATATAGTTTGAAACGCTCATACGTATAAGAAGGTCGTGTGGTGGCCACACCTCATTTTCTTTACTTTCTTATACGAAGTATATAATTTCTCGCACTAATGTAAATTCTTGATTATTCATCCACCTGATGAAGTGGCTATGCGACGAAACAACGTTGTAGGGGTTTACTATAATTAAAATTTTCAAACTTTAAAATCAGTGTTTTATTTTTATTATTATTTCTTTCATTCTTGGTTTTTAGAATATATTTTGGTTGTATTTCTTTAGTTCATCATTATTAGAATCATTAGATAATTTTGTTGTAATATTTGAGTTTTTATCCCACATACTTGCTTAATTTGACACATATTGCTGTGGCAACATAATTATTTGAATATGATAATAGTATCATTGCCATACCTTAGGCCTTGCCAAATAAGTTATGTTGTGTGCTGTTTCAACAACATAAATAATTAAAATGATGATAATTTTTATTATCCAGATGTGTATTTTATTTATTTTTAACAGCACGTACTTTATAATTATTTATGAATCCTTCAGTGTATCAGAATTTCTTCCCTCTCGTCTAATCTCTTGTTTTTATTTAAGATTGGGATAAGGTAATAGCTTATTAAAAATGAAAAATCAGAAATCATATAACACATAATTGTCGAATTTATTTAACATTTATTATATAAAAATAAATATAGCATTGCTATACTGTATTCACTTTATTTATTTAAAAAAAAACATAATTATAAGAAAATCGTTTGTACCTCGTCCTAGGTTGTAACGTTTCTTCATGATACGAATATGTTTTCTTATACTTTATTAAATAAAACTCTAAAAATATTTTCCTGTTTGTCCACAAATAAATCCAATTTACTTTTGTAAATTGTTTATTTCATAGTCAATGTTTGGAGAAAAGCTCGAATCTGATTACTATCTACAACCATTTGCACGCGTTATAGCTAGCATTTCAGAGTCCGCTACCCAGAAACATTTTCCTTATTTATTGTAACTATTAATGATGCCAAATACTGTGCCCGAAAATATACATTTGCACGCTATATCCTCTTAACACTTAACACCATTAATAATTTTATTTCTTATAATCTTGAAATTAAAGAATGCTTATTACTATCCCAGGAAAAATATTTATTATCCCTGTTGCATAACGTTGTACTGAATATACGTTCGCACGATATATTTCAATATTCGTATAGCTACATTGATAAGTCTTTGTCTCTAACTTACTTTGAATCGTTACAAATCTTTTTGAATTCGATCATTTGCATCTCCATTATAACACAAAACAATTAAACAAAGAAAATAAAATAAGTGAAACTTGAATGAAAATAAAATTAATATGCTAATACAAAAGAAATAAATGTGAATCGTGGTGTATCTAACCCTACGATTTATGAATTAAAGAATGCTTGTTAACTGTATAAAAATCAATGAATGAATCCCCTCGTGTCTATTCTTGTCTTCAATTTATATCTCCAGAAGAGACATGTGACCGTTTTCAACGCCATCTTCTGAAACTACCATTTACGTTGTCACCCTGCATCTTCAGTGCTCCTGACTTTTAAGTTGCCGTAATGTTTCGAACACTCACACACACACACGCACTCGTTGTCTCTTTGACAGTTCTTCACCGCGAAAGGTCAACACCCCAAGAATTGTTTGTTTACAATTTAAAACTTCCTATAAATTGTACAGCGTTTCTCCAACGTAGGTATACTTGTTTTAATATAACTCTTCTTTATAATTGTCTATAAATTTATTCTTTCCATTGGCTAGTACAATTCTTATTCTTGTTCTTTTTCCAGCTTTCGGCAATATAGGAAAAACATTGCAAACAAAAGTATTCTTTAATAAGATTACTTGCACCACCATGGTCCACTTGGTTTGCCCCTTCGTAACCTCCTTCTATCCAAGACTTCTCCAACGGTGATATGTCTATCTGTAATAAACTACACACCAAGTTTACATTACATTTTCTTTTTATTTTGTAGGTTATCAAGAACCGTACAAGTACCTCTCTACTGTTTATGATACATGATATTACATATACAAATTCCTGAATGTATTCTATTATTACCAGCTGTCGTTTATAAAAAACACTACTACTGATATCTCAGAATAATTTTATTTATATCCTTTTCTTTTATTTATTTACTTATCTAGTAATAAATTAAGGTAAATATTTATTCTTTCTGCATGATTTATTTAATAAATCTTATTTATTACCTTATGCACGTTCTCAAGTTTATCTAATTATTCAATTATTTTTGTCTCGTGCATGTCGAATTCTCACACATTTTATAAAGTCAGGTTGTTTTTCATTGTACACAAACCATACATCTTGTTTCTCTTTTCTATAAAAGAAATATATATACATCTTAAATTCTATCTCGTGTTTTATTTTTAGTACTTATTTAAATTGCAAATGTAAATTCAATTTGCTGTATGCATAAAAGTGTATGCAACCCAACATACTCATGTTAAATTCCTTCAACTACCTTAAACTTATTATTATAGTTTCTTTCATATTTTATACACTTAAATTAAATCTTAATACTACTGCTATCATCTTATTAATATGTAAGATATCACGGCAATATGTATTCACTGTATATATGAAAAACGTTTCTATAATTTTATATCTTTTTCATAAGTTGGAAGAACAAAACAGTGACAATTTGTTACTTTAAACATATTTTAATTTTAAAACCATTTTCTTATTAGAACTATTTGTCAGATTTGGTTTCAGTTACTAATTAACAAGAATGATGATTATTATAGTTATAATAAATAAAACAACTATAATATTTAAAACGTTAAAATAAGGATAATTAAAGTTGATTATGTGTTTATTATCTATTGATATCAACCCACATATCCATTGCTCCTGTAAAATTCTAAAATACTCCTTCATATGCTTATATTGCAGATATTGAAACTTGTTGACCTTTACTTGTCATATTTATATTCAAAGATTACAAGGCGTATATTATAATCCTTTTTCGCATACCTAAAAAAGACCGATACGTTTGTCAGGCGAAAAGAAGGAAGGCAGTTTTGATATTTACGTGTTTAATGGGAGAGACATTAATTCTGTCAGGCACTGTACAAGACACGAGAGTCCGTAGGGCACGAGTGGCTATTCCAGAATGGCAACAAGTTTGAGAAAGAAACGGAGAATTGTTTTTTAATTAATTCTCAAAAATACAACTTTTAAATTTATTGCTTTTGAATAAGCTAAATTAATTATTGTTAAATTGTGAAATACAGAATTATTGTAAATCTTTTGTCAGTGAGTGGTGGATTTTGCAACTTCTCCCTTGTCTCTTAGGTTATTAATCAAATATGAACGATGTTCATTATTCAACTGCAGTTACAGTTTCAATGAATTAGATGAGCTGTGGTCGGCAATTTTATTATTTCCTGATCGTTAACACCTGTTTTAGCAAGATGAGACACTGCACTTGACCTTGAAGAATAGTTAATAATTTATATTTATTTAGTATCCAGTCCAATCATCTCCGCCTATTCTTTTATCCACTTCGACATTATGTTCACTCCCATCGGTATATTTTTGTAGCATCCTGAAGAATAAGTTTATCCCCAATCGCACAAGACAGATATTAGGCTTTTCAGTGTTTGGTATTAACCAATTTAGTGTTAGTCTACCTTTGTGCCACACTTTGCGTTGTTTTAGAGAAAATTGGATTATACTCTAATCTTCTAGTGACCAAACCAGCATTATCTGTTTCTTCTTCAAAATAATGCACTAAACATTGACCACATTCTCGCACACGTCATGAAGTAATCTGATATTTTTGTCTGCAAACCAAAGAGTATCTTCTTGTCGTAGTCTTTTATTATTTTCACAATTTGTCTTTAGTTAATGTTACAGAACTTTGCTTCCTTTTTCTGTTCCATTTGTAATATTTTTGTTTTCTATTTCTGGCTTTTCTCGCGGATTTAAATTTGATATCATTGAGAGAGTCTAATTTTCTATAAATTCGTTGTAGTACAACTCTGCATTAATTTGGAGGTTTTATTCCACATTGTTTTAATAATGATTTCTTTATAATCTTTTTCACAGTCTTTCAAAATGTTTGCTCTTTTTGTGACTGTTCGTCACTTGATTGGAATTGTTTCCACATCCAATTATTATTAACTATGGTATTTTTGCACAAATTTTATTTCATTAGTATGTTTATATCTTCCACTGATGTTGAACTAGATCGCTTATGGTTCATTTTTAACAATTTACAATAAAACTGGTGACAGATGTCAAAACTAGAAAATACTTTGTCAAGTAAGAACGAAAAAAATTAGCAAATATTATTATTCTCGGGAGAATAATGTAACAATATTATTCTCACTATAATAATATTGTGATTGTGTAGATTTAAACACGTGGAAAAAATAATTTTAAACAAATAACTGAAATATATACAGTTGTCACATTTGGATGCTCGCCATTGGTATATCGGTTATTATAAGAGATAGAGCAACGGTTAAATGGGAAATGTTTTGCAGAATTCAATGCTCGTAACAAATCTCGTTTCAAACTCATTTGGACTTTTTACAATTTTGAGATATTTTGAAAAAGCAATATTTCCTGGTTTTAATTTTTTTCAATAACTTTATAACGCCTAATGCGATCGCATTTAAACTCTAACATTCTTGAAACACTTTTTTAACTCACATTTGTTAGTGTTAACAGTAATCCCCGATTTTTATTTGTATGCAATTCCTTAGCGCTATCTTTTATTTTTCTTATAGTGGTCATATTGGATTTTTAATTAGTTAGATACTTCTTAAATATAGATTTTCAATCATGTACAACATGCCTAATAAGTCTTTATTTATACGAGAGATATGAACATTTAAATAAAATTACACTCTAATACGAAATTAGTTAGCTATGAAACTAAATGTTAGTCTAAAACAGACGATAAATAAGCTCTGTCATTTTTAACATGTAAATGTGCAGTGTAATTGGTGGGAGATTTAGCACTTTGTGTAGTAATTATTGATAAGTAATTAGCGTTAAGCATTGAGATTAATGAAAGTTGATATTGGCACATATATTTTCAAATGAAGTAAAGGTTGATATGTTGAAATTTTATTTCAAAGCAAATAGACTCTTCGAAAATGCACAAATTACGCTCAGCGTTTTCCGGAAAGACCACAACCACACCGAACAATTTTTAACAGAATAGTCAGAAATTTAGTGAACTATGGAAGCTTCGAACAAAAAAGATCTAACTATCAAGTTAATATATTGCGGTAGTGCTAGATACCTACCATCAATATTTATATATGGTTATGATTTGTAATTAATTTTGATGTTAATAATTGAGAAACTTATGAATAGAAATGGTATTATGAAGAAAAATATTTATTATACTAGTATTTATATTTACAATTGATGAATTGTTGTAGTTGTAAAGTCCTTTGGTTAAGGTCCATAGTTCAGCAAATGATACCAAAACCTGTAAAATAGAGATTTTGATATTAATTGAGTGTTTGTTATGTAATATAAAATTGTAAAAACTTGTTCAATTGTCTTAAATGATGAGAATTGATTTTAAGAGGGAAACTTGTTTAAATGTAACGTCAAAATAGATTAAAAACTCCCGCCTTAATTTAATTAGAGGAAAAGTCAATGGTTGACAGATTTTGACATTTACAGAATTTTTGATATAGTATGTTTTAAAATTGTTTTGAATACTTAAATACATTTATAAATTCATGGTTAAAATTGTTAAAATATGAGTATTGAAATATAGAAAGGCATACAAGAGAATATTAAAATAATAGAATGTATTTTGAATATAAATAAGAGGTGTCTAATAGAGATTGGTCAATTCAAATATATAAATTATCACTAAGGTAATCAGAGTAAATAAGAGGGTGGCTTCTTAAAAATTATGAGAAGAGATGTATTATAATTTCGGTGAGAAGAGATTTTAGCCGAAATTACGTGATCTGAAGCAAAAGAAATACATATTGTGTGTTAGAAAGTATAAATTTAATATATTGGTACATAATTTGTGACTAAAACGAAGTATTAGTGCAATATCGTATTAACGTAGGCAGTATCAAGTGAATAAAGAAGAGAAGGAGATTATAGTGATCAAAAGCATAAAATCTAAATTAAATTTACTTACCACAAAAGGATTAAATGTATCGAAGAATTCCTGAAGCGAAGTAGTTCCATTGCAAGTTTAACCATAGAGGGGATTTATTTATCGAGGGATTCCTGGGACGAAGTCATAGTATAATAGGTTCATCTGACGTGCATATTCTGTAAGATATCCGTACCGTAGTGGATCCATAGCAAGTTTATCTATCAAGGCGGTTTTATTTATTGAAGAACTTCCTGGACGCACAAGAAATCATCTTTACGAGGCACAAACAGCTGTTCCATTGAAGAGGTATAACATCATCTAAGATTCCAGTTCAACCGAGACTAAAAAGAGAAAAGAGATCAGTTAGAAATTTCTTGTCAAGAAGTTACACATATGTAAAATAAGGTTGTATCATTTAATTGTTACTATTTATATGAAAATCTCTTTTATTCAATGAATTGGCACATAATAGATTAAAAATTAAATGACTAAATGTATCAGAAATTAAATACTGAATCATAAATAACAGCTACATAGTACTATTTGTATTAGAAATCAATGGTATACATTTCAAAAGTTTTAGTACATGCGTTAAATTAACCTACCTTTAAAAATAAAATAGGGTTATTTAAACGCATAACTTTTTTGTCTTTAACTTTTAAGCATTTGTGACACTAAATTATTAAATTTTCAGGTATTCTAGTACTAAAAGGTACTCTTACTTTAAGTCGGTAGGAAACACCGTTTTCTAGAAAAATTGATTTGAAAATTTTTTGTTTTTTCATACATAAAATCATGAGTGATATAATTTTGCCGGCAAAATTTAATTATTATGAAGAGAGTTTGTTGCTTGGCAATTTCGCGAGTGACATTGACAGATAAAAATAACGAGCCGTCAGGCGAGTTATTTTTGTCAATGTCACGAGCGAAATTGCCTAAAGCAACAAACTCGAGTAGAATAATCATTAAATTTTGCAGGCGAAGTTATATCACGAATGGTGTTCGGCATGACTATTTCATGAATAAAAATTGACACAAAGAAAACAATTTTATTACTTAGAAAAAGTAAATTTTAACAATTAAAACAATCTATTTAGCATTATTAATTATGTGAAAAGAGCAATTGTAATATACATTTTGTCCCTGATCGTTTACAGTTTGTAATCCGTGTAATTCTTTGCATTCTCCTTCTTTATAAGTTGCTTGTTTCGAAGAGCTGTTACTGTTCCCTCTCAAATTTTGAACTAAATTGCCATGATGATCTACGTCAAGCTGAAGATAGGGTTTCAAAGAATGAGCACTTGCGTGTCCTGTTAGCTTAATTAATTGTTGCTCCCCAACCCCATTTTTGGCTAAAGCAGATATTGCAGAAGATCTGTGAGCATGATTTGTTATCTTTAACTTCTTAGCATCTAACCCAATGTTGAGTGCTGATTCTTTTGTCCATTTTGATAAGGTGTTTAAGCCTATAGGTGAGTTTTTGAACCAAGAACTTTTCTCCCAGGCAGGGTTTACAGTTAGGAATAGCCTGTCGCTTGTTATTGTTAAACCTCGTTTTTCTAAAAGTTTTTTAAGTAATCTCACAGGACAGAGACTCTCACTTTCTCTATTTCTTATAAGCCATTTACTGGAAGCCAAAACTTTGGACCCACCTTGCGTAGTTTTAGAGAAAATGGGATTAAATTCAATGCGACCGGTGAATTGGCCTTCATTATCTATTTCATCTTGAAAATAGTGCACTTTGCAATTTACAGCTTCGTTTCCTCTCCAGGCAAGCTCGAACGAACAAATATGAAAGAATTTTCTCTGTAACCCCTCCGGATTTTCTTCATTCCAGCTGCTTGCCATGGCCCGAATCTCGTGTAACGTAAGAGCTTTGGCACTCACTTTTCTTGTCTCAGAATTTTGCTGAAGAAGTTTTCTCTTCGCATCACGAGCATTCCTGGCTTCCTTAAAACAAATATCGGAGAAAGGATTGATTTTGATATCATAATCTTTGAAATATTTTTCTTGTACCATTAATGCTGTTGTGTTCCATATTGATTTGACACTAGTTTCCTTGTAGTTTTCTCCGTTTTTCTTCTTCATGTTGAAAGCCCAATCTTGTAATATTTTTGCGATTTCTTCTGGAGTAGTTGTAGGAAGTAAATCATAATGCCGCTGTTTACAAAATTCACTGAACTGTTGCCACACTGACGCTTTAGTTTTGACTGTGTTAACAGGAACAACCTTGGAAGTGGCCTCTTTAATGTTTTCAATGGATAAATCACCGAATCTTGAAGAATTGGGATCATTATTCTCGCACATCTTTTTCAACTGACGTTTGCAAAAATTATTGCAATGGCGGCGACTTGTTGAATCGGTTACTATGTTTGCAAAAAACAGAGGAAAATTTGCCGCTGAAAAACAGGTTGGTTGCTTCATTCTCCCTATTTATTGGTTGAGCAACCCTGGCAATATTTAAAATTTGAAATTTTGTCGATGCGAAACTATTTTTTGATTCAAATGATCAATTCTTATTGGGCAAGATTTTTATGAATGAAATAGTCGTCATTAAAATTCAATTTATTATGTACCTACTTATTTTTTAGCGACGAAGTTGGCTAGGACTATCAAGGCATGGATGAAAATTACTTTAATAAATCATCTTTTGTTTCAATAAATGCAGCACACAATTCGTAAAAAAAGTTTGGGAAAAGAAGCAAAAATCAATTTGAAACAAAATTTTAGCTGAAAGTTTTTAAAAACAAAGTATTTATTACAATGGAACGAAACTAACAAAAAAAGAACATGTATCAAAGGTAGATAGTTACAAAAGATGCTCGATGTGATGACCATTAGTCTCTATGCATAAATTTACCCTTTTGCTTAGAGAACGCCGAATTCTTGCAAAAATTCCAAAGTTATTTCTAAATTCGTTGCAAGCATCTTGTATCCTTAGCCAGAGTTGTGCACGATTTTGTCTCGGAACGGAATAAACAAATGCTTTTATGTATCCCCAAACACAATAATCGCAAGGATTCAAATCCGGCGACCTTGCTGGCCAAGCAACTGGACCGCCTCTTCCAATCCAATGGTCTTCGTAGTTATTATCTAGAAAGTCTCGTACATTCCTGCTATAGTGGGCCGGACAGCCGTCCTGTAGAAACCATAAGTTTTGCCGAATATTTAAACGCACCTCATCTAACAAATCAGGTAAAATAGTTTGCAGGAAATGTAAGTAATCAACACCATTTAAACGAGCAGGTAATTCCACAGGTCCAAGTAGATAATCGTCAACTACTCCAATCCAGACGTTTATGCTAAACCTATGCTGATGCTTAAATTTTTGAACAACGTGGGGATTGTCACCAACGTACGAATAATAGTGTGCATTATGTACATTAAAAATTCCATTTTTTGAGAATGAAGCTTCGTCACCATACAAAATGTACCTGAAAAAATCTTCATCTTGATTTATCTGATTTTGTAACCAGCTAGCGAATTCTACACGAGCAGGAAAATCTCCTTCTAGCAGTGCTTGCGCCTTTGTAAAATGAAAAGGATATAAATTTTCTTTGTGATATTTCCTACGGAAGATTTTGAAATTGTGGGGTACATGGCAGATAGTCTTCGAACGCTAATTTCTGGATTTTCCTCAACTTCCATTAAAATAACATCTTCATATTCTGCTGTTACATCATTATGTCTCCCTGTTTAATTTTTTTTTGGGACCACTGAACCTGTTTCTCTTAATCGTTGATGAAGAGCTGTAAATGTTGAGTGAGTGGGATGCTGACGATTGGGAAATTTTTCAGCGTATCTACGTTGCGCTGCTCGAGCGTTACACCTCATTTCGCCATAAACTAAATGCATATCGGCGTATTCTTCATTAGTAAAAACCATTTTTTTTTAAATTGAAATCGTTGTGTTTGAATGCTACAAAGTAAAAAATTAAAAGATAAGCTTCGCGAACTGACAACAATTTGACAATTAAAAACGTAGGTTTTATTTCTGTTGGCAGTTCAGAGCGAACTAGTGCAAAAAATAATAAATTGAATTTTAATGACGAAAAAACGAAAAATTTTCAAATCGATTTTTCTAGAAAACGGTGTATCCTACCGACTTAAAGTAAGAGTACCTTTTAGTACTAGAATACCTGAAAATTTAATAATCTAGTGTCACAAATGTTTAAAAGTTGAAGACAAAAAAGTTATGCGTTAAAATAACCGTTAATCTATCCAAAATGGACGCCTATGACCGGTACTAGAAATTCGCAATTGATGGAATCAATTCATCTCTGGAGGATATATAAGCATACCAGTTTTTGCTTTTCTAAATAGAAGCATAGAAGCGTTCGGGAGATATTAAAAAAAAACTAAGTACAAGGCGCCATCTTCAAAGAGCTCTAGCTCCCTTAGGAAGCATTTTCGGAGTAGGGTGAATTGGGTTAAATTGTCTTAAAATTATCTGAGGAATCTCCGGTCTTCGTTTGCCAGGAGAGTTTCTGGACACCCTGTATATGATATACTTCAAAATAGTATTTTACAAAATGTTATGGACAATCCAAGTATATCAGTACGTCGAGTGGCTCGAGAAACTGGAAGTCCGAAATCTAGTGTTTATAGAATGTTGAGAAATACCACCCATACAAACCAACAATTATACAAGGTTTAAGCGATAACGACTATCAGCGAAGATTACAATTTAGCAGGTGCTATCTACAAAAATGTGAAGTTGATACTGATTTTTCTAGTAAAATACTTTGGACAGATGAAACACGGTTACCAATTGTGAAGTGTTCAATAGACATAATTATCATTACTGGTCTACTGAAAATCCATATTTGGTAAATCAAAAAAGATTTCAAGTTCGATTTGGTTTTAATCTCGGGTGTAGTTTGATTGGTACGAACTTTATTGACATCTTTCTGGTTTTTAAGTTTTTGTTTTTTCATTTTAGATAATCACTTAATAGGTCCTTTCATCTTTGTTTTATCTTTATTTTCCTAGAAAAATCAGTAATATCTTCACATTTTTGTAGATACCACCTGCTTATTATAATCTTTGCTGATAGTCATTATCGCTTAAATATTGTACAATTGTTCGTTTGTATGGGTGGTATTTGTTTTTCTCAACGTTCTATAAACACTAGATTTTGTAATTCCAGTTTCTCGAGCCACTCGGCGTATTAATGTACTTAGATTGTTCATAACATTTTGTAAAATATTATTTTGACATAGGTATATCAGCATTGTTAACTTGATAGTTAAATCTTATTTTGTTCGAAGCTTCCATAATTCACTAAATATCTGATTATTCTGTTAAAAGTTGTCCGTTGTGGTTGTGATCTTTCCGGCAAACGGTGAGCGTAATTTGTGCAAACATTTTCAAAGTTCCTATTTACATTGAAATAAGCTTCCAACATATCAACTTTACTTCATTTGAAAATGTATGTGCCATTATCAATTCTTATTAATCTGAATGCTTAAACGGTAATTAATTATCAATAATTACTACACAAAGTTTGAAAACCACCAATTGCACTGCATTTCAATAATGACAGAGATTATTTATCGTCTGTTTGTCTTAAAAAAGTGTCTGAAAAATGTTAGAGTTTAAACACGATCGCATTAGGCGTTATTTATTATTTTTATTGAGGAAAATTCAAATCGGCAAATATTGGTTTTTTCAAAATATCTCGAAATTGTAAAAAGTCCAAATGAATTTAAAATTAGATTTTTTGCGAGCATTGAATTCTGTAAAACATTCCCCATTTAACCGTTTCTTTATCTCATCTAATAACCAGGGCGCGGACATAACCGAGTTAAACTACGACGGAGTTACAATGGAGCAATGAAATAATGTAAAAAACAACAACAAATCAAGCACTAAATACTTTTGTACTCTTGATAAATACATATAGAATGCATAATTTACGACATATTTGCAAAAAGCGCTATTCGATAAGAGTAAAAGTAGTACTTCCGGTCTGAATTTTGAAATTTTTTTTATATAAAAGATATTGAAAATGATGTTTTAAATACTTTTTTCTATTCCGGTGCTATAAAGTTCACTTTACGACACCCGTTTTGGTTGCATAAAGTTGGTAACAAAAAAAATGGAACCAAATCGTATTTAAATGTCAAAATATAAGCCTTTAAAGTAACAAAAATGTGCAATAAAATTGTACACAAAATAAAAAGTACACATGCTAACATTTCACTTACTAATTAGCAATATAAATTGTTAAGCAGAGTTGGATGATAAGTTTTCGGATGCTACTATTGACATTTACTTACCATGTTGAATAGTACAACTGTTATAAAAGTTTGTTTTGATAAATATGTTGAGAGTTTGTGGACGAAAGATTTTGTAAATTGTCTTCTGCTATTTTGCGAATCTCTGGGGGCGTACAGTTATTTATTTCGTCCTTTTTGTTGATAATTTGAAATAATTTATTGTATAAATCAGTCTGAATTTTAAACACAATTACATATAGCACCACCGATATTCAAATATTTAAAACGTTCTACTTAAAAATCAGAGTAACCAACTTCAAAAAAGCAAAATTTCTAAAATATTCGAACAAAACGTGTCTCTTATTTTAAGCTTTTTTGAACTTTTAATAACCGAAATAGAAAAAATAGTATAAAATACATGTTTCATAAGACATTTTGCGCACTTGTTCTTTAGAAAACTCGCCTAGCGGCTCGTTTTCTAAACTTGAACGCGTGCGCAAAAATCGTGTCTTATGAAACTTGTATTTTAATATACTATTATACCCGTAATGTACCTGTCTAAAAGGCATGATTTGCGAAATATTCGCAAAAGCTTATTTTCGATAGGAGTAAAAGACCTACTTCCGGTAGGAATTTCGAAAAACTTTCTATATAAAATTGTTCTCAATTTTAATTTTAAGTGCACATGAATCCTTTATAAATTTGTTTAAACTTAGTAGTTGACGAAATATTGGCAAAATTTGATTTTTTCACTGAAGTAAACTACTACTTCCGATCTACCGATTTTACTGAAAAACTAATCAGATTTCAAGAGGGAGATTATACACGTAAATACAAAATTTGGAATTGATACCTATAGCGGTTTGACCGCTATCGTGGTCACATACACACACACACACAGAGAGAGAGAGAGAGAGAGAGAATAACTTATGACATATTTGCAAAAAATTGTTATTCGATAAGAGTAAAAGTGGTACTTCCGGTCTGAATTTTGAAATTTTTTTTATACAAAAGATATTGAAAATTATGTTTTAAATACTCGTAACGTACTTGTCTAAAGAGCATGACTTGCGAGATATTCGCAAACAACTGATTTTCGATAAGAGTAAAAGACCTACTTCCGGTTGGAATTTCGAAAAACTTTTTGAAGACAATTTATCTCAAACTTAATTTTAAGTACATATGAATTCTTTATAAATTTGTTTAAACTTAATAGTTGACGAAATATTGGCAAAATTCGATTCTTTCACTGAAGTAAGCTGCTACTTCCGGTCTACTAATTTTACTGAAAAACTAATCAGATCTCGAGAGGGAGATTATACACGTAAATACAAAATTTGGAATTGATAGCTATAGCGGTTTGACCGCTAACGTGGTCACAGGCAGACACATAGACAGACAGACAGACACACAGACAGACACACAGACATTTTTTAAAAACCACTTTTTCGATATCAGGGGACTTCAAAACGTGGACATCTGCAAAAATCTCGAGGTCGAAAATTTCCATCATCACAATACTTCCTTATACTATGTATAAGAAAGTAAAAAATGAGGTGTGGCCACCACACGACTTTCTTATACGTATGAAAGTGTTACTTCCGGTCCGAATTTTGAAATTTCATTTATACAAAAAATATTCCAAATCTAACTCTAAATACTTTTGTACTCTTCATAAATATATATAGAATACATAATTTACGACATATTTGCAAAAAATCGTTATTCGGTAAGAGTAAAAGTGATACTTCCGGTCTGAATTTTGAATTTTTTTTTATACAAAAGATATTGAGAATTAGGTTCTAAATACTTTTATACCCGTAACGTACTTGTCTAAAAAGCATGACTTGCGACATATTCGCAAAAAACTGATTTTCGATAAGAGTTAATTTCGAAAAACTTTTTAAATAAAATTAAAGTATATATGAATTCTTTATAAATTTGTTTAAACTTAGTAGTTGACGAAATATTGGCAAAATTCGATTTTTTCACTGAAGTAAACTGCTACTTCCGGTCTACCGATTTTACTGAAAAACTAATCAGATCTCAAGAGGGAGATTATACACGTAAATGCAAAATTTGGAATTGATATCTACAGCGGTTTGACCGCTATCGTGGTCACACACACACACACACAGAGAGAGAGAGAGAGATATACACACACAGACATACAGACATTTTTTAAAAACCACTTTTTCGGTATCAGGGGACTTCAAAACGTGGACATCTGCAAAAATCTCGAGGTCGAAAATTTTCATCATCAAATTGATTAACCACATTAGATGTGGCTATTTATAATTTCAAAAGTATTCCAAGTGACTTCGGATGTGGCCTTCGGCAAAAGTTAGCCGCAGTTTTTAATAGAAATCCAGATTTAATAACATTGCGGCAATTGTGTATGCTAAATACGCTAAAATAAAAGAATATTTCCAGAACGCACATATAACCAGTTGCGTTGTAGAAAGGGCATTTTCTACATTATGTACTTATTTCAAATGAGAACAAGTCTTCCAGAAGAGGAAATGAACAAATAATAAGGTATTTTGTATTTTATAGATCACCAGCCACTTGTTATCCAATTATATAAATAAAATTAAAATCTCTTTAGAAATACAACATCTCAATAGTGCGCCCATGGGCGATGAGTCATGACTCGCTCGTGTCCGCGTCGTGCTGATAACCGATATACCAATGGTGAGCATCGGAATGGGGACGGACTGTATATACAGGGTGTAGATAAAGTCTGGAACAAAATTAATATTTCTGTTATCTTCGGTTTGATGGAAAAACCCTGAAACAGGTCGATTTTGTTTTTATCCCGTGCACTTTATAACATCGTGAATTTAATTCTGTCGTCATCTGGTTGCGCGCGGGCGTGACGTCATTAGTTTTTTCAAATGGTAACCCGCCACATTTATTACCCCTTGTCGTTAGGTATTCCATTGTGCATGCAACGGTATAGAAAGTTTGGTACCTTACATAACAATTTTTGGGAGAAAAATGCTTTCGAATTTCAAAAAATTAAAACTTTATTTCTAATGAGAAACTAATCAAAAATTATTTTAAAAAATCAGATAAATTATAATCCGAGGTTTATCTTGGATTGTCGTCAAACAAGACACCAAAAAAATGTCAACGGAAGTATTCAAATTGTTCGCCATTGGCCATTTGACACTGGCCGAGACGGACGTACACGCTTTCTACGACACGTCATATTGACAGTTCATTACTTGGTGTTTGAACGTATCCATTCACAATACTTGCTCCATTGGTAGTGTTGAACGTGCATTACGAAAATGGCGAATTTGAGCGAAAAAGAGCGGATTCAAATTCTCATTATTGTTGGTTGTGGTGATAAAATACGTGGCCATGAAGAAGCCTGTCAGTTTTTCAATGCAGAAAATCCTAACCGCGCACCGATTTCGCGGTCAACGGTGAGCAAAATTGTCGCAAAATTTGCTGAAACTGGTAGTGTAAAAGACAGGGCTCGTCAAGGTCGACCAAGAATTGAGGAAGATAGAAGGGTCAATATTCTCTTGGAACTTCAGGACAACCCCCACACTTCAACAAGGAACATTGCCAGTGATCATGCAGTCGATTTTACCACAGTAGCCAAATTGCTGAAGAAGGAAAAACTTCATCCGTACAAAATCAATCGGATTCAGGAACTGAATGAAGATGACTTCGACCGCCGACTCGAGTTCTGTGAACAAATCATGCTACGGTGCGATGAGAATCCCGGATTTGTCGACAATGTGGTTTTTAGTGACGAAGCAACTTTTACCTTGAACGGTGAAGTGAATCGCCACAATTGTAGGTACTGGTCGGGCGAAAATCCTCGATGGGTTCGAGAGGAGCACACCCAACACCGGCAAAAAGTTAATGTATGGGCGGGAATAGTGGGAGATCGCATTGTGGGGCCTTTCTTTCTGGACAGAAATTTAAACGCTGAAACTGTTACCATTGGCCCCTCGGAAGAAACACATATACGACGTTGTGTCACGATAACGCCCAGGTCCGTGCTGACGCAATATGTGAACCCCGGCCAATAACAGTGCGCGCCGTGTCAGTGCTCCGCCCACCCCATATGTGCGCGTGTGTTAGTGGCGACCAATAGGGGGAATGCTGACATCAGCGTTCCCCAATCATATTGCAAAACATATGATTCACGTGTATTCCTGGGCACGTATAAATAAGAGCGCCAAGAGTTCAACACGCAGAGTACTCCAGATCTTCGTCTACAACAGATCAGCCTTATCATCCGACCTCTACAAGAAGAATTACTTCAACCAACAATCAGCCAAATAGGAAGAAACTCCGACAGCCTAGAACACCATTGTAAATACCGAGGCCATCAAGTCTACAGGGACCTGCGTACTTTATACCAACGCATCAAAGGCCCACATAATACGGCCCAACGCATCAAAGGCCCACATAATACGGCCCAACGCACCAAGCCTAAGACGTCGCCAGGTCCAACGCATCAAAGGCCCACATAATACGGCCCAACGCACCAAGCCTAAGACGTCACCAGGCCCAACGCATCAAAGGCCCACATAATACGGCCCAACGCATCAAAGGCCCACATAATACGGCCCAACGCACCAAGCCTAAGACGTCGCCAGGTCCAACGCATCAAAGACCCACATAATACGGCCCAACGCACCAAGCCTAAGACGTCGCCAGGTCCAACGCATCAAAGGCCCACATAATACGGCCCAACGCACCAAGCCTACGACGTCGCCAGGTCCAACGCATCAAAGGCCCACATAATACGGCCCAACGCACCAAGCCTAAGACGTCACCAGGCCCAACGCATCAAAGGCCCACATAATACGGCCCAACGCACCAAGCCTAAGACGTCACCAGGTCCAACGCATCAAAGGCCCACATAGGACGGTCCCCAACGCATCCGGGCTAAGACCTCACCAGGCCCGACGGCATCAGGTTCCACGCCGCACCCTCATTTGGACTACGCCACTCCAGAATAGTGAGTGTCGTTAAACACCAGTTACGCGAGTGTGTGTTACGTGAGTGCGCCGACAACGTTCCTCCCCATTAAGTGCCAAGTGACGCTGCTCTACTAACCCCCCCCCCCTAGTGCCGTTAAACAATAGGAATACGTGAGTGCGCCGACAACGTTCCCCCCCCATCAAGTGCCAAGTGACGCTGCTCTGCTAACCCCCCCCCCCTAGTGCCGTTAAACAATAGGAATACGTGAGTGCGCCGACAACGTTCCCCCCCATCAAGTGCCAAGTGACACTACAATCACCCGTTGGGACTATTGTTTTTATTTTTATCTTTGTTACTAGTTATATTATTATTGGACATTGTTATTCAGTTATTTATAATAACAAATAAAAATTTGTTTTGGTGTGTTGCTTAAATTTTTGTGTTTTATTGTTATCACCACCACAAAGAGTCTCTGCCGGTCGCATTAATAGAAAACCCAAAAAGGTGGTTGGTAACAAAACATACTTACATTTCCTAAGATTTACGCTAGTGCCAGCATTGGTAGAATTATTTCCGGATGAAAACACCCCCGACAAGCCTCACCCCAGAATCTGGTTTCAACAAGATGGAGCACCTCCACATTTTGGCTGGCGTGTTCGGAGTTACCTCGACGAAATTTTCCCCGGGAGATGGATCGGACGAAGGGGAACAATTGAATGGCCTGCCCGTTCGCCAGATCTCACACCACTTGATTTTTTTCTATGGGGTCATGTGAAATCAAAGGTGTACACCAATAAGCCAAATAACTTGGATGATCTGAAACATCGTATCCGCGAGGAAATGCGAAATATTGGTGCAGAGACAATACGACGTGTCGTAGAAAGCGTGTACGTCCGTCTCGGCCAGTGTCAAATGGCCAATGGCGGACAATTTGAACACTTCCGTTGACATTTTTTTGGTGTCTTGTTTGACGACAATCCAAGATAAACCGCGGATTATAATTTATCTGATTTTTCAAAATAATTTTTGATTAGTTTTTCATTAGAAATAAAATTTTAATTTTTTGAAATTCGAAAGCATTTTTCTCCAAAAAATTGTTATGTAAGGTACCGAACTTTTTATACCGTTGCATGCACAATGGATACCTAACGACAAGGGGTAATAAATGTGGCGGGTTACCATTTGAAAAAACTAATGACGTCACGCCCGCGCGCAACCAGATGACGACAGAATTAAATTCATGATGTTATAAAGTGCACGGGATAAAAACAAAATCGACCTGTTTCAGGGTTTTTCCATCAAACCGAAGATAACAGAAATATTAATTTTGTTCCAGACTTTATCTACATCCTGTATATTGTAATATTTCATTGGTTATTACTGCTTACTTCACGAATTTACATCTGCGTATTTGAATTTTTGAATTTTGAGTCTTCTACCACGTTTCCTAGTCTCAGTGTTGATTTTACCTTACCCAAATTTTTTGATGATACGACGTTTTCAAAATATTCTTCGGTATGCAAATTAATTATATAATTGAGTCCTATGGAACCTCACTCTAAGTTTATTGACAAATTCATGGCAATTGTCAGATTGATACAAAGTGAAAATATCTAGTAAATTATATCTAACTTTTTCGGATTTTTTACTTAGAATAAGCTATCTCGTACATAATCTTTCTGCGTCACCTTGAAATTGCATATCAATTAAATCAACCTGAGAGCGGATAATTATTTGATTATCTAAATTGATCAAGAAACTCAGCCCGTCTTTCTTTCTGAACGTTTCACATGGATAGACACATGGATAAAACAGCTTTATCATTTTTTGTTGTAATATTTGCATATTTTTTGTCCGTGTGGGAGAGTAATCTATTTAGGGAATCGAGCCGGCAACGCTTGCTTATAAGCGTTTTGCAAGATCTTCCAGAATATTCTGTACTGAGGGGTTTACGCACATCGGCAGTCTAGCGCAATGCTTCTCAGCCTCCAATAAATCATCGCCCCCTTCAATAAAACCGTTATGTAGTATGGCACCTTTCACTTCGAAAAAATATATTGGGTTTATTTGGTAATTATATAATTTGTAAAAAATTAAGGATTTATATATTTGCAATACGCATTACACTTTGATATAAATAACAAAATTAAAAAAATATAAGTATTGAGATTTTAACAAATATAATAAAATACTAGCTAATCAAGAAAATGTCCTGAAGGGGGCAGAAAAAAGGCGAATATACTTAAGAGACCTCTGTACGGTTCAACAGCAATATCTCATTATCCAAAGAACCTGTACTAAATGTATTGTAACCGGAGCTTTTTTTTTATATTTCGTTTCGTGTAATGACAATTAGATATCAAAGTGGAACAGTAATCAGAATAATCAATGTCCCATTTAAGTCACCTTTTACCACCTTTTAAATAACTTCAAACAAATTTGCTCCGGTCAGATTATAAATTTATAAATAAACAACAAAAACATTTACATACACGAATGAAAAATAATATGCCTAACCTGTTTTCTTGGCGTTTCTGAAATGAGAATTTTGCCTTCTGCTGGGCAGTTGAACAATATGTAAAGAAATATAATTTATGACCGAGCAAAAAATTATTTTCAAACAATCCTGTGTTGGGAGAGCTATAAAAAGATTTCAATTGCTCGGAAAAGATATCTTTCGTTTTAAAATGTATCAGTGGCCGCCCGTGATTTTTTGGGACGGGAGGGCACCGGGGGGAGGGGTCTGAGTGCTTAATATCAAAAATTAAGTACAGACAAAAAAATAAACTCAATATGTTATTTAATAAATTTGTTTGAAAATAAAATCCATTCGCCGTTCCTTACACTTAGCAAAATGATTAATAACTAATTCAGAGAAGTTTGGTGTGTCATGAGTTTACCTTTATTATAAAATTCATCTAGAAATGTTTTGTTTGCTGTAAAATTGTAAAATTGTATTGAATATTTAAAAAATGTGTTCCTAGTTGCTTTAACAATATGTGGTACATCAAAAATATAAAATATTTTATGTTCTAAGTAAAAATATGGTGATTCTGGAATAACTTCTTTTTCTTTTGAATATTTACAAAAATTTGATCCGATATCAGATACTAGTGCTCGGACAGAAAGCCCAACTGCAAATAACTTTAGTATTGTTTTATCTACAGTCTCCTCTAAAACTTTACCACTACATGTGCTGTTGACTAATACATAACCAACTGGCTGTTTCCAATTCATATGAATGCCCTTAGCAAAGAGAACCATAGCACATTTTGCTGGTTTATATGTTGTTTGACCATTTATTTTGTGAAATCCTACAATTTCGTCTTTAGTTATATTATAAAATAAATTAGCTTTTAGTCACATTTCATCAATGCGTAGCATACATTCACGTGCTTCTGGTGTAAAATGAGCAGTTTTCATTTCAATTGCAGAATATACAAAATCAACACTCGTGGAGTTATATTCCAATTCTGTGTTAATCTTTGTAATGTTCTTACGCTTGCCAATTGAAGTATTTTACGTAAGTATTTATAAATTCTTGATCCCAAATAATAGATATTTAAAGCAAATTCTTTGTACTGTATGCGTATCTTGCAATATTCTTATTTTTATTAACTGCATTAAATTTAACAACAGTTGCCAGTTCATTTGATAAATATCTGCCACAAAGCCCTAGAAAATATTGTAAATTCTCCTGATTAGGATAGGATTTCATTTTAGATTTAGTAGCTATAACTCGATGCTGTTTTAGATATTTTCTCAGTCTTTCCCTTCTGGGTGTATGGGCAGAGAGATTTTTTTCTGTTTGAACCCCAACATAGAGTAGGAATTACCATGACTGCTAAAATACAATTAAAAAATTATACATTTCGTTAAAACAAATTAATTGTATGTTTGTAACTGAAAAGTTCTAAATTATTCTACTTTATACGAGATTAAATACATATGTGCGGAATTTTTGTTCAAAAATAACTTCGATTTCTTCAGTTAACAACTAAACGTATTTTATGTTTTGCTCATAAAATAATTTTGTATTGTAAATATTAATTGTCATACCTATAGGTGGTTCACTTTCTGCTAAATTTTGGGATCCAATATCACATGTGCTAGGACCATTCATAGTTTCCACACATCCTAAAATACATTTTCAAATTAGTATGCTTTTAAAATTTCAAATAATACTTAGTTCTTATAAAATAATATTTTATAATAAACATTTACCTTTAGATAGTTCCTTAACCAGTCAGATTTGAATTGGTTTCTTTTCATTATGATCATGGCTGTGAGAGATAACGATGTTCTCTAAAATTCTTATTTTCGAAGGAGGTTCCTTCACTATACAGGTCTACAAGGTTTCTAAAAGGTCTTTAAACAACTCTACCACGTATTTTTCGGACCAAAATAAACCGATTTAGCAAAACTTGGCTTAGTCAAAGTTGCTTAGTTTGTGCGCAATACGGTCCTGAAGTTGCAGTTGGAAAATTGTTTTTTTGTTATAAATTTGAAACGGCTGGAGAGATTGCGCTAAATTTTGTCACGTTTACATAGTTTTATGATTCAAGAAATTCTGTATCAAAATTGTGATAGTAATCAATCCATAGGCGGAGAACCTGCATTTATAAATATTAAAACATTTCCATTTTCTACGCCAATGGATAAAAACGAGTTTGTCTATAAAATTTAGATTAAGTGTCTTAAGTACAAGAAAAAAGGTACTCTTGGTAAGACTCGAAAAATTGCATCGTTTTCTCAAAAATCGCATTTTAAGATTTGAGAACATTAACTAGAGGACGGCAGCGCATACTGCCGTGTACACGTGTCTTAGACCGTTTAGACGTCTCTTTAAACTATGTACACGTCTTTTGACGTCGTTTTTGAATTGATAATTTTTTTTTGTAAAATGTTTTCTTTTTTAAAAAATACAGAACGGCCAATACCAGATAGGTTAAAACAAAAAGGCACTGGTTTACAAAAAAGATATTCTATTTATCTCGACAATTGATGCAAAAAATGCTATTCTTTTGATGTTTCTTTTTTGTTTTAAGAATTCCACTTGTGCCCTGCGTTTTGTAAAATACATATGTTTGTATTATATGGTTTACAAAAAAGATATTCTATTTATCTCGACAATTGATGCAAAAAATGCTATTTTTTTGATGTTTTTTTTTGTTTTAAGAATTCCACTTGTGCCCTGCGTTTTGTAAAATACATATGTTTGTATTATATGGTTTACAAAAAAGATATTCTATTTAGCTCGACAATTGATGCAAAAAATGCTATTTTTTTGATGTTTTCTTTTGTTTTAAGAATTCCACTTGTGCCCTGCGTTTTGTAAAATACATATGTTTGTATTATATGGTTTACAAAAAAGATATTCTATTTATCTCGACAATTGATGCAAAAAAACTATTTTTTTGATGTTTTTTTTTGTTTTAAGAATTCCACTTGTGCCCTGCGTTTTGTAAAATACATATGTTTGTATTTAGTTGTTATTGTTGGTTTCCATAGTTATGACTATTTGAATATTTGACAACGACTTTTCTGGATTTTCAAAAGTGTTTTCCATCATTACTTTTATTTTCGTTTTGTCATGGCTGTTCAATACACCAACGAAGAATATACCGATATGTTATTAGTATATGGATATTGTCAAGGCAATTGTGCCGAGAGTGTTAGAGTATATTCGGAACGGTTTCCAAATCGTCGTGTTCCAAGACATCCAACGTTTGCCGCAGTAGAGAGACGCCTTCGAGAAACCGGTCGCTAAGCTCCTGTAACAGCAAACTATGGTAGGCAGCGCTTTGTGAGGCAACCTGAAGTAGAAGAAGAAATTTTAGACCGTGTTCAAGAAGATCCGGAACTGAGCGTTAGACGAATAGCTAGAGAAATTGCAGTATCTAAAAATGTGGTCAATAGAGTAATTAGAGAATAATTATTACATCCATACCATAAGATTCGAGTTCAAGACCTCTTACTTCGCGCCTAAATTTTTGCCGGTTTATTGAACATAAAAGAGCTAGAAATTTAAACTTTTGCAAAAAAATCTTATTTACCGACGAAGCTTGTTTTACAAGAAGAGGGATAACGAACTTTCATAATGAACATGTTTATGCAGAGGAAAATCCACATGCCATTAAAATTAACCATTTTCAACATGAATTTAAAATGAATGTATGGGCTGGAATAATCGGAAATTTTATTATTGGACCTGTCAGACTACCGCAAAGATTAACTGGAGAAGCCTATCTGATTTTTTTACAACATACTCTTCCGGACTTGTTAGATGATATACCGCTAGATATTCGACGGAATATGTGGTTTATGCACGATGGTGCACCACCACATTTTTCGATGAACGTACGACACTACTTAAACCATCACTTTCCAAATAGGTGGATCGGTAGAGGTGATGACGCTCCTGTACAATGGGCACCTCGAAGTCCAGATCTGAATCCTCTGGATTATTTTTTTTGGGGACACCAGAAATCCATTGTTTACAATACACCTGTAAATAATGAAGAAGAATTGTGGCAACGTATTCAAGAAGCAACCAATAATCTCAGAGGTGATGTAGAAGTTTTGCAAAGAGTTCAATTTAATTTCCTCCGGCGAATAGATCTTTGTATTCACGAAAATGGTAGACATTTTGAACACCTTTTATAATATCTTTTTTTTTTTTTTTTAAAAATCATTGTTTCATTTTCATTATTTCATTGTTTAATTGTTAATAATTCTCTGTTGTCCACCAACCAGAACACAATTGGAATTTATATGAAAAAACATTATTAAAAAAATAGCATCTTTGTATTAATTGACGAAATAAACAGAATATCTTTTTTATTAACTAGTGCCTATTTGTTTTGACCTATTTGGTATTGGTCGTTCCGTATTTATTAAAAAAAAACATATTATAAAAAAATTGTTAACAATTCTTAAAATGCGATTTTTGAGAAAACGATGCAATTTTTCGAGTCTTACCAAGAGTACCTTTTTCTTGTACTTAAGACACTTAATCTAAAATTTTATAGACAAACTCTTTTTTATCCATTGGCGTAGAAAATGGAAATGTTTTAATATTTATAAACGCAGGTTCTCCGCCTATGGATTGATTACTATCACAATTTTGATACAGAATTTCTTGACTCATAAAACTATGTAAACGTGACAAAATTTAGCGCAATCGCTCCAGCCGTTTCAAATTTATAACAAAAAGACAAATTTCCAACTGCAACTTCAGGACCGTATTGCGCACAAACTAAGCAACTGTGACTAAGCCAAGTTTTGCTAAATCGGTTTATTTTGGTCCGAAAAATACGTGGTAGAGTTGTTTAAAGACCTTTTAGAGACACCTTGTATAAAAAGTTTCATTCTCTACAAAGATGAATTATTACAAATTATCTGTTAATCAATAGCTAAAACTTACCGAGTTTCATCTTTAGGAAACGAAAAGAAATTGTAGAATATACTTTGTTGCTGAACATTTTTACAAGTAAAAATACATCTACGTACGCCGGATTTCTTCTATCGTATAGTTTCCATTATTTATATCAACAACAATTTAACTGGTACCTTTACATATTATTTTTTCGTAAATTATAAGTTATAAAATTAAGACAGGTTATATTTATACAAGTACACAACAAAAACAAAACACGCCATTTTGTTTGATTTTGCGCACAAATATTGGAATTATGCAAGTGAGGCTTTTGTCACTTCTGTTATTCTGTGATATTACATACTCTCATCCGGCATCACAGTGCAGTGCCCGATCGCTGACATATACCGCTCTCGCCCCGCGCCACTTTTTATCCACTCGATTTCTAATACAAATGGTGCATTCGCGTGAGATGCCCGGGAGCTTACGTCAGACTGTGATTTTTAAACGCGCTGAAGAGACGGACTGTTACTTCCGAAAAAATATCCCGAGCAGCAAAATCACAATTTTAGAGAAGAATAAAAGTATGTATTTGCTAATGTAGGACAAGTGTGCATATAGTGATTTTGCTGCTATTATTTGTCATAAAACAAATCAGAAAAATGACATACAAATTAGGTATTTATAATTAATTTATCTGTTAAAAGAAATTTGTCACGGGGGCAGTGCCCCGTTGCCCTCCCTGCAGCAGCTGCCACTGAAATGTATACCCCAAATACTCTTGATGTTATCGTAAATAAAAAACAGACAAAAATAGCACCTATTATTTTACAGATGTAGTTGCATAATAATAATGAATAAACATTAAACTTTAAATAATTTATAAATAATAATAAAACAATGAAATTCCAATCAATATATGACAAGTACAGTCAACTGTATTTTCTTTTGGACAAAAATATGCTAGAATATTTTATTTGATAAATCCTTAGTGGGGCATGTTACGGTCTTAAAACCAAAAAGTTGGACCCCCCCCTTAAGGGTTTTTGGTAATCCCAAAAAGTTTTTGAATGGATTTTCCATGTGAATGGTTCGTCGGACAAAAATTGTAGAGGGCAATATTATCTACAAATTATCTAATGTACTCCCTGCGTTGCAGCCAAAAATGACTTTTACTATTTTTCACGCCAACAAAATTTTTAGCGTTTGATGCAAATGTAAAGTTGCAGACAATGAAGTGGTCTGTGAAAGCGGTTCTAACATCTACCTTAATTTGTCGGAACGGAAGTAGAGAAACGATCGTTTCTAGGTTGGAACGTATCTTTTCTGGCTCTTTGAAAATGAGCGTTTCCTTTATTTGCGAAAAAAATTTCGGTGACAATGAACACTGTGCGTTGAAACCGTCGGACAGATCATATTCATGGCATTGTACGGTGGTGCCACTTGCAAGTACACACTGTCTCAACTTCGCTTCAAGGAATTCACCCTATCCGCGACCAAAAGTAAAGTGAATCTGTTTTATTTACCGCCCTTGCGCGATGCAATGGTTGAGGAATGGATCTCTTGGATTGGGGTTTTCTCGAACGTTGTTCCCATGGAATAGGTATGTGTTGATTTGGTTCTTCAATAATTTCCGGAGTAGGCAAAACCGAACTAACTGCAAAATTGTTTTTTAACATACCATACCACCAATAGAACCTTATCCCTTTCACTCCCGAAAAATAGTACATTGTAATAATATAATAATCAAAAATGACATTTCTTTCGTTTTGCAAACTCCCACAAAACAAAGTCATTTTTAATTCGAAAATATATTGCCATTGTTTTAGCCAAGGCATGGATGCGTTCCTACCTATTTTGGGCTTTCTCAGAATGCCGTACGCTTAGCAATAATTTCTTGTATAGATACGAAGTGCTGATATACTTGCGTGTGTGACTATTCCGTAATCCAAAAAATTGTTAATTACTCACTCTGTGAGATATCCCAGAAATTCGACAAATTCTTTATGATACACACACATGTCGATTTAGTTTCACTTTTGGGTGTGCAAAGTTGGTCCCTTTTTTCGAAAATCGGACATCTGACGGTTGTTCCAGGTTTGCTCTAAGTTGTTCCAAACTATTTCAAAAAATAACTGATTGATTGGAGAGTTACTTGTTGAAACTTCATTTTAATAATTAATAAGTAAAAAACACAAATTTTAGTTTCAAAAATATTTAATGTAGACACTACATATTGCTGTGATAGCATATATTTGTGGGTATAGTCATTTGTATATGCTATGTTCTAAATTTTTCTTTTTACACCAAAAACTTATAATTGGTTTTATATTTAATTCATATTGTTGAAGCATGTACCTAATAACTATTGTGGATTCTGGCAATGTATGTGGTTCCTTCTCCTTCACTGGTGGCCTTTCACTTACTTATAATAGGGACGAGGTAATAGTTTTGTTTAAAGAAGAAAACAGAATGTCTATTTAACATGATCATACACCTTTTATTTTTGTAATTTATAGATTCAAATAATTTTTATATACACCTTTATGCTCTAAACAAATACATAATTGAAAATGCTCATATCATTTATACCTAATGTCGGTTGTAATGTATGTAAATCTTTTATTTATTTATTTATGATGCTAAACAAAAAAAATAAATATTTATCCTGTAAATAAATAAATGTAAACTTTTATTGTACATTGATAGTGATATTTATCGATGTAATTATTTTTATATTGGCTTCAATTAATTGCCTTAGACAACCATTTGCACGTGTTGTATCTAGCTTTTAATCTTTGCCTTGTGAAACTTTTAATTAATTATTAACCTAACTTGAAAAAGATTAATGATGCTTAGACAATACCATGAAGAAAATGCTCATTCGCACGTAGTATCTCTTCAACTGTCCAACACCATTAGTCCTATTTTGTTGTAATTCCAACTTTATGAATTAAAAGAAAACCTTACAGGATAATATTTGCTTATCTATATTGTCCAACATTACATTGATTAATCATTTGCACGTAAAAACCAATGTCTGTCTAACAACTTAGATAACTTCTTTTCAAAAAAAAAACTTACTTGCTATAAATATTTCATCAAAATGTTCATTTTGAATGTCCATATTGAACGTTTCAAGTGAATTTAAATATATATTAATAAAAGAAAAATTATTATGAATAAACGTGATAAAGAAATAATGAAAACTACTATTCTACAATGTAACAATTATTTTTTTAGAGCGTCTTATTCTTTCGGAGTCGAAATCAGAAGTCCCTTCTTGTCGAATCTTGTTTCTTATTTATAGCGGCAAAAAAACTCTACGTTGACTATTGCGCCCTCTAGTCCATATTTTAGGTTGGCATTGGAATATACGTTCCAGTGAAATCGCTGCCCACATGTTGCCGTCTTGATACACACACACATACACATATTGTTCTGACAGTTCTTTATTTACCAAACGTCATTACAAATTGTTTTTCCAATTCAAAAGTCTTTTCACTGCCTCGCACAGCATTTCCGACGGTAGGTTTATTCTTGTTGTTAATACCATCCTTCTTTGTATTCATCAATGAACCTATTGCCTTGTTCATTGTTCAATACATATTTTTTCTTTCCATTTATTAATGTCAATTTCACTTTTCTTGTAGCTAGATTGCGATTTGGTAAGATGGGAAACACGTTGGAGATAACGATTATTTTTCTTCCCGCACTGCCTGCACCTGGAAGACACGCTTGTTTGTCTACTGCAACTCTGTTTTCTATCCATGATCTTTCCATCGGTAATATGTCTATCTGCAATAAACTTTACACAAGTTTTATATTTTGTTGTCTTTTGTAGGTCATGAAACTGTACACGTCTGTTTCCAGTCTCTGAAGCATTGTGTTACAAACAAATCATAAACACATACACTTTTTATTTATGCTATCAGCTACCTTTTTATACCAAATGTTATTGCTGATCGGGTTTACGTTTTACATATTTTTATATCCTTTTCTTAGTCTCTAGTTATAAGCTAAGGTAATTTTTATCTTTTAATATAATTTAGTTCTTAAACTCTTTCATAAAGTTTTATTGCTTTATGCATGTAAATCATAATGATTTATTCAGTCATATTTATGTTTTTTGCATATCGTATTTGATCTTTTTCATACAATTTTATTGCTTTTACATGACTAATTCTCTTGACTGATCCATCCATTTACATCACCCTTTCTCGATTATTTGCCTTCATTACCCTTTTTGACTTAAACAGCGGTCCATTATTTAGAATATTTAAAGCAATCTTTACGCATTGTATAAAATTAGGTTCTTTTTGATGATATGTAAACCATACATTTTGTGTATCCTTTCTACAAAAGAAATATATTGCTTATATTTATTTTGTCTTTTATTTCATATTTATTTAATAAATTTTTATTTTGTCTTTTGTTTCATATTTATTTAATAAATTTTATTTTGTATTTTCTTACTATTCACTTGAATAATAGTGACTTTTGAATTACTTGCTTGTATATTGACCATGTGTATGCAACTTTATATACATCCATGTAATTTTGTTGCATATTTTTACTCTTTCATATTTAAATACGATTTTTGTCATTTTTATTTTATTTCAAAACTTAAACTAATTCTTAAAGCTACTCTTATCATATAAACTTGCGAGATATCACGGCAATATGTTTCACCACACTGTGGCTTCATCAGGTGATGAAAATATACCATCATTTACCACATATTTTCATCACCTGATGAAGCCACAGTGTGGTGAAACATATGTAGTGTCTACATTAAATATTTTTGAAACTAAAATTTGTGTTTTTTACTTATTAATTATTTCAAAAAAATTGAAATTTGCCGAGAAATTGTAAAAAAACGACTTTTTCACCAAGACCCCCTTTTTTGAAAATTATAATTCTGACGATTGTTCGAGGCTTGTTTTAAATTGTTCCAAAGGTATTTCAAATAAAAAATCATAATTGGCTGAGTTAATAGGAAAGAACGATTTTACAAGGATTCCGCTACTTGTAAAATCTTGCACTTTTCGAACATTACAGTGTTGAACGAAGTTGTTGTATGATGCAGTTCTATAAACATACTCTACGAAAATTAAACAAAATCCGAAAGTCTGATATCAGGCGCGCTTGGTTATTTTATTTTGTGAACAAGACTAGCCACTTTTTCCTGCTTTTTTTCCCCGTAAATACAAACACATGTTGACATTTTTACCGTGTACGGCGCAAAAATCTAAATAACTATATCGGGATTAGATTATATCGTATCTTTCGTTTTCTGCACATCTGCTTCGTAAGAGATTTGTCTATAGTTCATAGGAAGCTGGACTACCTACATATATAGAAGAAAATGCGCTCTCTCTACACAAAGTTTGCACGAGCGTACAGATGCCTCCCGAGTATGAAAAGGAAGTGTACAAGCAGGTAAAGATATGTACAAGTGTTATCTTCATCAGCACATTAGGAAGAGGATTTAACTTCTGAATTGTGTTGTTTTTTAATTGTTTATAGTCAGCTACGACAGACCAAGAATGGAAAATAAAATTCTCTCAACATGTAACTACCTACACTACACTAGGAGCCCTTCTGGAAATTTTGTATATAAGGTAAGGTGGGGTAAGTGCAAAATCGGGTAAAGTGCAATCACAGATTACAATGACCCACTAAAATTAGACTTGATCTTTCTAGTGGATTTCAAACATTTTGGTGTCCTCTGGAATTTAGCAAAGCCGCCGTGCGCTTTGCTCGCTTCTTTACCGACAGGGTGGATTAATAGTTCTCAACAGCTGTTTTCAGTCAGTCGGAAAGTGGAACAGTGTGTCAGAAAAAAGCGTGTAACTGTGTTATATTGAAGTTAATTTTAACTAAATACGTGCAGAGACCATTATTCACCCTTGATTGAAATATGTAAGTATTGTATTTGATGAAATTCATACTTTTTACCCTTGTATTTATATGACTACATTTGCCCCGCCGTAAAGGCTGTTAGGGAAACTGCAATCAAGATGGTATGGGAAAGAGCAATCACCTGGCTTCACTTTCCCTCCAGCAAAAAATTGTATTTTGCTTATGTAAGTATATTCGATTTTAAATTACTGTGTCCATTAAATTCATGATGGTACGACATTATGTTCGCAAGACTGCTAGGGGCACACAATATACCCCGGAGACTCTTGAAATAGCAATTTCTGATGTTAAACGGGGTGCTACAACCGTAAGAAAAGCTGCGAAAGCTTATAACATCCCCTATAGTACCTTACAAAGTTACCTAAAAGGCAGACGTGGTAAAAAAAGTCAGACAGGTGGTCGTGCGCCGGCATTACCCTTAGAAGCAGAAATAAAATTGGCCGACTATTTGAAAATTATGGAGAAATGGGGGTTTGGGATGTCCCGAACAGAGGTAATGGATTGCGTGGAACAATATGTATTAGAAAAAAATGAAAAAACTCCATTTAAAAACAACAGGCCAGGGGAGGATTGGTTTTTGAATTTTAAACGAAGACACAACCTTTCTATAAAGAAGCCCCAATCTGTTGAATACTCAAGAAAGAAAATGACAGATCCTTTCATTGTGCAGTCTTATTTTGATTTACTTCATAGCACCCTACAAAGCTTGAATTTATTTCAGAAGCCGGCACAGATCTGGAACCTAGACGAAACATCTGTATGTACTGATCCTTCTAAAACTAAAATTGTGGGTGAAAAAGGGAAAGCCAGTTCCAGAACCACAGGTGGCTGTGGTAAAGAAAACATCACCTGTCTAAATGCAGTGAGTGCTTCAGGATGGAAAGCACCTCCATTGATAATTTTTAAAGGAATTAACGTGTGGAGCACATGGGTTCCTGACCCAACCAAAGGAGAAGAATCATACCCCGGTATGGTTTATGCCGCTAGTGCAAACGGTTGGATAACGTCGGAAATATTTCTGAATTACTTTCAGAGGTGTTTGATACCTGCATTAGGACCTGAACGCCCTAGTCTGTTAATATATGATGGACACGCTACACATCTTTCATCTGCTGTTGTAAATTTGGCTCAACGTGAAAACATAACAATATTAAAATTTCCCCCCCACACAAGTCACCTTTTGCAACCCTTAGATTTGTGTGTCTTTAAAGCTTTGAAAACACAATGGGATCAAAAATGTGCGCATGGCAGCGAAATCACTCTAGAAGGCGTATTCCCAAAAAGGAATTTGCTATATTGCTAGGATCAGTTTGGGCAAACGTTAAACCTGAGATTATTGTCAGTGGGTTTAGAAAAGCTGGAATTATGCCATTTAATAGAACTGCAGTGCCTAAAGAAAAATTTGATCCAGAAGCATGGAAACGCTGGGAATCGTTTCAAAAGGAGGAAATTAATGGTGAAGATGATTATGTTAACCACGATCGTGAAAACCAAGACAATCGTCTTTCATTTGAAAATATATTATTAGAAACTGTTAAACAAAGACCTGCATCCGCTTCAAATCAAAAGAGAAAAAGAATTGCCCAAGGGGCAGAAGTTATTACTGCCACGGAGGTAACTGTGGACAGTGAAGCGAAAATAAATATTAAAAACAACTCGAAAAGAACAGAATTTAAGATTGAAGATTTTATAGTGGTCGGATTTACTTAATGGGAAAGACACTGGCATCGAGTACTATTATATTGGAAAGATCTTGGAAATTGAACAAGAAAAAGAAAACTTTTATTGCAGTTTCATGAGGTTAAAAAGGCACAACAATGAATCACATTCGTATGTTTTTCCAGACAACAAAGATTTATCCATCATAGACAAAAATCAGATTGTTCAAGTTTTAGACACGCCTCCTATCCGACGTGGGCATTATTATTTTAAAGACATTTTTCAATAACTAACTTTTCAATTCATTTCCTAGTGTTTTTGTAATTTTCTTTTTAATTGCACTTCATTGTACACTGTACTCTTATCAAGTGTTAAATGGCGATTATATTAAAAGGAAAAAATCAGAAAAAAAATTACAGCTCTCTTTATGTGTTGAAGAATGTAATACTCTTGCCTCATAAATTTACACATATGCCTAAATGAGTTTTATAAGCCGTGATTGCACTTTCCCACTTTGGCTGGGAAAATGCAATCAATCACAGGCTTTAATAAAAAATTATCTAATATACGTTTGTTTTGTTTTGTAAACGAAATACGAGCAGAGGTCAGTTAAAGAATCTTATAAGGTATCGATTTGACCAAAGATCCGTTTTTGGAAGCGAAAACTTTACATATTATAATTAATTTATGTTGAACTATTGAAAATCATGGTCGCACTTCCCCCATCTTACCTTAATCATAGCATATATGCGGTCGTGATTGGTTTGTTGATTCCTTAAAGGTTAAAAAGTCACATAAAGCAGTAAATGGTTAGAGGCAAAAGTACGGCTGCAGAATATACATTGTTTGGTGAAAATACTTTTTCCAAGCTATGAGACTATAGTATAATTCGGCAGTTAAATCCTCTTGCTAATGTGCTGATGAAAATAACACTTGTGCATACCGTTTGTACGCTTCTTTTTAATACTGGGGGCCTTTTTGGTTAAGTATATTCACCTTTTTTCTTTCGCCTTTGGGGCATTATCTTCATTAGCTTCGATATATATGAATAAACTTACATTAGACGAAATCAAATTATCACTTGCTTGCAACTTATATTTTTTAATTTTTTTAATAAACTCTCTAGTGAGTTTACGACATATCCACAGTTTATTGGGTGTTATTTAGAAATCTTTCAGTTTTATGTAAACTGTTATCAGTAATTAAAAAACATCGCATTTATGAATATTATCATTACATGATATCTAGTGTTTGTAATACACTGAGTATATATTTTATTGCTTAGTATTTATAAAAAGATTTACCATGATAATTTTATATTCTATTGTTCTAAACTATAATAATTATTATTTAGTTAATTGACAGACATGTGTATACACAAAGAAATATTGATGGGTGAAAATGTTAAAATTAAACTATAATAATATTAGACCACAGTCCAGCGACCTTTTTTTTTTGATTACTAACAGGCTGAATTTTCGTGAGTTGCTTCGTTTTGACGAGACGCCCAACTTTTCCCTCTGCGAAAATTCTCGGTAGTAGTAGCTAATAAACTGCGCATGGGTCATATATGTCGATTGGGTGATTGTTCAAATTTTATTACTAACCGTTAGTATTTTAGTTAAATCTGGAGATAATTTGATAAGAAACACAAAAAAACATTTGTCCTACAAAATCGTTGGTTAGAACGAAATGTCCCCCACCCGCAACATGTGCAAATAACGAGGTCATAAAAAATTATTACTAACCAGCTGATTTTTTTACTATTGCTTAATAAATGTTTCTAAAATGAAATGTCCACATTGTCCTACAAATTGAATGGTATGTTTTTCCAGTCCTACGCTTCGAAATTGTCAGTCGCACGGTATGTAACCCTTTTCTTATTACTAACAGGAGGACAAAGATAACACATGATTGGTTGTTCTATTCTCTGGCCAAATAAAATAGTGCCCTACAAAAAAAATGGTATGTAACACTAGTCCGACAAAAATTATTTTAAATAACGAATTATTTTATAATTGCGGTTTTCAGAAATTAATATACTGTTATTACTTAAGCAGAATTCTGATATCTACTAAATTTTGCACATAGATTCAGATTATCAAGAAGTTTTCCCGTGATTTTAAACCCTAATATATAAATTTACATTCATTGCGAATTTTTGAATTTTTCACGCACTTTTATGTTTTCGCAAAACTTCGACTATAAAACCGAAAAATGTTCTTTATAGTTCTAATGTAATATTAATTTTAATGTTTAATTGTTTGTTTAATTTAAAAAGTAACATAATTTATTTGAAAACTTTCTGAAAAAAGTGGGAAAACTATAAAAAAAATGATCATGAAAATATCTTCTTTTAATAGAAAAAAAATACGCATACTTTTCATAATTGACCAAATCTTTTTTATTGTATAAAAAATAAAAACAAAATTGTTATTTTTGCGTATAAAAAAAATCAATCTTGATCACAATCATCTGTCGACCCTTCATCTTCGTCACTTGAAACATCATTCTCCTGCTCTATATCATCGTGGCAACTATCATTTTCATCCTTTATGTTATCTGACTCTGTATTAAAATTAAAAAAAAATTCATAATAATCAAGTGAAAAAGGGATTGAAAGGGTACCTTGGCAGTCCGAAGATAATTCTTCAAAAGATGGACTTTGAGGACCATCAAATCAATAATATTCGTATTTTCCATCAATTATCGTCCATCCATAATTTTCTGGTGTTTTTTCGGTGGGGTTGCGCATGTATGCATTACACCATACACTGCAGATGTATTGCGTTCTCTTGATTTGCTGCAACAATTCTTGTTTCGTTTGTGGTAAACTAGAGGCATCATATCCTACGATATTCTTTTTTAAAATTTCTTCATTTTCGTTACGGCATTTATAGTCTTTTTGAAACAATTCGTACTGTCCTTTATTAATGTCATTTTTCGTGTTTAATGCATATATCCTACACACATACTCTTCAATGATTTGGAATACCTCGCTCGATTTTGTTAATTCAGTACGTCCAGTTTGTAGGAGTTGCATAAAAGCTTCTTGAAATGTTGTGTTTTTTTAAAAATATTAAATGGCCTCTGTTTTCCTTTCCGATAGAAAGCAGGGTTATAATCGTTTCCCGTAAAAATATGGCATATAGCGAGAGAACAAGATAATTTTTCTCCAAGCTTGGCATAAATTTCACTGATGTTGCGAGAGAACAAGATAATTTTTCTCCAAGCTTGGCATAAATTTGATTGATGTTAAGGTACAATTTCTTTTTATCTGTACTTAAATTAATAATTACTTCAATTTTGTTTTCCAGGTATTTAAAATTCGCTAACATTATCACAGGGATATCAGAATCCGTACAATGTTAAGGTACAATTTCTTTTTATCTGTACTTAAATTAATAATTACTTCAATTTTGTTTTCCAGGTATTTAAAATTCGCTAACATTATCACAGGGATATCAGAATCCGTACAATGCACCTGCACACGATAATTGGCGTTAAACTGGCAAATATGGAAAACAATTTTGGTGTCAGCTTCTTCGTGATAACAAGAAAGATTATAGTCAATCGCTCTTTTTATTTTATTTTCACCACACACCTCATAACCATAGCACTGGTCGTAATTCAGTTTAACAGTCTTTCCTATAATTAACGTACCAAACTCATTACTTGTCCAATCTTCAATTAAAAATTCTACAAATTTTTCTTTGAAATTTGAGCTTGGTAATAATTGGCAGAACTCTGCAGGACCTTTATTTTCCACACAGTAAATTGCGTAAAAAACACTCCATAATCACTTTTATTTCATATGAATACATGATACAAAATCATAGCATTACGTCTATGTACGCTTATGGCCTAGACTAGCTGGAGCCAGTGCCCGCATGTTTCAAATTTAAGCGACAGTTTTTATTTTTTTTTATCAATATTTGCCACTTTTTTTGTAGGACTTAGTAAAGTCGTGTTCTACAGTTTATTCCCAAGAGAAAAAAAACAGAATTAGGTTGTTAGTAATGAGAAAAGTGTTACCGTGGATTTGACAATTTCGGAGCGTAGGACTGGAAAAACATACCATTCAATTTGTAGGACAATGTGGACATTTCATTTTAGAAACATTTATTAAGCAATAGTAAAAAAATCAGCTGGTTAGTAATCATTCTTTGTGACCTAGTTATTTGTACATGTTGCGGGTGGGGGACGCTTCGTTCAAACCAACGATTTTGTAGGACAAATGTTTTTTTGTGTTTCTTATGAAATTATCTCCAGATTTAACTGAAACACTAACGGTTAGTAATACAATTTGAACAATCACCCAATCGACATATATGACCCATGCGCAGTTTATTAGCTACCACTACCGCGAATTTTCGCAGAGGGAAAAGTTGGGCGTCTCGTCAAAACGAAGCAACTCACGAAAATTCAGCCTGTTACTAATCAAAAAAAGAAGGTCGCTGGACTGTGGTCTATATAGGCCATATACGAGTATATGATCGTATATTCCATGTTGGCAAATTTTTAATATGTACAAAAATAAAAGCACTAATTTGTTCATAAAGACACCGGATTTTATTATAACAAGAAGACAGGAAAATGTTAAATAGATCACCACAGTGTTATTCAGTAAGTATTAGACGTTCTTTTATGTTATAATAGAGGTTTTTTTTTACGATATTTAATTTGTTTCTGCTGTTACTGTGCCAATTTTATTAGTCATACTCAATGGCTTTGCCGTTACGAGTTTGTATTGACCTCATTCAGTGTTATTATGAAGGCAATAGACAATCAATACCCTGGTTTAAAACGCTATGGCTAGGGGCACGCGGGCGTGCCTCTTAGTTTGGAATTATAGGCACGTATCTGACGTCACTGCTGTTATGACGATATCATTTAACGTGCGCTGAAATCTGAAATTAGAGGCACGTGTATATAAAAACGGAAAATATGCATGTTCCAGTTTGTGGTGCGGATTTCTGTTGGTGTTAGTGAATTACTGCAGTTTATAACGATATAAACTATTAAATATGGACGGTCTACCAGGTAAACGCTATATTTTAATAATTTCTATTTATTAATATTTAAATCACTAAACAGAGCGTACTCCGATTTTGTATTATGCACACGTAATGCATAATACATAATCAAACCTTGAGGAATTGAGGTTAGGTAATAATTTATCCTGGCTGGATTTATGTGATAAACAACACTTCACGAGGTATCTTATGTCTCATTTTACTTTCTTATACGTAGTATAAGGAAGTATTGTGATGATGAAAATTTTCGACCTCGAGATTTTTGCAGATGTCTACGTTTTAAAGTCCCCTGATACCGAAAAAGTGGTTTTTAAAAAATGTCTGTGTGTCTGTCTGTGTGACTGTGTGCCTGTGTGTCTCTCTCTCTCTCTCTGTGTGTGTGCCCACGATAGCGGTCAAACCGCTGTAGATATCAATTCCAAATTTTGTATTTACGTGTATAATCTCCCTCTTGAGATGTGATTAGTTTTTCAGTAAAATCGGTATACCGGAAGTAGCAGTTTACTTCAGCGAAAAAATCGAATTTTGCCAATATTTCGTCAACTACTAAGTTTATACAAATTTATAAAGAATTCATATGTACTTAAAATTAAAATTGAGAATAATTTTATTTAAAAATTTTTTCGAAATTCCTACCGGAAGTAGGTCTTTTACTCTTATCGAAAATCAGTTTTTTGCGAATATTTCGCAAGTCATGCTTTTTAGACAAGTACGTTACGGGTATAAAACTATTTAAAACATAATTTTCAATATCTTTTGTATAAAAAGAATTTCAAAATTCTGACCGAAAGTGCCACTTTTACTCTTATCGAATAGCGAATTTTTGCAAATATGTCGTAAGTTATGCATTCTATATATATTTATCAAAAGTATAAAAGTATTTAAAACTGGATTTGCAATTTTTTTTGTAGATATGAAATTTCAAAATTCGGACTTGAAGTAGCACTTTTACTCTTAGCGAGTAGCACTTTTTTGATAACATCTTGCAAAGTATGCATTCTATAGAGATTTATTAAGAGAATAGAAGTACTTAGAATAGAATTTTGAATAAGTTTTGTAAAAGAAATTCTTAAAATTCTATAATTTGAAACGCTCATACGTATAAGAAAGTCGTGTGGTGGCCACACCTCATTTTTTACTTTTACTTTCTTATACGTAGTATAAGGAAGTATTGTGATGATGAAAATTTTCGACCTCGAGATTTTTGCAGATGTCCACGTTTTGAAGTCCCGTGATACCGAAAAAGTGGTTTTTAGAAAATGTCTGTGTGTCTGTGTGTGTGTCTGTGTGTGTGTGTGTGTGCCTGTGTGTGTGTGTGTGACCACGATAGCGGTCAAACCGCTGTAGATATCAATTCCAAATTTTGTATTTACGTATATAATCTCCCTCTTGAGATCTGATTAGTTTTTCAGTAAAATCGGTAGACCGGAAGTAGCAGTTTACTTCTGCGAAAAAAACGAATTTTGCCAATATTTCGTCAACTACTAAGTTTAAACAAAATTATAAAGAATTCATATATACTTAAAATTAAATTTGAGAATAATTTTATTTAAAAAGTTTTTCGAAATTCCTACCGGAAGTAGGTCTTTTACTCTTACCGAAAATCAGTTTTTTGCGAATATCTCGCAAGTGTTGCTTTCTAGGCAGGTAAATTACGAGTACAAAAGTATTTAGAACATACTTTTAAATATCTTTTGTATAAAAAAAATTCAAAATTTAGACCGGAAGTACCACTTTTACTCTTATCGAATAGCGATTTTTTCAAATATGTCGTACGTTACGCATTCTATATATATTTATCAAGAATACAAAAGTATTTAGAACTGGATTTGCAATATTTTTTGTATATATGAAATTTCAAAATTCGGACCGGAAGTAGCACTTTTACTCTTAGCGAGGGGCACTTTTTTGATAATATCTTGCAAAGTATGCATTCTATAGAGATTTATTAAGAGAATAGAAGTACTTAGAATAGGATTTTGAATAATTTTTGTATAAAAAATTCTTAAAATTCTATAATTTGAGACGTTCATACGTATAAGAAAGTCGCGTGGTGGTCACACCTCATTCTTTTCGAATATCTTGCAAAGGATGCATTCTATAGCGATTTATTAAGAGAATGAAAGTACTTAGAATAGGATTTTGAATAATTTTTGTATAAAAAAATTCTAAAAATTGTATAGTTTGAAATGCTCATACGTATAAGAAAGTCGTGTGGTGGCCACACCTCATTTTTTACTTTCTTATACGTAGTATAAGGAAGTATTGTGATGATGAAAATTTTCGACCTCGAGATTTTTGCAGATGTCCACGTTTTGAAGTCCCCTGATACCAAAAAAGTGGTTTTTAAAAAATTTCTGTGTGTCTGTCTGTCTGTCTGTCTGTCTGTCTGTCTGTGTGTGTGACCACGATAGCGGCCAAACCGCTGTAGATATCAATTCCAAATTTTGTATTTACGTGTTTAATCGCCCTCTTGAGATCTGATTAGTTTTTCAGTAAAATCGGTATACCGGAAGTAGCAGTTTACTTCGGCGAAAAAATCGAATTTTGCGAATATTTCGTCAACTACTAAGTTTAAACAAATTTATAAAGAATTCATATATACTTAAAATTAAAATTGAGAATAATTCTATTTAAAAAGTTTTTCGAAATTCCTACCGGAAGTAGGTCTTTTACTCTTATCGAAAATCAGTTTTTTGCGAATATTTCGCAAGTCATGCTTTTTAGACAAGTACGTTACGGGCATAAAAGTATTTAAAACATAATTTTCAATATCTTTTGTATAAAAAAAATTTCAAAATTCAGACCGGAAGTACTACTTTTACTCTTATCGAATAGCGATTTTTTGCAAATATGTCGTAAGTTATGCATTCTATATATATTTATCAAGAGTACAAAAGTATTTAGAACTGGATTTGCAATATTTTTTGTATATATTAAATTTCAAAATTCGGACCGGAAGTAGCACTTTTACTCTTAGCCAGGAGCACTTTTTTGATAATATCTTGCAAAGTATGCATTCTATAGCGATTTATTAAGCGAATGAAAGTACCTAGAAGAGGATTTTGAATAAGTTTTGTATAAAAAAATTCTTAAAATTGTATAGTTTGAAACGCTCATACTTATAAGAAAGTCGTGTGGTGGCCACACCTCATTTTTTATACGTAGTATAAGGAAGTATTGTGATGACGAAAATTTTCGACCTCGAGATTTTTGCAGATGGCCACGTTTTGAAGTCCTCTGATACCAAAAAAGTGGTTTTTAAAAAATGTGTGTGTGTGTGTGTGTGTGTGTGTGTGTGTGTGTGTGTGTGTGTGTGTGTGTGTGTGTGTGTGCATGCGTGCGCGCGTCTCTCTCTCTCTCTCTCTCTCTCTCTCTCTCTCTCTCTCTCTCTCTCTCTCTCTCTCTCTCTCTCTCTCTGTGTGTGTGTGTGTGTCTGTGTGTCTCTCTGTGTGACCACCATAGCGGTCAAACCGCTACAGATATCAATTCCAAATGTTGTATTTACGAATATAATCTCCCTCTTGGGAACTGATTAGATTTTGAGCATAATCGGCAGACCGGAAGTAGTAGTTTACTTCAGTGAAAAAATCGAAATTTGCAAATATTTCGTCAATTACTAAGTTTAAACAAATTTATAAAGAAATCATATGTACTTAGAATTAAGTTTGAAACAAATTGTCTTAAAAAAAGTTTTTCGAAATTCCAACCGGAAGTAGGTCTTTTACTCTTATCGAAAATCAGTTTTTTGCGAATATCTCGCAAGTCATGCTTTTTAGACAAGTACGTTATGAGTATAAAAGTATTTAGAACATACTTTTAAATATCTTTTGTATAAAAAAAATTCTTTTTTTATATAAGAAAATTTTAAAAATTCAGACCAGAAGTACCACTTTTACTCTTATCGAATAGCGATTTTTTGCAAATATGTCGTAAATTATGCATTCTATATATATTTATGAAGAGTACAAAAGTATTTAGAGTTGGATATGGAATATTTTTTGCATAAATGAAATTTCAAAATTCGGACCGGAAGTAACACTTTCATACGTATAAGAAAGTCGTGTGGTGGCCACACCTCATTTTTTTAGATAACATTATGAAAAAAAAGAATTAACCCTTGGTATCCCGTTTGGTTTCTACAATGAACTAAAGCAATATTTAGAAATCTATGAACAAGACAAAAAAACAAAAATTTTAGACGTACAATAAAGTCCTCTCTTAAATACATACAAAGACTGTCCTCTATAGAATTTTATGAACTTGAATATGCATGTATCCATATGGTGAAAGAACGTCCTAAAAGAGGAAATGGATTACGACAGACCATGTTACAATAGCTTTTAAATAACCGATAAAATTGTTTTGACTTGTTTAATAATTTTCAGCACGCTACGCTTAGGATGTAATGCGAATTTCAAACTACGTATTTGTCCAGAAGACCAATATTTAAAATTATATAGTTGTAATTTAGAACATACACAACATGAACTTTTGAATGTAAGCAGATACGTAGTTAATATTATGTATAAATATAAAATTAAAATAAAGTTTTATTTTCTAGAAAGTCTTTTGAAAATATGTATGCAAAATTATTTATGTTTGGACGCTAATAAGAAGAAGATACAGAATAAAATCTGTCTAGAAATTGGTAAAAAGACAAAAAACAGAATATTAAAGGAATATAATGACGGTATGTTTCAAATAAGAACATCAAAATGGAAATATAATAAATGTCACAACAGACAATTGCAAATGTCCTAATTTTTCTTCCATGATGTTGCCCTGTCGACATATCTTAGCCGTAAGAAGACATAAAAACATAACATTATTTGCCGAAAACTTGTGTCACATACGATGGACAAAAAATTATTATTTATCAAAACATAGAATTGGAACAACCAAGTCAGATATTGTGGCAAAACCAAAATATGTAGTAAGCGAAAAGCCTAAAGTGATGGCGTCAACTGAAAAATGAAAATCAGCCACTTTAATTACCAATTCTTTAATCAACTTAATTAGCATTTCCAGCAATAGTAAATTCAACTATCGGCAGAATAAACTAACGATTTGATGTACCTTTAATTTCAAATTTAGGCGCATGTTAAATGATATTGTCATAACTGCAGTGACGTCAGCCACGTGCCTATAATTCCAAATTAATCGGCACCTTCGCATGCCCCTAGCTATGGCGGGTTTAATATTAGAGCGGATGTCTACCCATATGTTTTTTAGGAACTACTGGGCCGGTTTACTTGAAGTTTTTTTAAAATGACTATTGGTGCGAGTCTAGGATGTGCGTCAAATTAGGGTTCACAGAACTAAAGCGGGGCTTGGCAAAGTGCCAAAAATTGCAAAATTTGCACAAAATGAAGGTGACCCTCTTTAAATAAATCGTCAGTTTTTTACGGTAGAAGGCTGGACTTTTGCATAGTTATATTACATGTCCTACAAATTACACTTATTCCGTTTTGAAATATCTTCATTAGAAGCGATTTTATTCGAATTTTTCGGAACAACAGTAGTGTAGAATCGCCTTTGATGCAATAAGGAATCGTCAATTTTTTAAATAGAAAATTGAAGCCACGGTACTTATTATTCTACGACTCAAGCTCTATCAGGACAATTTTTCCGTTTTTAAAAATGTTGTCTAGATCGCACTTTATTTAAATATTAAAGTTCAGACAATTTTAAAAAATTCGAGTTTTTTAAAACCTCATGCACTTTATGGCAGTTGGTTCTCTGTTGTAAATAAGAGGTGTCCAAAGGAACAACCTATAGATATTTCGACATTTGTTATATTGCATTTAAATTATTTATTTCAATGGTGCGACATTATATGCATTATACTGCTGACATTTGAGGTAAGGCTTTAATTGTCACAGAAAAGGTATGTACTAGCTAATGGAGTAAATGCTCCGAAGGGGGCAGAAAGAAAGGTGAATATACTTAAGCAAAAAGACCCAGAGTATGAAAAAGAAGCATACAAGCACAAAAATGTGTGTACGAGTGTTATTTTTATCAGCACATTAATATGAGAATTTAACTGGTGAATTGTGTCTCATAACTTGGAGAAAATGTTTTCACCAAACAATGTATGTTTCGCAACCTCACTCTTGCATTTAACCATTTTCAGCTGTATGTGATTTTGGAACCTTTAGGAATCAACAAGCCAGTAACGGCAGACTATGCTATGATATACATGCATAATTTACAGAACGGCTCTTAGTGTAGCTTTATTTTGCATTATTATCTCCCATAGCTGACTGATAAACAACAGAAGCATGACTAAAGGAACTACAGTTTCAACATTTTCCCCTAAACAAGCTCGGATGCGAAATATACATTGTTTGGAGAAAATATTTTTTCCAAGTTATGTGACTGTAGCATAATTCAGCAGTTCAATCCTCTTCTTAATGTGCTGATAAAAATAACACTTGTTTTTTGCTCATGTTAATTCACCATTTTTCTGCCCCCTTCCTCCACTTTCTTAACCTCAAAGTTTAAATAAAATGTGATCTAGACAACATTTTTAAAAACGAAAAAAACCTCTTGATAGAGCTTGAGTCGTAGAATAATTTAAAATCATGATTTCAATCTTTTATTTCAAAAATTGACGATGCGTTATTACTTGAAAACGGAAAAAATGTAATTTGTAGGACATGTAATATAGCTATGCAAAATTCCAGCTTTCTGCCGTGAAAATTGACGATTTGCTCGAGAACCTCACCGTCATTTTATGCAAATTTTGCGGTTTTTTGCACTTTGTCAAGCCCCACTTTGTTTTCGTGAACACTAATTTAACGCATATACTAGAATCGCCCCACTGGTCATTTAGAATAAAGTCAAGTAAATCGACCCAGTAGTTCCTGAGAAATATATCTTCTAATGTTAAAATAGGGTGTCAAGTATATTAGAGGTAGCGCTGCCGCTCTACCTCTGATCATTTTAGCATAGAATAAGTAGACCATAATAATATATTTAATTGTAAACTTTGAAAATAATCTATTAAACAATTTTTTGAGAAGTTTTTTATATTTTTAGATCTAGTTCAAGTAACGAATTTACCATAAATGGTTTTGTATCTGTCTTTTGATTTTATGTGAAATAAATTACTCAATGCAATATTGGCAGCTTTACGAATTTTGGGGGTTGTACCGGGTGGCCAACTAAGAATGGCCGCCGGCTATATCTCAGAAACCAGTAGTCATATTGCTTCCGGGTAAAAAAATTTCAAGTAAAAGTGCCCAAGAGAAAATGCTGGAAATTATTTTGGAGTTTGTAAAATGTCCGCAAGGGGGAGTAACAGTCAGGATGAATGTTTAAATTTAGAAATTCTTCATATTTTTACTAATTAAGGGGTATTGAAAATTTTTAAATTTTATTCCTTACACATTCTTTAATACTTTTAGTCTTGCACATTTTTCACTATCTAGTGAAATAAAGTGATGGGGGCAGTTCAAATGTTTTTTTGTATAAACTAGGATTACTCCCGTTTGGCCTAACCGATTTGAATAAGTTTGGTCTCATTTAAAAGAGCCTTATTTGCTCTATAAACTGAACTTGTGTTTTTGTATCTCAAACTTTTGCCGTCACCGGTAGATGGCGTTAACTGAAATGTAAGCAAATATTAGGCCTTTTTTCAAAAAAATTAAATACAATGATATGTGTCTTTTTACATAAGTTAATAAAGAATTAAAACCTCTACATTTTGGTAAAAAACCAAATTTGTATGTTTTTTAGAACAGGAAATATTGGCAAGAATAGATGATAATGCATGAATTCTTTTGTTTTAATTGTCTTCTTGTTTTAATTGTCTTCTTTTTATTATATACGTAACATAAAAATACGCCCTCGTGTATATAATAAATTCAGTAAAATTCTAACACGCAGACCAAATAATAAAATGTCACAAAAGCGGAAGAAATTTGAAAGGCATTCCTGTAACACCGATGCAAAATATATAAAAATATATTAAATAAAAAAAATTTATAACATTTCGTTAGTTCCTGTTTAAGAAACCAAAATTACATAAATTTAATTTTATGGAAACGTTCGAAAAACATGTATTTAAAATTTTCTTATTCTATGATTTACTATACTAACAATTAATACTAACACTATCAGAATAAAGCTAATATTAAACACTAAAATAACTACAATTACATTACTGTAAAGATTGGTTTGCAAAATTTTTAATGACGGCCTAATTGTTCAAAATGCCGCCCATCATTGTTAATGCAAGCCTGCAACTTTTGCCGCGTGGATAAAACAGAAGTTTCAATTTCCGCCTCCGATATGTTTCGTACTGCTGCTATAATTTTCTCCAGCATATTTTGTCTTGTTGTAGGCCGGTTTTCAAAAACAATGTCCTTAATTCTCCCCCAAATATAAAAATCTAGGATGTTGAGGTCTGGTGACCTGGCGGGCCAGGGAAATATACTACCCCGTCCAATCCACTTGCCAGGAAATGTCTGATCTGAGAAATCCCGGACGCTTGCCACAAAATGCACCGGGCACCCACCGTGCTGAAAAAACTTATCACGACGAATGTCCAGAGGGACATCTTCTGTTAGAAGGAGCAGCTCATTCATAAAAAAATTTAAATAAACGTCTCCAGTAAAATGTCGGTTAAAGAAAACGGGTCCAATAATTTTACCTCCTAGAATACCGCACCACACGTTTACCGACCAGCGGCCTTGATGCTAAACTTCCTGCATCCAACGCGGGTTTTTCCTGGACCAATAGTTCATATTGTGCAAGTTCACACCACCATTGCTACTAAATGTTGCCTCATCCGTCCATAGTACGCGAGAAAGAATTTCGGGGGTTTCCGCTATCATATTTAATAGCCATTGACAATAGTCAATCCGGCGATCGAAATCTTCAGCCGTTAAAGGTTGATGAAGAACGATGTAATAAGGATCATCCTGAAAATAATATGGCAAACGTGAACGAAACTGCGAGATCAAATTTATCCTAACTTGTTGGACACTGTTTAGGTAACTTACTATTATAAAGTATTACTGTGGTCTATACAGTGTGTATAAGCCAAATGGAATAAATTCATTATTTCGGTTACTGTACATAATTATAAAAAATCCCGAAACATGTCATATTTAATTTATAAATTAACATTCTTCAACGTGAAAATGCGATCCCTACCTTCAACCCCCTTCGAATGACAGGTACAACCCCCATTTTTTTAAATGGGAAATATAGGCTTGTGATATATCGTTGTAAAGGTCTCTTTATTCTCTATTCAAAAATGTTATAATTTTCATGTTTGTTGCAACAATTAAGATAGAATAAAATAAAATCATCTTGTTATCGAAATTCGCTACAATATACTTAAAAAATAAAAAAAATATTCATAATAAGAAAGTGAGTAAAAACCATACCAATGTGCTTTTTAGATGGTATCCATTAAAAATACTTTAAAAAGTTTCGGTGGCAACATTAGTTTGTTTAAAACGCCTTAGTAAATAGTTTTGTATTTAAAAGTTGTCATTTAAATTGACAGTTTGATAATTTTAGTTTGAATTTCGTAAAATACAATTCTGAGAAATGGTTAGATTAACGGAAATGCATAAAATAACAGTCATACAAATGATTGGTTACGGAGATAGAACCCGAACACAACAAGAAGTAACCCGCCTATTTCATGAGAAATTTCCTGATTTACCGCCTATATCTCAAGGAACAATAAGTAAGATAGAGAAGCAGTTTCGAGAGTTTGGTCATGTAAGGCAGATAAAAAAACCAGCTGCCAATGCAGTGAGTGATGAAATCAAAGTAGATGTGATGCTTGAGTTTATGGAAAACCCACATACATCGAGTAGACATGCATCCACAACATTAAATGTTAGCCATACATCGATAGTAAACATATTAAAAGAAAATAAAATGCATCCCTATAAAATGATATCTACTCAGGAGCTTATGGAAGACGATTTTGATAGAAGAACTTATTTTTGTGAGCTAATGATGGACATGCTGGATAACAATATTATCAATTTAGAAGACGTTATGTTTTCTGATGAGTGCACTTTTTCTCTTAGCGGTCATGCTAATCGGCAAAATTGCCGCTACTGGTCTACGGAAAATCCTCACTGGATGAGGGAAGAATACACACAATACCCAGTAAAAGTTAATGTTTGGGCAGGTATTGTTGGAAACCATATCATTGGTCCCTTTTTCATTGAGGGCAATTTGAATGGCGATCGTTATTTGGCACTACTTCAAAATGATGTCATTCCAACTTTGGCAAATTTATATCCTGATCCGGAAACCCTCAAATTCCAATGAATACGATATGGTTTCAGCAGGATGGAGCACCACCACATTACCAACGCAATGTCCGGCAGTACCTCGATGCAATATTACCCAATCGGTGGATAGGAAGGCGAGGATCGATAGAATGGCCAGCGCGATCACCTGATCTGACCTTACTTGATTTTTTTATGGGGATATTTGAAGAGCATTGTGTACAAAACTAAACCTTTGGATTTAAATGATTTAAGAGAACGAATAACGCTTGCGATTAGGTCGATCACACCTGATATGTTAAATAATGTTAGAAGACAGTTTTATTTAAGATTAGGATGTTGCCAAGACGTTCATGGTGAACATTTTGAACATCTACTTCATTGACATTCATATTTTTTTTTGGCGTTTTAAATTTTTCTTTACATTTTGCATTAAATTTTATTTTTTGAGTATATTGTAGCGAATTTCGATAACAACATGATTTTATTTTATTCTATCTTAATTGTTGCAACAAACATGAAAATTATAACATTTTTGAATAGAGAATAAAGAGACCTTTACAAAGATATATCACAAGCCTATATTTCCCATTTAAAAAAATGGGGGTTGTACCTGTCATTCGAAGGGGGTTGAAGGTAGGGATCGCATTTTCACGTTGAAGAATGTTAATTTATAAATTAAATATGACATGTTTCGGGATTTTTTATAAATATGTACAGTAACCGAAATAATGAATTTATTCCATTTGGCTTATACACACTGTATAAACGGTATCAGATAAAAATGGCTGTGACCGGTAAACAGACAATAAATAGGCAGATGGATGTATGAGTTAAACTTAAGGGAACCGAGTACGGAACGTTAAAAACAACTTTTATGCTTAATGCTTAAAGATATTAAAACAAACTGTAGGAGATATAGCAAAACTAACAAAGGCCTTACAAAAAAAATCTCGAAATAAAGTTTATTTTATTTTTAACTTAAATCTTTCAATATATTTTGGACCGTAGTTCTACAAATACCCAACTCTCTACTTGTGGTTTCGTTCACTACATGTGGATTAAATACAATATATTCTAATACTTTTATAGCATTTTCTTCGGTTCCGCCAGTAGGTTGCCTTCTATACACCGGAAGATTAATATTTCCGGTGGTCCTAAGCCTTTCCGCTAACCTACGAAAAACACTGCTCGCATAATGTATTCCAGGGAACTGCGTAGCATACACTCTGGAAGCAATTGTATAATTTCGAATGCATTCGAAATAGACACCAATCATATCGAATGCCTCTTCATTCGCTAACCGCATCTCAGTAAAAAAGAAGTCCTCCTAAACACAAAAACGGAATCAATCAAAAACTGACAATAATATTTATTATTTTCACAATTCGTCGTTTTAACACAGAGTTTGTTACGCTGTAAAATTTACTTTGGTTGTAGTTCTTGAAAGATTGTGTGCCTTTGTCTAAATACGTGGAATTTTGTATTAGTTCGTGACTTTTTGAGCGTACCCTGTACATTGTTTGTTTCACCGGCTACTAAGACTGCCTGCCGTATACCTGCGTGTGTACTAAACCTACCCTTGAGCCTTCAGAGCCTTAAATCACGTACCGCGAATTTGACAGATACATTTTGTGTAATATCGAGCAATTATACTCTTTTTTTTGTGGAAACCCCTGTATCTGAGTAACTAACTCTAATTATCTTAGCTCTAGCTTATTCTACCCTACCTGTAGTTTCGTATTTTCTGCATTTGCAATTACTTTTACGCCTTGCTTAAGTTTTTTTAAATATCTACTTATTTATTACGTCCGATCTCTACATAATGCATTTATTTGTGGCTTGGAAATGCTCCGAGGCGACGGCCAGGTTATTGTGTTAACTGTTTCACGTTTTTTTGCGTATTGCCAAACACAGTATCTCGAGCAGGCCGATTAGTATTGTTTTTTTTCCTTTTCCTTCGCAGTCGTCTCACTAAAATGTAAGGAGTATTAATTTAGGAAATGCTTGGTAGAGTGGGCATACTATTAATCGTTTGCCGATCACTTGTTGGCCTTTCTTCGTTATTCTAGGTATTAGGAAACTTCTGTGATTCTTCCTGGGACTTCCAGTAGGGGTTATGGACGTTAATATTCTGAAACATATAGTCAGATCGGTTTCCCTACCGTCTTCCGCAGCGTTTTGATATTAGAGCTTTGATATTTCGTTAATTACCTGCAGAAATTCTGTTCTTTCGCCTAATAAAATGGAAACTACGTGTGGAAGTTTGTTTTGTTTATTTCTGTCAAACGTGGTTACTACGTTGCCGTGTAATGGGTGTTACACACGGATTGCCAACGTCTAGCATGAAATTTCCTCTCGTACTGCCGACGATTAAAATTTTCTTCGTACAATTGTTGGGTGTTTCGCTTATTTCCTTTTCGCCTAAGTCATGTTCATGTTTGCGTTTAATTAAAGGTCACAGTGATAACCCCCTTTTCGGTCAAACTCAAACTCGTGTTTGTAATTTTATTTGAATGCTCCCGCTGTCCTTTTTGAGGTATTTTCGTGTCTTTATGTTTGGACAGCGTGAGATATGGAAGAGGTTCCCGCTTTTCGACGGCACTTGATAGTCACATCTTGTGTAAAGAACAGTGTGTGCAAATTGCTTTTCTTCCTTTAGTACTTATGTACATTATCCATGAGGATATCTTCGCGTATGCGGCTTAGATTGAAGAAAGCAGTAATTACCGTTACCTTAATTTTGGGTTATTAACGTGAATTTCTTTCGTCGTACCGTTATCTAAAAATTCACGTATGGCCACGTGTGTTGGTTTTTTGTTAATTTAAATTTTGCACCCTGAAGTGACTTGAAGGTCGTTTATCGTGGAATCTCCATTATTTTTCATAATTGGGGTAAGTGTTTGAAACTCTGTGTTAAATTTACGGGATTTTATCTTTGGTTCTTTTCTTCTCTAAATTTAATAGGATTCTTTTGATGGGCACAAAAGCCCTCAGAAACCGTTAGGATTCTTGTGCCGGGCGCAAAGGCCCTCCAAAGCCTTATTTCTGGTGGTATCGCCCCGCCTTTCCATCGAAGAGCGTGGGTTCTTCTTTTTTTTTGATGCTACAGAGGTTGCACCTTAACATCCAGGCCGCCTGTTGAAGAGGAATTTTTCCATCAAGGGAGTCACCGCCATTTTGGACTCTCGCAGCGTTCTTCCGGCGACCATTTTGCCAGTTGAGAGCAGCTAAGGTTGTAACTTTACTTCATATATATTTTACGTCTGATTATCGACGCCTTTACGTCTGAGTGCAAGACTTTATTTTGCCTAGATTTTGACCAAGAATTTTGAGTGGCTTAATAACTATCGCACCTCTTAGATAACTGCGGGGTCACAATTTATCCCTAATTAAATTACCGTTGTTACTTCTTGTTTTTTTATGTAATTCTCAGTTTAATTAATATATTTTGGGTATGTCACTACCGTAATTTTGTAGCCCTATATTGTGACGATTATTTAATTAAACCTAATTTTAGTAAATTCATTATTATATCACTATATCTTTTGGGAAGAAATTATTTAATTAGTTATATACCTAGTAATTTTCATTATCGTTAAGATTTTTGTGTGTCTCATAATGTGTTGAATTTTTAACTTAATTTTTGATATTAAATTTTGCAAGTTTGTTACTGTAAGTTAGCAACTTTTGTCGCTCACGATGAACAGTTAATTACCTGAGCTAGATAAAATCAAATCTGTACGAGCAATTTTGGTGCATGTTGCTCAGTGTTTTTTTTTGCTAATATAAAATTTCTTTTCTAATTTTACCTTTAATTATTTGACTTTGCTATTAAATATCCTTCATTTAATTTAATTTATTGCTTGTATTCATACCTGTTGTTGGTATTTAGCGGATTTTTCACAATTTTAGACTAAGTCTTTTATACTGAGATACTAATTTTCTTGCGTTTATAAATACATATTTACACTATTGTATTAACATTGCCGTTGTGGCGTGTTCTTGATATCACTTGTAGTTACATAATGTGAGGTGATGAAACGTTTCTGCTACCAACCATCTACTGCTGAAGCGCAGAGATTATAATTTAATTTTAGGACTTGTTGTTTTTTTGGAATTTCCATTAATATAACCTAACGCTTTGTGATCAAATTTATCAAACGGTCTAGCTTCTTTTCTTTTTTTATTCAAGTTAACTTTTCATTCAACGCTTGTTTTTTTATATTACCTAACTTCACAATTTAATTTTTCTTTATTTAAAAAAAAACCCATTCAACACATCAAAATTTAAATATATTTTGTTACATTACGTACTACCTTTTCTTTTATTTCTTTTACCTCTGCATATCTCAAACTTTATTGTGACTAGCACGTACATAAGATTAGGTGCTACGAATATACAGGGAGTCCAATAGGTAACCCGCTGGAGGGACACAGCCAGTGGTAGCTCAAAGGAGGCGCAGGTAGGTTATCTGTAGGATAACATAGTGTCCTGGTGCCCGGACAACGTCGCTAGCGTCGTTGCCGACCGACGCTCTACTTTAGGTGTTCTTATTTTCCTGAACCGTCACGCCGTCTGCGACAGAGTTAGCTCGGCCCTGCGTTTTCCAGTATAACATCCCCTATTGCGATTCTCCGTTTCATTCCCTACTTCGGCCCGTTATCTTAATGCGACGTAGATCCGGTAGCAAGTTATTGTTTTATTTTTTCATAGCTTACTTTTTTATTGTCAATGGTATATCTTTTGGATTAAAATAAGTATTAAAAATAATCTTGCTTTATTAAACAGGGTCTTTCAAAAATTTTTTTTCTTGATAATAATAATATATTAGATAATAATAATATATGTAGCTCAAAATGGTTAGCTTCATAAAAAAAGGCCAGTAAAAGAGGAGAATTTATGAATTTTGATCTATTTTTGTCAATATCTCCTGTTCTAAAAAAACATACAAATTTGGTTTTTTTACCGAAATGTAGAGGATTTAATTCTTTATTCGATTATGTAAAAAGAAACATATCATTGTATTTAACTATTTTGAAAAAAAGCCTAATATTTGCTTACATTTCAGTTAACGCCATCTACCGGTGGCAGCAAAAGTCCAAGATACAAAAACACAAGTTCAGTTTGTAGAGCAAATAAGGCTCTTTTAAATGAGACCAAACTTATTCAAATCGGTAAGGCCAACCGGGAGTAATCCTAGTTTATTTAAAAAAACATTTGAACTGCCCCCACTACTTTATGTCACTAGATAGTAAAAAATGTGCAAGACTAAAAGTGTTAAAGAACGTGCAGGGAATAAAATTTAAAAATTTTCAATACCCCTTAATTAGTAAAAATATGAAGAAATTCTAAATTTTAACATTGATCCTGACTGTTACGCCTCCTTGCGGACATTTTACAAACTCCAAAATAATTTCCAGCATTTTCTCTTGGGCACTTTTACTTGAAATTTTTTTACCCGGGAGCAATATGACTACTGGTTTCTGAGATATAGCCGGCGGCCATTCTTAGTTGGCCACCCGGTACAATGCATTTATTCACCAGAATGCATGTTTTAGTGGAGGTTTTATTTTATACTAAATTTTTTGAATTTTAAACTAAATAACAAATAATCAGTACTGCCAACACAAAATTTTTGAATTAATACGAACAGATTTGCAATGTGTCATAAATAAACACGTACATCAAGAGAAATAAGTAGCCGTACACTTCGGGGAGATATAAGGTGGAATGGGCGTGTTTATTATACATTAGTGTATGGCGAACATGCCCATACCACTTTATATCTCAGCGAAGTGTACGGTTACTTATTTCTCTTGGTGTACGTATTATTAACGTTATTAAAGTATTCGTACAAAAAATATTATACAATCTTCATGCTTGAAATATTTCGCTAATTTGTCTCTATAAACTGCCCAGTCATTAGCGAAACAAGTTTTATCGCACTTGGTTCGTAAATAACTATTAAATAGTAAATTGCGTTTATTATTGTTATCAAAATTAATAAAACAAATAACAGTATTATATTGTCTACATTAATAATGATTAAAATAGTTCTCTATTTTACATAAACTTTGATAAATAACTAAGAATTTCCCTTTCTTACAATGTTTACACAATATATTTCTATTATAATTATAATATGACATGTCGGCAATGATTTGCGTTTGTATTTATTAGCATTATATCTTTTGTTTTTTTTAATGTCTGTATTCTCGCCACACTTTATTACTTAGTACGCGTGGAAAGATGTATCACGATAAGTTTATACTCTATTGTTCTAAACCATTTTAGAATTAGTTTATCAATACCATCCTTGTAAACACAAGTGACAAAATCTTATTTGATCTGAAACAGTGTCTTGAAAAATGTGGAACGTAAAATGGATATCAATTGTTGTATTAGTACTGTTAGTAATATTGTCTGTAATTGTTATTACCACAAGTGTTTTGCTTACTAGAAGAACTGGTTTGCAAATGTCTATAATTCACCTAAATGATTTTCACGCGAGGTAAGTTCAATTAAATATTATTATTTGTATGAATCATTACAATTTATTGTCTGTATTGTTGTGCCTTGCTCTTAGTATAACCATGAATATTTACTGCAGTACCTAAATAATGACTAAGTGTTTATTTAAGAAATATGATTAATTAAAATGGCCCATCACTTTTATGTTTTATAAAACGAATTATTACGTACGCTATCTGAAATTAAATGCTCATATTTCCATGGTATATAGTAGAAATCGTAACATTTGCACCGTGAGAATAATATTTATACTGTAATTACTTAGTTTTGTGGAATATAATTATTTTCTGAGTTAGGCATTTTACAATAATTTTCATAAATTTCTTGTCCTTAATTACTTTTGGAATTGTATCAGAGGTAGCGCGGTAGGTAGAGTATAAACTTATCGCGATACTTGATACCCTCGTTTAACATTAGAGCGGGTGTCTACCCATACTCAGGAACTACTGGGCCGTTTTTCTTGATTTTTCTTTAATGACCGATGGGGCAAGTCTAGGATCTTCTTCTTCTTCCACTTCTCTCTCTATTCTAGGCAAATTGCCTGTTCAAACTTTGCAGCGTGCCTTCAGTTCAATCAATTACAAGATTGTCACTCCATCTCTTTCGCGCCCCCCCTCCCCCAATACTTTTTCACCTCATTGGTGATTTGTCTCGTGCTATCCTTACTATTCTTCCTTCGTCCATTCGACCTATGTGTTCGTCCCACTCGTGCTGCCTGCCCAGAACCCACTCATTTACACTCTTCACCCCGCATGTTCGCCTTATGTCTTCGCTACTCTCTCTGTCTGGTAGCGTTTTCCCAGTAATTTTCCTTAGAATCCTCATCTCGCTTGTTTCTAGGAGCCTTTTTGTTTTTGTTTTGTCCGGTCGGGTCTCTGCTGTATAGGTCATTATGGGTCTGATGACAGTTTTGTATATTCTTGATTTGACCTCTATATATTTGTTTTTCCATTTAGTGTCGTTGAGACATCTCGCTACTTTTAGTGCTTTTGTTGTCTGCTGTCGGACCTCTGTGTCAATGTCAGCGTATCCAACAAGTCTAGAATGTGCGTTAAATTAAGGTTCACGAAACCAAAGCGGGGCTTGGCAAAGTGCCAAAAACTGCAAAATTTGCATAAAATGAAGGTGGCCCTGTTGAGCAAATCGTCAATTTTTACGGTAGAAGGCTGGAATTTAGCATAGTTGTATTACAACATGTCCTACGAATTACACTTTCTCCGTTTTGAAAAAACCTTCATTAGTAGCGATTTTATTCAAAATTTTCGGAACGTCAGTAGTGTAAAATCGTCTTTGATGCAATAAGGTATCGTCAATTTTTGAAATAGATAGTTGAAGTTATGATACTAATTATTCTGCACTGAAATTCTATCAGGAAATTTTTTCCGTTTTTAAAAATCTCGTCTAGATTAGATTTTTATTTAAACATTAAGGTTCACGCACATTTCAACAATTTGAATTTTTTAGACCTCATGCAATTTGTGGCAGTTGCTTCAATTCCGACTGACGTAATTTATTTTATTTTTATTTAACATTCTCTGTTGTAAATAATGGGTGTCCAAGGAACAACTTAAGGACATTTCGGTATTTGTTATATTAATTATTGGATTTAAATTATTCATTGCAATGGTACGACATTATTTGCATTATATTGATGTCATTTGAGGTAAGGCTTTAATTGCCACTGAAAAGGTGTGTTCTAGCTAATGGAGAAAATGCCCCGAAGAGGGCAGAAAAAAGGTGAATATACTTAAGTAAAAGGGCCCCCTCTATGAAAAACAACTGTACAAGCACATCAAGTGTTATTTTCATCAGCACAATAAGAAGAGGATTTATATGCTGAATGCTATAGTCTCATAACTTGGAAACAATATTTTCACCAAACAATGTACATTCCGCAGCCTGGCTTGAGCGTCTAACCTTTTCCAGCTTTATATGACTTTTCAACCTTTAAGGTATCAACAAACTAGTCACGGCAGACTATGCTGTGATATACATACAAAATTTATAGTAACAAAAGGATACAAAAATTGATATCTAATTTATCCCCGCTTATAACATGAAAGTAAGTAAAATAACCTATTATTATACCTAAACATAAATAAAAAAATATATTGACCAAGTAATATAAACGAAAAAAATATATATTTAAAACGAAAATGAATAGTGTAAACACATGGATGATAAAACTAACATCAAGCAGTAAATAAATACTGTGACTTACATATATACATTTATACGTAAAACGTATATGCATATATGAATGTGTTTGAGATACACACATACATTAAGTGCCATTGCCGACAATCGAACGCACAGACACCGGCGTTTCGACCTTTGAGGTCTCGTCAGTGTGCGTGGAGACTGTCGACAATAGCTTTAAGACTTAAAAATATATGTAAGTCACAGTATTTATTTACTGCTTGATGTTAGTTTTAACATCCATGTGTTTACACTATTCATTTTCGCTTTGATAGGTGACGCCACATAAGGCTCTATTACACGAGATACACTATTAACATACAGGCCTCTGTATAGCAGAACATGCCGTCAGAAGCCATCGCTTTTTCTGTGTCATCTTTTGGGTGTTAGATGTCGCTGTGATACTCTCACTGCATTTAACACGCAAAAATGACATAAGCAGCTTTTTAAGTCTTGAAGCCATTGTCGACAGTCTCCACGCACACTGACGAGACCTCAAAGGTTGAAACACCGGTGTCTGTGCGTTCGATTGTCGGCAATGGCACTTAAGTAGTAGAGTAGAGTAGACATAGAGCCGAGCATCGGTTTACTGTGCAACGACTCGCAAACAAATTGTTTACTTATTAGTTAATAACCTTAATCTTTGGAAAATGCCGCCAGATTTACGTTCGAACGGTGATAAGAGTGATAAAATAATTGAATATTTAAAAAGTGTGGAGTTTGAAGTCCTTATAAGAAATATTGTAAATGCCGAAGTTACAGTTTTAAATAAGAAAATAATTGAACTGAAAACAGAAGTTGAGGTTTTAAGACAATCTAACATTGATTTAGTCAAATTATTTGATAATAATCCTGTATTTAAAATACCTATAATGGATAAAACGAAATCGATTACTCCAATAAATAAAGTGCAACATTCCTTCGCCGAAAAAGTATCATCTAAAAAACGGGTCGAGGTCGCGGACACAAAACCAACGGAGACTAGAAAAAGTAAGCAAAACAAGCCAGAAGAGGATGCCAGTCGAACAAATATTAATACAAATATTGTAAATTCTATACAGGGTACGAGCGATAATGGAAATGAGCAAGATAAATGTTCCGACGGTGAATATACACTCGTACAGCGACGGCAAAAGAACAGAAGGAGAATTAACGCCTCTCTTGGTACAGCTACTAATATTAGATTAAAAGGCACTGTGCATTACGCGCATCTTCATATCTTTGGATTTGATCCAAATACTACAACAGCGGATGTTGAGACTCATTTAAAAGATAATGACTTCTCTCACGTTAAGTGCATGAAGCTGAACGCGAAACGGCCGGACGAATACCCATCGTTTAAAGTGTCAGTAGCTTTCGAAATGCTGGAAAAGACGAAGAATCCTGAGCTATGGCCTTCGGGAACAAGAATTAGCCGTTTTTTAGAGAGGATTACGAAGAACCCAAATCAGGTAAACTGACTACATCCAACAATAATAACTCCAGCTGTGTCAATCTCAGACTTCTTTACCAAAATGTTCGTGGTTTACGATCCAAACTTCATACAATAAAAATGCATACTGACTCATTGGATGCTGACGCTGTATTCCTTATAGAAACGTGGCTTACCTCTGAAATAAATGATGCTGAAGTTTTCAGTCCTTCTTATCTGGTTTGCAGATCTGATAGGCGACTGAGGAGCGTTGGTTTATCTACTGGTGGGGGTGTGCTGTCAGCATTTTCCAACCGTTTGTCTATAAAGCCAGTTGATATTTCTTCTATTTCATCTTTAGTGCCAATTATTGACGTTAATATTTCACAGTGCGAGTTTTTGACCCACAGAGTTCTCTTTGTTAATATTTATATCCCCCCCAGTATCTCTTGTGATGACTATGAGATCTTCACGGACTGTCTGACACTTAAGCTCTTGAACAAACACGTTTTTATTTGTGGCGATTTTAATTGCCCATCATTCAATTCAGCTAATAAAAATTCTGACCGAAAGTTTCAATCACTTTCGCATTTGATTTCATCTTTGAATCTACGTCAACTCAACCACGTTACCAATGCTCGTGGCAGGTTGTTGGATCTAATTTTTACAAATCTTGACGTTCAAATTGAACTTGTGCATGATGCTTCTCCTTTGATCTCTGAGGATTTATACCACCCGGCACTTGATATAACTTTTAAGTGTATGTCGGGTTCTTCAAGTATGAATTTTCCTTCGAATGCAAACTACAGATATAATTTTCGTCGGGCGAACTTTCTAAAATTATATAATGAAATTACCTGTGCAGAATGGATGTTCCTTGAGTCTTATACAGATGTAAATGTAGCTGTTTCGGCGTTTTACGCTAAATTGTATTCCATCATAGATGATACTGTGCCGAAGTTTCGGTCTTCTAAACGTCACTTTCCATCGTGGTATAACGCCTCGATCAAGCAACTTATTAGGACAAAAGAATACTACTTCAAGAAATGGAAAAGAAGCGGGCGTCCATCAGATCGAAATGAATTTGATAAACTAAGATCCAAAGTCAAATATGAAGTGTCCACAGCTTACAACAACTATCAAACTTATATAGAATCTCAAATCACGGCAGATCCTGCGATTTTTTGGAGATTCGTTAGGAGTAAGAGTGGCAGCACGAGAATTCCAGGGTATATGTCGTACAACAATGATGAGTGTCGTACTCCTCAATCTATAGTTGATGCTTTTGCTAGTGCATTTTCCAACGTCTTCCAACCCAGTTCAACTTTTTATTCGCCAGATGGCTGTAGTATGCACTCTATTTCAATCTGCTCCGTCACCAATGATGATGTGTTACGTTCTATTAAGAAACTCAAACCCAATCTAACAGCTGGACATGATGGTTTACCTAGTTTCTTTGTGCGGGACTGCGGGTCTGTGCTAAGTGAACCATTAAAAATTCTGTTTAATTTGATTATTAAAACTAGTTCTTTTCCTGACGTTTGGAAAATTAGTAGAATTATGCCAGTTTACAAAAAGGGTAACCGTTGTGATATCACTAATTATAGACCCATTAGTATTTTAAGTAATTTTGCCAAGTTGTTTGAGTTTGTCATATATCAGCAGATAATTTTTGAATCTAAATTGTTACTTTCACCCCGACAACACGGCTTTGTGCCTGCGCGATCTACCATCACTAATCTAGCCGAAATAACACAGTATATTAGCAAAGCTTTGGATCAACGCCTTCAAGTTGACGTCATTTACACTGACTTTGCTAAAGCCTTTGATAGCATTGATCATTCGTTGCTTCTCCAAAAACTTGATGCCTTCGGTTTTTCGATTGGCTTGCTCAAGCTCTTGTCTTCATACCTTTGTCATCGGTCCTGTTACGTATGCTACAACGGATTCCGTTCTGGTCACTTTACACCGACATCAGGTGTTCCCCAGGGATCCAACCTTGGTCCCTTGCTATTCAATATATTCATTAATGACCTCTTAAATTCTCTGAATTGCTCTGTCCTGGCATATGCCGATGACTTGAAGATCTTTATGGAGATTGGAAGTGTTGAAAACTGTCACTTACTTCAGGACAATTTGCAGACAGTTAATGATTGGTGCCTCCAAAATAAAATTTTCTTAAATGTAGAAAAATGCGCAATAGTAACGTACACTAAAGTCGCGAACCCTATCTTCTTTGATTACCATGTAGATCAAATTGCAATACCCAGGCATGCGCGGTTCAAGGATTTAGGAGTCCTGTTCGACTCCGCTCTCCGCTTTACGGACCATATTTATTCAATTTGCAGTGCGGCTACTAAATCATTGGGCTTCCTTATCCGTTCTTGCAGGGGTTTCAGTGGTTTACTGGCTGTAAGGTCATTATATTACGCCTTCGTTCGGAGTACACTGGAGTATGGTGCTATCATTTGGTATCCGCACTATTTATACCAAGAATTAATCTTGGAGCGGGTGCAAAGACGTTTCCTGAAATTTATTACTTTCAGAATTGATGGCGCTTATCCTCCTAGGGGCGTCGATTACGTTGCTCTTCTAGAAAGACATTCCTTCCAGTCTTTATCTGACAGAAGAAGGATCAGTAGTGCCAACTTTCTTTTTAATTTAATTAACAACAAAATAGACTCATCTGCCTTGCTCTCGCAAGTTGACTTTGCTATTCACTCGCATTTGACGCGATCTTCTGAGTCTTTCGTTTTACCTAGGCGTAGAACAAACATTCTTTGTAAAGCACCTCTGACGCACATGATGACTAATATTATGGGTGTTTGTCCGGATCCGTTCAGGTAGCTGTGCGGTTGGGTTGCAAGATTTACTGCACTATGACTGATTAATGACAGACTCTCTTTTTGTTATTGTGTTTTTCAGCGCATTTGTTATTCTTTTTTATTTATTTATTTTATGTTTTTCATTTCTACATTGTATAGAGCAGCTGCTACGAATTATTTTGTATAATTGTCCTGTAAATGGAGTACTCTGTTGGTCAATAAATACATATTATTATTATTATTATTATTATTATTATTATTAATGTATGTGCGTGCGTATCTCAAACACATGCATATATGCATATACGTTTTACGTATAAATGTATATATGTAAGTCACAGTATTTATATTTATTTAAATCAGAAAGTACAAAAAATATACCAAAAAAAAAAACTTCAGCTTAACAAGTGTTCAAAGTGTTCATCATTATTTTCAATACACATGTTTACTTGTCGATAAGTAGAGAAAGAGTACAGTTACTTCAATTTCGGAGACAGCAATTGTTGTACTCGGCTTTTTGTGATAAACTATGTCTTTTATTCTGCCCCATAAATAAAAATCAAGAACATTTCGCAAGGCGAATAAAATCTCAATATTGTCTTCTTTCGGGATAATTTAGGGAATATTGCCAGGAAGCAAGTATGCATTTTCAAAGCATTGAAAATACATTCTGATTATGTCATAAGCTGCAACGTTAGAATATGACATTTTATAAACTTAATAATTAAGTGCACGTGTCCAAAAAGGCTTAATTTGCTAAATACTACAAAAAGTTTAACAACAAGTGACACTAATATTTTTACATTTTGATTTTCATGGCCCACCTTGGAAATCTCCTAATAATGTAATTTAGTATCACGGTGTATGCGATGTTGTGTGATGGAAATTAAAAAAAAAAGCAAACTACACTGTTCAGTATGATTATTATTTGATTTAAATGTTGGAAAAGACAAGAAATGATATTTAAGAAATAATAGCTAGAGAATTTGAAAACATTTAATAGGAGAATCTAACATAACATATGCAATGAAATAAAAAATTGATATAAAGATTGAAATGAATATCTTTATGGAAGAGTATGATGAAAATTCAAGTGAAAACCTACTATACACGATCTAGAGACTCTCTTAAAATTAAAATAAAATTATTACTCCCAAAAAATAAATAAATTTTTCTGGATTCTCTTCCCATGACTATATCTTCGTCAAGAAAAGAGGTAGCAACTTCCAGTTTTCATCATTCCCTTCAGGTTTTTATGTGCTTCAATATTACGATATTAAAAATATATCGCTCCATTTAAAATTTGAAAGAAAAAACTATTTTAATGAACTGTTGGAAGATCCCCGGTTTTGAAGACAACAACCAACATCGCCACGAGGAGGTCATTATCAACGCTCATACTATCGAAACCCAGGAAAGATAATCAAAAAATGAGGTGTGGCCACCACACGACCTTCTTATACGTATGAGCGTTTCAAATCAGACAATTTTCAAAATTATTTTATACAAAAATTATTCAAAATCCTATTCTAAGTACTTCCAGTCTCCTAATAAGTCTCTACAGGATACATACTTTGTGAAATATTTGGCAAAAAATGCTACTCGCTAAGAGTAAAAGTATTACTTCCGGTCCGAATTTTGAATTTTCATTTATACAAAAAAATATTCCAAATCCAACTCTAAATACTTCTGTACTCTTGACAATAATATATAGAATGGATAATTTTTCGAAATATTTGCAAAAATCGCTAATCGATAAGAGTAAAAGTGTTACTTCCGGTCCGAATTTTGAAATTTCTTTTATACAAAAAATATTTCAAATCCAACTCTAAATACTTTTGTACTATTGACAAATATATATAGAATGTATATTTTACGAAATATTTGCAAAAATCGCTATTCCATAAGAGTAAAAATGTTGCTTTCGGTCCGAATTTTGAAATTTCCTTTATACAAAAAATATTTCAAATCCAACTCTAAATGCTTTTGTACTCTCGACAAATATATATAGAATGCATAATCTTCGAAATATTTGCAAAAATTGCTATTCGATAAGAGTAAAAATGTTACTTCCGGTCCGAATTTTGAAATTTTTTTTTATACAAAATGTATTGAAAATTAGAGTCTAAAATCTTTTATACTCGTAACTTACCTGTCTAAAAAGCATGACTTGCGAAATATTCGCAAAAAATGATTTTCGATAAGAGTAAAAAACCTACTTCCGGTAGGAATTTCGTAAAACTTTTTTAGTAAAATTCTTCTCAAATTTGATTTTGAGTACATATGAATTCTTTACAAATTTGTTTAAACTTAGTAGTTGGCGAATAATTTGCAAAATTCAATTTTTTCACCGAAGTAAACTACTACTTCCGGTCTGCCGATTTTACTGAAAATCTAATCAGATCTCAAGAGGGAGATTATATTCGTAAATATAAAACACACACACAGAGAGAGAGAAACATTTTTTAAAAACCACTTTTTCGGTATCAGGGGGCATCAAAACGTGGACATCTGCAAAAAATCTCGAGGTCGAAAATTTTCATCATCACAATATTTCCTTATACTACGTATAAGAAAGTAAAAGGGAACTGCCGGGGATATATAAAATAAAACAAGAAATAGAGAATATTGGGTAAATTCCGCTGTGGAGCAACCATAGACACCACAAGGGGGTAACCTTGGAGGTGTTAGCTTACGCGGAAATCCATCAAGTGACAGACTCCCATTTGTAGCTAGTTAGAATGACCAATGAGTCAGAAACACTCTGTCTACGGTTGCTCCACAGCGGAATTTACCCTATATTCTCTATTTCTTGCTTTGTTTTATGTATCCGCGATAATTGCTCTTTCATTATATATTTCTTGAAAACACACTTAGCATATACAATCATACAAGCCAATATGTATGTAATGTTGTTTATTCTGTAAATAAATTCTGTATACAGACTATTATTAATGAACTTCTAATTTTTTTTTGACATTTGTTTCAATTATTTTACTTAGATTAGAAATAAACAATTTATTACTTTTGTTATTAATTATTTGGTAAATAATTATGATAACTGATTGATTGGAGAGTTACTTGTTAAAACATCATTTTAATAATTAATAAGTAACCACTGCCTGGAATTGAATCATAACTTTAACAAACAATTTGAAATTTTACATATTCAAGAAAAAAGTAAAAAACCTGGCTTATTGGAAAGTCTAGAAATAAATAAATTTAGTAAAATAGGTATAATATTAAACGATCAGTTGGACCTAAATAGCTCCGCCTTACTAAATTTAAAACTGTAATTGAATACCCTTACCTAACAACAATAATTGTGTCATCTATTATCTGTACTTATAAGTGCCATTGTAACAGAAATTGAATTTGTATATTTTCATCACCTGATGAAGTAACAGTGTGGTGAAACATATGTAGTGTCTACATTAAATATTGAAACTAAAATTAATTATTAATAATTATGATGTTTACAGATTTGAACAAACAAGCACTTCTTCTTCTACATGTAAATCAGATGACTGCATAGGTGGATTTTCGAGAGTTTATGGACTTGTGAATGATTTGTACGACAATGGAGGGCCGAACCCAATTTTTCTAAATGCTGGAGACAATTTTCAAGGAACTTTATGGTATACTCTTTTTAAATGGAACGTTACACAACATTTCCTGAACATGTTGCCGACAGATGCTCTTGTACGTTTCTCTATACAGGCAGATTCTCTACTCATTACGGAAATGACGTTAGATTGATTAAATGGTAAAGGAACTACTTAACAAATGAGTTACTATTTACTGTGGGATGCGTTCAAACTTCCATAAGTATTATATTTCACCTCCTGTATTGATATGGTCTCTTACGAATTTCTCTTTTGCACATTTAAAGCATGACTGTTTCGTAATATTGATCATTCAAAATAATAAACCGTGTGATAGTAACATGCCTTTAGTAGTAATAATTTTTTCACGCCACACATTTACGGTAAAATGTCTATCAACGTATTGATTGACAAAATAAAGTCTTGCAGAAACAAGACTGGTCTACTCGCAAGTTGATTACAAGTCTGACCAGCGCTACTTTCTAGTTTACTTTCTCCATTGTGATCATATACAGATATCGAGAGGTCGGTATTTCTAAATCTCAATAACGTTTTAAATACAGTCATGAGCAGTAAAAAGTAACCTAGCACTGAAGTTGTTTTGCGGTAGTTTTGCTAGATTGTTACGGATATCATAAAAATACGGAGTGGCTATTCCACCTTCTTTAAAAGTCTTCTATACCTCCCGGTTGCATTAATCAAGAGTAAGTCTGCTAATATGATCTCTACACCGAGAGAACAATTTATTTGTCAATAAGTAGGCTACTTATTGTGAAATATATTCTATATTTGGACATGGCCAAACAAATATTTATTTCACATTACTAAAGGAAATATTCAAATTCTTCAAAGAAGTCATGTTTTACAATAGTATACTATTTATTTTCTTGAACACTACTGTAGGATTGCCGCAAACATCTCTTTTATAATTATAAAATGTAAACATATTCATGATATACTAACAAAGAATTTCTTCACAACAAAGAAACATGTTATTCGCACCCACTAATATTCTAGGAGGGAAGAAACTATTTTATTAATACATACGAAATATATTTGTCATAAACTTCAACAGTTTAACATAAAGAAATTATATTTTTAACTTTAAGGGTGTTGTATAGCAAACTAAAAATTTCGACGTCTTCGCTGCGGGTAAAGGGGGGTTCTACTCAGGGGTGGAGCTTGCCAATACCCCACTACCACGTACTGTTTTGTTAAATGCTATAGTAAAAATCTAAATTGTATAGTTCCCAGTTTATAAGTACCGCCCTTATGGAGCGATGCATTCGAAATGACATACGTCTGATGCGTTAAGTGCTAATTGTCTCTTTTCAGGCTACACATACTCTACGTAACGTAGGTGCAAGTAATATTTTGTATGATTTATTTAGTCTGGTGTCTAGGCGCCACAGGAATGTAGATTGTAAGTTTTTTTAGTCTGACATGTGTTCAATAAGTTAATATGTATGTAAGATGGAATTCTGATTACAAGAAATATTACTTAGTGCCTATGAATACTATATAATAATAATAATATTTTGTTGAAAGGCACTAATGTCATCGTCTTGATTATCTTTTCCATTGGCCGTATTAAAAATCACAGGATAATTATTTATATCTATAGGCACTATTATAATACAAAGTGGCCGGCAAGGTATCCGAGAAACCTCGTACATGAATTCAATGACTAAAGGGGCCCACACACTGCGGTTTTGTTCGACAGACTTGTTCGTCGAACTAACGATTTATCAAATAAAATAGTCTCGCATATTTTTTTCCAAAAAATATGCAGAATGACTGTACTTATAATATCATGTATTGAATGAAATTTCATTGTTTTATTATTATATATAAATTATTTAATGTTTAATGTTTATTCATTATTATTATGTAACTACATCTGTAAAATAATAAGTCCTATTTATGTCTGTTCTTTATTTACCATAGCACGAAGAGTAATGTAGTTAAATTTTTAAAATAAAAGATATCCTTTCCGAGCAATTTCTGGTTTACTTCAAATATTTTTGTAACTGTCCGAACACTGAATCGTTTGAGAGTAATTTTTTGCTAGGTGGTAAATTACTCTTTTGAACGTCTACCAGTCTGGTACAACTGTACAGAGGAAGTAGGCACCATCTATATCCATCTGATTTTCCATATTAGTTTTACATTATTTTTAACTCACTTATAAATGTCAGTAGTACATATTTTATCTTGATAAATGTAAAATAGTGGAAGAACTAAAAAAGCTAGTATTATTTATGAATCATATGTAATGTTTTTGTTTAAGTTTGTATTTATGTAAAAGTTATAAAAGCCTGCCAGATAATGTGTACAATTTTATGAAATGTAATACAAAATAATATAAGAAAATTTTACAAAAAGAAAATATACATTAATTTTATAAAGTTAAACCAAGGTTACTAGATAATGTTTTCAATTTTATGAAATGTAAAATAATATAAAAAAATGTTTAATCAAATACCTACTCAAAACCCTAACAACGATTTCTGTATTCCGAATATCGCTCGTAAAGTGAATCCCCACCTAAACAATGTAACTCCGCCCTGTCTTGGATTGCAAGGATATATCAAATATTTGACTGCAGGTGGCGTATTAAAGCAGTGCCAAAAATGCATTTCGTTCTTATTAAATTACACATTTATCTTAATAAATACGAAAAATTTTGCTAGAAATTAATGTTCACAATAATATGTTATACGTCGGTACGCATTTTATTTTTCGATTATCTATTTATATTTAATTTTTTATAACAATTAATAAAAAATTGAAAAAACAAAATGCGTAGGGACGTGTAAATAAACATTATAAGAATATTTCATCTAAATCATTTTTGCATAAAGTTTAAAGATAGCCTGTAATCTGTAAATATTTGAAAATGTACCTATACAACACCCTTAAGGAATTTTTATAATCACAATTGCCTGAATTAGGTGGTGCAAATAAAGTTACTGTAAAATAAAAAATAATATTTTTGTGGGTATCCAAATTATTAAATTAAATATTTGCTACAAAAATAATTTGTACTATATTATTATATGTTAACTGGTAGTATATTAATGTATTTATTACTAATAAAATATATGTTTTAAAAGTCTCCAGGTTTGTCAGTTTTGGATATACCCAATAAAAGAAAATGCAATATATGGAGTATACAAACAATATTTATTCGTAAGTCGAGTAATATAGTTATCAAAAAGAAACATAATTATCTGCATAAAGTAGCTATTAAAATAAAATAATAGCAAGTCTGTCTGTGGCAATTTCATGAAATTTGAAAATTTTAAGAGTTTTGATTACGTACCCTTTTGTGACACATATATCATTTATATCAGCAAACTGTACCTCAAATATGAGTTTAATGTACGGAAATAATGCTGACAATTTTTCTGAAATTTCGGGATTCGCATCTATTGTTTCTCCAACTGTCATGTCTGTCAGATAAACCAATATTTTGTTGTAATCTGTAACATAGTTTTAGTTGATATCGGATTGCTAGAGTGTGTATTAAGTTAATTCTATAATAGGATAAAATATAAACATACCTTTAAAAAAATCCAGTCTTTTGAAGTAAAGTTTCCTGGATTTCCTCTATTATCTTTTTTAATATTATCAATTTGTGGTATGAGATAAGTCGGTTGTAATATAGTATCTAAAATTTCTGGGGTTATATCTTCTGAAATAATAATAAACAAATCTGATGATAGCCTAAATTTTATTGATGTTGTGTCTGAATGTGATAATGTTCACAATGAACAAGCATTTTAACAAGTTATAATCTACTATTACATCCAGCTATAGTTGTAAGAAAATTCTTTTGTTGAAAGATATCTGTTAACCACCACCATAGTCTAATAAATAACAGTAAGTACCTACACCGATTAAATGCAAAACTATAAGTATAGGTATTATAAGAAAGGAATTCATTTGGATTAAAGAAATATGCATTGAGTGAAAGAAATATTTGTTTTAAATATGTTGTGGTAAAGAAATATTTATTTGGCTGAAAATTATTTGCTATATTGAAATATATATATGTCTTTGGTTCCATTAAATTTATATTGATGCAAGAAAACTTTCTTTCAATCAGACAAATACATAATTCGAAAAAGAATATACCAAGAAAACTATTTCTCATATTTGTTTCCCTGTATTGTAAAATAATATAATACAAATCAAACAAGTAAAGGTGCTCCCTATTCAAAATCAAAATGTTTTCAATAGTTCAGGTAATCCGCAGTCGTTTAACAACTCTGTTGTAGGTACTCATTCTTAGATAATCTCACTTGCCCAAATGCGAAAATGAATTTACAGGCGTTAATGAATCACAACTGGAACTGAGACATGAAAACGTCATGCGCATTACCACTATTTCCTAATATTATTTATAGCACACCAAATAAGGGTATCGTTTCATTATTTACCTCCCAAAAAATATTTATGTGCTGGAAATAAGTATACTATACTAAAACATCTGTGAATTTATTGTGAAATGTAAACATTGAATGATAAACGAAAATATATTCCTTTATTGGGAGGAAATAAGTAATTTTAAGACAAATTAAATAGTAGGAGTAATATATTTCTTTATATAGAAGAAATTATCCACAAATAAACTAAATATTTCCTACCAAGAAATATCATTATATGATGTGCAACGAATTCAATAGCACCTACTTTTTCATGTTAAATACAAAGAAAATGAGCTCAAATAAATGCATTTTTTAGGAAGTGCCTCCGTAGCCGGCGCCGGTTTTAAGTATGGTTGCCGGCACCGGCATATCGTATCGCTACTGGCGGTTATGTGCATATGTGATTGAATCTCCACCCCCTTTTACAACACTTATAACTAAAAATTTCCAACTAATTTTGAAATTTTATCTACAACTATCGCATAATCTATGAATACGAAGATAATTTTGGCAAGTTATAACAGTGATTATTCAGTCAGTTGAATAATAATGACAGCGATTGAGTTTTGGTTATAACTCAATCGTTGTGTCAATATCAGTTTCTTTCCGTGAAAGTTGTAGATAAAGTACATATAATATTCGATTCGCGTGTTATGGCTATAACCCACGAAGATGACATGCACCATGAGCGACAGCGCGTGGTGTAAGCATCTGAGGTTCTCTTCCATCGTTGCAAGCAAGTGTTTTTCATCAAATAAAGAGTGGTTGCACATAGATCGAGGTTTGAGGATGTGGAGACAAGGTAAATGGACGGAGGTCCAAAACATGCACTGACAACTATAAGGTGTTTTACCTCTAGAAGACCTTCAATAGTAGGAGCAGGATATTTTTCTTCTTCAATAAATTGAAAATCTTTGCATTTAGTCATAGATTCAAGTTGTTGTTGAACCTTTTTAAAGGCGAAATTCCTTAAAAGTCTAGAATACAAATCTTCCGCTGACAAATTATTTCTGGATAAGAGTCAAACATATGTTTCATCTCAGGATCTTGAAAATAGAAGTATTTTAAATTTGCTTCCACATCAACGTTAATATGGACGTCGCATTTGTAAGTATTTCGTAAAATTGATACACATTCATCAAACTTCATTCTGTTATGTGGTTTTCTGTTTAGATTTGTTAAGTCTTTCAAAGTCACAAGGCACCCGGATTCATTAATGATATCATTTTGTACGATTTTTTTGTTGGCATGAGCCTGCAATGCTGCTACTGAATTAACCTTAAGCTGATTTGAAATGTTCAGTCTTTGCTGGGGTAAACTTTTAAATAAAGTTAGTGATACCGGATGAGTGTGATCTTCATTCAGTACCTTTATCTCTAAAAATTTCCCACAAGATGTTAATTTTAGAAACATACCGGCTGGACACTTCTGCCTAAATGTAAATGTGTTTTTTGTTTTATTCCTAGGAGTGTGCATTCTGCCACCTTTAATGCAATCTATTCTTATATAATGGTAAATTAAGTCTTGTTTTGCTTGAGCTGCCACACTTTCAGGATATGATTTAGCCTGCGTCTTGATGGTTCTAGAATCTCTAATCCAGTAATCATTGAACACTTCATTTTTGTATTTTTGTAACGGCTTGTTGAAATTCTCGTAACTTTCAAACTTATCGCCCACTTTCAACATTCTACAATTAGAAGAACATCGTTTTTAACAAAAAGCATAGCTACAGGGAAAAACATATCTGCGAATTTAGATAAATTAAAGAAAATTAACACTAAAAGTGAAGCCGTTCACGCGCGCAATATGGAAAACAGAGGTTATGTTGATATGCCGGTAACAATTAGTGATGTTGAATTCAGTTACTTTTCAATACTTGTAACTATCCGTTACTTTCGAATTCAATATCAGTTACTTTAGTCGTTACGGAGTACTCGTTCAAATGTGCGGTGCGGGCATATGTATAGTTAATATATGGTACAAACAAAATGTTCCGTTACACAGAAAAGACTGTATAATACAGGCTATTAGAAATATAATCGTCGGTATTAATTTTTGTTTTACGCATAGTGACAGCGAAAAAATTTAATACACAGTATTACACAAATTTAATATGAATCTCTTAATAGAGATTATTATAACGTATAATACTATTAATTATTCGTCTTCTTTTTTACTTGAAATATTTTTCAATTAAAGTAACAGGAAGTAAGTTAATTAGCACAATCTCTATAGTTGTCTCGATTGGTTCAGCCTATATACAAAAATTACCCGATTGTCTTTCATTACACCGTTGTCATCTGCAGATTAATTGGATCGCCATCGTGTTAACATCAGCAAAGTTGTGTATGTATATACAAAATAAGCAAATATTGAGTGGTCATCCACAAAATAAAACAATTTAGGAAACGACAGGTGCACCACATCATATTTCGATTGTTGTACCCAAACTTTCAACAACAAAAAAAGAGCTGCGTCCATACCGTTACTGTTTTTGGGAAGGTTAGTGTTTAAAGCAATTTTTGAGGTTTTGTTTTTCTGTAGCTATTCCTTTTCATTGTCTGGATTATTGTCTTTTTCAATATATTTGAAATTTGAGAGCACTTAAATTTTTATACACGCCAAAACTTTATTGTTTAGTAAATGTTAAAGACATTGTATTATATTTGTAATATAGAGACAATTAACTGGATTATTAAGTATTAATAAAAAGGAGTCATTTTATTTACGATAGGGGAACAAGAATGCATTTTCTAAAAGTTATATATTATGAAAGTAACTATTTGGAAAAGTAACGATTATTTGAAACCAGTATTCGTTACTTCGGATCTTATCGAGTAACGACACTTTAGTAACGGATAGTTACATTTGCAACACCACTAGTAACGATACGTGAAGCCGGCTGCCGTCCGCAATTCTTGATGCCGTAGCCGGCATCAATATGCATACAGAACGGAGACCGGCGCCGGCTATGGAGGCACTTCCTAGATTAAATAGTATAAAGATTAGGAAGTGCCTCCGTAGCCGGCGCCGGTTTTAAGTATGGTTGCCGGCACCGGCATACCGTATCGCTACCGGCGGTTATGTGCATATGTGATTGAATCTCTACCCCCTTTTACATTTCTATAATTAAAAATTTCCAACTAATTTTAAAATTTTATCTACAATTATCGCATTATCTATGAATTACTAAGGTGATTTTGGCAAGTTATGGCAGTGATTATTCAGTCAGTTGAATAATAATGACAGCGATGGAGTTATGGTCATAACTCAATCGTTATGTCAATATCAGTTTCTTTCCGTGAAAGTTGTAGATAAAGTATCGATTTGGGTGTTATGGCTATAACGCACTCAGATGCTTACATTGTGTGCAAGTCATCTTCGTGGGTTATAGCCGTCATAACACGTTCATTGAATAATATACTTACTATATTTAATACACATTATGATATAAATATTATAGGTACTATAAATATAGGAGAATAATTTCTTTCTTTCAAAACTAAATATAAATCTAACAATAATTACATTAATTTAAAACAAATTATTAAATATATTCTTTAGTAGATATTCTTTTTTTTAAAAACCAATAACTGTGTTTCTGCATCCGTTGGGGCGGCCTCTAATTTTCACAGTAGGTATCTTAAAAAATAAAATTTTAACAAACATTGCCAAAACACTGAACATACAAGTAGGTACCTTAACATCGGAAATTATGATGGCTTTTGATTTCGAAGAACTTTCACCAGATTGATTATCTTGTGTACTTGGATTTTTGCTTAAATTTATAATATTAATTTCACTATTTCGGTCAACATCCCAACACACTATTTGGTTTAACTGCGAAGTTGAATTATCGTTATTGTTATTTTCAAAGTTTTTCGTATACATATGCATTTTGGGGCTACTCTGATTTTCAGTTTCCTTCTCAGCCTCATTATCATCATTACTGGGGAAACTACTAAGATTATCAATTTCAATTTCACCGTTAGTGTTATCTCCAGTAGATGTATAACTATTATTGGACCATTCTGTAACAAGAGACTTAATGAATTTCAGCTGTTGTAAAAAGTCTCGGATGAAATCTCACTGCATATCTGGGACAATCTCAAACATTCATCATTCATTATTTTGAACATTTGGTGATATGTTAGTGGTCTGCGTTTATATGGATTATCATTCGTGACTTCTAAGTTAACCTCAAGTTTTGAATTAGTACTTGGCGTCTCTTCAAACTGGCTAGTTTTGAGGGATGGACAAAATGGGTGACGTGATTCAAAATAGGTTCTCTTCCATCGTTGCAAGCAAATGTGTTCATCAAATAAAGACTGGTTGCACATAGATCGAAGTTTGAGGATGTGGCGACAAGATAATTGGACGGAGCTCGCGGAGGTCCAAAACATACACTGACAACTATAAGGAGTTAGCTCTAGAAGACCTTCACTAGTAGGACCGAGACATTTTTCTTCTTCAATAAATTGAAAATCTTTGCATTTAGTCATACATTCAAGTTGCCGTTGAACCTTTTTAAAGGTGAAATTCGTTAAAAGTCTAGAATACAAATCTTCTACTGAACCTGACGTAAATGCCCTGGTAGTAACTTTATGATATTCTTTAGAATTTTTGATATTTCTATCTGCTTGTGAAGAACTCAGGATAACAAAAAAATTTTTGATGAAATCCTCTGGATTAGAAAATTTGGTAATGACAGATTTCAATTTGGCATTGATACTTTCAATTCTGTTGTTTGTTTTGTTCAGAAAAGACGGATTTGCGAATGTCAGGTACAAAATAATCGATAACGACTTGATGAACATGTTGTTTCATTTCCAAATAGATTTTTTGAAAACACTCCTCAGATAAAGCATAGGCTTAATTCTGCAAGTACTTTTTGGCGACTTCACATTCTGTGGTGGACAATCCCATTTTCTTCACACTTACTTCTCTGTTAAATATCTGTAGAGTATGAAATAAACATATCTACAAGGAGACATCAAGAAAATTTTCTTTTAAAAGCACTTCTCTCTTTGTTGTCCTTATCAGACATCGCCACTTTTATATCTGATGTTCTCTGATTCAAATTTTTGAATGTTTTTATGAACCAATCGATATTTTCTTGAGTTTTGTTTAGTAATATACCAACTGCTACTATTGCACCACTTCCCTCTGCATCCTCTACCATAATTAAATATGTGGCCGCTCTACTGCTGTGTAGACAATAGGTGCCATATATAAAAATTATTTCTGGATAAGAGTCAAACATATGTTTCATCTCAGGATCTTGAAAATAGATGCATTTCAAATTTGCTTCCACATCAACGTCAATATGAACGTCGCATTTGTAAGTATTTCGTAAAATTGATTGACATTCATCAAACTTTATTCTGTTCTGTGGTTTTCTGTTTAGATTTGTTAAGTCTTTCAGAGTCACAAGGCACCCGGATTCATTAATAATATTATTTTGTACGATTTTTTGTTGGCGCTAGCCTGCAATGCTGCTACTGAATTAACCTTAAGCTGCTTTGAAATGTTCAGTCTTTGCTGCGGTAAACTTTTAAATAAAGTTTGTGCTTCCGGATGAGTGTGATCTTCATTCAGTTCCTTTATCTCTAAAAATTTCCCCACAAGAAGTTAATTTTAAAAACATACCGGCTGGGCACTTCTGCCTAAATGTAAATGTGTCTTTTGTTTTATTCCCAAAAGTGTGCATTCGGCCACCTTTTATGCAAGCTATTCTTACATAATGGTAAATTAAGTCTTGTTTTGATATCTTTTAGCCTGCGTCTCAATGGTTCTAGAATCTCTAATCCAGTAATCATTGAACACTTCATTTTTGTATTTCTGTAACTGCTTGTTGAAATTCTCGTAACTTTCAAACTTATCGCCCACTTTCAACATTCTACAATTAGAAGAACATCATTTTTAACAAAAAGCATAGCTACAGGGAAAAACATACCTGCAAATTTAGATAAATTAAAGGAAATTAACACTAAAAGTTAAACCGTTCACGCGCGCACTATGGAAAATAGACTTTGTGTTGATAAGCCGGTAACGATACGTGAAGCCGGCTGCCGTCCGCAATTCCTGATGCCGTAGCCGGCACCAATATGCATACAAAACAGAAACCGGCGCCGGCTATGGAGGCACTTCCCATTTTTTACATGCAAATTAGCCGTTCTCTCGGTGTAGGAAAAAGACGTGTAAGGAAATTATTTGGACTGCATTGTGTAAACAGCCCGGCCACCGATATACTTTTCATGATTTCTTGAAAAATACTATGTTCTCGAAAACGGAAAAGTTCATCTAAAAAAAAAAAAAAAAGAAACTGTCTGACATAAAAAGCGTTACAAATTAAATTAAAAATTTAATTTGTAGCTAGTTACTTTGTCAAGAGCCAAAGATAATTTTATTATTTAAAATTGTTAAATAAATATATTACATACGTTTTATGCTATAGTGCTCTTTATCTGACTACAGCCGCACTCACAGACTTTAAAATGAGATAATTTTTTAAATAATTTGATTTCTATGTCTACAAGGGTAGGGAAAATAATTTAAAAGTAAAATAAAATGATATTAAAAAAAAAGTGCTTCGCGTTAACATCTGTATAGTTAAAATATTTTTAAAAAAATGAGGTGTGGGCACCACACGACTTTCTGTTGCATTTAAAAAGACGCGGCCATTATTTAATTTATTCATCCCTGTATATTACTCGTTAAATATTTTTAAATCAGTATTAATTCAAATTATGTTTCTAGTTCTAAATAAATTACGTTTTAAAATTTTCAAAATTAAAATCTGCGTCGCCTATATTCGGCATAAAATATTCAATTTAAAATATTTTGTTTATGAAAAACTTAAGATTGGCGACAAACGCATTTTTTGTCCGTCTAGAGTTATCTCAATAGTTCCCACAATTCGTTGTGTACATTGAATTTGTTAAGTATTTGGCTTTTTACTTTCTTATACGTAGTATAAGGAAGTATTGTGATGATGAAAATTTTCGACCTCGAGATTTTTGCAGATGTCCACGTTTTGAAGTTCCCTGATATCAAAAAAGTGGTTTTTAAAAAATCTCTCTCTCTCTCTCTCTCTCTCTCTCTCTCTCTCTCTCTCTCTCTCTCTCTCTCTCTCTCTCTCTCTCTCTCTCTCTCTCTCTCTCTCTCTCTCTCTCTCTCTCTCTCTCTCTGTGTGTGTGTGTGTGTGTGTGTGTGTGAAAATCAGTTTTTTGCAAATATTTTGCAAGTCATGCAATATTATATTATATTATTCACTAGCAAACCCGGCGAACTCCGTTTCGCCACCAGATGGCTTCGTTTTATGTAATATTTAGTTTTGTGATTAAAATGATGAAGAAAAAATGTTTTTTTGTTTTATATTTGAAAAAGAAAAATTTTATTTCATTTTACAACAGTAATGAATTCATTTCGATTACAAAAATGAAGTGTTATTGAGTTGAACTTCTCTAAGTAAATGAAAGTAAATGAAAGTAAATCTAAAGTAAATACTGAATCGAAGCGTTATACGTGTCCGCAAATTATCCGTTTCATTGAAGTGCTCTTTGGTAAACCACATTTTTTGTTTTTTGGTCTGACGTTAACACAAACAAAGCGGATGGTTTCCCAACTCGTGAACACGCTACGTATAACTGTCCATGTGAAAAACAATGATTTTCTAAATTTATCCCGCAAACACTGAGCGATTGGCCTTGCGACTTGTTAATTGTCATTGCGAACGCAAGGCGAACTGGAAATTGCAATCGTTTGAAGTCAAACGGAAGATCAGTCGGAATCATTGGTATTCGAGGAATACATACATTTTCATCTGCGTACTTTCCGTTAATAATGGTTGCCTCAATCAAATTCGGCATAAGTCTTTTTACCGAAAGTCGAGTACCGTTGCAAAGTCGCGGTGGATTCAAATTACGTAATATCATAATAACTGTACCAACTTTGAGTTGCAAGTTATGTGGTGGAAATCCTGGTAACTCCAGAGAGTTCAAAAACTCCGTTGGATAATTTACTACATCATCGGGATTTGTTATGGAATCAACGGATTTGTATGTCACCAAATCGCCAGCAATTTTTGATTGAATGGTGAAATTCAGTGTGTGTACATCATTATTCTTTGCGGCAAGAATTGCTCGTTGACTTATCCAAGCATAATTCTGATAATTGTCATTAATGTTTGGGAAAACATTTTCAATAAGAGCTAATTGAGAGTCTACAAATCGGCAAAAGTCGTTGGTAAGAGTAATTAATCCAGATGTCGCATCAACCGGGACTTTTCCATTTCCAACAGCTAACAATTGTTTGGAAAATTGTGCAGCACTTTGATCATTTTGAAGTTGAACTCTCATATTAGTGGTTAGCGATAATGTTTTTACGTTATTCCATAAAGGTGATGCCTTCAGGCAAGCATTCAATTCATCTGCAGGCGTTCCACGGGGAATTACTGGCAACGTCTGTCTGAAATCGCCTGCCAACAATATCATCAAGCCGCCAAAGATGTTGTTATTTCGCCGAAGATCCTTCAGTGTGAAGTTAAGTGCTTCAAGTGATTTCTTATGTGCCATTGTGCACTCATCCCAAACAATGAGCTTGCATTGCATCAACAATTTTCCCATTGCACTGGATCGGGAAATATTGCATGTGGGAGTATCAATTGTGTTTAAATTGAGTGGCAACTTAAGCGCAGAGTGTGCAGTACGACCGCCATCTAGAAGAGTCGCTGCAATTCCAGAAGATGCTAACGCCAAAGCTATGTCACATCTTGATCGAATAGTGGCCAAAATCAATGAAATGACAAATGTTTTCCCTGTTCCTCCAGGTGCGTCCAGGAAGAATAGACCACCAGTATTATTGTCCACCGCTTGCATAAATGTTTCGTATACTTGTTTTTGCTGTTTATTGAGCAACGGCACATTATTTCGAACGAATTCCTGCAATGTATCAACATTGTATTGCAGCTCTCGATTTAATTCTTGGTAGAATGCATCGTGCATCGATCGATTTGGCGCAATCATTCCTACTTCAATCAGTAGCTTGTTTGCAATAGTCAAGCATTGATCCTCAATCAGAATCAATCCTTCATTGTAGATTTCATCGGTTATTTGGATGCCAGGATTATTCGTTTGAATGCGCAAGCGATGCAAGATATCTTCACATATGTCGTCTTTGTATTTGTTCCATAACTGAATTGGTTGTGAAGGAAAACATGTGGTGATGATAATTGCGAACAGCGTTCGTATTTGGTACGCATTTGAGGAAACAACTGAATCCGCAAGTGTTAAATCCCAATGAGAATCGTTCTCCAACAAACCCAATAGTTGACATGCTTCTCGATATGTTTGGCATTGGTGGCCATTCACAGTTTTCAAATGCGCAAATGATTTTGGTCCACGTACATTTACCAACAGCAGTCGCAAATAAAAACATTCATCATTTTTAGGATGAATAGTGTACATGCGACCTAGTGCATCAGTGGAAAACACTTGTGGCCAATCTGGAACTGGGGTTCCTTGTTTGCGACGTTGGAATTTCTTTGTTGATTGATTCCAAGTGTAATACTTGGGCATTTCAACGTACATTAGCGTCGCTGCGAATGGATCTGCTTCACACATTGCAAAGAAGCTAGTCAATGTTGTCGATGGTGGTCTCTCAGCTCGTTGTGCCGCATTAGCCTCAGTGAAGTAAACTCTTTGGCCATTTTCCAAATGCACTGCTAAATGTACAACTGTGGGATATCTTTCATGAATTTGAAATGACAATAATCGCCACAGTGCTTCATTAGTACTAACGTATCTGCCCATTTGGAAGTTCCTGATTTCGTCATTCGCATTTTCCGACGCAATACCAAACACAGCCATGTCGCTGCCTTTTGTGATGTACTTGCACAAATATTTGATTGATTTGGCTGAATGACAACTCTCAACGTTTGCATGTGTTTTGAAAATTCGTGATATCAGCGGGCAATATGGTACAATGAATTCATTTCCGATCTCAATCTCTTGATTTTGAACTTTAACTTTGATAGTTCGACCATTATCTTCTTTTGAACGCCGACGATAAACTGGATATCCATCGTTCCCTGTGACTGTTTCAGCAACTAATGGTCGCGGATATCGTTTTGTGCACTTTCCATCAGCCATGCAAGGCGATAATGGATTTAATGCACCGCACGGTCCATGCACCATCTGTGTCGTCACAATGTCGTGTAGATGGGGATCAGTGAATGGATCAGGAATTTCAGCTGATATGATGTCATCCACTTCATTTGAATGTAATTTGTCCAGCAACCAAATTAGGATATGAGCATGCGGTAGTCCACGCTTCTGCCATTCCACCGAGTACATATAACAACGTGTGTGACCAAAAACTCGATACTTAGTAAGCACATCCATCATAACCTTGAGTTTTTGCTGAAATACTCTGGCGATTATGTCATGGCGATCTTGCGGTTTTTGGCCCGGTTCCAACTCACGTTCAATTTCCGTCCACTTCGGATTGCATGTGAACGTAATAAATAAATCCGGAGTTCCATAATGTCGCACGTACGTCATAGCGTCTTGAGCGTATTCGTGCATGTGGCGTGGGCTTCCGATATAAGATGATGGGAGAATCGTCAGACGTCCAATATTCTGAACATCACCATCTGAATGAATAGCATCACGCAAGTGTATATAGTCCTCAGATCGTAGCTTTGCCTGATTGAATCGGATGAACGCTAAACGTTCGGTCTCGACTTTGACATACATGTCGACAGCGAATTGCTGGAATAGCCGACGGCACTTCAGAATGACATTCTCCTCATGTGTACGAATCATCATACGATACGCATAGTAATTCATTGCGCTTAGATTTTTATTCGTTGATACGCCTGAAAATGCAAAATTAAAGGAATTGTTAATTGAAACCAATAATAGCAATAATAGCAGTAATTAGTGTGTGAATATTGTACCTGTAATTGGATCGACCATCTTTAACGTGATGTTGTATCCGTCTTGCCCTTGCCAATAAATGATTGGATATTGTAACGCATCGTACAAACGATGTGTCTCGTTTACACGATGCATGATATTGCTTCTTCGCTGAACGACAATGTCGCGCGATTTAGTTGGATCGCCAACAATAATTGCAGCAACATCATTAACGGTGGGTGCATTGAATCTTCGCACATGTTCACCTGTTGGGGTACAATCCGCTCTTATGACAAATTTGTGCGTATCCGATGGCATTCGTTCCAATGCTGTTTTGAACATATCAACAACAGCATTATTAGCGTGAAAAAATGCTTGCAACTGTTCAATAATTCGTCTCTTTAACTGTTGTGTTCCCTGTATATTGCACCGCACATTCAGCTGATCCACCATCGACGAAATGAAATATATTTGCAGAAATTGATGCGGTTCATCTGGTGTTGGCACCATTGAACCATGCAAATGATATATTTGTCCTTGTATCTGTAATTGCAAACAATCATTTGTTGAAGAATACGGTGTAACTTCTGATCGTGTGATGGTGTAGTGTGTGGTGTATATGTAGTTGTTATGTGTATATGTAGTTGTTATGTGTTGCAATTCATTGTGTTGGTGTGAGTGATTGGTTATGTGTGTTGTATCTTTTACCTTGCAAGTCGGCATGAAGCCGCCTTCTCGAATGATATTAGCTCCAAAGGAAGTCATGCGAAAGCAGTTATTGTATTGAAGGATGTGTTGAAGAAAATGGCTGGAATCGGGATCACTTCCATCGAACAATGGTTTCAGTGGCTGTGGTGGTGTAAGTAATGGATCCAGTTTGACTTTTCCACTTGCGCAGCACAATCCAGCCGTTTCTCTTTTGAACTTTAACGCATTACAATATCGGCATATAGTCGTCATTGGTCCAATATCTAAATTTTCATCATCACTGTAGTTCGCAGTGGGATCATATTGGAATGCCAAGCGATTGTATGATGGCAATGATCTTCGTGTGCTCACGCGTTGTCTCAATCGGGCATTTTCTCTTATTATATTTTGTCTTTGTTCGCTTAAGTTCTGTGAATACACTTGTTGCTGGCTTGCATGTCTTGTGCGGCGGCCGATGTTCGCACGTCGTCCTCTAGGCATTTTGGACTATGGACAGAGTGGTGAATTTAACCTCAAATGCACGATCCGCATAATTTACACAGTTAAACTTACCACCTTAAAGACAAATGCCTGCTGTTGAAATTGAATAAAAATTTGCACAATACACGTGATTGATTTGATTGTTTCCAATAGAAATGTTAGGAAACAAATAACTTATTATTTTTTTTACCTTTTTTTCACAATTTCACAGTGAACACAATACCGGTTTGTCACATGAAATTAACTGAGCAGAGAACAATGAGTAGCTGTCAAACAATGTATCACGCACCGGCGCCATCTACTTAAAATATTGGTTTGTAGTACATGCTATGTATCGGAGATGGCGCTGTATGTGAAAATACATTTTCCCGCTTTTCTGTTGAAATTTTTCCTGAATTTTCTTTGCTATAAACCTTACGGAGCCCGAGACCTTTCCAACGAATGCAAAACCGTGGAAATCGGTTCGTGCGTTCTGGAGTTATAGCGTCAGGAAGGAAAACCCGACTTATTTTTATATAGTAGATTACACCTCAGAGTAAATATTCAGTGTATCTGAGATTAATCATTAGTCAGTAAGTGGTAGTTAAACAATAGGTATTAATATCCAGAAATGAAGATACCCGCCGATGCGATTTTTTTACCCCAATACACAACTTTAAAGAATTGTGAGCATTAGTGTCTTACATTCACGGAGTAATCCGGATGTGAGAGATATTGTCGACCGACAACATTCAGGGGCCACCGCTAATCAACACAAGTACGGACCGACAGAACGATTTGGGGACACGACTCCTTTGCGTGTGCTAGAAACCTTACCTGCCAGGTATTTCACATTTTTAATCTTACCTAGTGCCGCGAAATAAACAGACTATACAACTACCACACTGTTATCGATCTTCAATTATTAGATACCTATGTAATAACATTAAATATTAACACGTACAAGTCACGTACATTACATTAGAGGTCTTGTTTGTGTTCATCATGATCATTATGCAAAGTTGTTCTAAATTAAGCTTAAATACTTCTAGTCTCTTAATAAATCTCTACAGAATGCATATTTTGTGAGATATTTGCAAAAAAATGCTACTCGCTAAGAGCAAAAGTGTTACTTCCGGGTCAAACTTTGAAATTTTTTTTATACAAGAAATATTTAAAATTTAGTTTTAAATACTTTTATACTCGTAATGTACATGCCTAGAAAGCGAAATATTCGAAAAAAACTGATTTCCAATAAGAGTAAAAGACCTACTTCCGGTAGGAATTTCGAAAAACTGCTTCATTACAATTTTTCTTAAATTTAATTTTGAGTACATTTGAATTTTTTATAAATTTGTTTAAACTTAATGGTTGACGAAATATTGACAAAATTAATTTTTTTTACTGAAGTAAACTACTACTCCCAGTTTACCGATTTTACTGAAAAACGAATCAGATCTCAAGAGGGAGATTATACACGTAAATACAAAATTTGGAATTGATATCTACAGCGGTTTGACCGCTATCGTGATCACACACACATACACACACACGCATGCACACACACAGAGACAGAGAGAGACAGAGAGAGTGGGGGTGGGAGGGAGGGAGGGGAGGGGGAGAGAGACGCACATACATTTTTTAAAAACCAATTTTTTGTTATCAGGGGACTTCAAAACGTGGACATGTGCAAAAATCTTGAGGTCGAAAATTTTCATCATCACCATACTTCCTTACACTACGTATAAGAAAGTAAAAATTATTATTTTTAAGTTAGAATTAACAATCATTTCTTTTATTTACTCATACAATTTGGGAAGCTGTGATGAAATCCGTTACTAAAATTAATTAGTGCGATTATTTTATGCTTCATCAGTCTCTATTTGTAACACGTCGTATTTTCTGAGTAGGCAATAATAGTAATAATAATTCTCACTTCATTTCATATTAATCTTTGCTTTAAGTATAGTTTAGAGTTTGTAACCAATAAATATTATAAAATACATATTATACTAACTGATAACAAATTTTGAAATTTTAATTTTGGCCTTATCGTTAAATTACATTTAGTCTAATCGGTTTGAAATGTTTACTTGACAACAAATTTGTTATATTTAATCGGTATTATACAAAAAAAAAAGACGAATCAAGTACCATTTATTCCCTCTTTTATCACAAGAAAACAAAATATTAAATAGGAAATCTTTTGTAGCAGGTTCCATCTCAGAGATATATAGCAAGCATTGATACAAACGAAATACCTGCTGCGGAAGATAAACAAACATCTCTGTTAATAGCATGTTAAGTAAATATTTACATGTGGAAATAAAAACTGTCGTATTTATTTTATTTAAAACGATGTCGTAATCGCTAACTAACTTATCGACTGGTTACTTTTCATTGCTCATGCCCGTACATTATAAAGTATTATACAAAGTTATTCGAAAATAATTAAAGATGCTCATTTTTTCTAGATCATGGTCGGTAACATAGAAAAAGTCCCTAGTAACGTTGTGTCTAGATTAGGATTTTTGTATCTTCCTCTAGTTTATTTGGATATGTAATTAATTCTCCTAAGGAAAAGAATAACTTTCAATATGATCATTTTGAAAGGCGATTTACTAAGTTGAATTGCAAGATCATTCAAGGATACATTTGCAGTTCATTATGTCATCCTAATTGTCACAAACAAAGTATTGAAAAACTGCGATATTAATCTATTTCACTAAACAGGTTTTCTGCTATATTCGACAAGCCTAAATTTATATAAAGGAAAATACAAAGTACAGATTTAGAGTTAGCATATAAGATAATTTAAGTTCTGATGATTAATAACTTTAAATATTTGTTGCCCAGTCTAAGCTTCGTTTATCTTTTACTGTAAGAATTAAAAATAAATAGGGAGCAATAAAAAAACACATAATAGGCAATACAAAAAATGTAAAAAGGAATTAGACAAAATACCATGTCCAAAGGAAACTAAATTGATTAGTTTGCACATTACACTTAGTAAACATAATATTAACACATTTGACTTCAGAAGAAATGCGAAGTTGATGTTATTAATTTCTCGTTTCTTCTGAGTGGTAGATGGTCTAAGCAATAAAGTGAAAAACACTTAAATTTATGAAACATTACTTATAAAATCGACCGCGACCGGAATTCAATTTTAACCAGTACAAAAATGTTTGTTTTCTTCAGATTTGTGATATGTGAGGTTAATGATCATGTCCCATAGTAAATAAGTATCATCAACGTCCACTATTTAAATTTTAACATTTCCGTAGCAAGTAATGAATAAGCCTGTATAATTTTACATTAGTAAAAAATAATGTATTAAAAAATCGTTTCCAGACTTTAGGAAATCATGAATTTGACGACGGTATAGAAGGCTTAGTACCTTTTCTGGAAGCGATAGAAGCGAAAGTTGTTGTCTCTAATATAGATGATACTTTGGAGCCGACTATGCAAGGGTTATATCAAAAAAGTATTATGATAGAACGAGATGGAAAACAAATTGGAATTGTTGGGGTTATATTATCAACAACTTACGTAAGTAAATTAGCAGTATTAGTAGTATTTTATTTGTCATCAAAAAACTTACATGACATGTCAGGTACTAATAATGTGAAAAACAAATTCCTTTAAAGAATCTCTAAATAAATAATAACAAATAATATAAGTAGACAATACATATAAATAGATAAAATCAGTTGTATACAGGCTGAGTCATCTAAGCGGGTAAGGCCGATTATGCCTTTATGAGTAAATATATTTGTAAGCGGTTTTTTCCTTGTGATAGCTGTTCATTAGGAGCACATTTTAAAAATATTTTGTATTATACAGTGTTCCATAACTTGGTGGCTAACCATAGTTATAGTTTTTTTTAAATGGAACAACCTATATGTTATTGCATTTTTGTATTCCCCGTATAATTTTTAGTCAAAAACAAATAAGATAGTATAGGTCTAAAGTGTAAAGTATTTGATTTATTTCCATTTTTCTGAAAAATTCAATGTTTGTATAAAATTATATTTCTTGAAAACGACGTATTAGATGGACAAAAATTTTTGCAGTATTGTTTACAAAAAGGGGTCCTAATAGAAGAATGTTTTATTTTTTTACAGTTACTAACTGCATGTGCAGAAAACTGGATTAAAATTACATGACACATTTTTGTATAAAAGTCAATTTTTCAAATGGTACAGCCTGTATATTAGTTCATTTTTGAATTGCTTATTTAATTTCACATCAAAAACATGTAAGACGTTAACACTTTAAAACTGATTATTACAGAGTTATTGTCGTTTTTTGATATGCTTTTGTTAGTTTTTGCAAAAAAGGCTATTTTTTCAAATGGAACAGCCTATATATTATTTCATTTTTGAATTTATTATTAAATTTCCCATCAAAAACATGTAAGACGTTAATCTTTAAATGTGACTATTATTGAGCTATTGTCTCTTTTTGATATAATTTTGTCAGTACTATACTATATTAATTAAAACCACAAAACTGACAAAATTATATCAAAAAGCGACAATAGCTCAGTAATAGTCCCATTTGAAGTACTAACGTCTTATATGTTTTTGATGTAAAATTTAATAAGAAATTCAAAAATGAAATAATGCACAGTGTTCCATTTGAAAAAATTTACTTTTTTGCAAAAACTAACAAAATTATATCAAAAAACGACAGTAGCTCAGTAATAGTCACATTTAAAGTATTAACGTCTTACATGTTTCTGACATGAAATTTAATAAACAATTCAAAAATGAACTGATATACAGGGTGTTCCATTTAAAAAAATGGACTTTTATTCTAAAACGTGTCATGTAATTTTAATCCAGTTTCCTGCACATGCAGTTACTAACTGTAAAAAAATAAAACATGCTTCTATTAGGACCTCTTACTGTAAACAATGTTTGTCTATCTAATACGTCGTTTTCCAGAAATATAATTCTATGCAAACATTGAATTTTTCAGAAAAATGGGAATAAGTCAAAAACTTTACACTTTAGGCCTATACTATCTTATTACTTTTTGACTAAAAATTATACGGGAAATACAAAAATGCAATAATATATAGGGTGTTCCATTTAAAAAACTGTAACTATGGTTAGCCACCAAGTTATGGAACACTCTGTATAATACAAAATATTTTTAAAATATGCTCCTAATGAACAGCTATCACAAGGAAAAAACCGCTTCGAAATATCTTTACTCATAAAGGCATAATCGGCCTTACCCGCTTAGATGACTCACCCTGTATATAAAAGTGAGTAAACATAGATAATATAAAATTTCATAAAACAGACATTAAAATACATTTTCTAAGCAAACAGGGTAATAAAATCATTTGTATATACGAAGGGGTCAAACAGAGTGAGGACATTCTTAGATTTTAATGACAATAAATTTAATTAATAACATTCTTTTTACGGAAAAAAGCCTCGAGATATTCATCTACTGTATAAAGACAAGAATCGGTCAATATCGTTTTTACAGTTTTGTTAAACTGGTTGCTATTCATAATTTTTATACTTTGGGGAAGACAATTACACAATTTGGGGCCCCAGCAATTCACTCCATATTGTGTAACACTCAAGCGATGATATGGAATTACCAACGCATCTGTTTCTTGCGTGTGGTACTGATGAGAGTTCCAATATTTGATACACGTATAAATATAGGCACTAACCAAAGTAAGTATTCTTTCACTCTTAAAATGTTTCCGGCAAAATTCATTGTGTTTTAACTCACAAAGATTTCTAATTAATTAAGATGTTAAAAGTCAGCCGGTTGTCGACATTTATGCCTAAAAAATTTACCACTTTCTCATTTTCTTCATTTGATTTGAATTGTATTATCTGTGTTTTCTCTTGCTTTAATATGAATCATGTTTCTGCACCTTCCCGTTGCCGTTTCCAGTAGAGCTTCGGTTCTCTCGGGGCTCCCCCGTATAAGAACTGAGGTGTCATCTGCACATATTATTGTAATTGTTTTTTAACTCACAAAGATTTCTAATTAATTAAGATGTTAAAAGTCAGCCGGTTGTCGACATTTATGCCTAGAAAATTTACCACTTTCTTATTATCTTCATTTGATTTGAATTGTATTATCTGTGTTTTCTCTTGGTTTAACATGAGTTTGTTGGCCGTGAATCATGTTTCTGCACCTTCCATTGCCGTTTCCAGTAAAGCCTCGGTTCTCTCGGGGCTCCCCCGTATAAGAACTGAGGTGTCATCTGCACATATTATTATTTGGCAATGCATAATGCTGACCGGCACATCATTTATATAAGTAATAAACATTAGCGGTCCCAAAATAGATTCCTGCGGCACTCCAAATTTTACAATGACTACAGCCGAGAATCCATTCTGCCACCATGCCATTAGTTTCCTGTTGTCCAAATAAGATGTTAATAGTTCGTAATGTAACCCTTTCAGTCAATATTGCTAAAGTCAGCAGAGTCTATGTGAGACACAGCCGAAGCCTTTGCTGAGGTCGCAAATTACCATTGTAGCTTGGCCACTTTCATCTTTATCTTCCAGGATTGTTTCTACCACATCTAGCATTGCTGTCAAGGTCGATCTCCCAGCCTTTGCTCAGCATGTGTTCCATATTAAAATCATCATTGTTACTCATGTTTATATATTCTGCCACAGTATTTCCAATTGTCGCAAAGAAATCATATAATTCATTTACGGTTAGATCCGTGTATACTTCCTAAGATGACTTTTTTTCTATGTTTTATTTTTTATATATTCCACACCGCTTGCTGGTTGTTTTCAGAACTCATTAAGTATATAATATATAACCCTGATTACTTGTCTTTTTGCATTTCTTCTTAGATTCTGATATTCTATTTTATGGTCTTTATATATTTGTAGGATATGAGGTAATTTTGTAAGAGTAAATATTGTATTTAGCACATCCAGTTTATTTCTGGAATGTTGTATTTCCTTAGTATACTAATTTTCTTTCTCCTTTCTACTGACTTTTTTTGCCTTTCCAGAAAACATCAATTATATATATTTGATGGTGTAATTGTCCATACATATTTTGCAGGTTGCTATCACCTAAATACCATATATGTTGAGCTAAGTGTACCGTGTAAAGATATATATTTTGTTTGTTTATTTCTCGTACCTTGATTTGTTTTATTGTTTCATCTTTATTTATTTCATTTTTCATCCCAATCATTATGATTTGCGCTCTGTGATCCGGTACATATGGCGCTCATTACGTGTGGCTCATTCGTAAATATGTATATGCATGTTCCATTATACTCATTAATCCTAGATTTTTCCTTCATGCCCATTTAAACGGAACATATTACACAGTTCCACGACTATGTCACTTACTTTTGTCCGTTGATGGAAGGGGATGTTAAAATCGCCCGCTAGGTATGTTACTTGATTTGGTGATAATTCAGTTGCGAAGGACAATGCATTGTAAAGTACCTCCATAAAAACATCAATATCTCCCTTTGGGGATCTGTATATAGATATCACCACAGCATTAATATGCTATATCTCCCTCAAGCGCTTCATTTCTTCAATATTTTCAAAAGATTGTGAATTTTTAATCATTATTAGCGTTTAGGGATATAACATTCGCCCACGTTATATCCATTTATTCCAAATATTGTTGCATAATCTTTAGACAGTCAGTGCTCAGTTATGTCTAACTGAGCACTGGCACTGGTACATAAATTTTGTATATATAATAAAACACAAGTGTATAGTTTCAAAATTACTATAATGTTTAACACACTACATATGTTTCGCCACACTGTGGCTTCATCAGGTGGATGAAAATACAATTTCAAAATACAAATTAGCTCCTATATATATCAATACAAATTACAAACATAATGTCATTCTAAGGGGAGGGGGGGTGGATATGTTTAAATTTTAGATTTAGTATGGGGGAGTTATTTAAATCTAGTTGATAATAATAATATATCTTTATTAGCAATACGCTATTTACATACACTTACATTATTTATATAAATTTATCTAAAATATATAATGACAGTTGTCTTTTAAAAATATTTATATTATTACAATGTTTTATTTCATACGGCAGGCTGTTAAACATTTTTAGCCCATTAACAAAAACATTATTAGCCGTTGATGACCTATTAACTTTTCCTATAAAGAAATCATTGATGATTCTTGTATTATATTTATGTGTGTCATGTATATAAATCAACTTCTGACTAATATACGATGGCGTAACACCTTTTTTAGTCTTGTAAATAAATAGCATAGTTTTGTAGTTTATTCTTTGACGCACATTCATTAATTTCAATATACTCAGCATTAATGTAACTGCTGTATATTTGTTACACTTTAAAATTGTTCTCATAGCCCTGTTTTGTATTTTTTGCATTTGCTGAGTTTCGTAATTATTTAACTTGAAAAGGATAGTTGAGCAATATTCAATGTGTACGGAAATTAGTGATTTATATATAGACAGTTTAATACATGTAGACATATTTTGACCTATTCTACTTAAATAACCTACTTTTTTAGACATTTTATTTAGAATATGTTTTGTATTTTCTTTAAAATTTAAATGCTGATCTATAATTATCCCTAAACATTTTATACTATTTACTCTTTCTAAATAATTATTATATATTTTTATCTTAATATTGTCATAATTAATTGTATTTAATTTATATGCACTACCAATGATTATAAATTTAGATTTACTTATATTAATACTTAAACTATTGGCACATAACCATTTATATAATAAAGTCAAGTCTTCATTTATTTTGTCCATCATGTCATTCAAATTAGTTCCACTGACATATAACATTGAGTCATCAGCAAACAAATGTAATTTACTGGTTTTGGTCCTTAGCATAATATCATTAACATATAAATTAAAAAGTAACGGTCCTAATATTGTTCCTTGTGGTACACCATATTTAGTAGAGCGGACACCTGATATTGTCCCATTAAACTTTACACTTTGGTATCTGTCAGTCATGTATGAACGACACCATTCCAGAGCGATGCCTTCGAAGCCGATGACTTCCAATTTCTTCAATAGTAATTGTCGGTCGATGGTCTCAAAAGCTCTTCGGAAATCGAAAACACAGCCAGCACCATTTTGCCACTGTCCATTTCCCTCGTCCAACTATCGCAAATGTTCTCCAAAACTGTTTCACAAGAGTGTGATTTCTTGAAACCTGACTGGTTCAACGATATTATGCTGTTTGTATCACAATAACTATCGATTTGTTTTTTAACGCACATTTCCAACACTTTTTCGTATGATGGCACTGTATTTATAGGTCTGTATTCTTCACACAGTTTTGTCCCATTGACTTTTGGGTCAGGTACTATATATGATATTTTCCAGTATTTAGGAAATACCCCTGACTGCATTGACGTATTTATTATGTCTGTATTCTATTTGCTGACACCAAACAAATGTCCTTTAAAACTCTGCTTGTTATACCATCACCAGCAACGTCTCCTGTACCTTTTAGAGATTTAATTACATCTTTAATTTCTTTCATAGTTACATTTTCAAATTTACAAAATTCTGGATGCTGCGGTATGTCACGCAAAACTTCATTTTCACTGTCAATATTTTGTCTTTGTATCCCATCGACTAGTGTATCTATGCTTGTTACAAAGTACTCATTAAATTTTTCAACAATTTCCCTGTCGTTCTCTATTTCTTCATTATCGAAAATAATGCCTGTATTATTTGTTTCTTTACATGTTGGTAATAATATTTTTAGATTCTTCCATAGTACTTTTGAGTCGTTTCTGTTTTGATCCAGTGCTGTTTTCAAATACTCTTCTTTCCGTTCTCTAATCATTTGAACTACTTTATTTCTAATAAATTTGTATTCATTCCAGTCTTCCTCACGTTTCGTAAATACTGCTACCTTATATTTATCATCTCTAATATTTATTTGTTCTAATATTTCATAATTCATCCACTCATTCCTTAAATACTTTTCCGGTAAAACAAATTCACATTTGGACACATTTCTTCAATACTTTAAATTGGTTTATATTTTCAGTCCATTGATCTACCATAATGTTGACATCATTTCCATTATACCAACTTTTTTCGTAAATGTGTTCATGCAATTTATCAATGTCATAATTTTTAAAACTCCTTATAACTTTCTTTTTCCTTTTTGTCACATCACTTTTTGTCTGTAGTATAACTTTTAACATCGAATGATCACTTACTTTTGGTGTATGTAGTACTTCATGTTGTATTGTTTTTTCGTTAGTAATAATGTAGTCAATGAGCGTTTTACTATTGTTTGTTATTCTTGTATATTTAGTTATCACTTGCTGTAAACCATTTATATGTATCAAGGTTTTAAGTCTATTACTGTAATAAGTGTTTTTTGTATAATCTATATTTATGTCACCCATCATTAAAATAGTCCCATTGAAATTGATTATATTATCAATATAGGTTTCAATATATTCCAAAAATAGGTTATCCATGTTTTGTGGAGGGTGGTATATAACGGACAATAGTACTCTTTGACTACCCATTACGATTTCCGCACTTACCATCCAAATATATTTGTCAATGTGGATGTTATGTACTTTATAACTTATATTACTTTTTATATAAAGTGAAACCCCACCAGTTCTTCTATTTTCTGTGAGTGCTTTTATTACATTATATCCTTTAATTGTAATTTCACCATCAGTAATTTCATCATCAATATGGGTCTCTACAAGACCCAATATACTCGGTTCCCACATATCACAAAGATGCAATATAGAGTCTTTATTATGCAAAAAACCCTGACAGTTAAATACCAAAATATCCTTAGAAATCCTACCTTTTTCACCACTATCGACATTTATTAGTTGCTATTGATAATTAATTTTAGAACGCAATTTCTCAATTATCCTTTTGTAACAAGGACACTCTCTATCTGTTGCTGAATGACTAACATCTAAATTCATCTTTAATCTCCGGTTAGTGTTTATGCAGTTTATACATTTATTTTCATTCACATTACATTCTCTAGTTGTATGAGTACCAGCACATTTAGTACATCTTACCTCATGTTTACAATCCTTTGCCATATGATTGTATCCTCCACATTTGTAACACCTAAACACGTTATCATGTTCATATACATTACATTTTCTCCATCCTATGTTAATTTTTTTTTTGCTTAATATTCTTTGATATATGTGTGCTTCAACTTGTAAAACTATACTGCCATAGTTTTTCTTGTTCTTAACGGAGAATTTTCTTTTGATCTTCATACTTTCCAGAGCATTTACATTGGTCAATTCCAGTTCATTCTGATCAATAATACTGTGTAATATATCATCATCTGCTTGGTCCAAAGTTTCTGCTTCAATACCAACTATGATCAATTCAGGTTTTTTTAATACAGGTTCAATTACATCATATTTAGTTCCCAACTCCTTTGTCACTGAGTCTTTTAATTTTTCTTTAGAACTAGTATTATTGCAGTTTATAACAATTCCTCCATTACTTATATTCTTAACCGTATTCACAGCTACTGCCAATTTACTTGGATTAATTTTCGTTTTAAGATCTTTTTGTGTTTGTTCGCATTGTTGCTTATCATTCTTAGGTTTAATCACCAGTACTTCCTTTTTATTCTTTACCGTATCACTATATAATTTACTTTTAGAAATATTTTCTCCTTTTACCAAACTCTGTATCATTATATCCATCTGATGAATAACATCACTCTGTTCTGATATCATATTAAAGCATGCTTCAAACTTTTTGTTTAATTCATCCATTTGAACTTGCATTTTATTATTCTCACACTCTGTACACAAGTATTTTATACCCCTTGATTCAAATATTGATTTTAGATTTTCTTCCGATGACTTGAATCCCAGACACTTCAAGTAATAATCTTTTCCACACACAAAACAACTTACGTATTTGTCTATTCTTTTTAAATCGTTTTTACACGTACAACACCTCTTTGCACTCATTTTGAAACAAAGAAAAGCGAAAGAGAGAAGAAAGTAGACACGATATGTTCACATAATAATGTTTAATACTACCGTTTAATACTACCGACAGTCGAGACCGCAATCAATTGCATGTGTTCACTTCAACAGTACATGATCATTTAATATTATACCTAATTTATTACATTTATTAATTTCTAAACTTTCTAGAATATTAAGTTTTTTACTTTTTCCTAAGACATGTAAAGTTGTAAAATTAGTATTGAATTTATGATTATGTTCTAAGCAATGATTAGCAAAAGTTGAATCTGTCTTCTTATCCCTATAACATCTTTCGTGTTCTTTCATTCTAGTATCGAATGGAAGGTCCTTCCTGACAGACAGGAAGGTCCTTCCTGACAGACAGGAAGGACATTCAATACTAGAATGAGAGAACATGAAAGATGTCAGGAAGATCCTTCCTGACAGACAGGAAGGACATTCGGTACTAGAATGAAAGAACACGAAAGATGTTATAGGGATAAGAAGACAGATTCAACTTTTGCTAATCATTGCTTAGAACATAATCATAAATTCAATACTAATTTTACAACTTTACATGTTTTCGGAAAAAGTAAAAAACTTAATATTCTAGAAAGTTTAGAAATTAATAAATGTAATAAATTAGGTATAATATTAAATGATCAACTAGATTTAAATAACTCCCCCCTACTAAATCTAAAATTTAAACATATCCACCCCCCCCCCCCTTAGAATGACATTATGTTTGTAATTTGTATTGATATATATAGGAGCTAATTTGTATTTTGAAATTGTATTTTCATCCACCTGATGAAGCCACAGTGTGGCGAAACATATGTAGTGTGTTAAACATTATAGTAATTTTGAAACTATACACTTGTGTTTTATTATATATATATAATGGAGTTTCAACATGTATCTCCTTCGTCGATTATTAACTGAATTTTGTATTAGAAATAATTGTAACTGGTCAATTTTTTTTGTAGGAACTTTGTTTTGCTGTCGAGAATGATACGGAGCGTTGTCCATCACTATCACACTATCTTTTGGTGAATTTGCCAGCAAAGTGTCACAAAACCATTCTTCAAATAAAGATGAGGTCATATTTTCATGGTAATCTAAACTTGAGAATTTAACATCTTTAGAAGGTAATAGCGGCTGCCCGATCCATCCTTTTTTTGAAGAATAATTATTCTCTTCCCTATCGAAACCGGCGCATCCAACTGACACATACTTGAACTATCCACCCAACCTTTGCAAATTGTGTCATGGGTGTCATACCACGTCTCGTCTAAATAACATATGAATCGTCCTTCCTGGCTATACCTTCTAATTGCTGTTAAGTATTCATATCGAAGTTTCTGTAACCTCGGACTTTCCATAATTGTGCGACGTTTATCTATAGTGCCAAACTTAAAACCAACTTTCTTTAGCGTCCGTCACAAGGTTGCTGTAGAACACTGAATATTTATAGACTCATCACTGATTCTTTTATGTAGGCAGTCAAGTGTAGATACAACATTTAATCTGTAGAAAGTGTATACTTGCTGCCTCATAGTATCAATTTCATACTCTTCAATTTTTCTGGGTGATCCTTTGTCACTTCTTGGCTTTCGAGGTCCTGCGTTATTCTAAATTTTCTTATATATTGTTGCAAAAGGCACCTTGGTTAATTGCGACGTTCGTTGAATGTTCTGGGTTTGTAGTTCGTTATCTTCCATCAGGGTATGATAGACATTGAGAATTATCTGTTTTACATCTTGTGATATATGATTTCTCTGTCGTGCTCCAACAGTATTATCACTATCCACATCATCATCACTAACACTTTCAGCAAAAGGTTGCTACATGTCCGTGAAGTAAAGGGAGAAAAATCAATTATGTATACAGCAGTAAAGATTAACAATAAATGATAAATAGACTCCATATTAGATGTAATATACTGTAGACGCGCGATAGTGTGAACATCGGGTAACGGAAATTCTGGATAACGTGAACAATCATTTTCATAACACTGATGGCCATATAAAGTGAACAAACCGACATTCGATAACGGAAACGCTTATTTCATGCGACGGTATTTCCCCGGGCTGTGTTCGAGTTATATACTGTGATGCGGCTGTACTTTCCCGTATTCTATGACGCTAATTTTCGAACACATAACTACGTTTATTGCATACACAGTACAGTTGTTATCCGACCGTACCAGGAAGAGTTTGAAATCGAATTGAATTTCATGATGCCACCGAAAAAACCAACGTGCTTGACTCTCCATCAAAAGACGCTTATAATTCAAGAGTTAAAACAAGGTGTAAGTGTGACAAATTTATCAAAAAAATATAATGTAGCAAAATCCACGGTATGTAAGATAAAAAACAAAGAAGAAGCAATTTTACGTGCAGTAACCGATACATATGCAGGACCAGGTAAAAGAAGAAGTTTAAAGGAATCTAAACATCCAGAAATGGAGAAAAAGCTATACAAATGGTTTTTGAATAAACGAAAGAAAAATGTTATGGTCAGTGGGGATATGATAAAGGAAAAGGCGAAAGCGTTACATTTTGAAATCAATGATAATATAAATGAAGAATTTAGTGGCAGTGATGGCTGGCTACAACGCTTTAAGAAAAGGTTTGGAATTCGATATTTAAAAATTACGGGAGAGAAACTTTCATCCCAACCAGAACTAGTAGAGCCGTTTAAAGTGCAGGTAAAAGATAAAATTCAACAACTGGGAATTACACTGGATCAGCTGTATAATGCTGATGAAACAGCATTGTACTGGAAGCTTCTACCAGAGAAGACATTTGTTTAATTTCAAGAAAAGACAGCTCCTGGCAGGAAACTAGAAAAGCAGCGATTAACATTTCTGGCTTGTACTAATGCTAGAGAAATCATAAAGTCAAGCCTTTAGTAATTGGCAAAGCCAAAAATCCAAGAGCATTTAGAAACTTTTCACTTCCTGTAGACTACAACAATTCTAAATCGGCTTGGATGACAGAGTCAATTTTTAAGACTTGGTTCCACCAGTCTTTTGTTCCTCAGGTAAGTTTCGCATGTAAACTTATGTAATTTATTAAACAGTGAGTTCTACTGGCAGGTTACACGTTTTTAAAATCAAAAGGTCTTCCAATAAAAGCATTACTTCTCTTGGATAATTGAACGATTAAAGCGCATGCACAGCTTACTTAACAAAATGAGGTTATGATGCAGTTGATAATTTTAGAAACCAACCACTTTATACTACTACCGTGCTCACCGAACAGAATACTGCAAAACATAAAACTACCATTTTAAACTAAAGCCAACAGATATTGTTGAGCAGTAGAACTTCAAATCGAGAATTTAACCCGGTTTGTTCCAAAACGTGAATTTTTCCGCTTTTGCTCGTACACCTCAACTTTACATGCACTTTAGACACGTTTTTATTAAGTTTTGTCCACAAAAACCTACAAAAATAAATAGAGCAGATCAAAATTATAAGGTTAACATTTGTAACTCAATTTTGTCAAGATATGGATTTATCCGGTTTTGCACGCAAGCATCTCATATGTAAAATTTAATAATAAAATAAATATAATATGTCGCTAGAAGTGAGATCACTTCAAACCACCACATGTACTGGGGGGTTTATATCATATCTGATATTAATACTTTTTATTTGTCTATCCAAACATGTTACTTAAGATATCTTCTTTAAAATTTAAAATTATGGTAATACATGAATTATTACTACAGAGCGGACGTCCCAGGTTTAAACTACGACGGAGCAAAGAAATAATGTAAACAGCACGCAGTTACTGAATAGCACTATTAATATGGTGAACTGCAACATCTGTTTACGCCCGAGAATGAGAGCAAAAACACACATACACTGATACCCTCATATCTGCAGATAGCAAACAACCCGATAGCATTAAGTTTTCCTCTTTCAACAGTTTCATACATAGACTACTAACCGTTCCCCTTTCCAAACCATATTTTGATAAAGAAGTAGCAGTCTTGAAATGTTTAGCCGTGAACAACGGGTACAGTCCAGATATTATTAATAGATTAATTACAAAGAAAAAACATAAACAGATTAATAAATTCTTATATGCAGCCCCCCAATTAGAACCAAGTAATTCTCGTTTAATAAATTACATAGGAAAGACCACGAATAAAATTAATAATAGATTAGTTAATTTAGGCATAAAAACTATAATAGTAAATAAATTAAATCTAGGTAAACTTTGGACAAATAATAAGGATATAATTCAAAAACCAGATAAATGTGGCGTTTATAAATTTATTAGACTGTGATGCTTTCTACATAGGTCAAACTGGAAGATGTTTTCGCACACGTATAGAAGAACATAGGAAAGCAGTCTTATATTCCAAGAAATGTTCAGGTATATCGGAGCATTGTATAAATGAACAGCACATGGTATCATTAAATAATTTTGAAATTTTACACTCAGCAAATAAAAGTAAACGATTAGACCTTTTGGAAATAATGGAAATATCCAAAGCAATAAACAAATCATTAAATATAGTAAATGAACAAACAGAGTTCGTAATTTTCCCTGTTATTAAGGCTGCTCCTCGTTAATTACTAGGAGAACCCCCATAATACATAACTCCCTTATATTATTTATAATGTTACTCCCACCTTACTCAAATTATCTATTCTAATTTTAAGTAAAACTTGTCTTGTTCAGTTGAGAATGAACTGAGAAGTTCGAAACAATAGTCCGTATTTTGTAAATAAAATTTTAGTGAAACAAATAACCAAGTGTAAACTTTCTTTTACCTTTATTATTTAATATGTTTCACCAAGTGCCTAGCGAGACCTCAATCAATTATATTAAAAAAGTCCATTTAACTCGTAAATTTCCTATCTTCATCGGCGTAGATAGGAGCGTAAGGGTTTTTTAAAATTATATTTCGTAAGATAAACAAAGTCCGGAAAGTTTACTCGATTTGAACTACCAAATAAACAAACAATAACGTATTTTATATTTTATAGATCACCACCCACTTGATATCCAATTATATAATTAAAATTAAACACTTTTTAAAAATACAAAATTTCAATAGTGCGCCCGTGGGCGATGAGTCATCAACCTTTCGTGTCCGCTCTGTAATTATTACTCAAAAGCATAAGCTCAAATAAAATGGTACTCCGAGGAGATGCAGCATGCAGCATAAAGCAAAAGTAATTACAGTTCATCACATATAACTTGAGCAGTGAAGGTCATATGCTGAAAGGACAAGGGGGAGAGTGGTAGTAGCGAGGTGTACACGCATGCATTTGTAACAGCTGTTATCCATCTCTATCGTGCATTCTCTCTCTTCTTGATCTGCGTCGATGACCGGTCAACTTATATGTGGTGAGCTGTACATTCCGTCTAAGTGGTATTGTCAGAGTTATCGTTGAGTATTTAATATCTAATGTATCGTTGATATCTTGGTTGACGCCATGTTGTCGTCTCTACCTATCTTTTGTCGACGTTTCGAATACTATCTTAAAGAACATTTTCAGGCCTTTTTATTCTTCCGCGGTACTTGAAATACACAGATATGATATTTCATATAATGCAGAAATAGTCAGACAGTCTCTTTCAGATATCGCAGTAGCAGCAGACAGAAGAAGTAGAGACGTACAGTTTCAACCCCAAAATCCCAGAAATATAAGTACATTTTGATACACTATAACTAATTAAATTTAAAAAAAACATAATTTTTTATAGTCAGAAACGGCACTACTTCAGCACTCGCTACGCCAATATGTTCAGATATTCATTTTAACATGTTATATCAACATAAATTGTTTTGACGCAATAATGCAGTAGAGTGTACAAAAATTATGCTAATTATAGAGATAGACTAGCTGTCCATCAATCTCTTCGAGCTTGAATCGCCTTTCGCGCCCGCTTACAATTTTATTACAGTTCCCTGTAAAACGCCAAAAAAATCAATTTTGATTTTCTAAACTTTTGGCACACCTTGTATAGACGTATATTTTTGTCCACGAACTACTGTCACGGTGACAGGTGGAACGACAATTTAAACCATCTTAACGTGAGTCTGACTTTTCGTTGTTGAAGTTTGAAATTTAGATGCTATTTAGCGTAATACTAAGACTTGACACTAAAAGATTCATAGTGTTATTAGTTTTACACTATGAAATGACTAAATCATTATTAAAAAAGTAATATCAGATTTCTTTTAGTTTTGCATAATTTGACCTGTCAATTATCATGGCCCACAAACGTCATTTCTGGGCTGTAATATTTAATAATAATCATACATCTTTTGACATACCTTCTGAGCTTCGTTATAATGCAAATTTGTGAACGATGCATGCCCATTACACAGAAGAATCAAGTTTTAAATAAAATATGTATGATATTAATTTTATTTATAATAGTGAATTTATAACTGGCTTCCGTATTAATAAATTAGTTTCATGTCTGCTCTGAAATTGTTCTTGTCAAAGTGAGTTTGCAGTTGCAGTGGCATTGAGTCTGCGCCTCTAAATCGTGCTCTGGCTATGTTGGTTGCTGAGACGATCCTATTACAATTTAAATATTTAGTAGTGACGGTGGTAGTTGAACTAAAAACAATAACCAAATATAACACAGACCGACGTGGGAATATCTGTGTAAACATTTTACTTACACACAATATAAAAAATGAGGTGTGGCCACCACACGACTTTCTTATACGTATGAAAGTGTTACTTCCGGTCCGAATTTTGAAATTTCATTTATACAAAAAATATTTCAAATCCAACTCTAAATACTTTTGTACTCTTCATAAATATACATAGAATGCATAACTTACGACATATTTGCAAAAAATCGCTATTCGATAAGAGTAAAAGTGGTTCTTCCGGTCTGAATTTTGAAATTTTTTTTATATAAAAGATATTGAAAATTATGTTTTAAATACTTTTATACTCGTAACGTACTTGTCTTAAAAGCATGACTTGCGAGATATTCGCAAAAAACTGATTTTCGATAAGAGTAAAAGATCTACTTCTGGTTGGAATTTCAAAAAACTTTTTCAAGACAATTTGTTTCAAACTCAATTATAAGTACATATGAATTCTTTATAAATTTGTTTAAACTTAGTAATTGACGAAATATTTGCAAATTTCGATTTTTTCACTGAAGTAAACTACTACTTCCGGTCTGCCGATTTTGCTCAAAATCTAATCAGTTTTCAAGAGGCAGATTGTACACGTAAATACAAAATTTGGAATTGATATCTACAGCGGTTTGACCGCTATCGTGGTCACACACACACACACACACAGAGAGAGAGAGAGAGAGAGAGAGAGAGAGAGAGAGAGAGAGAGAGAGAGACATTTTTTAAAAACCACTTTTTTGGTGTCAGGGGACCTCAAAACGTGGACATCTGCAAAAATCTCGAGGTCGAAAATTTTCATCATCACAATACTTCCTTATACTACGTATAAGAAAGTAAAAGAATATAATTCGTAATTGTTGGATCATTTTGTGATTCTTATTAAGTATTTAAGGAAAAATAACACAAAAAGGTAGTTCATGATTACAACCAATCCATCGAAATAAGAGCCACCAGCCTGGGACACGATCATCATGAACCATCATCAGAATGTTTGATTAACAATTTGATTTTAATGGTGTATTTTCAAACATATCCCATTAAATGATTGAACGCTGTCCATACTTCAAACTTTCTACTGACAATCAAATTATTTAGTAGTAGTAATTGTTGAATTAGGCTAGAATATTTATTTTAATAAATTGAATAGTTAGAAAACAATTGTCATTACATTGGAATTTGATTCGTCTGTCACCTAGTAATAATAATATAAATCATATTTTAAGGTAATTGTCTAATATATAGGCAATACTAAAATGGATCTGATAACACTTTTCTCATTAATATTTTAAAGTTTATTTTACTTTCTTCTCTCTTGCAGATGTCCACGTTTTGAAGTCCCCTGATACCAAAAAAGTGGTTTTTAAAAAATGTCTCTCTCTCTCTCTCTCTCTCTCTCTCTCTCTCTCTCTCTCTCTCTCTCTCTCTCTCTCTCTCTCTCTCTCTCTCTCTCTCTCTGTCTGTCTGTCTGTCTGTGTCACCACGGTAGCGGTCAAACCGCTGTAGATATCAATTCCAAATTTTATATTTACGTGTATAATCTGTCTCTTGAGATCTGATTAGTTTTTCAATAAAATCGGTTGACCGGAAGTAGTACAAATTTATAAAGAATTCATATGTACTTAAAATTAAAATTGAGAAGCATTTTATTTAAAAAGTTTTTCGAAATTACTATCTTAAGTAGGTCTTTTACTCTTATCAAAAATCAGTTTTTTGCCAATATTTTGTAAGTCATGCTTTTTAGACAGGTACGCTACGAATATAGAAGTATTTAGAACTTAATTTCCAATATCTTTTGTATAAAAAAAAATTCAAAATTCGGACCGGAAGTATCACTTTTACTCTTTATGTCGTAAATTATGCATTCTATATATATTTATTAAGAGTACAAAAGTATTTAGAATTGGATTTGCAATATTTTTTGTATACATGAAATTTCAAAATTCGGACCGGAAGTAGCACTTTTATTCTTAGCGAGTAGCACTTTTCTTCGAATATCTTCCAACGTATGCATTCTATAGCGATTTATTAAGAGAATGAAAGTACTTAAAATAGGATTTGAATAAGTTTTGTATAAAAAAATTCTTAAAATTGTGTAGTTTGAAACGCTCATACGTATAAGAAAGTCGTGTGGTGGCCACACCTCATTTTTAAAATAGCGAGACGAATTTCTGAACAGACCACTTTGACAGTGAAATCTCATTGGTTGAAAGCAAGGCCAAATGACACCCTATCAATCTTGCTCACACATTCTGTCAACTGACATTGTTTATTGTTAAGCCTTGTTGTTGTTTCTATTATTTCCCCGTTATTTCATTATATACTTTACCAGTTCTATTCAGAGCTCGACAGTAATAGTTATCCGATGTACTCGTAAGTTTGTTTTCAAGATTTTCGTGCATGTAATTTGGGACAGGGGTACGTTCAGAAATTCGTCTCGCTATTTTAAAAATAGACTATAGTCATTTCGCTGTATAAAATTTGTAATTTCATATCTTTTTGTGTCAAGGTCTACAGTAAATAGCGATGGAGCTTAAAACCATGACCAATGAAATATCAGACAGATGTCAGGGTGTTTAACCTTTTTTCTTAAATAATTGTCATCATGACAGCAGTTCAGATTTCATCACGAACTGAAATCGATTGATCGTTTTGACGTTTTATAACCTGCAATTAAATTTTTGTGAAATTGCCAACATTAATCAAAAGTCAGATGGATTTTTTATGACAATTCTGACGTTTCCTGTAAGATTTAAGCCACCTAACGTGAATGTTGAGTTGACCAACATTTCGCGTATGCTCTAGTTAAATATATCGGTGTTAAAATGATAATAGATGGGTAAAGATGGCGACATAGGTGTGCACTATTTTTTTTATTTTCGCTGCACCCTTTAACTGTTACTTAATTTTATTTTAATAATATACTATGTTCACCAATTATGATCAGCATCTGGGGCGTAATGCTTAAATTATTTTTTCTAAGGAAGGGATGCTTTTGTGTAATAAAGTAGATCGCGATCTTAAAGTAACTGATAATTAGTGAATTACCATGAATGATAAATTTTTAAATCGCGTTGTCTTTATATGTAGTAGTGGTTACATTTTTAAAATAGCAGTTACATTACCCTTTAAATCGTTAAATTAAAGGTGATATGTATGCATGATGTATTCGTTTCTTTGAATTACAATTAACGTAGGGCTTCCGGGACAATAGTCAATAGAAATAAATTTATATGACGTTCTTTGTAAACAATCAAGAGCATCAGTGCTCCATAATGTTTGTCATAAAATGTCGATATAAGTCATCAAATGCTGACTAATCAATTTACTCTTTCCCCCTTTTTTTTTATTTAGGACACATTAATTTAATAGAATACTTGCTCTTTTTGTTATTACAGTGGTCCATGAAACTCTTCGAGTTTGAATTGCCTCTTCGCGTCCACTTTTTCGCTGTAAGTTTCTCTATAAATGTGCCTGTTTGGAACGTGACCACTGCCAGTCGCAGAAGCACTTGAATTTTAACGGTTATTTTCTTTTAGTTAGTTTATGAATGAAGATGCAAATGAAATAAAATATCTCTAGAAATTAATTATACATTATTGTGGCATCTATAATTATAGACAAATGGATTTATTAATTAAAAAATTTCCCATAAAATGTTTAACATTTCTACAGAAGTTACTGTAAGCTGATTACTTGGAACATTTCGTTGACATTCAGGTTTGATATAATGCGTGTGCACCTAGTCTAAGTTGAATGTAAGTAGGCCGAAAAGGTAAACCTAAGATGGTTGTATGATCAAGATTTATTGTATCATATATAAATTTCTTTGTTTTTTAAATTTGGTAGTACTCTAACTCTATTTGTCTCAAGTTTCATGATAAAAGTTGCCCCTACGTTAAATTTTCTTGCAAACTGTCACAGTTTGATCTATTGCGAGAATGAATTGTCAAATTGAATGTCATTGTAGACATAGCGTGCCTTCAATTAATTTTTTTTAGAATAACCTACGATTTCAATATTAATTTGAGAACACTGTGGAACTTTTCAATAAATTGACTTAACTATGACAGTAGTGAAAATGAAAAACATGACTGCAGCACAGTGTTCCCAAATTAATATTGATATCATAAGCTACTCTAAATGTAAATTAAAGACGCAGTATATGTATTTGTATGTAGAAAGATGAGAGGGATGTGTCCAAACCATTAAAGATACGATAAATGACCGATACAATAGTAATAATAATAATAATTGATAATGCAATAAAATGTAAATATTAACGGTTATAATATTTCTTTCAGTGGACGTCAAATGTTATGAATCACGACTTTGCTTTAATTTTTATAACTACGATATTGGAAACTGTACCTGAATGACCGACAATGTAGAGTAATTACAACCGCAGTTCAGTTTGTTCTTGTTTATGAATGAAGACGCATATTAAACAAAATGTCTCTTAGAAATAAATTAAATATTATTGTGACATTTATAATTAGTGGCAAATGAATTTATTTATTAAGACTTTGCCCACAAACCGAACAACATTTCTATATAATTTACTGGACGCTGATATTTAGAAAAATTTTGTTGACATTCAGGTTTTGTATCAATTGTGTGCATCTAGCCCAAGGTGAACGTAGACAGACCAAAAAAAAAAAAAAAACCAAGACGGTTCGGCAATTAAATGTTGTTTCATGTTATTCGTTCTATAAAATTGGTAGTACTATGCTTCGCTTTGTATCAAGTTTACGATAAAAATAGTGTATACCTCAAATTTTTTGACAGACTGTCATCGTGACACTTATACGGCAATGAAAAGTCAGACTCTTGACGTCAAGATGTTTAACCAAATTGTCGTCCCACCTGTCATCGTGACAATAGTTCGTTGAGTGTATTCATTCACACATAAACTTGTGAGAACGAAATGTCAGACTGGCAGTGCTTAACCAAATTGTCTTTCCAATTGTCAAATGAAATTAACAACATAACATGATAAACTTTAATAAACATGTTTTAAACTTACAGGTCATTGAGAGAATTAATTAATTTTCATATTACGCTTTAATAGTATACTTTGTAAAACCCAATCGAAAATCTTGCTGGCTCCTAATACCATTTAACCGAAACTGTACTTCTGATTAGTTGGTGCCTACCCGCAGGCGCATACTTTAAATGTTTGGTTTTATAACTGAAAATTGGTAAGCGAAATTACGTAAATGCTTATGCGAATTTTATTTGATGTATTTATTTTATTTCGAAGTGCTTCGGACACATCTGATCTGACAAATAAAGACTACATCTTGAACACTGATATATTTCCAACATTCTGTTAACATTTAGGTTTCGTATAGTTCGTGTGCATCTAACGTAATTTGGCAGGCCCAAAAGCAAAACTCAGATGATTCTTGATTTAGTCTTGCCTCCGTACTTCTTTCGCGAGAAGTGACGACATTTCGATGACATATATAATGAATAGAGTGTCTTTGTATTTAATATATTTTGATAAAAGGTAGCAACATCGTCATATTAATTACTGTACTTACGTGCGACAATACACTTTAAGTTTTTATTTTATAATATCGGTCGGCATTTTGTTCATATATTCATATAGAAAAGAAATAGTAACGATTGATAATAATAACACTAATACGTATCTGAAAGGTACCACGTTTCAATTAAAAATGCATTTCTTCTTCGCAATATCTTTATTTGTCGGCCTTCTGACATTTAAACTTGACAACCGATCGAGTCATTAATAACACGCAAACTCGTCATCGCGAGATTTTTTTACCCTGCAGAAAAGCTTTAAATGAATCGCACCTTCCACAGCGACAGATTTGGCACGTGGACAGTGCACTCAATCGTCGCGGAAAAGTCCACTATTTTCGTTTCCAACCCTCTTTCCGCACTCTAAACCTCGACGGCCTGAAATTTCTTCGTCAATGTGAAACTTTTACAATTCTTTCGCGCGTGCCTGTCATACCTGACATTTTTGCGATTTTGATCGGTTGTCCTGGGAATCGGTCATGACGTAATCCATTTTTCTGTTAAAACATCGAGTGCACGCTCCTCTTTAAAAGCCCATATCTCTGCACACGCTCCACTTGGGAAGAAAAACTCTCCGACGAGGAACAATTCAAGGTCGTCGGTAACTTCACGCCAAAGGGCAGCTTTCAATTTTGCGTATCCAGAGACGAGTTCTGCGCCCCGCGTACCCAATTTTCGTCGATTTTGACCGGGTTTGGTTGCCATTGACTACTCGGCTTTTAGTATATATAACTAGCTATAACGTCCGCTTACAGCGGATCCGTCCGCTTACAGCTGTTCGTCCGCTTACAGCAGTCCGTCCGCTTACAGCGGGTCCGTCAATCTCTTTTAGTATAAATCGCCTTTTTCGCGTCCGCTTACAGCTTTTTCATAGTTTCGTGTAAAGAGCAGTCACTGTCATGACGCCTTTTAGAATGTATGGTTTTATTAACTTTTGACGCACCCCTGTATATACATATATTTCGTGAAGCCAATATTATTTTTTTTGACATTTTTACTTTGGATTTGTAATCGGCGTCCATACACACCCCCGTATCTAAAATTTCACATTCATACGTCAATTTTCACATTCATACATCAATTTTCAAAAAAACGTCCGCCATTTTTTTTTGACATTTGGCTTTGTATTTATGATCGGCGTCCGCACACACCCCCGTATCTAAAATTTCACATTCATACGTCAATTTTCAAAAAGCCCGTCCGCCATTTTGTTTTTTTTTGACATTTTGACTATGGATTAGTGATCGGCGTCCGCATACACCCCCGTATCTAAAATTTCGGCTTTATACGTCAATTTTCAAAAAATTCTGCCGCCATTTTCTTTGTTCTGACATTTTGACTATGGATTGGTGATCGGCGCCCGCAGACACCCCCGTAACTAAAATTTCGCATTTATTCGTTAATTTTAAAAAAACTTTTCCGCCATTTTGTTTTTTTTGACATTTTGACTTTGAATTTGTGATCGGCGTCCGCACACACCCCCGTATCTAAAATTTCACATTCATACGTCAATTTTCAAAAAACCCGTCCGCCATTTTCTTTTCTTTTTGACATTTTGACTATGGATTGGTGACGGGCGACCTAAGACACCCCCGTATCTAAAATTTCACATTCATACGTCAATTTTCAAAAAAATACCCTCCATTTTGTTTTTTTTGTCATTTTGACTTTGGATTTGTGATCGGCGTACGCACATACCCCCGTATCTAAAATTACACATTCATACGTCAATTTTCAAAAAACCCCGTCCGCCATTTTTTTTTTTTTTGACATTTTGACTTTGGATTTGTGATCGGCGTCCGCACACACCCGCGTATCTAAAATTTCACATTCATACGTCAATTTTCAAAAAAATCTGCCGCCATTTTTTTTTTTTTGACATTTTGACTATGGATTGGTGATCGGCGTCCACAGACACCCCCGTATCTAAAATTTCGCATTTATAAGTCAATTTTAAAAAAACCTTCCGCCGTTTTTTTTTTGACATTTTGAATTTTGATTTATGATCGGCGTGCGTACACACCCCCGTATCTAAAATTTCACATTCATACTTCAATTTTCAAAAAACCCGTCCGCCATTTTGTCTTTCTTGACATTTTGACTTTGGATTTATAATCGGCGTCTGCACACACCCCGTATCTAAAATTTCACATTCATACGTCAATTTTCAAAAAATTCTGCCGCCATTTTGTTTTTTTTTGACATTTTGACTATGGATTGGTGATCGGCGTCCGCATACACCCCCGTATCTAAAATTTCGCATTTATACGTCAATTTTCAAAAAACTCTTCCGCCATTTTCTTTTTCATTTTGACTTTGGATTTATGATCGGCGTCCGCACAAACCCCCGTATCTAAAATTTCACATTCATACGTCAATTTTCAAAAAACCCGTCCGCCATTTGTTTTTTTTTGACATTTTGACTTTGAATTTGTAATCGGCGTCGGCACACACTCCCGTATCTAAAATTTCACATTCACACGTCAATTTTCAAAAAACCCGTCCGCCATTTGTTTTTTTTTGACATTTTGACTTCGGATTTGTATTCGGCGTCCGCACACACCCCCGTATCTAAAATTTTACGTTCATACATCAATTTTCACATTCATACGTCAATTTTCAAAAAACCCATCCGCCATTTTATGTTTTTTGACATTTTGACTTTGGATTTGTAATCGGCGTCCGCACACACCCCCGTATCTAGAATTTCACATTCATACGTCAATTTTCAAAAAATTCTGCCACCTTTTTTTTTTTTGACATTTTGATTTTGGATTCGTTATCGGCGACCTAAGACACCCCCGTATCTAAAATTTCACATTCATACGTCAATTTTCAAAAAATTCTTCTTCCATTTTGTTTTTTTTTGACATTTTGACTATGGATTCGTTATCGGCGACCCAAGACACCCCCGTATCTAAAATTTCACATTCATACGTCAATTTTCAAAAAATTCTTCTACCATTTTGTTTTTTTTGACATTTTGACTTTGGATTTGAGATCGGCAATCGCAAACACCTACGTATCTAAAATTTCACATTCATACGTCAATTTTCAAAAAATCTTCCGCCATTTTGACATTGGAATCGTGATCGGCGACCTAAGGCACCCCCGTATCTAAAAGTTCACATTCATACGTCAATTTTCAAAAAATTCTTCCACCATTTTGTTTTTTTTTGACATTTGGATTAGCGATCGGCGACCGCAAAAACTCCCAAGTGCCTAGTTTTACTTGTAATCAGAAGAGAGAAATTGATTTCAGCCAGCTCCGCCCACTGTGCATGTTTGCGTAATCGTTTAAACAAAATTATTTCGTAGGGGCACATAAATCTTGAAAGCAATATTTTTCCCGTAAGGAAATTTATTATTTTAAATCTAATTTATAATAAATAAAAAAAAGTCATGCTGTATATGAGAATGATTAGTCGGTCGACCGATGAAATATATATGAAGTAAATAAACAATATTCTATTCGAAAATAAAAAATTATTGTTTCGCCCGGGCTTTGAACCCGGTCGATCTACTGCGTCGTATTCAATTGCTTCGATTTCGTCATTAGGCCACCGAGATACATGTAAATTACTTGTTAACCTGCCGTATTTATATGTAGCTATGTCTTATGGTAGAATCTGAATTTTTTTTTGAAATTCTAGGGAAATAAACGTGTAATCGTCAAAAGAAAATTAAAAATCGTATTAATTGCGTCCCGATAATTAATTTAGTGTCTTCTCCTTGTCCAAAAAATAAATATATTATGTGTATTAATTTGGCACGAATCTCATCTGACATTAATAAAAAAAAGATGGCCGCAAACGCTAGTCGTATTTGCAACATTTTTCCACCATGCCCCGGGTGCATCAAGAGTTTCAATCACTCGTCCTATCGATATCGGATAACGATGAAGTCGCAATAGGAATGGGAATGGTCTAGAAATATCTGTCCTTTACGATAATGAATCTTGTTGTGTCCTTGAAACCTTCAGAATTCGGAATTTGACGCTTAAAAGTCACACTTGCAAAATTCTCGATGTACCTGTCAGATTTCCGAAAAGTCAATTATGTTTCCAGTCCTGTTTTTTTGGTTACGTATGCGTCACGTCATGAGTCAGTACTTAAAATTTAACAAATTAATATCTCTGCAATGCCGTCGAGTTAAATTTCGAAATCCGGTTTATGGTGAGCACGAATTTTTCCCGATTTCGATGATGCACGCGGCAAGCACGACGGCGGTCCAGATTTTTAGGAGATACGTGAACCGTACCGTGACCTACCGAAAAAATACCCTCAACTTTGAAGGCCCGTATTTTCCGTCAGAGTCGAAAGGAAAAGCTGAAATTTTGCAGACATATCGGTTGGAATGTCGGCTTTCCCGCTAAATCAATTCGGAACGTCTACGTTTGCCCAGTTTCCCGTACGAAGCGTAAATATGCGGCAATGTTACGTAAATAAGTCCATCCCGTGCTATTCCATAGGGTTTTTAAAGGTAAGCCGGCAGCTTTTAGTATATCTAACTAGCTATAACGTCCGCTTACAGCGGGTCCGTCCGCTTACAGCTGTTCGTCCGCTTACAGCAGTCCGTCCGCTTACAGCGGGTCCGTCAATCTCTTTTAGTATAAATCGCCTTTTTCGCGTCCGCTTACAGCTTTTTCATAGTTTCGTGTAAAGAGCAGTCACTGTCATGACGCCTTTTAGAATGTATGGTTTTATTAACTTTTGACGCACCCCTGTATATACATATATTTCGTGAAGCCAATATTATTTTTTTGGCATTTTTACTTTGGATTTGTAATCGGCGTCCACACACACCCCCGTATCTAAAATTTTACATTCATACGACAATTTTCAAAAAATTCCTCCGCCATTTTGTTTTTTTTGACATTTTGACTTTGTATTTGTGATCGGCGTCCGCATATACCCCGGTATCTAAAATATCGCATTTATACGTCAATTTTCAAACAATTCTGCCGCCATTTTCTTTGTCTTTGACATTTTGACTATGGATTGGTGATCGGCGCCCGCAGACACCCCTGTATCTAAAATTTCGCATTTATACGTGTTTTCAAAAAACTTTTCCGCCATTTTGTTTTTTTTACATTTTGACTATGGATTGGTGATGGGCGTCCGTAGACACCCCCGTATCTAAAATTTCGCATTTATACGTCAATTTTCAAAAAACCCTTCCGCCATTTTCTTTTTGACATTTTGAATTTTGATTTATGATCGGCGTCCGCACATCCCCGTATCTAAAATTACACATTCAGACGTCAATTTTCAAAAAACCCGTCCGCCATGTTTTTTATCGGCGTCCGCATATACCCCGGTATCTAAAATTTCACATTCATACGTCAATTTTCAAAAAATTCTGCCGCCATTTTGTTTTTTTTTTACATTTTGACTATGGATTGGTGATCGGCGTCCGCAGACACCCCCGTATCTAAAATTTCGCATTTATACGTCAATTTTCAAAAAATCCTATTCCATTTTGTTTTTTTTGACATTTTGACTTTGGATTTGTGATCGGCGTCCGCACACACCCCGTATCTAAAATTTCACATTCATACGTCAATTTTCAAAAAACGCGTCCGCCATTTTGTTTTTTTTTTGACATTTTGACTTTGGATTTGTGATCGGCGTCCGCACACACCCCCGTATCTAAAATTTCACATTCATACGTCAATTTTCACATTCATACATCAATTTTCAAAAAAACCGTCCGCCATTTTTTTTTGACATTTGGCTTTGTATTTATGATCGGCGTCCGCACACACCCCCGTATCTAAAATTTCACATTCATACGTCAATTTTCAAAAAGCCCGTCCGCCATTTTGTTTCTTTTTTGACATTTTGACTATGGATTAGTGATCGGCGTCCGCATACACCCCCGTATCTAAAATTTCGGCTTTATACGTCAATTTTCAAAAAATTCTGCCGCCATTTTCTTTGTTCTGACATTTTGACTATGGATTGGTGATCGGCGCCCGCAGACACCCCGTAACTAAAATTTCGCATTTATTCGTTAATTTTAAAAAAACTTTTCCGCCATTTTGTTTTTTTTGACATTTTGACTTTGAATTTGTGATCGGCGTCCGCACACACCCCCGTATCTAAAATTTCACATTCATACGTCAATTTTCAAAAAACCCGTCCGCCATTTTCTTTTTTTTTTGACATTTTGACTATGGATTGGTGACGGGCGACCTAAGACACCCCCGTATCTAAAATTTCACATTCATGCGTCAATTTTCAAAAAAATCCCCTCCATTTTGTTTTTTTTGTCATTTTGACTTTGGATTTGTGATCGGCGTACGCACATACCCCCGTATCTAAAATTACACATTCATACGTCAATTTTCAAAAAACCCCGTCCGCCATTTTATTTTTTTTGACATTTTGACTTTGGATTTGTGATCGGCGTCCGCACACACCCGCGTATCTAAAATTTCACATTCATACGTCAATTTTCAAAAAAATCTGCCCCCATTTTTTTTTTTGACATTTTGACTATAGATTGGTGATCGGCGTCCACAGACACCCCCGTATCTAAAATTTCGCATTTATACGTCAATTTTAAAAAACCTTCAGCCATTTTTTTTTGACATTTTGAATTTTGATTTATGATCGGCGTGCGTACACACCCCCGTATCTAAAATTTCACATTCATACTTCAATTTTCAAAAAACCCGTCCGCCATTTTGTCTTTCTTGACATTTTGACTTTGGATTTATAATCGGCGTCTGCACACACCCCGTATCTAGAATTTCACATTCATACGTCAATTTTCAAAAAATTCTGCCACCATTTTTTTTTTTTGACATTTTGATTTTGGATTCGTTATCGGCGACCTAAGACACCCCCGTATCTAAAATTTCACATTCATACGTCAATTTTCAAAAAGTTCTTCTTCCATTTTGTCTTTTTTTGACATTTTGACTATGGATTCGTTATCGGCGACCATTTTGTTTTTTTTGACATTTTGACTTTGGATTTGAGATCGGCAAACGCAAACACCTACGTATCTAAAATTTCACATTCATACGTCAATTTTTAAAAAATCTTCCGCCATTTTGACTTTGGAATCGTGATCGGCGACCTAAGGCACCCCCGTATCTAAAAGTTCACATTCATACGTCAATTTTCAAAAAATTCTTCCACCATTTTGTTTTTTTTTGACATTTGGATTAGCGATCGGCGACCGCAAAAACTCCCAAGTGCCTAGTTTTACTTGTAATCAGAAGAGAGAAATTGATTTCAGCCAGCTCCGCCCACTGTGCATGTTTGCGTAATCGTTTAAACAAAATTATTTCGTAGGGGCACATAAATCTTGAAAGCAATATTTTTCCCGTAAGGAAATTTATTATTTTAAATCTAATTTATAATAAATAAAAAAAAGTCATGCTGTATATGAGAATGATTAGTCGGTCGACCGATGAAATATATATGAAGTAAATAGACAATATTCTATTCGAAAATAAAAAATTATTGCTTCGCCCGGGCTTTGAACCCGGTCGATCTACGGCGTCGTATTCAATTGCTTCGATTTCGTCATTAGGCCACCGAGATACATGTAAATTACTTGTTAACCTGCCGTATTTATATGTAGCTATGTCTTATGGTAGAATCTGAATTTTTTTTTGAAATTCTAGGGAAATAAACGTGTAATCGTCAAAAGAAAATTAAAAATCGTATTAATTGCGTCCCGATAATTAATTTAGTGTCTTCTCCTTGTCCAAAAAATAAATATATTATGTGTATTAATTTGGCACGAATCTCATCTGACATTAATAAAAAAAAGATGGCCGCAAACGCTAGTCGTATTTGCAACATTTTTCCACCATGCCCCGGGTGCATCAAGAGTTTCAATCACTCGTCCTATCGATATCGGATAACGATGAAGTCGCAATAGGAATGGGAATGGTCTAGAAATATCTGTCCTTTACGATAATGAATCTTGTTGTGTCCTTGAAACCTTCAGAATTCGGAATTTGACGCTTAAAAGTCACACTTGCAAAATTCTCGATGTACCTGTCAGATTTCCGAAAAGTCAATTATGTTTCCAGTCCTGTTTTTTTGGTTACGTATGCGTCACGTCATGAGTCAGTACTTAAAATTTAACAAATTAATATCTCTGCAATGCCGTCGAGTTAAATTTCGAAATCCGGTTTGTGGTGAGCACGAATTTTTCCCGATTTCGATGATGCACGCGGCAAGCACGACGGCGGTCCAGATTTTTAGGAGATACGTGAACCGTACCGTGACCTACCGAAAAAATACCCTCAACTTTGAAGGCCCGTATTTTCCGTCAGAGTCGAAAGGAAAAGCTGAAATTTTGCAGACATATCGGTTGGAATGTCGGCTTTCCCGCTAAATCAATTCGGAACGTCTACGTTTGCCCAGTTTCCCGTACGAAGCGTAAATATGCGGCAATGTTACGTAAATAAGTCCATCCCGTGCTATTCCATGGGGTTTTTAAAGGTAAGCCGGCAGCTTTTAGTATATCTAACTAGATATAGCGTCCGCTTACAGCGGGTCCGTCCGCTTACAGCGGGTCCGTCAATCTCTTTTAGTTTGAATCGCCTTTTTTGCGTCCGCTTACAGCTTTTTCATAGTTTCTTGTAGAAAGCAATCACTGTCATGACGCCTTTTAGAATGTCTGATTTTATTAACTTTTGACGCACCCCTGTATATACATATATTTCGTGAGCCAATAGTATATTTTATTTAAAATTCTCCTCGAATGGTTTTTTACACAAAGGTGTACACACTGAAGAGCGAGATAGGTAAATTAATGTTAAACATAAGTCATGATCAAGTATCTAGAGAAACAATGAGCTCAAAGAGCACAACATTTTCATCGAGATAGTTTACAATACTATTTTGATGTCATAGTGGAAAAGCATGTCAATCTTTTCGAAGTCTACTCTCGTTAAGAAAAAAGCATAACATACGTCAATTTTCACATTCATACGTCAATTTTCAAAAAAGCCTTCCGCCATTTTATTTTTTTTGACATTTGGCTTTGTATTTATGATCGGCGTCCGCACACACCCCCATATCTAAAATTTCACATTCATACGTCAATTTTCAAAAAACCCGTCCGCCATTTTGTCTTTTTTTTTGACATTTTGACTATGGATTGGTGATCGGCGTCCGCATACACCCCGTATCTAAAATTTCGCATTTATACGTCAATTTTCAAAAAATTCTGCCGCCATTTTCTTTTTTTTGACATTTTGACTATGGATTGGTGGTCGGCGCCTGCAGACATCCCCGTATCTAAAATTTCGCATTTATACGTCAATTTCAAACAACTTTTCCGCCATTTTGTTTTTTTTTTGACATTTTTACTTTGGATTTGTAGTCGGCGTCCACACACATCCCCGTATCTAAAATTTCACATTCATACGTCAATTTTCAAAAAACCCGTCCTCCATTTTGTTTTTTTTTGACATTTTGAATTTGGATTCGTGGCCGGTGACCCAAGACACCCCCGTATCTAAAATTTTACATTCATACGTCAATTTTCAAAAAATCCGCCCGCCATTTTTTTTTTGTTGACATTTTGACTTTGGATTTGTAATCGGCGTCCGCACACACCCCCGTATCTAAAATTTCGCATTTATACGTCAATTTTCAAAAAACCCTTCCGCCATTTTGTTTTTTTTTGACATTTTGAATTTGGATTTGTAATCGGCGACCTAAGACCTGACAACCCCGTATCTAAAATTTCACATTCATAGGTCAATTTTCAAAAACTTCTTCCGCCATTTTGGTTTTTTGACATTGGATTTGTGATCGGCAACCTCAACCACCCCCGTATCTAAAATTTCACATTCATACGTCAATTTTCAAGAAATCCTTCGGCCATTATATATTTTTTTGACATTTGGAATAGTGAGGGGCGACCGTAAAAACTCCCAAGTGCCTAATTTTACTTTTAATCAGAAGAGAGAGAAATTGATTTCAGCTAACTCCGCCCACTGTGCACGTTTGCGTAATCGTTTAAACAAAATTATTTCGTAGGGGCAGATAAATCTTGAAAGCAATATTTTTGCCCGTAAGGAAATTTATTATTTTAAATCTAATTTATAATAAATAAAAAAAAGTCATGCTGTATATGAGAATGATTAGTCAGTCGACCGGGTAATTATGTCGAAAAGCCCCGGCATTTTGTATCACAGATCTCCGATGAAATGTACATGAAGTAAATACACAATATTGTATTCGAAAATAAAAAATTATTGCTTCGCCCGGGTTTTGAAACCGGTCGATCTACGGCGTCGTATTCAATTGCTTCGATTTCGTCATTAGGCCACCGAGATAATTGTAAATGACTTGTTAAGTTGCCGTATTTATATGTAGGTTTGCCTTATGGTAGAATCTGAATTTTTTTTTAAATTCCAGGGAAAATAAACGTGTAATCGTCAAAAGAAAATTAAAAATCGTATTAATTGCGTCCCGATAATTAATTTAGTGTCTTCTCCTTGTCCAAAAAATAAATATATTATGTGTATTAATTTGGCACGAATCTCATCTGACATTAATAAAAAAAAGATGGCCGCAAACGCTAGTCGTATTTGCAACATTTTTCCACCATGCCCCGGGTGCATCAAGAGTTTCAATCACTCGTCCTATCGATATCGAATGTCGATGAAGTCGCAATAGGAATGGGAATGGTCTAGAAATATCTGTTCTTTACGATAATGAATCTTGTTGTGTCCTTGAAACCTTCAGAATTCGGAATTTGACGCTTAAAAGTCACACTTGCAAAATTCTCGATGTACCTGTCAGATTTCCGAAAAGTCAATTATGTTTCCAGTCCTGTTTTTTTGGTTACGTATGCGTCACGTCATGAGTCAAAAACGATCGTACTTAAAATTTAACAAATTAATATCTCGGCAATGCCGTCGAGTTAAATTTCGAAATTCGGTTTGTGGTGAGCACGAATTTTTCCCGATTTCGATGATGCACGCCGCTAACATGATGGCGGTCCAGACTTTTAGGAGATACGTGAACCGTACCGTGACCTACCGAAAAAAATACCCTCAACTTCGAGGGCCCGTATTTTCCGTCAGAGTCGAAAGGAAAAGCTGAAATTTTGCAGACATATCGGTTGGAGTGTCGGCTTTCCCGCTAAATCAATTCGGAACGTCTACGTTTGCCCGGTTTCCCGTACGAAGCGTAAATATGCGGCAATGTTACGCAAATAAGTCCATCCCGTGCTATTCCGTGGGATTTTTAAAGGAAGGCCGCTCGCTATTAGTAAGGAGAATTACTCACCTAATCGCATATGTTTTTGATTTACTAATAGTTATCCATAATTTTAGAAGTTATCATAAATACAATAGTAGTGCAGTGTTTTGTATTTGCAAACTGTTTTCGGTGACACAAACACGCTCTAGTGTATGTTGTTTTAATTTTATTTAATTAAGATTTTTTAATTGCAGGAGCTGGCCTCGACAGGAAATTTGATTTTCTTAGATGAATCAGATTCAGTAAATGCGGAAGCTCAAAGGTTGTTGGACAATGGTGCTTTTACCGTTATAGTCTTATCTCACTGTGGCTATGAAGTAGATCAAGAAATTGCAAGGAAAGCTATCCCCGGTATCAGCGTTATTGTAGGGGCCCATTCGCACTCACTCTTATATACAGGTACTATACCAATTGCTTGCCTACAAGTTGAGGATGCATTTACTGTGTGATAAAACGACGACACAGAGAGTTTGTATGAGTTAGTACCAGAAATCAATATACAAAATGCTTTTCGGTCGAGTGTAGTGTTGGAAAAGACGGGTTTCGAGTACATTTACGCTGAGGCTAGACTGATTCTCGTTTAATCAGTGCGACAAGGATAGCAGCTGTACTTGCGCACTTCATTTGAATTTTGTTCAAACTCAATCTCTAGTCGACTAACACATTCTTAAATCGCGTTTCGTTCATCTAATTTAGAACAATTACGCGCCAAAATTATTATATTTTCGAATCATGTTACCCCGGAAATGTTAACAAATGTCCGTTGAAATTTTTATAATCAACTGGGTTACTGCTCAGCTCAAGAGGGAGGCTTATTTGAACATTTAATAAATAATTACTTGTAGAAATTCATTTTTCTTTAATAATTTAATTCTTAACTTCTAATTAAGTTCCTTTTTTTTGCGTTTATACTTACTGAAACATTTTGTTTAGTTTCATACAAATTTATTGTTTACTTTCAGAGTTTTAGTTTGTTTCCTTTTCTATTTTATAATACTATGGAATTATTTACTTTTTGTCTTAATAAGAGTTTTGCTATTGTTACGTTTTCGTTTTTTATATCAGCTATATTTCTCATCTTTGATATTCTAAGAAAAAAAATATTATTTTTAAGTTAGAATTGACGATCAATTCTTTTATTTACTCATACAATTTGGGAAGCTGTGATGAAATCCGTTACTAAAATTAATTAGTGCGATTATTTGATGCTTCATCAAGTCTCTACTTATAAATTATCTACATACAGCAGTAAATGACATTATTCATGGTTTCAGAATTTGTTATGAACAGTAACAGTAGCAATTTTTGACGTACTAACGCAGTAACGCGTTCTGCGGTATCGACTTTGAAGTTGCTCTAATGTTAGTAACAGAGGCTACCCCTTTATTCTCCCACTTATAGTCGACCAGCTTGTCTTGTATATTCATCCGCAGGTGGATCGTGTGCACATTGTATGTCATGATGTGGTGATCAGAAATATTTAGAGAGTTTACTAAATACTAAATACAGAACATCACTATTTTAACTAGCAGTTTAAGAGAGAGTAGCACGATTTGGCATCAAAATACAGGAAATTCCGCGGCTACACAAGAAGTGTAATTGAGAGACTAATTAAAAATATTTTATTTGGCGCTGATGTGGATCGTCATGTACCATGTCTACTTTACACAAGTGTTACAATCAACCAAACATAAATATTAGTCAACAAATGTACAACACATTCCCAACACAACACCATTTCACATACCATTACCAACACTTTCATTATAACACCTTTACAATAAGATAATTCATCTTTCCAAAAGTACCGGGTGCGGCAGCATGACTTAATAAAACCCATTGTATGAATCAGAAAACTTTTATTTGTTTTTTATAATGTAGGCGCACATCTAAAGTTTTGTTTTACATAGTTTTGAACATCAAATCAGGTAGGTGACGTCCCCCATTCTCCATACACTGAGTAAACCGATTTCTGGCGTTTGTCATGACTCTTGCCAGCATAGCAGGCGTTATGTTGGTAATTTCTTCCTGGATGTTCATCTTCAAATCTTGTAGGGTCCTTGGACGGTTCACATAAACAAATCGGGAGAGCATGCCGGCTGCCCCAAATCGCCCCTAATTGAGATGAGGCGCTCCGGGAAGTGTTCCCTCAATAAAGCCATCGATGCTCTTAAAGTGTGTGCCGTTGTACCGTCTTGTTGGAACTAAATATCCCCTAAGTCCAACTCATGCAGCCGTGGGAAAAAATACTGTAACGGTCCGAATTCACTGTAATTGGGTTGGACTTCATTTTCCTCAAAGAAATAGGGATCAATAATTCCAGCTGAGGAAATTGCATACCACACTGTGACTTTAGGTGAATGCAAAGGCTTTTGATGCAGTTCTTGAGGATTGGTGTCAGCCCAGTATCGCATGTTTTGTTTGTTGATGGATCCACACAAATGAAAATGGTCTTCATTACTTCGAGAAGAACCTCACACGCGTTCCCCCGACAATTGAAGTCACTTTCGAAAGTTCTTGCACAATCGCCATCTTGTAAGGAAGAAAATGAAGATCATCATGAGGAATTCTCCTCACAGAACGATCGGAATGTCCAAGGGCAGACGCGTGTCTGCGCGCAGAACGCCGTGGTGATCGGAAGATTGAAGATCCCACTGCCTCAATGTTCGCAGGTGTTCTAATGGTCGGAGGGACTCCCGTTCTTCGTCTTGTCGCACTTGCAGTTTGTCTGAACGTAGTGACCCACGTAACAATTGATTTACGGTCCGGGACAGGGGCCAACGGGGCTAAATTAAAGCGAATCCGTAAGGCGCGCTGGGGTTGTGATCACAGAACATCCGCTCGAAAAGTAGGCCTCCACGGAAAAAAAAAACACGCTCCTCACTGTTCCAACGCATGATGGCGACTGAACTATGTCGGGACAAAACGTTATAGTACCGCCTCTCGAACGAGACCACTAGTGCTCCGGTACGACATCAACCGACTGAATGACGCGCATTTTAAAAAAGGACGTTTTGCTGCCGCACCTGTATAATACTTATTTTCCCATATCATCCTCTTCCACACAGTATTAACGGCAATTCAATCAGGTAAGCCTGATAGACCTACCATAAACTATATAAAAACTTTTCCATACAATGTATGTTATGGAATTTATATTTAAACTAGCGACTCCCGGAGCGCGTTGCCCCCCCCCCCCCAAAAGAACAATTTTTATCAGTACCAAACTTCACAGGAACACTCACAAGACTATACGAAAAGTTCATCAAAATCGGTCCAGCGGTTTCGGAAGAAATCATTCACATATTCAATCTACTCCGTTTACAATACTATGGTAGAAAGCACCAAACAATCGACCTTCGTCATCAAAATCCATGATGTAACAGTTGTAGTACGTCAATGTTAGTATTGTGATCGGCGAATAAAATTTACGATTTCTGAAGTTTACTTTGAGGTTATATTTGCATCAAAATTTACCAAATTTTCTGAATGTAAATTAAATACTTTTTTATAAAGTAAAACAATGTATTCTGTAAGTATAATGAAATAAAACTACATTTTGAATTCACCATTCCACTTAATAAATAGTAAAAATAAAAAATCAAACTTCGTACTTTTCTTCTAGTGATTATTTCTTAATATTGAAGACTTAAACAATGGTTATATAAAATGTATATTTTAGGAAGCAAACTTTTTCAATAATTCTTCATTGTTTAAAATATCTTTTTAAACCTGACTTCAATTTATATTAATGTCGTACTTCACAATTAACTTGTTTCAAAGGATGGTACAGCTTAACACAAATTAACTCGTCACTTATCCAAATTTGTAATAAATTATTAATGACAAACCTCTCCAACTTAGGACATACACAAAAAGAAAGTTCCAAATGTTACAGGCAAGTAACAAAATGTAGATATTTATTTTTATATTTGTTTTTTCTTATAATCGGTATAACATTAAGTACAAAATTTAAATCAGTATATGTAGCGAATTTATTATAACATATACTGTACATTTTCTGCTTATGTATTTATCTTATACATTTAATTATAAGTAACAATTAAATAAATTAATCTGCCAGGCAACAATTCTCGGTGCCATCATTTTCTGATTTAACTGCTAGTGTATCTAAGAGTATTCGTCTAAATTTCAGGTGTCCTCATTTCTGGGTCTGATTCCATATAACTGCATTTTTCTCATAACCCTGCTCTCCTATGTGCTTATTATAATATATTTTGGATATTCCCCAAATATGCTCTATCGGGTTGAATATGTAGTGATATGATCGTAGTTGTAAAACTGTCTGCATCTGGTATATTATGGCTCTTAACCATTTTCTTATTTGACCTTTGTTTCAAGAATTATTAGGACATTTATCATATAAATGCTATGATAACGTCTAGCGTACACAGCAGTGCATTTTCAAACTAATTTAAGAAATTGTTTCTACCTATTTCACGATGGTAATCAGGATTACTAGTATTTGAAAAAATACTAAAGAGGCCTGTTAATAAAACCATTACATGTACCTGCATAAATGACTATAAACCTAAAACCAAAGCAAAATTTGTATTACTCGACACGTGTCAATTTTAATGCAGAGTACTACCTCTTGTCGTCAACTTTCAAATACTCTTATGACTATCCTCCTGCTATGATCTGGTTACAGTGCCATTTTCAAAAATCCAAGTCTCATCTAAATAGACACATTCCAGTGGACTTTCAGATTGTAAATTATTCATATATTTTTATAGAAGATTGGTTCGAGGAAGAACATGTGTTTTTTCCTTAATCTTCTCTATGGACAGTCTTTCTTATATTTGAAACCAATATCTGCTAGTACTCCACCAAAAGAATCAACAGAGCCATCAACGGTATGATGCTCCCCAAGCAGTGATAATAACAAAGCTCATGTAAAGTGTTGTTCTAAAAAACACCATTAACATTATATTCTTTTTATTTTCAATGAGTTGTATAAGCAACTTAGCGTTTTTATACAGATAGTATCGCGTATTGTTGCTTTTATTGCAGGAGTAATCACATACAGTTTCCTGAAACGTTTTTTTAGGACTTCGGTGAGCATCATTTTGTTTACGTGTCTTAAAAATACTACTCACAGATTCAACGGAAATATTTAAAGCTTGTGCAATTCTCTAAAATTATAATATTAATATTTATTTGATGTCATTACAACAAATATGTATACATACCTCTCGCACACTTGTCAACGGTAATAGTTATTCAATTTACGTTTGCATGTATGTAATAATCAAAGAGCTAATAAGCTCCTTTGACTGACTACTGAATGACTTAAGCATCGTTAGTTCTAAAAAGAATTTTGAACGATAATACTACAATAAAATAACAAACATAAACAACAGCAACCAAAACCTATCCTATAATACTGTCAAACAATACTGTCAAATGACAGCAAGGAATTCAAAATTCAAAATCACTAGCGACGTGTAAACGATGTTTCATGTAAGCCAACATCCGATGTTAATATTTTTTGTAAAACTGGCTAAAATAACGCCAACATTATCATTTTTAATTAATATTAATAATTAAAATAATCCTGTAATTATTATTATATACATATCGAGGGCATCATGCTAGAAGGGCGTATCAACATTTTTTGAGAAATTTACTTTTTACGCCCATTGAGTAACTCTAAACCAAATGCGCGTCCTGCTAAAAAGACGTATTGCCAGCTGTAATCTGTAGACAGTTATTGCCATGTAAAAATGGCGTAACCACCTACTTTCCTATTTGGTAACAAGCTAAAAGGGCGTATGTTTATACGCCCGTTAATCGCCGCTAACTTTAGGGCGTATAAACGTCCAGCTTATAACCTCACTTTTATATTTTCGAATATTTAAATGTGCTTCGCTGTCTCGGCTTGTCAAATCCTTTATTATAGTTTATAATTTGTAGTGAAAATGTCTACTAGAACTCAAAAGATTTTTAATATGCTAAAGAGTGTACAAGATACGATGGATGCGGTAGCAGAATCTTCAAACACAGTTGAATCTGGTGCGTAACATTTTAGGTTACCTATGCTCTTATTTTTATAACTACGGTACTTCTACTTTATTTCAGGTATTAATCGAGATTTTAATGACAGAGAAAAACAACAATAATGAGAGTGATGAGCCACAAGCATCAAGTGCGTATTTTTTACAGATAGGAGGTACCCATAATTTTCAAATTTTTGTTTTAGCAAGTGGAATCAATTTAACTATAAACAAGGCACCAAACTGCTGTAACCAATCAGTCAATAATAATAATGAAACAGGGCTATACGGTGAGAATAAGTTATACTTACCTATTTTCATTTTAAAATTTACACATACTTATTCGTTTTTTAGAAAGTGACGTATCTGAGCCCTATTATGATTCTGACCAAGATCCAAATTTTGTTGTAGAAGGTGATGGTACAAATTCAGCTTCAACAAACTCAGTACAAAATGAAGAACAGGAAGCAGTAATAGCTGTAGCCATGCCAGAAAATGAACATGTTGTGGAGCAAGTAGGAAAGCAAGAAAATATTAAACAAAAAAGAAATAAACGAAAGTTGGAGTCAGCATGGAAGAGAAACATTAGCAAAAGACAACGCTCCTTCGGCGAACAATACCAAAATGCATCAGGTGTCATACGACCAAAAAAATGCTAAAGCCACCATGTCCTATCAGTTGCACTCTCAAATGTAACACTAAAATGAATGAAGAAGGCAGAAGTGACATTTTTAAGCAATTTTGGGTCCTCGGATGTATTAACAGAAAACGAGATTACATTTGTCAGTTTGTTAAAAAGTTTCAAGCTTCAACATCTAGAACCACAAATTCACGAAGAAAATTTACTCAGACCTACTCATTGGCCTATCAAGGTCAAGTCTATAAAGTTTGCAAAACATTTTTTTTAAATACTCTCTCCATCAACGAAAAAATGTTACGCGTTGCATTAAACAAATCATTGCGATCCTCAGTTGGAATGCCAAGCCCGGATAAGAGGGGTGTGTGTGACAAACGTGTACCTGTAAATAAAACTTCAGATGAGCGACATAGGATTGTAGAAGAACACATAGATTCTTTCCCCAGAATGCCAAGTCACTGGTGTAGGAAAGACACACAAAAAGAGTATTTAGAAGCAGTATTAAACAGGGAGAAAATGTACGACCTGTACATTACTTACTGCACCGAAAAAAATGCACGGCCTGTTTCTAAAACCTATTATAAAGAAGTACTCCTAAAAAAGAATATTGCCTTTTTCGCACCAAGGAAGGATCAATGTTGGTGCCATGATTATGAAACTAGAAATAATGATGAAAAATTGGCGCGAAAAGATGAATATTTACTCCACATACGAAGAAAGAACGCAGCTAATGAATCTAAAGAAACCGATAAAAAATTAACAATAGCAAACAATACTGTTCTGACGGCAAACTTTGATTTAGAAGCGGTGCTTTACTCTCCGTTATACCACGCAAATCCAATTTTTTATAAAAGAAAACTTGCTACTTTTAATTTAACTATCTTTGAAGTATCCAAAAAACAGGGTCACTGCTTCCTGTGGGATGAAATTAACGGAAAAAGAGGAGCAACCGAAATAGCAACCTGCGTCAATAACTTCATAATGGGTATTCCATCTGTGGTTGAGCATCTGATTCTCTACTCTGATTCTTGCCCAGGGCAAAATAAGAATGCAATTGTAGCGTGCATGTTGCAGCACTCTTTAACCATGCACCCTACATTGAAAAGCATAGAAATGAAATTTCTTGAACCCGGACATACTCACATGGAATGTGATTCCATGCACGCTACAATTGAAAAAGCAAGTGCATTTACAAAAATTTATTGGCCTAATGATTGGTTGACAGTGATAGGCTTGGCAAAGAGAAAGGGACCTCAGTATAAAACAACCAGATTAACTTTTGGAGATTTCAAGGACTATAAAGATTTGAAAAATAGAACAATGCCTAACACACATAAGGCGATTGATGGTTCCACTCTCAATTGGAAAGAAGTAAAATGTTTACTATTTCAGAAAAATACTCCAAACAGCCTTTTTTTCAAATTGGAATATTGGAATGATTACACTGAACTTAAAACAGACGTGAAAAGAGGCCGTAGATTTACCTCAGTTCCAATACTTAAAAAGGCTTACAAGAGCCAATTGCCTATTACTGGCATCAAATATTCAAATTTAATGGATCTATGTAAAGATAATACAATTCCCGCCGAATATCATCAATTTTACGTAAATCTGCCTCATACATCTGGCAATAATAAGCAACAGAATCAAACTAACGACAAAAGTGATTCCTCTGACGATGAGATTAGTCTCCACGCAATGAGAATGAAGATGACCAAACGGAAGTTATTTAGAAATTAAGTGAAATTTTATTAATAATCTATATTTTTTTGAAATACAATGTTGTTCAGTTCTAAATTCTGTTTTACTTTATACTCACCCAATTATTCGTACGCCCCTTAATTTATAAAAAAGCTAAAATTTTATCGAGCGAAAAGGGCGTATAAACAAAAACATACTATTATTACTTTATTAATTAGATAACTTTTAAACTTATCAAAATGCATTTAAAAGTAATAATAAATTTACAACAAATAACCCTCTACAATATTTTTTAGATTTGTGAAACATTTTTTTCCTCTCCTGAAAACTAAACTTTTTGTTGATACGCCCTTCTAGCATGATGCCCTCGATATAATATATTCTATACCAATGAAATTCTAAATTTAGTAATATATAAAGTAATTATGTTCGTTGTTATGAAATTGGCAATGCAGACGTCATTATTTTTCCTTTATGACGGAAGTCGATTGATTGCTGCTTTTTGGTATATAACAGGTCATTTTAAGGCTATGGGTATGACGATTTTCAGGGGTGCTGTTTGTTCGTACAATGACGCTTATTTCAATTTATCTACTTTGTTATGTGTGTTTAAAAGAACAATAAGGTTGTTATATAAGCACAGAATTACTTTATACTTAGTTACGTTTGTTTAGTTAGGATTATTATTAGACACTAATTATACGTTCAAATATTTTTAAGGGCTCGATGGGAGAGCGTGTTTAAGTCGCCCACCCGAACCACCCCTTAGGAATTTTCTTTTTCCTGTTTGTTGTTCCATTTGAAACTATTTTTTTCCCTTGTGATCTCGTTTTGCATATTTTTATACAAGCATATATACCTATTTGTATATATGTTTATGTAACAAGAAGAAATAGAAAAATAAAGACGTTATTATTATTATAGGTTAGTACAAATCTAACCCGGTGATCCGTTAGCAGCAAGAGTAAATGATGGAAAATGGTTTTATTTTTAGTCCGATCGGTACCAAACTTCACAGGTACACGTTTCAGACTATGCTAGAGTTTTCCTGAAAATTTCTTCAAGATCGGTTGAGCGGTTTCGGAGTCTATAGGGAACATACAAACACCGCCCGCCACATACATACATCCAATTTTATACAGGGTATTCCACGAGAGCCGTTCATTAGAAGTTTTCGTGGTTAGAAAAAACTTAGAATTCTGAAATTTTGGGTTCCAGGGTTATTCGAGATTCTCTTTCATTTTAAAATATTTTCAAGATCATACTACTTCCGGTTATACCGGAAGTCGCCATTAACTTCCTTATTTTAAATAGAACACCCGGTATATTATTTCATTTTTGGATTCCTGAGAAAATTTCATAGTGGGTTTTCTTCATCAGGTTTCCCTATACCTATTTTCAATTTTTTCTTAGATATCGTGATTTTTTTGAAAATTTTGACAGATGTAGCCCTGTTTTGAGCATTGCGCCCTTTAACCAATTTCGATTGGTGGAAAGCGCTTCTGGGGTAGACGGAAGCACAGGAATGATACTTTCGAATGCCATATTGACAACTGATTTATCGCATACAGGGTATCCAAAATTTAATGACCAATTACATCATTATAAAAGTTGAAAAAGCGCGTTTTTTCAAAAGGGACATCCTGTATTTTATTGGATGGTCGGATGTAGAATTTGATTCTGCATCGATTTGCTATAACATTCCCTATACCTATTTCCAGTGGTTTCCTTGTTAATCCAATTTTTTTATTTTAATGTGGTTTTTTGGCAGAAACCGAAACATCGCTTGCCTTTCGAAGCCAAATAAACATCAATGAAACGGTAAAAAATTTACTTTAATTAGAACATGACATGAGTACATAACATTTAGAACGAAATATAAAATAAAAACAAAACATTGGAACATAATGACAAAAAATAATAAGAGACTGTAAAATTACAATAATTGTTCTATATGACCTCCATTTTGGTTCAAACACTGAAATCACTAACAAACCCTCTCTGTATCTCCAGATATCTAGCCGCATTTAAATTTTCATCGTACACTTGATAAGCCACTCTGTTGTCCATAATTAAACAAAAAACATTGAAACTAAAGCGGTCTTGGTGATTATGTTCCCTAATAACATGTGGATTATCTTGTGCCCAGTAGTGAGTATTTTGGCGATTTATAATTCCTTGCCTGCTGAATTTCGATTCATCAGTCCACATAATCTGATGAAGAAATCTCGGATCTTCGGTCATTTTCAAAATCATAAATTCGCAAAAGTTGACACGTCACCAAGACGTAATCCGTGAACAGTTATCTCACAAAAAGGATGCATTCCATGTTTTTTAATATTCTGTGGATTGATGTTTTTGAAATACCAAAATCCAGCGCTGCTGTCGAAATTGAACTCCGCGGATAAGCTTGAAAAAACGCCAACACATTCACCACGTTGTCTTCATTATCAGTTACGGGCTTTAGGTTATTTTGAGTTGCCCTTACGTTTCCAGTTGCTATACAGCGAGTTGGTAGGTCCGGATATCGTTCATCAAATAGTCTGCATGTTCGTCGAACAATTCGTCCACATTCACTGTGCGTGTAAAACAAATTTAATAAATCATTATTGGAATATTCTTCAACATTCTCCATTATAAACTGTACTTAAGCAAGTTAACAAAATCCCTAGAACTGTAAGTAGATACCTCACGAATCTGTACGATGATACTGCTTTGACATTAAATCAACATTGTTTCAATTCCTGTCAAAATCAAGGCTTACTAGGTAGAACTTTTGGAGTTTGATCACCTTTTGATAAAAATATGGATTAACAAGAAAACCACTAGAAATAGGTATAGGGAATGTTATAGCAAATCGATGCAGAATCAAATTCTACATCCGACCATCCAAGAAAATGCAGGATGTCCCTTTTGAAAAAACGAACTTTTTCAAGTTTTAAAATGATGTAATTGGTCATTAAATTTTGGATACCCTGTATGCGATAAATCAGTTGTCAATATGGCATTCGAAAGTATCATTCCTGTGCTTCCGTCTACCCCAGAAGCGCTTTCCACCAATCGAAATTGGTTAAAGGGCGCAATGCTCAAAACAGGGCTACATCTGTCAAAATTTTCAAAAAAATCAAGATATCTAAGAAAAAATTGAAAATAGGTATAGGGAAACCTGATGAAATCCCACTATGAAATTTTCTCAGGAATACAAAAATGAAATAATATACAGGGTGTTCCATTTAAAATAAGGAAGTTAATGGCGACTTCCGGTATAACCGGAAGTAGTATGATCTTGAAAATATTTTAAAATGAAAGAGAATCTTGAATAACCCTGGAACCCAAAATTTCAGAATTCTAAGTTTTTTCTAACCACGAAAACTTCTAATGAACGGCTCTCGTGGAATACCCTGTATATATTACTAGCTGACCCGGCAAACGTTGTTTTCCCATATAAATTATTTCTAGTGAATATTTTGGTAGTCTAATAAAAAATAAGTAACTTATTGTTAAGTGTGTGGGGATGTGGTATATGACTGAAAGAGGAATGGAGCGCTGTGAACGATGACCTATAAAAATCACTAAACACCAAACATTCATTTTTTGAATTCATTGTACTTTTATTATCTTTATGCCGAATTTCAATTGACGTTATAGTTTCCTTGATAAACGACAGCGTCATGCACTTGTCGTTTAACTTATTTCAATAAAGTTTTCTGTACTGAAATTAGCACATACGGTATTTTGATCGATGTTATCGTTTTCCCAACCCTTCATCAGTCGCGTATTTTTGTCCCGTCATAGGTCGGGTGTATAGATTTTTTCTAAAGCTCGGCGGCGCAACTACAAAAAATTATTTATAACTAACAGTTTTGTTTATTGTATATTGTGACAAGCTAAATTGAAAATATAAACGTAAAACAAGTTTTCTGAGAAATAATAACTCAAAAAAATTAAGCCAATATTGAAAACATTAATTTATAAAATATGTATAGGTACATTATTGACTGTTATTATTCAGGCCCTCGCACTTCGAACATGTAAGAACGGTTGATGTAGTGTGTACTGGTGTTGCAAATGTAACTATCCGTTACTAAGGTCTTCGTTACTCGATAAGATCCGAAGTAACGAATACTGGTTTCAAATATTCGTTACTTTGTCAAACAGTAACTCTCATAATATATAACTTTTAGAACACATTCTTGTGTTGTAAAGCCAAGGCTTCACACCCTGTATAGTATAAGGTATAATAAGTAGTTCATTTCATTTTTACAAAACATCATGCATATGAGAAACACTGAATCTTCGCTACTGCAAATTTCTAAAGAACAAGGTGATGTCACCGTCACATATCATTTATTGCTGAATATAAGTCTGTAACGAAGTTCCTTCGTTAATTGTATCAAAATAACATTTTTGAATTCATAATTAATTTATTTGTAAATATCAAATTATCTGTATGAATGTTATTTTGTTCAAATGTTAATATTGTATAGTGTGAAATGAGTCGACCTGTATGTATGATCAATTGTTTGTAATAATTCTTGTTATTTACTTATTTTTAAATGGAAAAATACCGAATGTCTACGTCATGCTCAGAGTCGCGTATTTCATATCAGTATCGTGTGCAAATTTTATATTTTGAACGGTTTTTTACTTACTTACGTAGGGGGTTTTAACATATAAAAGGCCATCATCGAGCTTGCCTCGTTCACTTAGATCCCCGACTTGCCTCAACTCCTATACCCCTGCCTTTATTCTGATGGCGTGGAAAAGACCAGGTTATTCCGTAAAGAGCGTTCTGTATTCAGGTCTTTGTATCATGGGACAGACGTTCTAAATCCATTTATTCTCATCCGCATACTTCTCTCTTACTCAGGCCAGGTGCCGTGGGAAGATTGAGTATTACCGCTTAAAAACCTACACTCCGTCAAGATCAGATTTTTGATGTCGTGGTCTACATAAATCCGAAATTAATCTTAATTATTTATTTCAGATGTTTTACGACCGTTGAATTGCGATGTTTTGCATTAATCCGCGCCGCGCATTTATATTTCACCGCGAAGCTATTGACCTGATACCCGGGCTACTCGGGCCCGTACTAAGATAAACCTTAATTTTATCATTGATCGAAATATTCTTTAAATGAGCATGCCGTGACATGGAGATAATTTATAGAACAATTTAAATTAACCTGATTACGTATATTAATTCAAATTGACAGAGACATGTCTTGTATTTATTAAGAATAATAGAAATGTATTGGAATGTATTAGTGACATTTCAGGGGATAAATTTGAGTACATATTTGATCCTATGTTAGTTTACGATAAATGAAATTTCTTTTGTAATGATTTAAAGACGTCAATAAAGCAAATTCGAGTTACAGTTAATCATGTACATATAAAATGACTTTGTGTATATACATAGATGTAAATAAAGAAATATGTATGAATATTGATATTGTTTTTGACAGATAATAATGTCTATTTTTAGATAAGTTCCCGCACGTGTTTTGTACTGTTTTCTTTTCACCGGTCCGTCAGTAATGAATGCAATAAATGTAAAATTAATTCAATAAGCACTAAAGAATATTAAAACAAAAATACTTACGATCAATCTCCACTTTGCTAGCCGTAGAATTTTGTATTCGCATGTCTAAAAGTCACAACACTTCACCTGCCATATTTACATTTATAAGTAGTGCCAACCGGGCGAAGTCGCGAAATATGATATTACTAAAGGAGGACGTCTGAAAATTTCGTGACATTGGTGCCTGTATGCATAGGCAACCCAAGGTACGTGTGTTCAGGACTGTGTTTTCCGTTGCATGGTCAAGATATGCAGAATACTAGTCTTGTAACATTTGCTTCGTTTATTACTAGTATTATTTAAACAATCGAAGCATGTTATAGGTCTTGTAATTATTTTCTAGGAATACTCTTCAAGTACGTAATACTTTCATTTTATTGGTTGAAATAAACTATAATTCGAATTCATTGGATAACTAAATTTACACTAACTAGAGTGGGAAAATACAGGTAAATAGCCAAGGTTCGCTAAAATAGAGAGATTATAATTGGTAACACAGTAGCAGACAAACATATTTCTTTAAATAAATGGTAATTAAAACTTCCTAGGTGTGCTTTCCTTAACCCCTACAACACTTATCTGAAATATTTTATTAAAAAATATAATTCAGGATAAATAACTTTGTACAAAATATTTTAAGTTAACCAGTTATGTATTAGTACCTATTACTTGTATTTTCGTAGATCGATTTCATTATAAAAGTTTTGTTTGAACTTATTGTATTGATGCAATGTAAAATAAATTTTGTGCCATGTACTACATTCTACATTTATTTATGTGATTTAATATCGGAGGTGGAGATTTTTATGGTTTTATAATAGAATATCTCGCCTATCGTAAATAAAATGGCGACTCCTTAAAAAATACTTTAGACTTTGGCATTTTACTTTTGATTTTGAGTTGGAACGTTTTGTGCGATTCTTTTAACGAATGTTATTTATTTAACGTAATATACAGAGTGTTCATTTCAAAACCTCCCACTACACATTTCTGGAAATATGGAAATCTATGAAAAATTCCCTGAAACAACTGAACCATTATCGTGGGGGCAATTTCTTGATGCAAAAATTGACTCACCCACTTTAACTCCCCGCCCACGGGAGCTCTCCCATAAAAATCTTAAATAGAAATGGGGATCCAGTAATACGGTATTTTAAAGATCTTTTGTTTTCAAAGTTATTTAAAAATTAAATATTTTTTTGCAGAAAAATTCAATCCAATAATTTTTCAAAATGTTGTTCGTTGATCGCTAAACAATGGTATAGCCGATGTTCAAAACGGCGACGTACATTTTCAAAATCATGTCTTTGAATTCAACGGTAGGTTGCTTTAATTTTCTGACGAAGTTCTTCTAAATTTTGAGGCGGAGGGGTAAATTCCATCTCTATCTTGTTTGTTGAGAGCATCAATAATTAGAGGGTTGATAGTATTTTCCAACATATCAAGATTTAGATTTCCATTGAAAAAAAGCGGACCAGCCACTTGGTCCCAAGAGATGTCTGCCCATACATTAATTTTTTCAGGATATTGGGTGTGTCCTTCTACAGACAGATGAGGGTTGTTGTTACATATTTTCAATTTATAAAGATGACTTTTTGATGTTTTGTAATTTTATGAACAGAACCCAAGAAAGTTCCAGTTGTCGCAGAAATCTGACGTAATGATGTATTAGGATTTATGCCCAAAGGCGAGAAGAATTTTAAATAATGGCGCTCATTTGAGCGCCATTATTTAAAATTATCGCCTGATTATGTTTTACAATTGCAGCAGATCCAGTCAGAGTAAATTTATCAATAAGATTTAGGACATATCTTTGAGATGGCATACCTTTCATTAAATGTTGCGGCAGTTCGTCAAGCACATTGATTTTCGGCTCCATAAATTAATACAATTTCAACCTTTTCTTGCTAATTGTAAACCATTATTGTTATTTTATTTAAATAACTTTGGGTTAAACATTATTTTACTGTGCTGTTACAAAAATTGAATCAATGAACGCAAAATTGGTATAAAAACGTTCCTAAAACATGCAATTTTGTTTAATAAGTAACTACAAAAATAAAGAAAAGTATTCTGTATTAAACATAACTAAAAAGCTAAGGAACCACAAGATCATTTTATTTAGGGTGGGAAGCTTTGAAATGAGCACACTGTATATTAAAATTACTATATAACTGAACATTTTGTTTAGACCATATATTAACTATACAAATTCCCGCACCGCACATTTGAACGAGTACTCGGTAACGAATAAAAAGTAACGGATATTGAATTCGGAAATAACGAATAGTACAATTACTGAAAAGTAACCGAAACCAACATCACTAGTAGTGTGGCATATGCGGCACTTCTGATTCTTGGACTAAGTTTATATTAGTACTGGAAATAGAGAAAATTTACTGTTGATGTGACTGAGGCAAAGAAGTGATAGAAGCGTGACTGTTCATATAGGTTTGATGAAAACTTTGGCCAATGATGTTATGAAGTGGCGCCTTATATCATTTTTCCCGTATTCGTTTTATAAATACTTTGGGAATTTATAGTCGCTCTGTTCAGAAGGCTAAAAAAACAGTAAAAGGCCAATGGTTACTGTATCGTGTAACAAAATACTCTGCTTTCATCTTAGCAGCGACGTCAACACCACATTTGGTAACATTGTAAAATGTTATTGATCCAGGTTTGGTGTTGTTTGTAGAGGAGAAGCTGTGTCTATTTTACCATCGTCATGAAATGTTAACAGCATAAGGATGCTTTTGTGTTTTGTTTCAGAATATATGACGTCAAAATACATTTATTTTCACCATATCCAAATGCACACATTGTACTGTTGACGGGTCTGTGTTGAAGAAGTTCTGCAGGAATTTCTCTCTTATTTTTCCTGATCGTGCCTGCAATCGTTAGTTGTTGCTTGGAAATAATCCGGCGCTCTTCCATCAATAGTCCACAATTCATTCGTATTTAGATGTCATTCTTCTTTACTCCGGCTAGATATAACAAGCCCAAAAATGCCATCACTTCTTCCAAATTTGTGGGTAGGCAATCACGTAGGCGTTCGTAAGTGATACGCATTTCGTCTAAGGTCTGATTTGTAAACCTCACAATATCTTGAAGAAGATTCATCGGGACAAAAATCTTCCAATAGTCAACAATTTCGTCTCCCAACAATCCAGGAAGTTTTGTTACTATGTTTGACGTTTGGTTTTAGTGGCATTGAATGCCACTGGTGTTCAGCCAGGGAGTGCTATTTTTTCCTAAAAAGGTGTTTTATTGCGAGATCTTTGAGGTGAAGGGTGGATTTCACTGCCAGATGATTGTTCCGTTTCAGCATCATGTATACTATGCTGAGACACATCGTAGCCTAAATCAGAACTCGGGGGGAATTTCTTCATACCACTGTAGCTACGGCGCCCTTGATAATGCCTACAAACACAAATGTGGTAACGAATATTTACACTAACAAAACTTCTTATTGCTGAACAAACGTAAATCGTCATACCACTCGATTTTTTCGTTATAATCCGTATTCAAATGTAATCATGTACCATATACCGGGTGTCTGTTTAAGCTCGGCCACCGGCCATATCTCGGCAACCGTTTATCGTACAACCTCGAGGAAAAAATCTTCATAATAAAATGGATGACGGGAATTACAACAAAAATATTTTCAAGTTTCCAAAATGATCGCAAGGGGGCGCAATTCTCAAGATGAATTAAAAATTCGATAATTTTTCATTAAATTCTAGATTAAGATAGATTAAAAAATTTACTAGCAAAATTTTTAGACGTTTTTATACAACTTTCATTTGAAACTTTTTGATCTAACTCCCATACGAAGGGGAGAGTCGAGGGGGGCATGTCTGCGTACAAAAGTAGGTATAACTTTGGTTTGCCCCAACGGATTTTAATGTTTCTGGGCTCATTAGAGAGAGAATTTTACAAAGAATTGAAGGATATGTAGCACGAAATTACGTGGCTGTCAAAGAAAATAACAGGGGCCGCTGTTCTCAATGTATGTATATTTCTTGTTTTTTCTTTAAAATATTTTTAATATCGTAATATTGAAGCACATAAAAAACTGAAGAGAATGATGTAAACCGGAAGTTGCTACCTTTTTTGTTGACGAAGATATAGTCATACGAAGACAATCCAGAAAAATAAAACTCTTTAAATATAAATGTATTTATTTATTGGAAGTAAAAATTTTATTTTAATTTTAATAGGGTCTCTAGGCAGTGTATAGTACGTTTTCACTTGAAATTTCATCATACTCTTCCCTAAATGTATTTATTTCAATCTTTTTATCGATTTTTTAATTCATTGCATATGTTACGTTAAATTCTCCTATTAAAATGTTTTTAAATACTCTAGCTATTATTTTTTGAATATCATTTCATATCCTTTCCAACATTGAAATAAAATAATAATAGTGAACAGTGTATTTTTTTTTTTAAATTTTTATCACACAACATGGCATGCACAGTGATACTAAATTACATTATGATGAAATATCCAAGGTAGGCCATGAAAATCGAAATGCAAAGATATTAGTGTTACTTGCAGTTAAACTTTTTGTACGTATTTAGCAAATTAAGCCTTTTTGGACACCTGCACATAATTATTAAGTTTGTAAAATGTCGTATTCTTACGTTGAAGCTTATGACATGATCAGAATGTATTTTCAATGCTTTGAAAATGCATTCTTGCTTCGGGGAGATATTCCCTAAATTATCCCGAAACAAGACATTATTTTTATTCACCTTGCCAGATGTTCTTGATGTTTATTTATGGGGCAGAATAAAAGACATAGTTTATCACAAAACGCCGAGTACAACAATTGCTGCCTCCGAAATGGAAGTAACTCTGCTCTCTACTAATCGACAAGTAAACGTGTATTGAAAATGAAGGTGAACACTGAACATTTGTTAAGTTCAACTTTTTTCTTGTTTTTTTTTTTGTACTTTCTGATTTAAATATATTTTCTTTTCCTTGGTCAATATATTTCCTTATTTATGTTTAGGTATATAATAGGCTCTTTTATTTACTTTCATTTCAGGCGGGGACGATTTAGATATCAATTTTTGTGCCTTTTCGTTACTAATGAGTAAATGATTTGATTATAACTAATGCATTATATTATATTGAATTTTTTTCTCGTTATTATCTACTTAGTTCATGAGTTATGGAAATTATTTTTGCTGTTTACCTAAAATTAGATGTATATCTGTTAGGTAATACAGATATATTATTATTTTATTTCAATGTCTAAAACGGCAAGACATGAAATTAAAAAAAATGAGGTGTGGCCACCACACAACTTTCTTATACGTATGAAAGTGTTACTTCCGTTCCGAATTTTGAAATTTCATTTATACAAAAAATATTCCAAATCTAACTCTAAATACTTTTGTACTCTTCATAAATATATATAGAATGCATAATTTACGACATATTTGCAAAAAATCGTTATTCTGTAAGAGTAAAAGTGATACTTCCGGTCCGAATTTTGAAATTTTTTTTTATATAAAAGATATTGGAAATTAAGTTCTAAATCAGGGAACCTAATGTAACATATGCAAGAATTAAAAAATCGGTGAGTAGATTGAAATAATAGTATATTACATACCAAGGTTGAGAAGATGACTATTATTGCCCGAGTGGCGAGATTAAATTCCGAGGCGCACAGCGCCGAGGAATTTAAGCCACAAGGGCAATAATAGTCTTCTCAACCGTAGTATGTATACTATTTTTTGTACCAGTAGTCTAATTGGATCTTGAAACCTTAATAATTATGAATAAATTTACTCATATATGTAAAAATGCTCTTGTAATAAAACTTCATATAAAGAAATAAGTAGGCTATATTTTGATGTTGACAAATAAGTTTTGACATAAATACTGAAACTAAAAGTCAATTATTTATTAAATTATTTTTCATTCCGTTTATAATGTCTGAAGTATTTAGATGTACACCACCTGAAATGCGCGAGATTGCAGAACAGGCAGTTGAGAACTTGCTTCCGCATAAATCTAAACATTTATATATGAAAACGTATACAGAATTTAAAAAATGGTGTAATAGCAAAAATACAGTAGTAACTTCTGAAAATGTACTTCTGGCTTATTTTCAAGAATATTCAAAAAATAAAAAAGCCTCAACTTTATGGGCGCATTATTCGATGTTGAAAGCTACACTTGGCCTAAAAGAGGATATTAACATATCAAAATATTTTAAATTAGTTGCCTTTTTAAAAAGAAAAAATGAAAATTATAAGCCCAAAAAATCATTAGTATTTACTCAAGAGGAAATTATAAAATTCCTTACTGAGGCACCCGACACATGTTACATTGCAACTAAGGTAGTATGTTTATATATTAATACTTTGAAATTATTGACAATATATAACCTTGTAGACTGCTCTTGTAATTGGTGTTGCTGGTGCATGCCGAAGTGATGAGCTGTGTAATTTATTAATTGCTGATGTCATCATGAAAGATGATTTAATTATTATTCACATCCGCAATAGCAAAAATGGTTCGTCTGGAAAGTTTGTAATAATGGAGCCACTTTGGATCAGAATAATTAAAAACTATTTAAAAATTAGACCAATTCCAGATATAGCAAAATTCTTTATTAGTGTACGTAACGGTAAATGTACTAGACAACACATTGGACATAACACAGTAGGACAGATGCCAAAAAAAAATTGCTCTTTACTTAAATTTACAAAATCCACAGTTATATACAGGTCATAGTTTCCGTAGAACCTCGGCTACACTTTTAGCTGTCAATGGTGGTAATATCCTTCAGTTAAAACAACATGGTGGTTGGAAATCTTCTAGTGTAGCTGAAGGTTATATCGAAGATTCCCTAGTAAATAAAAAAAATATAGCATGTATGTTACAAGGTCTACCTACATCTACTTACGCACCCACACCTGCAATATATACAGGAATTTTCGATATGAATCAAATTCCATCAACATCAGCAGTACAATCAGGATCTACTTCGACTGAAGATATCGTAAATACTCATGAAATTAACTCAATTAATAATACTATCATTAATGTGCCCACAGATCTGCAAAATCCTGGTTTTTCAAATAGAATTGAACCATCAATAAATTTGACATGCCACAATTGCACTATCAATTTTTATAAATAAAGTAAATAATTCTTCACATCTGTAATAGTTACGTGTTATATTATTTCCATATTATACATATTTTGTTATTGTTACATAACCTAAAATAAAAGTTATTTATTTACTTACCTTCTTTACATCTATAATAGTTACGGGTTAGGATATTGTTTCCAATTATACTATGAAACATATTCTGCTTTTGTTAACCTAAAATACAGTTAATTATTTTAACTTAAAGGTCGAGCATTTAAAAGTTTTAGATTTTAGGTATGTATGATTTCAGATTTGTGGTATAGATCTAAATAAAAATAAACTAGAATGAATTTTGACGGTGGACAACTTAACATACATACTACTGCGATTGCATGGTTGCGGCATTCGTTTTATTTGTTTTCATTATTTCCCTAGGTCAATAATGGCCTCATTATTTACCTCTTATTAGTTCCAGGTCGTGAAATGTCATTTCGTGGCGCTTTGTTATGTGTAAAAATGCTATGATTTTTTACTACTGGTACAAAAATATATTTATGAAAACTCAAGTGAAAGCGAACTATACACTGTCTAGTGACACTTGAAATTAAAATAAAGTTACTACTCACAATAAATAAATAAATCTATATTAAAAATTGTTTATTTTTTTTGGATTGTCTTCGTATGACTATAACTTCGTCAAGAAAAGAGGTAGGAACTTCCGGTCGCCCCCTGTTATTTTCTTTGACAACCACGTATTTCGTGCTACATGTCCTTCAATTCTTTGTCAGATTCTCTATCTATTGATCTCAGAAACATTAAAATCCGTTTGTGCAAACCAAAATTATACCGACTTTTGTACGCAGACATACCCCCCTCCCCTCTTCCCTTCGTATGGGACTTAGATCAAAAAGTTTCAAATGAAAGTTGTATAAAAACGTCTAAAAATTTTAGCTAGAAAAATTTTCAATCTATCTTAATCTAGAATTTAATTAAAAATTATCGAATTTTTAATTTATCTTGAGAATTGCGCCCCCTTGCGATTATTTTGGAAACTTAAACTTTAGTTATAATTTCCGTCATTCATTTTACTATGAAGATTTTTTCCGCGAGGTTATACGATAAACGGTTTCCGAGATATGGCCGGTGGCCGAGCTTAAACAAACACCCAGTATACATAAAATAGATTAAGAGTGGCGTTTACCAACAAATAGAAACTTATGCAACTTATATTACGCGCGGAACGGGTAGACGCAAGAGGGTGTAAATAGGTGGAGGTTGACGATATTCGGTTCTGTCCCAGCGCTTCGGTTTTATTCACAAATTCTGTCATACATAAAGAAATATTATAGATAGGAAACATAATGTATAAAGAATGAGTACTTACGGAACTGGTGATGTTTTATAATAAACCAATTTTCACTTGCCCATAAGAGTTATATTATTATACACTCGAATATTATAGGTATATATGACATTTAAATGCGAGTGACAGTTTGTAATTAAACTGTCACTAGAATTTAAGTCTGCAATAGCCGACCGATTCCGATAGATTTTCGTCTTCGCTAGGACCGGTAGAGATACCGTAAAGTGGGGATAGACGACGCGAAAAACCGCGTGTAAAATGTGTGTGACAATATTTACTGTTTAATGTTTTTTATCTTTAAAAATAATTACAGAAATTTGATTTTTTCTTTATATCGTACACCAAATGTGCAGCTGGCGCGTAGAGGTCATTTTTTTCTTTTGTGTATCAGCCTTAGTTAGTAGACATTAATCAAATTCATGCATTTTTGTGGTTATTTCTAAAACACATAACTTTCTTAAGAAAATAAATTAGTACAAAAACTGACCTTGACATTATGAATTTATGCCTTTTGCATCACTAACCCAAATTTGAGATTCTAAAATTACAAAATGAGTTTAAAAAACGCGAAACGGCAATGCCTTAATTTTCGATAGGTAGACGCCTCTCTTAACATAAAATATAAAACTTACCGAAAATGTTACTGTATATAAAGGAGATTTCAACAAAAAATGACAAATGAGGAAGGTCGCATCGTTAGAATGATGGAGGGTTAAAATCAAAATTATTATGATTTATTGGTTGCTTTGCGAAATTCTTATCAAGAGTACAGTCTGTTTATTTCTACATTTTATTAAAGGTACACCACCCAACGGTGAATATGCTTATGGTGAATATCCAACTGTTGTCGAATCAACCAACGGCCATGAAGTTCTTGTGGTACAAGCATCAGCATATACGAAATATCTTGGAAATTTATCAGTGGAATACGATGAAGATGGTATTTTGACAAACTGGGAAGGCAATCCTATTTATTTGGATGCAAGTATTCCTCAAGGTGAGAAAATACTACAGACATTATTTTATTTTAGGCATATGGAGCTGGGAGAGAACAAACTGATCTTTTTCATAGATTGACGGTTTATGTTTTAGTTGCGGAAAAGTGTGTTTACTTACTTTAAGGGGATATTAAAGTCGAATTCGCTAAAATTGTAGTGAGAAGAGAATAAGTGAAATAAAATACTGCAGACTACCGCAAACAGTTCGGAGAGTCCCATAGGCGGGGCCATGAAGTAGGTAGGAGCTGAAGGCGCTGTTAAAATACAAATAATTCAGTACCGCACCCTTCCGGAATTTATTAATTTAATTACTCAAATTAAACTTTTTCCGCAATTCAAAAAGCTATATCTCACAAGAAAACATTGGTCTACATGGGAATTACATCCGTTTTGATCAATTTCATTTAATTATTTCAGATTTTGACCGAGAAACACACGTACATTTTACTCTAATTTGGAATAAAAAAAATAGATGGCTGTGACAAAATATTACATAATCTGACAATCTTTCCGTGTACTCATGTCTATATTGAAGTTGTACAAAAAATGTCGCATTTCTATCTTGAACAATAGTAAAAAAAATGAGGTGTGGCCACCACACGACTTTCTTATACGTATGAGCGTTTCAAACTATACAATTTTAAGAATTTTTTTATACAAAACATTCAAAATCCTATTCTAGGTACTTTCATTCGCTTAATAAATCGCTATAGAATGCATACTTTGCAAGATATTATCAAAAAAGTGCTCCTCGCTAAGAGTAAAAGTGCTACTTCCGGTCCGAATTTTGAAATTTCATATATACAAAAAATATTGCAAATCCAGTTCTAAATACTTTTGTACTCTTAATAAATATATATAGAATGCATAACTTACGACATATTTGCAAAAAATCGCTATTCGATAAGAGTAAAAGTGGTACTTCCGGTCTGAATTTTGAAATTTTTTTTATACAAAAGATATTGAAGATTATGATTTAAATACTTTTATACCCGTAACGTACTTGTCTAAAAAGCATGACTTGCGAAATATTTGCAAAAAACTGATTTTCGATAAGAGTAAAAGACCTACTTCCTATAGGAATTTCGAAAAACTTTTTAAATAAAATTATTCTCAATTTTAATTTTAAGTATATATGAATTCTTTATAAATTTGTTTAAACTTAGTAGTTGACGAAATATTCGCAAAATTCGATTCTTTCGCTGAAGTAAACTGCTACTTCCGGTCAACCGATTTTACTGAAAAACTAATCAGATCTCAAGAGGGAGATTATCCACGTAAATACAAAATTTGGAGTTGATATCTACAGCGGTTTGGCCGCTATCGTGGTCACACACACACACAGAGAGAGAGACACACAGACACACAGACACACAGACACACAGACATTTTTTAAAAACCACTTTTTCGGTATCAGGGGACTTCAAAACGTGGACATCTGCAAAAATCTCGAGGTCGAAAATTTTCATCATCACAATACTTCCTTATACTACGTATAAGAAAGTAAAAAATGAGGTGTGGCCACCACACGACTTTCTTATACGTATGAGCGTTTCAAACTATACAATCTTAAAAATTTTTTTATACAAAACTTATTCAAAATCCCATTCTAAGTACTTTTATTCTCTTAATAAATCGCTATAGAATGCATACTTTGCAAGATATTCGAAAAAAAGTGCTACTCGCTAATAGTAAAAGTGCTACTTCCGGTTCGAATTTTGAAATTTCATGTATACAAAAAATATTGCAAATATAACTCTAAATACTTTTGTACTCTTCATAAATATATATAGAATGCATAATTTACGACATATTTGCCAAAAATCGCTATTCGGTAAGAGTAAAAGTGTTACTTCCGGTCCGAATTTTGAAATCTTTTTTATACAAAAGATATTGAAAACTATGTTTTAAATACTTTTATACACGTAACGTACCTGTCTAAAAAGCTTGACTTGCGAAATATTCGCAAAAAACCGATTTTCGATAGAGTAAAAGACCTACTTCCGGTAGGAATTTCGAAAAACTTTTTAAGTAAAATTGTTCTCAATTTTAATTTTAAGTACATATGAATTCTTTATAAATTTGTATAAACTTAGTATTTGACGAAATATTGGCAAAATTCGATTTTTTCACTGAAGTAAACTGCTACTTCCGGTGTACCGATTTTACTGAAAAACTAATCAGATCTCAAGAGGGAGATTATACACGTAAATACAAAATTTGGAATTGATATCTCCAGCGGTTTGACCGCTATCGTGGTCACACACAGACAGACAGACAAACAGACAGACAGACACACACACACACACACACACACATTTTTTAAAAACCACTTTTTTGGTATCAGGGGACCTCAAAACGTGGACATCTGCAAAAATCTCGAGGTCGAACATTTTCATCATCACAATACTTCCTTATACTACGTATAAGAAAGTAAAAATGAGGTGTGGCCACCACACGACTTTCTTATACGTATGAAAGTGTTACTTCCGGTCCGAATTTTGAAATTTCATTTATACAAAAAATATTCCACATCCAACTCTAAATACTTTTGTACTCTTCATAAATATATATAGAATGCATAATTTACGACATATTTGCAAAAAATCGCTATTCGTTAAGAGTAAAAGTGGTACTTCCGGTCTAAATTTTGAAATTTTTTTTATACAAAAGATATTTAAAAGTATGTTCTAAATACATTTATACTTGTAATGTACCTGTCTAGAAAGCATGACTTGCGAGATATTCGCAAAAAACTGATTTTCGATAAGAGTAAAAGACCTACTTCCGGTAGGAATTTCGAAAAACTTTATTAAAACAATTTTTCTCAAATTTAATTTTGAGTACATTTGAATTCTTTATAAATTTGTTTAAACTTAGTAATTGACGAAATATTTGGAAAATTCGATTTTTTCACTGAAGTAAACTACTACTTCCGGTCTGCCGATTTTGCTCAAAATCTAATCAGTTCTCAAGAGGGAGATTATATTCGTAAATACAAAATTTGGAATTGATATCTACAGCGGTTTGACCGCTATCGTGGTCACACACACACAGACACACAGACACACACACACACACAGAGAGAGAGAGAGAGAGAGAGAGAGAGAGAGACACACAGACACACAGACATTTTTTAAAAACCACTTTTTTGGTATCAGGGGACCTCAAAACGTGGACATCTGCAAAAATCTCGAGGTCGAAAATTTTCATTATCACAATACTTCCTTATACTACGTATAAGAAAGTAAAACTGATAAATTCAATACCTTGATTTCTCGACAGCTTTAATATCCCCTTAAAAGAAAAATATGGATTGAATTTTTTATTAGAGGTTTAATAAAATAAGTACATCACCATAGCTTTTCTAAGTTAAATACTTTACGACAGAAAAACTGTATTTCAGAGCATTTCCGGTTATAATTCGAAGATCTTAAAAAGTGACACATTAATGAGTAATTAACTCATGAAATGTTTATTATAAAACCTGTGGAGTAATAGTTCTTACATATTTTAATTTTCTAACTACTAAACTATAAAATAATGGGTATCAGGTATAATGTGGTTTGTAATCAACATATGTGATGACACGAGGGCAACCCTAAAAATTTCCGTAAATTACCACTAGATAACACTTGCTGTATATTTCAACCAAGGCCAACTGTATCAATATCGCTGATCTATATTATGATTCTGGGAACCTCAAAATATTGATTCTTATGTTGAGCAATCTTTCCAAAGCACAATAAACTGCTTGGTAATCGCTGAGCATTTTTAAAATCACGTGATAAAATTATGCAATATGATTGGATTATACCAAACCTACTGTTATTTACATTTGACTGATTTGACATTATTTTGTCTAGTCCATATTCTTTTCTACTTAAATTATTCTAATACACCACATATTCAGTCGTTTCGTTTAACGTATGCTGCATATTTACTATAATATATTTTGGAAGTTACGTGGAGTAACAATAGAAAACATATATCCAGTTTTCTCACGGAAAGAAAACGTGGATGTTCTGGGTCATTTAGTTTTTGCCAAAATAATAATTCGCAAGGTAATTTGGAAAATGAGAACTGATTATTCGAAATGTAGTATAAGGAATATTCTTGGTAAATAACTATAATTTTTTGCATTGTTGGGTTAAATTTATATCTTAATATTTGTAGATGTATAAAACTCTAACACAAAAATTGCCGGGCTGAAGCTATTTGTTATTTGGTCACTAATATTTAGTATAATTTTAAAAAGGATACACGTGGGTTTATTATGAATATTTCAACATTGTCAATTCTTGTTCTGTAATTAGATTTGCACCTGTTGGATAAATACAGATGCTATAGTAATTTTGAAATGCTCTAATTCTTACCAATAACGCTCCTTGTTATCATTGTAAGGTTGAGAAGTGTCAACAAGAAACTGATTAGTGTTCCAAAGCAAATTTTGGTCGGCCCTTAAATGTGCGCGTAGAAATACTAATAAATTTGGTATATATAGGCAACACCAAGGATTCTATCACTGTAAGTATTTTACATAAGCATTTAGTGGCGAAGAAGCTTTTTGCAGTCGTTGTATTCCACACAATTTAACCAAAACTCGCACAAAATGTGTCTGTGAATTTGTGCAAAAAAATGCTTAAAACATTCAATCACGGCATTTCTGCCAATGTATAAATTTTCGTAACAAGTGAAGAAACCTGGATACATTCATACGAATCAGAAATATAACAACAATCGACTTTTTGGGTGTTCTAAATTGAGCCAAAACAACAAAAGTTGTTCATTCACGAAACGCATAGAAAAAAAGATTGCCCCTTCCTTCAATAAAACTGGGCCTGTTGCTACCGTTGCGCTCGAGAATCGTAAAACAATAGACGCTGATTCGTATACAACAATTCGTTTGCCTGCAGATAAAATCAGAAAAAAACAGCAGACATCAGCGCATTACCCTTCACCACGATAACGCCAGCTTCCACATAGCAAATGGAACAGTCGATTGTTTAAAGGAGAATAACATTGAATTAATGACTTATTGTCCGTATTCGGTTTGTCATCTAATGAATATTTTCTGCTCGCTTTTGTCAAAACCAAATTGCGTTGTCAGATTGGAATAAATGTTTTGACAACTGGTTTCTTCGAACGCAAAAGTGCTTAAAACTTAAAGCCGAATATTTTGAGAAACAATCAGGGTAAGGGAGGGTAAGAGTAAGCACTGAATTTTCATCTACATGTGCTAAAATAAATTACACAGAGACTTCAAAATTGTACAAAAGCTCTTTATGTATCTTATGATGTATTGGAAAGAAATTTAAAGTTTTACCTTTAAACACAAAATTATGAAAAATGTAAAAAGATGGTAAGAGTACGCGTTAGATGTGGGTAGGAGTACGCAATACCTCCTAGCATAAATCACACACAAATGGGCCACTGCCCTCATATCCACTACACTCCTCATGCCACCATTCTTTGCACAGTCCACACTGGACCCAGTTTTCGGTGTATGAAGTTCCACATACTGGACAATTCACGAACCCAACATCCTCAGTTTCAAGTTGTGTTGAGCTAGTGGAAGTTTGCACCTAATCTTTCCATGATCTACAGGAAGGTAGTGGGTCTACTGGCGCAGAGCTAGTGGATGGCTGCAGTTCTCCAAAGTTCAGGTCTCTTTTCGCATGTTTCCTGGTCATTTGTTCAGAATTGGACTTGCTTGCTTTGTTTATTTTTTTTGGTAGCTCTTTCTTTTTTTAATCTCCCTAACACATTTTTGTTGGTTCTCTTTATCTTCCAAAACTTTTTGTATGGAGAGGCTGTAACAATTTCTGACCTATGTACTGGTCTTTTCTTTTTTTGGTTTGTAGGGTTATTTCCCTTGTGTTTTGGAAGTGGCAAAATTTCATGAATGCTGCCATAAATTTTACCTGTGGTGTTTTTTGCAAGCAACACATTTTGCTCTGGTAGCGTTTTGTCTTCTTCAGCACTTGGTTTCTCAGATATTTGCAGACCTTCATTTAAAGGTTTTACGGTTGCTATTGACCGTGCAAAAAGTTCCTCATGTATCACATCAGGATAGAACGGTTCAACTCTCGTTACTTCAAAAGATTTTTCTGCAAGCTTGACTCTTGCAGTTGCTGAGTAGGCTTGTTTAAACACACCTGCTAAGTCTGTAAGGCGCAGTACCTCTTCTGCATGTTGCACCAGCCATTTTTCTACTTCCGCGGCGTATACGGCCTTCAGAAGAGTAAAAAAGCCTCTATCTATTGGTTGAATGATATGGCTTGCGTGAGGTGGAAGGGTTACAAATGTGATGTGTTTTCGGCAGAATAAAATTGCAGGAAGTGAGAAGTGGGTTGAATGGTTGTCGGCATTGAGTAGCACCGGATCCTCTTCTGATGGCTTGACATGCTGAACAAAATGTGTTAACCACTTGAGAAAGAGGTCAGAGTTCATGTATCCTGTCCCAGTAACAAGAGCTAAAGATCCAATAGGAGCATCTTTGAACAAATGGGGATTCATCCTTTTTCTGGAAAAAATTAATACTGGTGCCACGAAAATTCCTGTAGCACTCATGCAACATACCGCTGTAACAGTCTCCCCTCTTTCTGCGCTGGAAATCTTCCATACAGTTTTTTTACCAGTGGGGCTCAAAACTTTTGGCGCTCTGTTTGGAACAGTAGACTACGCTGTCTCATCCATGTTAAATTTCGTATGAGCAAGAAATTTCTTGTTAAAGCAGCAATCTTTTAAATTATTATAAAACCTTGTTACTTGGACTTTATTGAACCAATAGCTCTTGCTATGATAAAGTTCTCTGGAACTCGCACAGAGAGTTTGTTTCTTTTGCAAAACCCCTTTAACAAGTCCTTGCCAGCAGTTTTCTTTTCTTGGTTAAAACTAATGGATACCTTGTTCATATCAGCATAATCAAATGCAACTTTCATAATATGTTTTCTCGTCAAGCCATAAAATCTTGAATCCAGGTTTCGGCAATGCTGAGCCAGCTCTTGTTTCATCTCATCAGTCAGCGCCCGCTTAAAACGTCCTAGCGCTGCCGGAATTGTCTCCTGAAAAAGAAAAAAAAGTTAGGCTAGTCGCAATTTTGCTTTAGGCGATTTAACACATAGTAACTATGCCGTAATAAAATATTATTATTATAATATAAGCTGAAGGTTAAAAGAAATATAGGGTCCAATTCAAACCTGATGGTATCTGCGTAGAAAACGATTTTCGGTATTAGAAAGAGATATCTATGGGGAGCGCTGTACACAGTCGGGCGTGAAAACATTAGTCTACTATTTGATCATTTGCCGTTTAGTCTTTCCTTCGTACTGTACTTCGATACATTTACATCATTTATATACATTTTAAAATCCTTTATAAAATCAGTTTTTTTTATTTATAATAAAACACAAAAGAGTGGAGTAATATTTGTGTCCATGTTAAGAAAATTAAAGATTATATTGTTAAAGAACATACTATGGATGATTTCCACAAAGAATTTATTATTAATGTACATTTTGACAGTGAGGCTGATTCTGTATTTGACTATTCGTCAGATGAAAACGGTTATTAAAATTTTATAAAAGTCTAGTTTCTTAATTTACTTTAATCTTTATTTTTATTTTAAATTTATTTATCTAGTGTTGAGATTTACTTTTTCATTTGCTTTTGCCATGTGGTTATTAATAATAAAACAAAAGAGTGGAGTACTAATGTACATTGCGACAATGATACTAATTCTGTATTTGACTATTCGTCAGATGAAAACGATTATTAAAATTTTATAAAAGTCTGGTTTTCTAATTTAATTTAATCTTTATTCTTATTTTAAATTTATTTATCTAGCTATCTAGTAGGAGAAGACCAACACTATTAAGGCGCATTCTTCTACTTCGGTAGACACACTAACACGGCACAACAACTGTTCTCTGCAGAGCTGCCAACAACATGAAATTTCCCTGCGAACTCTTAGCCGCCTGCGCACTCTTACCCCCCGTTACCCCAATGGTTTTTTCGATAAAATATCTTTCTTTTCCGGAAATTTTTAGCATTCCTACCCTCGAATGTTGCACATAATCATCAGTATCGAGGTTAAAATTTTATTAGATTCAACTGCTTTGGTCTTATTGCAACCAATATTAGTTAACATTTTAAAACAACTTAGTTTTTTTTTTAGTTAAGTTAATGCTAGTAACCGACTTGGCATTAAATTATATTTTTCAATACCAAAGTTTTCAGTTACGAAATCTGATGAAATTTGATTTGTAATTTGCTTAAAGCAGTTTCTTTCAAATAAATAATAATTATCATAGTTTATATTTGGAAAACACGTGAAAATTTTTATCGATGCTTTCAGATAATTATATGAATGAGCTACTGGAACCATACAGACTAGCGGTGGAGGCATCTGGAAGTCGCGTTTTGGGTACCAGCAATGTCTTATTGCAGCAATCGAACTGTAGATATTCGGAATGTAATCTTGGCAATTTCATAGCGGATTCAATGATAGCTCATGTAAGTGAATATGTTTACCGTCATTGCATGTGCATGGTAATAGTAATAGCTTTTGCCATTGTTTTGATAGAAACAGAAGCATTCAGAAGAATGTGTAACATGGATGGTTTAAATATCTGCTGCAAGCAGAAAGAGAGAAAGAGATAAACTTTATTCGAAAAAGTATGTTTTCGTAATAACGCGACCTTAGAACGTGGAGATCTAGTTCACTTTTAGTTTTTTTAATTCATCAGAATAAGTATACATAAAAGTATGTTTGGAACGACTTTTGTATATTTGTTTTTCAAAATTCTGCCAGAGATATTAAGAAATAGTTTTTAAGAACATCCCGCAAAGTATTCTTTCCATGTCGAATGAAGTATAAAAACATTAAACCGCCGATTTTCAACAACTGTTGTATATACGAAGTTCACAACGAAGACATGTAGTAAATCGAGTCAATTTTTTTAGGAATACTTAAAAATTTGAAGCAATTTGTTCTGATCAGAAAACATCATTTTGAAAATGTTTTAAATTATGAAATCTAAGAACATTTTTGAAAACTACAAAGGTTAATATAAAACAAATTTTGAATGAATTTTCTTATATACAGGTTGAGTCATCTCTTTGACGACGGCAGATTGTGACTTTATGAGAGAAGATATTTTGAAGCCGTTTTTTTTTCTATAATGACCACTGATTAGGAGTATCTTTTAAATTTATTTCGTACTATATGAAGTGTTTCATAACTTGGAAGATCACCACTGTTATACTTTTCTTTTAATGGAACGCCATATATAGTAATGGACAGTTCATTATTATTGGTAGTATTGCATATTGAAGACCATGGAAATCGAAATATGTAAAAGATGATGAAAATCAATTACGAATTCTTTTGGCAACAACAGAAAATCATCATGTCAGTAGCCTTGAAGAAAGTCGTTTACAGGCTATTAGCAATAAATGTCATCCGTAGTGAATACACTTTAAAGCTATAAGAGTGGTGTGTCATCGTGTAATAACTAAAGTTAATGTTCAGGAAATTTCTCTTGATAATGTGTTATTTACGGGTGAAGCTACTTTTCGCAGTAATGAAATATTTGATAGAAGAAATTTTTATTATTATTCAAATGAAATTCTTGTCAGCATAGGTGTAGCATAAATATATCGAGAAGCATTCTCATTGACTGGATGATAAGCCCGCACGAAATATGTTAAACGAAGTGTTTCCAGGGAAGTGGGTAGCCCATACAGGCCTATTGACTGCCTACTTGGTCTTCAGCCCTCACAAAATTAAATTTATTTTATAGGGCTACGTAAAAAAGATATACAGTATACGTGTAAACACAAAAGAAAATATTTAGTAATATAGTTGCTAGACTCCTTATTAAATCGATTTCTCATTTCGGAAGCGCGTTTAAAAATTTTTAGAAGTGAATGAATATTATTTGAACAATTGTTATTTTATAATTTCTGTTCCACTATGATCATGTTATTAATTTATTTGGTTTTAAAATTTGTTTTATGTAACAAATTCCAAATATCTTTAAAATAATTGCTGGCATAGACTGTATTGTAAATAAAATTTGTTGAGCGGTAGTGACTTATCCTTCATAGTATTGCAGAGTTTCCATAAAGTTTGCCCTTTGGAAGAACTTGCAGATGGTCTTTTATAACCCTCCCTCTACATGACTTTATTTTGGCGATTTCTCGAATGGTTAACATCGGCGTGTACTGCGGCAGCGGCTTGCGCGCAGGCAGTGGCTTTGTACGCGCAATCCAAGTCGTCCTTGTCATGATGATCCACGCTGAACTGGTGTAAACTAGAGTCAGAATGAGTAGTTTTTACAAAGTTACGGTAGCCTTCGTTGTTATCGCCTTGGATTCAATCAATGCAATAAGCTGGTCTAAGCTTCCCATAGCCTTTCCGCCTATCTTGGTGACGTGTATCTTGACAAAAAAGTTCTGGATCCAGAGTTACATCCAAGTAATCAATACTTCAATACTCGTGTTTCAGCCAACCTCTGCACTTGAGATTTTGATGTTATGCCTACGATTTCTTGGTGTTGATGTTCAGGACATAGATTTTTTCACCCTGCTTAGTTGATGTTGAACTACACTGACTTTGATGTCTGACTGCTTGGACCTTGCAACAATGGCGATGTCGTTTGCGTCACTACATACACCATAGCATTCTTACGTTTTGCGACTAAACGGACGGGGATTATCTTTTCCCTAACCACTACAGACCAATCAACTTTATTAGTCAAAAATATCAAAACAACAGAAATAATTGAAAAGTATTATCAAAATTAAAACAACAATTTTTACTTATAAATTATAATTTATAAATAAAAATAAAATCAAACTTTAAATGAAAAATTAATCCACAGAAAAAAGAACTGAAATGCAATCTACAATGCTAGGTTGTAAAAGAAAAGCAAATATTAAGGTGCATAAAACGTCTTAAATTAAGTTGTTAAAACAAGAACAATCAGGACAACTAATTGACCCAAAATAGTGCATTTCTAAATTCATATAATAAAATGTGTAATGCTCAGGAAACCAACTATTGTCAATTTACACCTAACATTATCCGAGAAAAAGTGACACTTTATGTTCGAATATGTAAAAAAAGTGTTTCACAAGATCTTATAAACGTTTTTGTTTCAAGAAATCTTAAAAATGATCAGGTAATTTCAAAATACGACTTTCTCACTCTTAAACTACTACTGCTGCCGACACGTGCTTCGAAATCATTGGTTTTCGTCAGTACAGTGCAGCCAAGGAATAATATGGGATAATCTTGGAGATGAAAAGCTACAATCAGAGACATGTACAGGAGACAAACTACCAATTGAGGCTTCAGCCAGGATGTCCTCAATAGTGAAGATGCATCTAAACGTCTCCGCGAGGAGGCATTTACTACCTGTGTGTTATCTGAACCCAGTGGATATAAAATCAGGAAAAATAATGTGGATTTTAAAATAATAATACAAGTAAAGACTTTCATAGGGTAACTCTGCTGAAAGTGCAACTGCAGACACGTGTTTCGAACTCATTGGTTCTCGTCAGTGCAGTGTAGTCAAGGAATAAGATGGGATAATGTTTGCCCATCATACATCATAATTTCTACTTTACTTATTCAAACTGATTCCTTTCCATGCTTCATGAAAATAATTGTTTTTCTTGCGTTATTTTTCTTTTTTTTTTGCTTTTAATTTCTTGTACTTTTGTATTGCAAGTAGTTTAATCTCGTCATTAATACCTCGCAAGTTTCTACCTTTCAAAATATTATTACTAATTATTAATATTTTTTGTCCACGTAAACAAATAAATGTTAACAAACTTTGTCACAAATATTTGAAATAAATTATGCTGTTGACATTTGAAAGTCATCTTTATGTGTATGTTGATTTTACTAATTAACTTTGTAGATATGTTATTTTCTGTATACAGTTTCGATAAATAAAAATGTATAATATCATTGCATTTACCAAATAATTTTATGAAATTTGTATGTGGACATAGAAGAGCTCGTGGAGAATATGCTCTTGCATTTATTAAATTGTGTTCTTCTTGATCATAGTCTGATATTAATACTCCTTTACATATCTAACAAAACTTAACTGTTTTCAGTATGGTCTTTGCCATATAACCCGCTACATATGTAGCTGTGGCTGCTGATTACAATTTTATCATAATTTGTAAATGTGAAAGGAGAAACTTCTTCAACAACTTCAGCAATTCCAGAATCTTCATTTGGTACATTCTCAATAATCTCAATGTTCGTAATAAACCCTTTCAATGTGTTTAAAGCACCCTCGCAATCATCTATTTCACAACTGGACGATGGGGAATGCACAGCCATAAAATTATTAATTAATAGACTTTTATAAGAGTAAATGAAACTAGTACAAGTGGGATTTCTATTTCTTACTCCGTGACTTCTCATACAACCGAAGAAGTTTTCCAATGGGTCTTGGTTGAAATTTCTTGGACAGAGATAGTCAAACCCTACATCCTTTAACATATTCCATATTATAAATAAAACCTTGCAATGTTGTTATCCAGTTTGTGATTGTTGATGGTACAAATATCCTTCCTTCTTTACTACAAGATTTTATAGATTTTCTAAAAGTCCATATGAGGTGAAGATGCAGAAACCACACATAGCAAGGTTTTTCCTTCTTAAGCACAAACTGCAGAGCCATTGACACTGTCAAATAGCTTGTCAACAAAAAGCAAAAAACTGCTGTATCAGCTGCACTTTTCGGAAGACAATCACCACCTAGTAAAAAAACAAAAAAAAATAGATTTGTGTTGATGTTTATGGTAAGTTGTTTCTTGTAACGTGAAACTTTGTATAATGAAAATCGCAATACAAATATGCTTAAAATAATTGAAGTAAAAATGGATTTATAAAAATATTATTTGGAAATCAACTAAGAAAGATTATGTGTTAAAAAGCTTACCAAATTTTGCTAATCCTCTCATGACAGATGAAAATCGTTGGGAAAATACCTGTGCTACCATCTTCACCTTCATTTCTTGATTTTATTAGGATATACATGAGCTTCTGTTAATTTGTTGCACATTTTGGTATCATAATCTCCTGTGTCAAGCTCATACAGTTTTATTACATCATCCCACTTAGCTACTTGTTCTTGCACCTTCCATTTATATTGCACATTGGAATTTAGCATATTATTCCGAATACACTTTAGTAAATGCGGAGGATCACACAAAGGTATGACTTCTTTAGCGCCTATACTAAATCCAAGTAACCTACTTTCTTTTTCCTCTAAACAGGATTCTCTTTCAAATATCTAATAGCTTTTGCATTTGTTGAGTATTGGTCACATATTGTTGCCAGAACGTGCCAATATAATTAAGGGCAGTAATAATGGTTTTTAAATTTCTTGAAATTTCTACAGCATTCATTGATGACTCGACAAAATAAAATGCAATTGGCTGATTCCATTTTCTTCTTACACCTCTTGCCATAAATACCATAGCATGATCAGCTAACTTTTTCTTTCTTTCTACACCAGCATTTTCAAAACCTTCTATGAAATCATCTTTTCTATATAAACCAGCTTCTAACATAATGACGTTTTTAAACTGTCTATGATCGATTGATTAAGTCCAGAAGAAAAATGAAGTTTATACAATAACTGTACAAGAGTTTTCCTGGACGGTAAAGCAAATATTTTTCTAAGGAGCTTGTATCCTTTAGGACTCTGTTTCAGAAGAGACAAAGACATTATTTTATCATCAATACTGAACCTTCTGCCTCTACTTTTCTTAGGTTGCATTTTTATTTGAGGGAAGCTTCATTTACATTAGCACGTAAAAATTTTTCAGATTCTGCAAACTTAAGTGCTTCTTGTAAACGTTTTTTTTATTGTCTATGAGCTTAGCATCCAATTTTCTGGCAATATATTGAAACTCCTTCGCTAACTTATAAGCCTTTAATGATTATGGTGTTAACTGTCTTCTGTGTTTCACACCCATATATCCCAGCAAGCTTCCCCTTTTTTTTTGATGCCTAAAAAATGTCAAACTAGAAATATGACAAAATGAAAAAGAGTAGTTAGTAGTAACCTGCACGTGTAATTTGCAATTTTGGTAATATTTTCCTCCTTTTTCCTGGTGGTATTTCAAGCATTTCAGAACCTAAAATTATATATGTGTGTGTAATGAACAACTATCAAGTAAAAAAAAAGCGAGTACCTGCATGTGTAGAACTAACATCTTCTTCAAGAATTAGAGGTGCTTCTACAACTGATTTATCAGAAACTGCAAAAAAACATTTTAAAAAATATCTAATGTGAAATGTGTTACGATGAAAGAATGAAAAATGTATAGTTTGTTCCAATGGATATTTAACATAACTTCTTTCACTGTTTTACCATGGGTCACATGTAACGACAATAATTCAATATTTAGAACTTTATACAAATTACCCACCATATAAAGATAGTTAAAAATAAATATTTATCATGTAAAGAAAAATGGTTATGAAATTTAGAGTATTTATTATGTATGTACATATTGCTGTGGTATTTTTCTGCACAAATAAATAAATAAATCAAACAAATAAAATGTCAACAAAAATAGAAGACCAGCACATTTATTTAAATAAATATAGATTTACATATTTTATATAAATTAAAATTTAATATTTCATCAGATATAAATACAGAATAATCCACTAATTTATAAAAATATATATAATTTAAATTATTGCATGACAGTAAATATTCAAACTGATGAATATGCAATAGAATACACATCAATGCAATGTGGGTTGCATACCCGTAAAAAATGAAAGCACTAGCAATTAAAATAAAATGGTATTGAATATTATATAAAACAACGTAAAATAAATAAAAACCAACCTCGATCAGAGAACATAAAAGGATACAACTTGAATGACAATTTAATTTCCGTTACAGGCAGGAATATCCTGACATAATTTTTAAATATAACAAGGAAGAGCCTGATTACAAAATCGCAGTGCACATAGCACTACAAATACTAACAAGAAGGCAGCAAATCCAGACGAAGAAAAAGATGAATGCTAAAAACAGAGAAAGGATTATGTTAAGGCATGGCTCTATCACAAGGGTAAATCACGTACAAGCAATAAAACTGCACGAAGAAGGAAACACTAGGTTCCATAGGGGTGAAACGCAGTGAATAGAAGCCTGCGTTCAACATATTGCATTAATAATAAACACTACGGCAAGAACAAAGGTCTCTATACATAAATAAATATATTCCACTCATTTCTGGTTCACTATTAAAAATAAAACATCATGTAGGATATGCAATTTTCACTGATATCTCCAGGATAAAAGATTTTATTGAATGTACATTTAAATATGCGATTGGTACATAATTTCATTTATATAAAAATGCGTCAAGAGATTCCAAGCTAAAAACAAATAAAACATTAGTCAGTATATAATATAGATCAGGAAAAACTTACACCAACAAAAATTTGATTAAAGGTTAACGGATCTAGAAAACTCTCCGAACACGAAGAAATGGTTCAATGACCTCGAGGAAGAAGGGCCGAAATACAAAAAGGAAAAGGAGCATCTAAACCAAATTAAAGGAATAAAGACGATATGTAACGTGTATCCCATACTACCTATTCCTAAAAACAAGAAAAGGAATGTTAGAATTAAATTAATTAACGAAAAGAGAATATATATCAAAAACAACAAAGAAAGCAATGAATATATATATAAATACAACGCAAATTGGAGGTAACGTGAACACAATAAAAGAACAAACAATAATTTAGAAATAAAAGCAGCTAAAAAATACCTACCAATAGATAAAATCAATCGATGTTCATTAGATATGCAAGTATAGAATATGTAAACAACAACAACAGTAACATGGCGGAAGAAAGGTCACGTGACCACGTGACATCGATAGTTACCATAATAAACTCGGAGGGCGCAGTAGAAGAAAATTTAAACTGAACAAAAATAATTTGAAACAAAATAAAGCGTTTGGCAATTGTTGAAGGGTATATAAACGCGTGCATCTGCAGAAAGAAGGAAGTCCATCCGAAGATCTCCAATATTCAAGAAGAAAAGAAAAGTTGATCAGCAGTCCCTTAAACTTAAACCAGTGCTTCAAGTGTTCTAAAAAATAAAAATAAAAATAAAATCTAAAAAGGCATAAACGCCTTTAAGATCTAGACGTTGCGAAACAAAACGTGTGATACGCTTCACAGACGATAAGTGCGCGCTAAACACAGTAAAAGCGCGGGATATTATTATTCGACTTTACAAAGCCCGCCATAATAGAATTTCCAAAAGGATGGAAGGCCCGGATTATCAAGAAGAATTCGAAATGATATACAGTCAAGAAAAGTAAGTACAAGCACTATTAAATAAAACTCCATCTTGCAATCCTATAAATAAATAAATAAAGGAATCTTCATGTGTGTGATATAAAATTACCGGATAGCAACAATTTTAAGAATATATTTAAATATTTAATAAATCCTTCTTTGAGTAAGCCTTAGGTTGACGTGAGAATCTCAAGTTAAGGCGATTCAACGGAGTATCAGTAATTTTACCTGGATAGCAACAATTTTAAGAATATTATCTAAATATTTAATAAATCCTTCTTTGAGTAAGCCTTAGGTTGACGTGAAAATCTCAAGTTAAGGCGATTCAACGGAGTATCAGTAATTTCACCTGGATAGCAACAATTTTAAGAATATTATCTAAATATTTAATAAATCTTTCTTTGAGTAAGCCTTAGGTTGACGTGAGAATCTCAAGTTAGGGCGACTCAACGAAGCATTAACGCTTTCATTTGAATAACAACAGTTTTGAAATATTATGGGAAACATCTAATAAGTTCCTCATTGTTTAAATCTCGATTTTGACGTGAAAATCTCAGGTCGAGATGATCCAATGGGGATACGTCGGTAAAAGGTAAAGAAAGTGAATTTAGTAATTTCCTTGATTTGTAAGCATACATGAAGAAGTAATTCAGTAGATTTTTTACAATTTTCTTAAGGAGCAAACGATTTGCAAGGTGCTTGTACTATTGATGAAAAGAGAACACATCTAAATAAAAATAAAGTATTGTATTGTATAATAATAAAATATTATTTTCCATGTTTTGTAAATCTATACTGTAAATAAAAATAAGTTGTGCTGACATTCACTATTTACTTATTTATACCCATCCCAAAGGAGAACATAAGAAAAGTAAACATCACTATCACAGCTAGAACTCACAATAAGGAAAAGCTGCGACACATTCCTCGTTATAGAAAAACAAAGAAATTTACCTTTTAGACCCTGAGATTATTAAAGAATATCAATTTATTAATTTGACTATTGGTTATCAACCATAGTAGAGCAGGTCACAGCAATATGTTGCATATTAATATAATATCGATTACCATTTTACCTGGTAAATGTAATGTTGGAAATGCATCATATTTTAAATTTGTTCGGTTATGATATTCCAAAAAAATACAAGTATGATCAAAATGGGAACCACATACTCTATAGGAACATCGAACACGTTTAAAATCTCTCTGTAGCAAATCTTGTCGACCAATAACATCCATCCATTTCTTCGCAATCTAATAGAACAGTTAATCATAATAATACAAAGAACAGGAAGAAAGTTATTAAATAACAACATACCTCATTATCTTTAGGAAACGAATACATTCTTTCTTCGTTATTAGTGTTTCTACATTCAGAAACACAACAAGAGAAAACCATTATTCCTGTTGTACAACTTAGACAACTACTCTAAGAACATGAAAATACCTATTTAAAAAAAAATAGGATAAAAACAAATACAAATGAAATTCAATTACATTATAAATTTATGATTCTTTTACTAATCTGTAATATTTAAATATAATATACTGCATATTTTCATCATAACTAGCTTGTTTGGTAAGTAATGAAAATGATTTAAAAATGATTACATAGAATATAACTTACCTAAGCTTAGAATTCAAATTCACTTCCAAAACTGAACTGAATGTTTGAAAATGAGGAACCTAAATAATCACAATTTATTGTATTTTTTTTAAAAATAATTGTTGTACTTACCAAATAAAACTAATGAACTATAGATGCTTAATAATATCTATAATTTATTGTCTATGAATAATACAATTTAAAGAAAGTTCTATAACAATACACAAAAATAAACAAGTAAACAAACACTTCCAAATCTGCTAAGCAAAATGTCGGTCAGAGACAGTTAGCGTCTTCAATTTTGCCCGGGTAATTTGAATTATTGAATAGCAGAGACATTGCGATCTTAGTAGAAATAAAAAAAAAATGGCGGGAAAGGGACAGTGGGACCCCCATGTTTAAGAACACTGACAGAAACATTAATTCAATGCCTAAATATGTTTTGATACTTAAAAAAGGGGTGACCTTATATGAAACTGGAGAAATAAGAGGTAAATATTTGGAGACCATTCCACCAACGAGCATAGAAGCTGTAAAGGGGTCCTCGGCAGCTGGTTATACATGCCATAAAATTAGAAGTTCTTTGAATGATGATACTCTAGAATTTTGTGCTTCTTACGTAAACATTTCCAATTAAAAATAAAGCATTCCATTAAACACCCATTCTTAGTGTTTTATTTTTACCCCCATAAATTAGCGAATTTTGCAAATTACGCGGTATCACTAGTTCCTACACCGCGGTACTGCAGTATTACAACTATAGTGTGGTATTGCATGCGCTAATAGACACACAGACACACACATGCACAGAGAGATCATTCCAAAACTATTTCTTTGATATTAGAGCATTTCAATATGAAAAGAAGTGCAAAAATTTGACGAAAATGCTTATGCACAATCTTCTTTTTGAATTTCTATTCATACCCTCAAAACATCTTTATTTTTCCAGTATTCAAGGTTCTCGACTGAAGATTCTTGGACTAAAGCTGCAATCGCAATAACTAATAGTGGCTCTATAAGAACGTCAATTCCAAAAGGAGGTAACAGAATACAACTATTATTCGAATGTAAATAAAATATTGTGTTATTGTATTTTAGAAATATCCTATAACGACCTAGCCACAGCACAACCTTTTGAGAATACCATTGACTATGGAGAATTGTTAGGACAGCACATCAAAGATTTCATGGAAACAGCCGCATCGCCATTTAATTCGCAAAGAGTCAGTGCAAATATTAATTTACTGCAAGTGTCGGGTAATATCCACCAGAAATTTCCAGATATTTTTGTTAATGTAACTGAATTTTCTTTTATAGGTATAAGAGCCATTATTGATATTTCGAGACCTCTTGGTGACAGAATAACTTCTTTAAAAGTTCGTTGTCATGTTTGTGACGTGCCCGTTTATGAAGAAGTGGACTACCTGAAATCGTATCCCATTGTTCTTCCATCATTTTTGGTGACAGGAGGAGACGGTTTTACAGCGATTTCTGAAAATTTGATAAATCATGCCATTGGGCCTGTAGATATTGATGTTTTAATGGAATATATCGAACAACAATCGCCTTTAATAACTGGAGAAGACGAAAGACTTGTAGTTATAGGAGATGAAGTTAAAGTTGTATATCATGGATAAAAATACATAATGTGTTTCAATAAGGACGCTCGATTTTGAAATGTAAATAAAACAAGTTTTGTGTCAGATATCCACTCGTTTTTTTTTAATTTAAAAAAAAATTATGACACTAAGTATGGAATATAACTCTGTTCAAATGTAGCCGCTGCTTTGCTCGGTACCACGTACTCGGGATATCCAATTTTCTATTACTTTGTCGCATAAATTTGGCTGATTTTGGTTTTTGTTATGTTGACATCGAGGGTATCCATTATGTTCTAAAATCTTCCAAAATATTTCAAAGAAAAAAATATAATTGACCGAGAAATAGAATAACACGATTTTGCCACAGCCCCTTTTTCCTTGAAATACTTTGGAACTGTTAGAAATTCGATTTAAAAAAAAAAGAGGACATGCAAAAAAATTTAAAATTTTCGAAAAAAGTGGTGGGCTAACTGGATTTTTTTGCAATATCATTTTGAACTATAAAACGGTTTTAATGAATTAGAACAATTTTTAGACTAAATCTAAAACAATCTGGAAAGTCAGAATTTTAATTTTCTAAAAGGGGGCAAGCGAAAAAAGATACGTACACTAGCTATAGTTTTAATTAATTATCGGCAATGAAATGCGACCCTGTTGAGCTTGTGATTGCAGGAATATACACTACATACGTTGAAGTGTAGATTGGTGCACTGAGAAAAATATTTGTTTGAATCAAATATATTTATACTGTACGCTCAATATCAAATGTTGCTATACATTGTGTCTAAAATTAAGTGTTCACCATTGCTAACTTTGTTATTATTGAAGCTACGAAGTTACTGAGGAACAACAAAGATACATTTATGAAAGTTAGAAAAAGGCTTTATTATCAACAAGGAAACGGAATTACGAATGTTAGCATATTTTGCAGAATTTCCTCAAAATTCAATTAAAGACATAACGCAAGAATTGGATGTCAATAGATGCACTGTTCACATTATTTTAAGGAACCATAAACTTCATCCCTATAAAAAGAGAAGGGTACACACAATATTATCAGGAAATGCAGAGAGAAGATTATTTTTTTCTAACTGGCTAATTAATTTCATCAATGAACATCCAAATAATTTTAATAATATAATTTCACATATACCAATAAACACGTACAAATCAATGTATTAGTTATAACTTCACAGGTTTTTCTGTTCAAAATGTTTTCTGTTAGTCGAAATGAAAGGGGTATTTACACTTAATAATATAATTTTACATATTCCAGTAAGCACGTATAAATCAACGCAGAAGTTGTAACTTCACAAGTTTTTCTGTTAATAATTCACTGGAATCAGCCTTCATATCGTTTATTTATTGTGCCTCGTATTTTCTGGGTAATTCTACAAATTCACCGATGAACGAAACTTACACAAAACTGAATTCAATAAAAAACAACTTTGCGTATGCTTTCAGTAATATCATAGTTATAAATGTCAATTTAAATCAGAGGTTATAATTACGTTTTCTGTTTATCTGTCATTTCGTAAATTTCAAAATGGACATTTTGAGTTAACGCATGCGCAGAACAGGCACTGTGACCAATTCTATCTCTCTTATTATAGTTGGGACGAAAAATTACACATTATCAAGACAGAGCACAGGCAATATAGTACCTAGTATTATATACCGCTTGTGTAAAATCATATTGGGGATAGGATATATGTATACTAGGCACACCGGCAACAACGCCCAATCGTGGTCGTAGTCATGGTACAAGGAAACAAGGTATGCTTTTGCGCATCTCTGGATGACGCGCATTTATCGAAAAAATGTCACTTGACAACTCTCACAGAAGTCACTGACTGAACTCACTGACAGATGTGACTGACAGAAAGCATTTTCCAAGACTACCTTTAACAACTAAAATTGTATCTGGAGATCGTGTCGAATAGCGTCGTTCTGTGTTTGTGAGAGGAGGGGTCAATGGTAACAATGCCTACGTACGATACACACCGGAAGAAAAACAGCAAATTATTAAATGGTACTATAGTGGTCATTCTGCAAAGGATTGCATAAATTTATTTCCGCAAATATTTGCAGACAGACCCGTACCCTGTGAGCAAAGCATATTACATATTTTGAATAGCTTTGAAAAATGTCTTTGTTTAAATAATTGCATAAAGTGTAATCCTAGAGAGGTAAATCCACTAAAAGTTGAGGAACGAGAAGAGCGGGATATAATGATTTGTAGCACTCTCGAAGTAGAGGATACGCTATCTACCAGAAGTGTTGCTGAGGAATTGGGTGTGAGTAATAAAACCGTCGCGAACATATGGAAACGAAATAAATTAAAATGTTTCAAATACTCGAAAACGCAAGAAATATTTCTCGATGACAATTTTAGAAGAATGGAGTTTTGGGAAACCGTAATGGAAAAGACAAATGAAAATGAGAATTTCATCGCAAATATTGTATTCACAGATGAATCGTCATTTCCATTAAATGGAAAGCACAATCCTTCTGTTGTTCGATATTGGGATTGGGAAAATCAGCACAGATATTTCGTTAAACACACCCAATATCCCCAGAAAGTGAATGTCTGGGCAGGTATTTTGAGTGACCATTTGCTTGGTCCATTTTTTATTGATGGTACGTTAAATGCTGACAAATACCTCGATATGATAAGTACAGAATCAGATACTTGCCGCTATTGATAATACCGGAATAGATCGAGATATTATTTGGTTCCAACAGGACAGTTGTCCTGCACATAATGCGGTCAGAGTAAAGCGTTTTTTAATGAATACTTTTCGTGATCGTCTCATTAGTGGAACAGGAAATATTCGTTGGCCTCCGCGATCTCCTGATCTATCGCCAAATGATTTCTTTTTGTGGGGATACATCAAAAATAAGATATACAGTGCACAAGTTGGCAGGCTAGAAAACTTAGATATTTTGAGAAGGCTAATCATAGAGGCTTTTCAATCCGTAACAGTCAATGTGATTCGGAATGTGCGAGAAAATTTTTATGATAGGCTCGGACAATGCCTTGCTGCTGAAGGAGGTATTTTTGAACCTATGCAATAACATTTTATTTTTTAGTATTGTTTAGAGTATGTTTTTTATTTTCATTAGAATTCTGTTCTTAATAAATTTATATAATAATTTACTAAGAATTAACGTTTAATTAGAATTGTGCTTTTATTTTCTTACTATGTTGTGTTGTATTTCTGTTAAAAAGGACTTTATTGAAATAGTGTCCTGTGAATTCACAACTTTATTGAACTGGTAGTACTAGAGGTCGATTGCGCGTCATCCAGAGATGGGCAAAAGCATACTTTGTTTCCTTGTACCATCACTACAGCCACGATTGGGCGTTGTTGCCGGTGTGCTTAGTATACATATATCCTACCCCAATATGATTTACACATGCTGTATATGGTTGTGATACTTACACCAACCTATAATACGAATCGTAAACATAATAAATCGAACTGACAACATTGTCTTGAAATAAAGAAAGACAGTTTATTACAAATTGCTTACGGTAGTCAAAGAGGTATATGTCCCATAAGAGACTGTACTGAATACTAAGGTTGAGACGGTCTATAGTTTATTTCCTAATGTGTGTATAGCACTCCGTATATTTTCACCTTTCCCGTTTCGGTAGCACAGCCACAACGCTCGTTTAGTGTGTAGTAGAGTCAGAAATTGTTTGAGAACTATGGGAAGATTTTCAGATTTTGGAGTGTTGTCTATTGAGTCTAGGTCAGCAAGAACATTGAATTTTAACTCAATTATTCAAACTTTCGCAGAAAAGAAGGCAAGAACAGTGATGTTACAAATAAAAAATTGTTCATAATCTATTAGTTAGTGTTATTATGAACACTAGGTACCGCTTACCTACAAGCACTGTCGTAAAACACAAAGCCCGCTCCAATTCATTGATTCAATTAACGTTAGGGTAGAATGAAATCGTACGAGAATCAATTTCGCTCGATTTGTAGTAACATGCTGACAAATTCTAGAAAAATATATATAGCTTTAATAAAAATAAATATATAAATACTTATACAGAAATTTAAATTTTGAGACATATCATAAAGTGCAGTGTTATTATTGTTAATATTGCATATTCGGTACTTGTACATAATTTGCCACAATTTTTCGTGCTTTTTGATTTCCTTTTTGCCGGCTTGTTCAGCACTAAAATGCGTTCATCTTTACCTGGCTGTATCACACGGTATTTCTTAATGTAGTCTATCAATATGTCGTTCGTTGTTTTCTCCTGTCTTCGCCTATTTGACGTATTGTCTCTCAGCATGAAGAAACCAGTGCCACCGTTCGCCAAGTAATCTGACAAAGCCACTCTATAAGTTTTATCCCCCCTCAGTGGCTTGTACATGGGAATGTAGCAGCTATCACAGCGGATATTAATCGATACTATTTCATAAGTTTTGTTTGCCACTAACTTTAATTTTATATGAACACCCGAATACTGGAGAAATTTCTCGTTGATCAGGGCATCATAGCGAATACTATACTCGATGGTTCGCTTGAGCGTCAATCCGCTCATGTCGATCGTGTATAGGAAGTCTTCGAAAGGTGAACTTTCATATATATGCGCGGCCGTGATGCTTCTGTCGGGATAATTCAGCATGACTCTTTTCTTAAGTGACCCAGCGTTTATAATCGCAACAGAAGTGTCCGACCAATATGGCCCTTCGAATTTCTCCGCCAGGTAATCTATATATGCGTCCGTCATCAAATTTCCCCAATTGCATTCGCCTCCCACACAATCGTCATGTAAATCTACCCTGCTGGTGCCTAATACTTGTTTTTTAAATTTATTCACTTCTGGGGCGAATTCCTTCAGTATATTTAACGCTTCCGCATTCTTACTTATCGATCGATTCATAAACACGGGATTACCCGTCCATTTTATGAGTTCACCTGCGGAATTGAGACTTACCGACAGCTTACCTACGAATAGTCCTTGCTTCAAAGCATGAATTACAGCCACGTTTCTTCCCTTATGACTTACTATTCGAGGATAAGGGCCCTGTGCTTTCAAGGCCTCCGCTGGCGTTTGGCCAGTGTATAGGAAAGTCTGGGCATGTCCTCCGACTAATATATCAACGCCTTCTACCTCTTTGAGTAGGTTTTCAATATCGATATCGCTACCGTGCCCAAGCACTATAATTATTGATACGTTGTCCTGTTTTAATTTCGACAATTCAGCTTCCACGGCGGGACCTTCGGCAACCACATTTATAAGTTCTCTATTGCTGGAGACTTTGTGCGCGTTTTTCGATAGAAAACCTACAACGCCCACGTCAACGTCTCCAACTTTGAGAGTAGTGGATGGAATTACCAGGCTACGTAGTTTAGGATCCCTGGGGATTTGGCAATTGCAACAGAGAAACGGCACATTCACTTCTTGAATGAATTCTACCAGCGGCTTGATGCCTCTGTCCAACTCGTGTTCTCCGAAACATATGGCGTCTGGCTTCATCATTTTGTAGAACGGTATCAGTACCTTTGGGCCATGCACTTTATACCAAATACTGCCTGCGAAACTGTCACCTCCGTCAAAGAACAGAGTGGGAGTTCCAGATTTTCTTTCTTGATTAAGGAACGTCATTACACGTGCTACGCCACCATGTCCGGCGTACGGTTCATCTACTTGGCCGTACAGGTTCGCGATGTGCAATACATTTAAAGATACCGTCTCTGTCAGCGCCTCAGTCCCAAATGTAAATTTGGCAAGCAATAACACGAAGATCCATAAAATATCCATGTCAAAACAGATGGAAACTAGCCGACCTTTACGTTCTAAATATTGGTCCGAAAGAAAGTCATAATATAAAAGAAACTCATTTATTGTCTGACATTTATATGTTTGACACACGGATTCTACAAAAGTATAGGTCAATTACCCAAACAACGATACCCATCATAAACAGTTACTTCCGGGAAGCATAGACAAATACAATCCTAACGGAATAGAATGAAATGTTAATAATAAAGCATTTGAACCACTGGATTTTTTTGGTGGAAAACTTTTCCGCGTTAACTTGGCATTAAAATTATATGAAACATGTAGAAACGTCGAATACTAAAATGAAAAAATCTGTAATACATGTAGTCTCTAAAAAGTTGACGTTTAGAGTGTACTAGCGTTACAGATTCTCTTAATTTTCGACGATGGCACATAAATTTGTTGTCAAACCTACTCCATAATAAAAACGGTTAACGGAACAGATTTTGCGAAGAAGATTAATAATGTCATTTCATGTGACGTTATGTTGATGTTAATAGAAAACATGTCGATAACTAATCAGAAGGAACTAGTGCTGCCCCCATCTGGTATACAAGGCGTATGGAGAACTTGTCCGCCATGATTGTTTTACTATTTCCTGTATTAGATTATACGGCATGCGGGGAAATGACATTAAAATACAATATCTACTAACCCTAGCAATAATTTCGCTCCAGTGAACGTATTTTGTTACCAGAACTGTACGCCGTTGCAACATTGGTTGCGACACTTGTGACATATAAGATTTAGCATTTTATTTTGACAACTGTCATAGTTGTTTACATCATAGATAAAAGATAGGGAGTATGGTTTACTCTCTCACTAAAAAGTTAACCAAATTTCAGCAGCATCTGTAATTCCCCCAGGGTACTTTTGGTAGAATTCATCGTAGGAACCTGTAGAGAATGATAACTCTCTAATGTGCGAGAAATTTCTTGATTACAAATTATTAAAGTATGAAATTCATGTGAAAATTAGCATCAATATTTTTTGGGGTTATATTTGCTTGGACATTAACATGCGTCTGCAATATTAAACGTCAAAATATTTGATGCTAATTTTACATGAAAAAGAATTTAGTGATAGAGAAGTATCGTAAAATCTTTTCTTTATCTACGTGCTACTGATGGAACAGGTTAAAACAAATGTATTTTTATCTATAAGTATTATATATTTAGTAAATCATATACAAAAATAACATTATACCTTGTAACTGCAACCCACTTGGCAAAATCACTATATGCTCACTTGTTCTACATTAGCAAATACGTATTTTCATCCTTCTCTAAAATTGTGATTTTGCCAAGTGGGAATATATTTATAATATGATTAAGAAACTGTTACATTTTTTAATACTATAAATAACACTTACAAATACATGACACATACTGAATTTCTGGTCTTTCACTGGGACTTGCTTGTGAGGTGTACGATAACACCTGTACATACATATCTTCTAAAGTAGTATCTTATGGAGAAGCGCTAACGTATTTAACAATGACAGTTACTCACAATACTTGCAAATGGCGAAGAAAAAGAACATGATAAGAACAACTCTAACAAAATTCACCAGCGCAGCCAACTATAGTTGTGTTTATGGTTGTGTTGTCGATCCTGTCTAAGGTGCTGCCCTCTATGATTCCCTCATTTAACGAAAACGCTGATAAGGTGCAGTAAATGAAGTGCACTAACCCCTGGTTTACATCTTAAAACCACTTCTTTTTCTTACGTATTTACTACTTTCATTTTCACTATGTTTATACAGCCAAATTATATACAAATATAAGTTGTCTTCACAACTAAATTATGCCTAAACCATTAGGTAAGGAAGCTAAGGAAATAATTCTCTCCTTAAGGCCGGGTTACAGGCGATAAAAATTTCAATAGGTGTGAACTTAGCTAGAGTTCGAAATCTAATGCTATATAGATGTCGCTAAATGTACGGATTACTCTAAATTTATAAATTTAGTTCGTTGCAGTGGTGTAGCAGACGTAGTAGGGTTCACTGAATTGTAGAACGAACTGAGGTAACGACATGAATGAATATCAGTCTTCTAAAATAAGAGAGAGAGTACGTTCCAAGTTGCATATTTCTCTTTCCGTCTTACATGTTATTGCAAATGGATATAAAACACAGATATGCACTAAAGGGGTAATATAAGTGTGTAAAATGTATTTATTCGGCAAGGTAAGGTCAGAAAAGAGATTTAAAATATATAGAAAATGCCATCGAATAATGTAAATTTCTTTAAGACTGTATAATATATCTAGAAAATGTTTTTTCTGATAGGCACATAATATGCAGTTCTATTTCTATTTTCTACTACAGATATGTTCTCAACATTACGTCGGCTTAGTAAGAAAAACGCGTAACTCCATTTTGCTAGAATTTACAGCTGACGCAAAAAAAATTTTTTTTTTGACCTTCATACCAGTGACAGAGTACTTAGATTTTGCATGAATAAAGAATAACCCATCACATCTAATATTTTGAATAAAAATGAGGTGTGGCCACCACACGACTTTCTTATGCGTATGAGCGTTTCAAATTATAGAATTTCAAGAATCTTTTTTTAAAAAATGTTATTCAAAAGCCTATTCTAAGAACTTCTATTCTCTTAATAAATCTCTATCGAATGCATACTTTGCAAGATATTATCAAAAAAGTCCTCCTCGCTAAGAGTAAAAGTGATACTTCCGGTCCGAATTTTGAAATTTCATATATACAAAAAATATTGCAAATATAATTTTAAATACTTTTGCACTCTTGATAAATATATATAGAATGCATAACTTAGGACATATTTGCAAAAAATCGCTATTCGATAAGAGTAAAAGTGGCACTTCCGGTCTGAATTTTGAAATTTTTTTTATACAAAAGATATTGAAAATTATGTTTTAAATACTTTTATACTCGTAACGTACTTGTCTAAAAAGCATGACTTGCGAAATATTTGCAAAAAACTTATTTTCGATAAGAGTAAAAGACCTACTTCCGGTAGGAATTTCGAAAAACTTTTTAAATAAAATTATTCTCAATTTTAATTTTAAGTATATATGAATTCTTTATAAATTTGTTTAAACTTAGTAGTTGACGAAATATTGACAAAACTCTATTTTTTCGCTGAAGTAAACTGCTACTTCCGGTCTACCGATTTTACTGAAAAACTAATCAGATCTCAAGAGGGCGATTATACACGTAAATACAAAATTTGAAATTGATATCTACAGCGGTTTGACCGCTATCGTGGTCACACACACAGAGAGAGACACACACACAGACACACACACAGACATACACACACACAGACATACACACACACAGACATCTTTTAAAAACCACTTTTTCGGTATCAGGGGACTTCAAAACGTGGATATCTGCAAAAATCTCGAGGTCGGAAATTTTCATCATCACAATACTTCCTTATACTACGTATAAGAAAGTAAAAAATGAGGTGTGGCCACCACACGACTTTCTTATACGTATGAAAGTGTTACTTCCGGTCCGAATTTTGAAATTTTATTTATACAAAAAATATTCCAAATCCAACTCTAAATACTTTTGTACTCTTCATAAATATACATAGAATGCATAATTTACGACATATTTGCAAAAAATCGTTATTCGGTAAGAGTAAAAGCGATACTTCCGGTCCGAATTTTGAAATTTTTTTTATACAAAAGATATTGGAAATTAAGTTCTAAATACTTTTATATTCATAGCGTACCTGTCTAAAAAGCATGACTTGCAAAATATTTGCAAGAAACTGATTTTCGATAAGAGTAAAAGACCTACTTCCGGTAGGAATTTCGAAAAACCTTTTTAATAAAATTGTTCACAATTTCAATTTTAAGTACATATGAATTCTTTATAAATTTGTTTAAACTTAGTAATTCACAAAATATTTGCAAAATTCGATTTTTTCACTGAAGGAAACTACTACTTCCGGTCTGCTGATTTTGCTCAAAATCTATCAGTTCTCAAGAGGGAGATTATATTCGTAAATACAAAATTTGGAATTGATATCTGTAGCGGTTTGACCGCTATCGTGGTCACACACACACACACACAGAGAGAGAGAGAGAGAGAGAGAGAGAGAGAGAGAGACATTTTTTAAAAACCACTTTTTTGGTATCAGGGGACTTCAAAACGTGGACGTCTGCAAAAATCTCGAGGTCGAAAATTTTCATCATCACAATACTTCCTTATACTACGTATAAGAAAGTAAAAATGTAAAAATAACTTATTTCTTGTAATTTAAAACGGAGTTACGCTACCTTCTTATAAAAAATTACTTCAAAAATAGGAGGTACGTGCTTTTCGGAAGTGAAACATACCAGGAAACAATGCAAAACTTATTTTATTTTAAACGAAAAAGTAAGCAATTACAAAGGTAAAAAAATGAGGTGTGGCCACCACACGACTTTCTTATACGTATGAGCGTTTCAAATTATAGAATTTTAAGAATTTTTTTATACAAAAATTATTCAAAATCCTATTCTAAGTACTTCTATTCTCTTAATAAATCTCTATACAATGCATACTTTGCAAGATATTATCAAAAAAGTGCTACTCGCTAAGAGTAAAAGTCGTACTTCCGGTCCGAATTTTGAAATTTCATATGTACAAAAAATATTGCAAATTCAGTTCTAAATACTTTTGTACTCTTGATAAATATATATAGAATGCATAACTTACGACATATTTGCAAAAAATCGCTATTCGATAAGAGTAAAAGTGGCACTTCCGGTCTGAATTTTGAAATTTTCTTTATACAAAAGATATTGAAAATTATGTTTTAAATACTTTTATACCCGTAACGTACTTGTCTAAAAAGCATGACTTGCGAAATATTCGCAAAAAACTTATTTTCGATAAGAGTAAAAGACCTACTTCCGGTAAAAATTTCGAAAAACTTTTTAAATAAAATTATTCTCAATTTTAATTTTAAGTATATATGAATTCTTTATAAATTTGTTTAAATTTAGTAGTTGACGAAATATTGGCAAAATTCGATTTTTTCGCTGAAGTAAACTGCTACTTCCGGTCTACCGATTTTACTGAAAAACTAATCAGATCTCAAGAGGGAGATTATACACGTAAATACAAAATTTGGAATTGATACCTACAGCGGTTTGACCGCTATCGTGGTCACACACACACACACAGACACACAGACACACACACACACACACACACACACACACACACAGACACACAGACATTTTTTAAAAACCACTTTTTCGGTATCAGGGGACTTCAAAACGTGGACATCTGCAAAAATCTCGAGGTCGAAAATTTTCATCATCACAATACTTCCTTATACTACGTATAAGAAAGTAAAAACTACGTTATACAAAAAATGGAAGTTCATCGTAAAATTTGCGATAATCTTCTAAAAGACCTAATTTTAGAAATTGCAGGTGATCATATTTTTCTTTTTTAATTTTTCTGCTTTCTGTAAACAAAGAAGGTAAATCGTCAAACTTGCAGAGAGTAATTTGTTTGTTCAATCTTTCGTTTAATACTTGCCATGGAGCAGTATGTCTCATTTTAAATTAAATTTCTTTATTTGGTGTATATCTCAGGGATTTTATATTCGTAACAACGGGGTCCCCACGGCCCTACCTAGACGTATTGAAGTATAAAATTTCAGACCATCAAATTTTTTAAAGAGTGTGTGAGTGATATACTTGACATTATACGGAGATGGACTTGATCTTGCCTTCTGACAGTAATATACAGAGTCGGTGGGAAGGTTTATTTTGCGATCTCTGATCTGTCTTTCAATAGTCGCATGCATAGAGTCCACCTCCATTTGGGTGTGTCCTTTGAATAATTATTTCTGGATGAGTACGATGTTGTGCTGGGCAGCTAAATTTGCAAACGCATTAGCTAATGTTGAATTGCGGTTTTGGCCTGTGCAACCATCACTAAAGAAAATCATTTCACGTAAACTACCGTCACCCTTTTTTAACTTTTGCTCAACAAAGTAGCAAATTATGCTGGAAAATTCATTTGCAGTTAAGACCCATTCGCTTTCATTTCACAGAAAACAAAATCCCTCTTTGGTTTTTAGATTGTAAACTAGCTGTCCATCAATCTCTTCGAGCTTGAATCGCCTTTCGCGTCCGCTTACAGTTTTATTAGAGTTCCCTGTAAAACGCCAAAAAAATCATTTTTGATTTTCTAAACTTTTGGCACACCTTGTATAGACGTATATTTTTGTCCACGAACTACTCTCACGGTGACGGGTGGAACGACAATTTAAAGCATCTTAACGTCCGTCTTACTTTTCGTTGTTGAAGTTTGAAATTTAGATGCTATTTGGCGTAATACAAAGGCTTGACACTAAAAGATTCATAGTGTTATTAGTTTTACACAATGAAAGGACTAAATCATTATTAAAAAAGTAATATCAGATTTATTTTAATTTTGCATAATTTGAGCTGTCAATTATCATGGCCCACAAACGTCATTTCTGGGCTGTAATATTTAATAATAGTCATACATCTTTTGACATACCTTTACCAAAATACCAAAATGTTGGTATAGAATAGTATGACTTATTAATTTTATTTATAATAGTGAATTTATAACTGGCTTCCATATTAATAAATTAGTTTCATTTGTCTGCTCTGAAATTGTTCCTGTCAAAGTGAGTTTGCAGTGGCATTGAGTCGTCGCCTGTAGATCGCGCTCTGGCTATGTCGGTTGCTGAGACGATTGTATTATAATTTAAATATTTAGTAGTGACGCTGGTCGTTGAACTAAAAACAGTAACCAAAAATAATACAGACCGACGTGGGAATATCTGTGTAAACATTTTGCTTACACACACTGTAAAAAGAATATAATTCATAACTGTTGGATCATTTTGTGATTCTTATTAAATATTTAAGGAAAAATAACACAAAAAGTTAGTTCACGGACCATCATGAGAATGTCTGATTAACAATTTGATTTAATGGTGTATTTTCAAACATATCCCATTAAATGATTGAACGCTGCCCATACTTCAAACTTTCTACTGACAATCAAATTATTTAGTAGTAGTAATTGTTGAATTAGGCTGGAATATTTACTTTCATAAATTGAATAGTTACAAAACAATTGTCATTACATTGGAATTTGATTCGTCTGTCACCTAGTAATAATAATATAAATCATATTTTAAGGTAATTGTCTAATATATAGGAAAAACTAAAATGGATCTGATAGCGTTTTTCTCATTAATATTTCAGTCATTTCGCTGTATAAAATTTGTAATTTCATATTTTTTTGTGTCAAGGTCTACAATAAATATCGATGGAGCTTATAAACATGAACAATGAAATATCAGACAGATGTCAGGGTGTTTAACCTTTTTTTTTTAACGAAAATGAATAGTGTAAACACATGGATGTTAAAACTAACATCAAGCAGTAAATAAATACTGTGACTTACATATATACATTTATACGTAAAACGTATATGCATATATGCATGTGTTTGAGATACACACATACATTATGTGCCATTGCCGACAATCAAACGCACAGACACAGGTGTTTCGACCTTTGAGGTCTCGTCAGTGGGCGTGGAGACTGTAGACAATGGCTTCAAGACTTAAAAAGCTGCTTATGTCATTTTTGCGTGTTAATTGCAGTGAGAGTATTACAGCGACATCTAACACCCAAAAGATGACACAGAAAAAGCGATGGCTTCTGACGGCATGCTCTGCTATACAGAGGTCTGTATGTTAATGTAACATATTGCAGTGATCTTGAGTTGGGTTGTAAATTATAAATAAATATAATCAAGATCACTTCAAGGTTTTATTTAAATTAATTTTTATTTTATTTATTTTTATCATGATGTGTATGTAAATATTCACTATATCAATAATTTGCCAAAATTTTATTTTTATTTAAGTAAAACAATAAAAGAATCTTAGTAAAATTTTTATAAAGTCATAATATTAAGTTACGCATTGAATGTTACGTTTTCAATAATGAGAAAGTGTTTCTCGCCCGAAGAATACTGGCACCGGCAAAGATCGACCGTGTAGGCCGGCGCAAGCAATATTGTTCGCCAGATGCATGGATGAGTCATAAACGTGTAGACAAATTTATATTCACATGTTTGTTTACCTTTTTCAAGGATTGTTAGTGCGCTGTTTTCCCAAGTGACCGATAAGAGCAGCACCGTCGATGTGCAGTTTTGGAGGTGGATTCGTACATCCCGAGAATTGCCGTACGTTTTTATAAAGAAAATTAGGCATAAAAGAGCTGACGGATAAAATTTCCGGGACAGCTGGTGCAAACCGCTATCTTTAAATAGTCTAAAAGTAGGTGATAAACCACTCCCTCCTCTTTTAAAAAGGATTACTCTTAAATCCGGACTTAGAATAATTTTTGAGATTTTCGACACTTATAAAATTTTTAACAAGATTCAACACTTGTAATATTTTCTCTGATAACATGCAACGTGTATTACATTGAGATTTGTAGTTATTCTTGAATAATTATTTATGTATGAGATAATTTTATTTATGAATTCGGATTTTGAATTTATTTAATTTCATTTTATTTTCTTTTTTCTAGAGTGTTTTGTTTTGCATGTAGGGGTACTATGCCATACATTATGACAAGACATTCTAGTAATTGTAATGACTGCTTTGGATAGCATAATCATTTTATTTTTGTATAATTTACTTTTTCTTTTCAATTTTATTTATCATACAAAAGGGATTTGAAATTAATAATTTTGTTTTATGTGTATATAGGATATATATAAGTGAACAAGTTCTTTTTGAAATTTATCATGGATGAGTTTGAAATCATGTACGAAGAGTTAAGGTGATTAGATAATATTTGTTATAAATGTGTGTATAGTGGTGTACCAAATTCTTTGTTTGTAGTGGTGTTTTTGTATTGGAATTTTACGAGAAGGTAAAGTTTATTTTAATATATATATTATTTCTTCTTATATGTATATCAAGTATATTTTGTTGTATTTGGGTGTTCAATGTTAACGTGTTGAATAATACATCAGGAATGTGTGAAATGAATTAAGTCGTTATTTAATTCATAGCATGGAGTCCTGGTGAATTTGAAAGACACGAATTGGTCTTGGTGGTACTGCGTTTGGGAGCGAGAAAAGGCACCAGGCAGAACTAATCAGGGCTGAGTTAATCTATTGAATACGCAAAGACATTATTTTATTTCATTTTATTTATATAAAATTTATTTATATATATATATTCCTTAAGGAGTGAGCACATTGTGATGTATGTTCGGGTTGTGTCCGACGAGTTGAAGAGACATACTCGTAGGGTGGAACTTTGGGGTACTCATCTGTGTGAATTTGCTATCTGATGGTACTGTGTTGGGAGCGAGAAAAGGCGCCGGACAGGACTAATTAGGGCAAAGCCATATCCTTAATGTTTATATTTTGTTCGCAAACAGTAAACCGCGTAAATTTTTCTTTTTGGTTATTTATATTCCAGTACAATTCATCATGTGTAATTTATTTTATTTTATTTAAAAATGTTGATTGTTTACATGTATCTATGACAAATATAATTCATAATAATCACGTTCACATTTTAAGACATAAGCTTTTCATGACGTTATGACTTCATTTATTTTATTTCTTATAATATTTTTTTTTAATAATTATGATGTATAGATTTGAATGATGTTTGAGATATTGATTCTTTGTATGTAAATATTTGTATATTAAAATTTTTGAATTCGTTTAAATTTATTTTCAATAAATTAGATGTTAAGATTTATTCTGCATTTTATTTTCTTTACCTGACCTGGAGATAATTAAAGAGCAGGAGAATCGATTGGAGAATCTACTCATATTTTCTGCCCCTGAGAGAATTATTTATTTTAAACTGAGCTAGTTGTATGTAAAAGTTTTGCTTAACCTACTTTTCAGCAGAAAATTCATTGTATCTTAGTCTAGCATAAGGCCTAGCACTGGGATGCGTGCTTGACTCTCAATTACACATTGATTAAATAAATTAAATTTATTTCATTTATATATAAATTTGTAAGAGTCACAGCAATATGTTAATATAACATACAGGCCTCTGTATAGCAGAACATGCCGTCAGAAGCCGTCGCTTTTTCTGTGTCATCTTTTGGGTGTTAGATGTCGCTGTGATACTCACACTGCATTTAACACGCAAATAAATTTTCTTTTAATTAGTTTATGAATGAAGATGCAAATTAAATAAACTATCTCTAGAAATTAATTATACATTATTGTGGCATCTATAATTATAGACAAATGGATTTATTAATTAAAAAAAATCCCATAAAATGTTTAACATTTCTATAGAAGTTACTGAAAGCTGATTACTTGGAACATTTCGTTGACATTCAGGTTTGATATAATGCGTGTGCACCTAGTCTAAGTTGAATGTAAGTAGGCCGAGAAGGTAAACCTAAGATGGTTGTATGATCAAGATTTGTTGTATCATATATAAATTTATTTGTTTTTTAAATTTAGTAGTACTCTAACTCCATTTGTCTCAAGTTTTATGATAAAAATTTAAATTTTCTTGCAAACTGTCATCGTGGCGACAGCTCGATCTATTGCGAGAATGAATTGTCAAATTGAATGTCATTGTAGACATACCGTGCCTTCAATTAATTTTTTTTAGAATAACCTACGATTTCAATATTATGGTGGAATTCTGTAACTTCTCGGAAGCTCCGGCTATCGTAGGCCCTGGCAACGAAGTGACGTTGCGATGACGATTTCAGAATTTTTAGAGTTAGTGACGTAGAAGTGTCAATTTACGATTTTTTGCACATAACCTTTATGTTTAACATGTAAACAAACATCATCTCGTAAACATATACCAAAATCTTTCAATTTAAAATTTTAACTAATAAGAAAATTGTTTGAAATATAATATAGCGATTGCTTTTTTGCATTGCATTTTTTTTTAAAGAAAATGCACGGAACATTTTGTAATGCCAAGACATAGTATAACCATATGTTTATACTACTAGCAAGATAGCACGAAACACTTTGGAAAATTTCAACAAGAACTGCTATCATTAGGAGAGTTTCAAAGGACGTAGTATCGCACTAGTGTATAGTGAATTTGCAGATAAATGTCTTTTCAGGCACATTTATGGATGATGAAATGTGATTTTTTTATAAAGCCAACAAGAACAGATATCCCTATCAAGTGGACATTGTTTTTCTTACAAGAGTACCTAAACACAAAAAAATACATAAACCTAGCAGACAATATCCACAGAACATAAAGCATGTGAAATGTGCACAAACTAATTGTTTGAAAAAGTCTATTATGGTATCGTGTTCACAATAACTTCACAATTTAAAGTTGACTTTTTCATAAGATTTTCTAATAATAAAACTACATCAAATTGAGAGGATGTTTAACTTTATATTATGTTGAAGAAGATAAGAGGAAATTTACCTGTTTAGTCAATGAATTTCTTTATTTGTAAGTCAAACCGCAAAGATTTTATCAATATGTAACTATATTGAACGATTAATGTTTTAGGCTCCAAAAAGGTAACATTAAGTTTTAATAGCATAGGCCAAAGTACATAAATGGTTGAAGGATATAGATGATTTTGTATTTAGAAAATCGACCAATCCTGTGCTGTATTGTTGTACTTGGTACACCAAATCATTCGATATTATTGCAGGATTTTGTTGTCGAGCCTCTGAAATTATAGTAATTGAAAGTTCTCTTTATTTGCAGTTTTTACAGAAGAGTAATATTCATTAGGCTGAAATTTGCACTTTGTCAACTCAAAAGAATGTAAAAAATTATTGTTTAATAAATTTACCAGCAAGTATTATAAAACAATAGAAGACATTTGACTCGTACAATTATACTAATATTGGATATGAATTATATGTTTACTATTAAATCTTAACAATAAAGATCAAAAAGAAAAATAATAATACTGAACTAGAAATGTGAACTTTGAATAATAGGTACTCAAATAGAAATTGTTTGTATAAATATTGAAAAATAAAACACATTTTATTGTCAAATATATTTTTTTTTATTAACCTTACCATAAAAGTAGTGCTGAAATTTAAAAAAATTACAGTATGTGAATATAAAAAATATATATACAAAAGGAGGGTGTTCTTCATCGGCTAAAGGTGGAGCAAGTATATCAACATGTGTGCCATCAATTACACCTACATCTCGTGCACCCCATTTTTCATAAAAACTAAACAGAACAATAATTTTTAGAACGTTTAGAAAAGATATGATTGCCCTTGGTAAATATATGAACTGGGTGCTATCAATTAAACAAAATACATCTCCGGTCTCCCATTTTTTATCATAAAAACAAAATAAGGAATTATTTTTAGAATATTTTGATACAACATAATTACCCTTACTTAACACGATTCTTCGATTCACAATCACTGGGAAATTTTATCCATTCAGGGAATAAATTGTTTGATATTACAAGACAGGCCTGATGAACTATTCGACTTACTGAATTCTGACTGAGAGAAACAAGGCTATTAATACCAACACTATTCTGATAGCTGCCTGATGCTATGAAATTTAATGTTGTTAAGACCTGTAACAAATATATAATGTGCACTATAAAGTTAATATGCATTTCAAGTGATGTTTATGATAATAACCTTCAAATGTAATGGTATATTTGTTTGTTATATGTCCATCCAATAACTGGATCAGGTTTTGAACAGTGCCCTTATTCAGTCTAAACATTTGTTTAAAATGCCTGTTTGGTATTTCAAAAGGATATCCGTGATTTCTTAAACGTTTTCGGAATATACGCATATAATTTCTAAAATAAAGAAAATAGAGAATATTATGTATACTCTATATATTTTATATTATCGATTACCTACCTGTTGTGATCTTCATCTAATAATAATGCTATAAAGCCATTCATATTTGCAAATATAAAACAATAATAAATATAACGAATAAACAAACAGGAACAATAATAGATATAACAAATAAACAAACAGGAACAATAATAATTATAACAAATAAAGTAACAGAAACTATAAATATAACAACAGGAATAGTATATTAACAATAATTATATAATAATAATATAACCACAATATAACCAACAAAATCTTTACTCACGAACGTTTTGACATTTCTACGTCACTAACTGTAAAAATTCTGAAATCGTCATCGCAACGTCACTTCGTTGCCAGGGCCTACGATAATCGGAGCTTCCGAGAAAGTTACAGAATTCCACCATTAATTTGAGAATACTGGAACTTTTGAATAAATTGACTTAACTATGACAGTAGTCAAAATGAAAAACTTTACTGTAGCACAGTGTTCCCAAATTAATATTGATATGGTAGAAAGCACCAAACAATCGACCTTCGTCATCAAAATCCATGATGTAACAGCTGTAGTACGTCAATGTTAGTATTGTGATCGACGAATAAAATTTACGATTTCTGAAGTTTACTTTGAGGTTATATTTATATCAAAATTTACCAAATTTTCTGATTGTAAATTAAATACTGTTTGATTAAAGTAAAACAATGTATTCTGTGAGTATAATGAAATAAAACTACATCTTGAATTCACCATTCCACTTAATAAATAGTAAAAATAAAAAATCAGACTCTTCGTAATTTTCTTCTAGTTATTATTTCTTAATACTGAAGACTTAAACAATGGTTATATAAAATGTATATTTTAGGAAGCAAACTTTTTCAATAATTTTTCATTGTTTAAAATATCTTTTTAAACCTGACTTCAATTTATATTAATGTCGTACTTCACAATTAACTTGTTTCAAAGGATGGTACAGCTTAACACAAATTACAACCCTCTTCAACTTAGGACATACACAAAAAGAAAGTTCCAAATGTTACAGGCAAGTAACAAAATGTAGAATTTATTCTTATATTTGTTTTTTCTTATAATCGGTATAACATTAAGTACAAAATTTAAATCAGTATATGTAGCAAATTTATTATAACATATATTGTACATTTTCTGCTTACGTATTTATCTTATAAATTTAATTATAAGTAACAATTAAATAAATTAATACATCTTTGACTTGAAACCAAAATTCTCGAAGTTGTAATGAAAATATACTCAAAATATTTACATATTCTTATATATTTATATGACATATTAAATATGTCCCCCACTGTCACATAAGCAAAGAAGAGCACATAAAATAATAAAACTAATGGTAATATGTAACTTTTCTTAGTATACCGGACAAAAATAAATACTAATTTTATATGTTGTTCGTGCTATTTCCATCGCACAAACACCATATCATATTATACTACATCATTAATAATTATATGTTATGTATAAATACTAAACTAACTCTAAACGTCAATAATTAGATCATTAACGTCTAAAGTACACTCACTCACTATTGTATAATAACTACATATGTCTAAAATATATTACTTCTGTAAAAAATGAGGTGTGGCCACCACACGACTTTCTTATACGTATGAGCGTTTCAAACTATACAATTTTAAGAATTTTTTATACAAAAATCATTCAAAATCCTATTCTAAGTACTTTCATTCTCTTAATAAATCGCTATAGAATGCATACTTTGCAAGATATTCGAAAAAAAGTGCTACTCGCTAAGAGTAAAAGTGCTACTTCCGGTCCGAATTTTGAAATTTCATGTATACCAAAAATATTGCAAATCCAACTCTAAATACTTTTGTACTCTTAATAAATATATATAGAATGCATAATTTACGACATATTTGCAAAAAATCGCTATTCGGTAAGAGTAAAAGTGGTACTTCCGGTCCGAATTTTGAATTTTTTTTTATACAAAAGATATTTAGAATTATCATTTAAACACTTTCATACTCGTAATGTACCTGCCTAGAAAGCATGACTTGCGAGATATTCGCAAAAAACTGATTTTCGATAAGAGTAAGAGACCTACTTCCGGTAGGAATTTCAAAAAACTTTTTTAAGAAAATTTGTCGCAAATTTAATTCTGAGTATATTTGAATTCTTTATAAATTTGTGTAAACTTAGTAATTGACGAAGTATTTGTAAAATTCGATTTTTTCACCGAAGTAAACTACTACTTCCGGTCTGCCGATTTTTCTCAAAATCTAATCAGTTCTCAAGAGGGAGATTATACACGTAAATACAAAATTTGGAATTGATATCTAAAGCGGTTTGACCGCTATCGTGGTCACACACAGACACACAGACACACAGACACACACACAGACACACAGACATTTTTTAAAAACCACTTTTTTGGTATCAGGGGACCTCAAAACGTGGACATCTGCAAAAATCTCGAGGTCGAAAATTTTCATCATCACAATACTTCCTTATACTACGTATAAGAAAGTAAAAAAATGAGGTGTGGCCACCACACGACTTTCTTATACGTATGAAAGTGTTACTTCCGGTCCGAATTTTGAAATTTCATTTATACTAAAAATATTCCAAATCCAACTCTAAATACTTTTGTACTCTTCATAAATATATATAGAATGCATAATTTACGACATATTTGCAAAAAATCGCTATTCGATAAGAGTAAAAGTGGTACTTCCGGTCTGAATTTTGAAATTTTTTTTATACAAAAGATATTTAGAAGTATATTCTAAATACTTTTATACTCGTAATGTACCTGCCTAGAAAGCATAACTTACGAGATATTCGCAAAAAACTGATTTTCGATAAGAGTAAAAGACCTACTTCCGGTAGGAATTTCGAAAAACTTTATTAAAACAATTTTTCTCAAATTTAATTTTGAGTACATTTGAATTCTTTATAAATTTGTTTAAACTTAGTAATTGACGAAATATTTGCAAAATTCGATTTTTTCACTGAAGTAAACTACTACTTCCGGTCTGCCGATTTTGCTCAAAATCTAATCAGTTCTCAAGAGGGAGATTATATTCGTAAATACAACATTTGGAATTGATATCTACAGCGGTTTGACCGGTATCGTGGTCACACACAGACACACACACACACACACACACACACACACACACACAGACACACAGACATTTTTTAAAAACCACTTTTTTGGTATCAGGGGACCTCAAAACGTGGACATCTGCAAAAATCTCGAGGTCGAAAATTTTCATCATCACAATACTTCCTTATACTTACGTATAAGAAAGTAAAAGACACCTTATGTCTTTTTATTTCAAGTTATTAATTTTCAATTTTACGAATTAATTGTAGTAATATATAAAAAAATTTATCAAAAAATAATAGTAGATTTTACAGACATTTTTGTTTATTATCACTATTTTTTATTGTCTTTAGATTCTGAACATTTATAATAAATGGTATTACTTCTTCTCTGCCAGGCAACAATTCTCGGTGCCATCATTTTCTGATTTCACTGCTAGTGTATCTAAGAGTATTCGTCTAAATTTCAGGTGTCCTCATTTCTGAGTCTGATTCCATATCTTAACTGCATTTTTCTCATAACCCTGCTCTCCCATGTGCTTATTATAATATATTTTGGATGTTCCCCAAATATGCTCTATCGGGTTGAATATGTAGTGATATGTTCGTAGTTGTACAACTGTGTGCGTCTGATATATTATGGCTCTTAACCATTCTCTTTTTTGACCTTTGTTTCAAGAATTATTAGGACATTTATCATATAAATGCTATGATAACGTCTAGCGTACACAGCAGTTCATTTTCAAACTAATTTAAGAAATTGTTTCCATCTATTTCACGATGGTAATCAGGATTACTAGTATTTGAAAAAATACTAAAGAGGCACTGTTAATAAAACCATTACATGTACCTGCATAAATGACTATAAACCTAAAACCAAAGCAAAATTTGTATTACTCGACACGTGTCAATTTTAATGTGGAGTATTACCTCTTGCCGTCAACTTTCGAACACTCTTATGACTATCATCCTGCCATGATCTGGTTACAGTGCCATTTTCAAAAATCCAAGTCTCATCTAAATAGACACATTCCAATGGACTTTCAGGTTGTAATTTATTCATATATTTTTATAGAAAATTGGTTCGAGGAAGAACAACATGTGTTTTTTCCTTAATCTTCTCTATGGACAGTCTTTCTTATATTTGAAACCAATATCTGCTAGTACTCTACCAAAAGAATCAACAGAGCCATCAAAGATATGATGCTCCCCAAGCAGTGATAATAACAAAGCTCATGTAAAGTGTTGTTCTAAAAAACACCATTAACATTATATTCTTTTTGTTTTCAATGAGTTGTATAAGCAACTTAGCGTTTTTATACAGATCGTATCGCGTATTGTTGCTTTTATTGCAGGAGTAATCACATACAGTTTCCTGAAACGTTTTTTTAGGACTTCGGTGAGCATAATTTTGTTTACGTGTCTTAAAAATACTACTCACAGATTCAACGGAAATATTTAAAGCTTGTGCAATTCTCTAAAATTATAATATCAATATTTATTTGATGTCATTACAACAAATATGTATACATACCTCTCGCACACTTGTCAACGGTAATAATTATTCAATTTACGTTTGCATGTATGTAATCAAAGAGCTAATGAGCTCCTTTGACTGACTACTGAATGACTTAAGCATCGTTAGTTCTAAAAAGAATTTTGAAAGATAATACTACAATAAAATAACAAACATAAACGACAGCAACTAACACCTATAATACTGTCAAACAATACTGTCAAATGACAGCAAGGAATTCAAAATTCAAAATCACTAGCGACGTGTAAACGATGTTTCATGTAAGCCAACATCCGATGTTAATATTTTTTGTAAAACTGGCTGAAATAACGCCAACATTTCATTTTTAATTAATATTAATAATTAAAGTAATCCTGTTATTATTATTATATACATATAATATATTCTATACTAATGAAATTCTAAATTTAGTAATATATAAAGTAATTATGTTCGTTGTTATGAAATTGGCAACGCAGACTTATTTTTCCTTTATGACGGAAGTCGATTGATTGCTGCTTTCTGGTATATCATAAGCTACTCTAAATGTAAATTAAAGACGCAGTATGTATATTTGTATGTAGAAAGATGATAGAGATGTGTCCAAGCCATTAAAGATACGATAAATGACCGATACAATAGTAATAATAATAATAATTGATAAGGCAATAAAATGTAAATATTAACGGTTATAATATTTCTTTCAGTGGACGTTAGATGTTGGGAGGGGGGAGAGGGGGGGAGAGGGAGGAGGGGGAGGGACGTATAAGAAAGTTTGAAAAAGGATCTACCAGTTTGTTGGCTATAAGCCTTTCCACACTCGCAATTTAACTTATAGACCCCAGATTTTAAATTTTTGTCAGTTTTATCTTTACTAGTTTTAATGTGATTCTGTAGTGTGTTGTTTGTACGAAATGAAATTAATGTGTTTGTTGTTTTTTGTAAATATGTTTTTATTTTTATGGAAGGTGTACCCATATAAGTCACAGAGGCAAATTTTGACGAGTAAGTTTGAGAAACCATAGGATAAATCTTGGATATGATTTTTGCTTTTTGTTTTTTATGAAGGAGATTATTTATTAATTCTTTTGAATGACCGTTATTCTGCGCTATGGTGTAAATCATATCTAATTCTTTATCAAAATTATTCTTATGCATAGGAACATGGATTAATTTATATAACATTGAGTGGAAAGCAGCAAGTTTATGACTAACCGGGTGGAAAGAGTTAGCATGTATCGTAATATCTGTGTGGGTGGGTTTATGGTAAAAAGCGAATTCGTGTGTATCAGTAGAATGCGATATTTGAAGGTCTAGGAAATTACTGATTTTATTTTCTTCTAATTCTATGGCGAATTTAATATTAGGATGCAAAGTGTTAATATGATTATGAAGTGAATTTACTTGTCTATCCGTTCCTTTAAAGCACACCAAAACATCATCTATATATCTCACCCAGTATATACAATTTTAAAATAAGGAATGTTTACTAATATCTTCAAGGTTGTCCATAAATATTTCGGATAATAAGGGACTTAGTGGGTTTCCCATAGCTAACCCTCCGGTTTGTTTATAGTAGGTCCCGTTAAATACAAAGTAATTATGTTCTAAGCAGGTGTTAAGGAGATTTAAAATTTCAGATTTAATTACAGGATTAACTTTATTAAATGATGCTATAAAAACAAAAAACAGATTCCACATATGCAATGAACAAAAACATAAATTCAATAATAAGTTTAATATACTACATATACAAGACAAGAGTAAAAAATTAAATTTATTTGAAAGCCTAGAAATACATAAATTAAACAAACTAAACCTTATTTTAAACGACCAACTAGAAGTGAATAATTCACCGTTATTAAATTTAAATATTTAAAATCAACTTCATAATTCTTATATTTATATATATATATACAGGGTGAGTCATTAGTAGCCGCTTCTTCGATTGCTCTTTTGTGTTTTAAATAAAAGAAAAAGCAATTAGTGGAGGATCCATGGTTGCTTGTGGCGCATATTGTAAAAATACTTTAAGCTCTGGCGCACTTCCTGTTTCACCGGAAATGCACGAAACTTAATTTTTTTAAATGACTCACCCTATATATTTTTGGATTTTCTTGTACTGCTTTAAATTGCCTATTCAACTGTATTTTCTTTTTCAAAATTGAGCCACTAGTTTTTGAGTTATTAATTTTTTTTGAAAATATTTGACCAAAATACGTGTTCAGAAAAAAATCATTTTCACATTGGTTTTAAAAGTAAAAACATTGACTTTGGTGATGCTTGTAGCCAAGAAAATTGTGCATCATTTGGTAAAGTTGCACTCGACAATACCTCAAGAAACTTTGTTTTTTCAAAGCCTACTTCCTGAAATTTTCACATACCAAAAACTTATTTTTTTTTAAATGGAACACCCAGTATTTTATTGAGGCATTTTGTTCCTTTTTTATTCTCCTTCATTTTTGTTAACAATGTCCTATACCTATCTTTTATAATTTTTGAGATAATCACTATACGAACAATTAGCGGTCAATTAAAGAACTACGGGCGCTGTTCTCTGCACCCAAATATTGTTCCAATAAAGGCTGGAATGCGGCTGACTGCCTGAGTCAACTGTTAAAGAAAGTCGGTATACATTTATGTCAAACTTCTAAAAGCATCGCTATTAGTTATCATCCAAATGAAGTATTCTTATGAATACATTTTGGGTGAATCTGAAAGAATCTCTTTGCTAGCATCCAGACTTTATGCACAGCGATCCCTGGTAGAAGTCAACCGAAGCCAGAAACCTTCGAAAATATAAAGTGGACGGTTTGAGTGAACAGAAAGCATTGAATATGAAAGAAAAAGAGGAAAAAGCAATAACTGGTGAGGATAAGGTGTTTATGGTACTTGCGAGTGTAGTTGAACACCCCCATACTAGTACTACGAAAATTAGTCAGCAGTTAGATGTAAGTCAAATTTGAGAATCCAGAATAATTAGGAAATACGAAATTCACCCGTAGCATATTCATACACAGGGTTAGATGAAAGAAATTTTCAGAATCGTTTACATTTTTGTCAATTGGCAGCAGATAAATTATCTTGGCTTTCTCAATTTTTTGTTGTTTACCAACGAAACCTTCTATTCAAGTGAATACGTTCATCGTCACAATTTCCGTTATTATAACACATAAAATCCCCCACTTTATCACACCTGTAAACTTTCAAAATCGTTGGTCATTAAAATTGTGGGGAGGAATAGTGAGTAGTTACATAATTGGACCTTATTTCTTTGATGAAAACGTTATCTACGAACGGATTTTCAAAACTTTTTGAAGACATCTTCAAATATGTCAGTAAACATAGCCTTTATTTTATTTCGATGTTAACCAACAGTGTTAAAAATGAAATACTGCAACTGGACATTGCTGGAATTAAAAAATTGAAATGCGATGCTCTTCATTCTATAAGATTATTACTTTTGGGATAGTCGGATATAACATTTACTTTGTTTGACAGTTGACTAAGGAAGTGGGGCGCCATCCCTATCTTCCATTGGTTGAACGAATATTTTGGTGCATAGAACAACAGCGCTCGTTGTTCTTTAATTGACCGCTAATTGCTCCTATAGTGATTATCTCAGAAATTACAAAAGATAGGTATAGGACATTGTTAACAAAAATGAAAGAGAATAAAAAAAGGAACAAAATGCCCCAATAAAATACTGGGTGTTCCATTTAAAAAAAATAAGTTTTTGGTATGTGAAAATTTCAGGAAGTATGGATCTTCCACTAATTGTTTTTTCTTTTATTTAAAACACAAAAGTGCAATCGAAGAAGCGGCTACTAATGACTCGTCCTGTATATATATTTATAAATTGTTTAATTTTATAATATCAATAAACATTCAATTTTCAATTTTTTTAAATATTCTTAATCGTATTGTTATATACTAAATATTACATTAAATATATAAGTTACTCCGCTCTTAACGTAATGTCACAAACTCCCCCCTCTTCATTTAGGAAAAGACATAAATATGAACACTTACATATATTTTGTATTATAATATTCATCACCAGATGAAGCTCTAGTAGAGCGAAACAATTGTAGTGAATAAATAAACTATTACTTTTACTCTTATTGAATAACGATTTTTTGCAAATATGTCGTAAATGATGTATTCTATATATATATTTATCAAGAGTACAAAAGTATGCACTATACGCTTGCTGTTTGAAGATTTATGGGCAACGTTTGAATTTATGGCCAACTTTATTATCAGTTACATGCGGCTTGAAAAATAAAGCGATGCGTGCTTTGATATGGTAACCGAGTTATGATATGAGCGACCATCTGGCGATCTGATTGGCCTAGGAGCTGACAGTCAACTGAGATTTGACATTTCTCTATAGTACTGAGATAATAAATTTATAAAAAAATGTTCTACTTGATGAATGAGACACTTGAGGTGGGCATTGTCCAGAAAAGTATTGTTTATGAAACAACATTTAAAGTTGATACGTTTTTTAGTACATGTTGCCTTTAAATTTCAGCTATAAGCTGATATTATTCGATAAGGTTAATATGAGAGGTTACAAAGCACTCCTCAAAACAAATGTTTTCACCAAATAAGAAGCTGAGAATTCGTTAAAGGATTTAGAAGAGAAGACTTAATAATTTTCGTGTTCGGAAAACACTTCCAAGTGATGGAACTAAACTAATCTTTAAAGCGAATGATATCAATGGTGGTGGTCAGTAATTGTAAACAATAATGTATTATTTTTAGAAGTCTTATCGTTGTCATCACAACACCAGAACCAGCTACCCTACTCGTCAAGTGAAGAACCCTCATGTGTGGGACTCATCAAATGAAGTTCCAAAAGCAGAGGCTCCAGAAATCTTCAACATGTTTAAGAAAATTGTAAATGCCTCTGACAAAGCTAACATGCAAACTATTTTTGATTCTGTTTTAGTGGACCCACTAATAGCAAACCCAGGCGGCACACTGTCGTCTTAATGTCGTCAATTATTGATTATATTATTCGTCGGCGACGTCATAAGCCCAGTAATTGACGTACAAATGACGTGCCTCTCTGGTCGTCTTTGAGGAACGTCTTTGAGGCGTCTTTGTTTCGTCATTAAGGTCCTAAATTCACGCGATGTTAAGAAATTGAAATTATATCGAAAAATATTCGTTGATTAATGTTTTTTGAGTGTGAATCTGAATCCTTATATAAACCAACCGAAAGAACCAGGATGTTTATGTTACATTTTTCCGCTTGATTATGAATTGGTAATATTCTTAGAAGACAGAGTTGTCTTATTAAACTTTAAACCCAACGTTAGAATAAAGAATTAAAAGTTTTGTAGAAATAGTAGCTCAGCTCCCTGAGATAATATGTTTATTATTCGAGTTTTAAACTACCTAACTCCCACCATATTCCAATTATGCGCTAAACGATATACTAAATATGTATTACGCATGCGTAGCAACAAAACTGTATTAAAGTTGATTATAGTCGTTTCTAATATTAAACCAAACCGAAACCTCATAGAGATTAAAGTGAATTGTGTTCTTGTTTAGTTTTCAAAGGAAAGGTAAGTCTAAAATTGCTCAACTTGTGTTAGAAATTATAAATAAAATAGTGTAGGCTGCAGATTCGAGTATTTCCTATGCTTTCCATGAAAAATGCTCTTAACCTCACTTACTAATCCATACCATTATTGCGAATGTCTAGGTGAAAGTCTAGTCTATCGAAGCGAGAATTGTGCCGATTTGTGCATTTCGTCTTTAATTATAATTTTCGTAAACTCCTTCTTGTATATTATAATTTTTAGATGACATATTGCTGTGACCTTTGTATCTTTAGGAAATATAATAATATTAAGAATTAGCTTAAGTGTTGAAAAGAACATTAATTCTAAGTTTAAAAATGTTTGTTTTAGTTTTAAGCATTAGACAATGCAGGTAACACAAGGGTTTAATGGGTTGCCTATATATTAAAGAGAAACTTTTTGTATGAAAATAAACACAATTCATTAGTATATTTTAAGTTGAATAGGTATTAAAATTAAATATAAAATAAATACAAAACAAACACAAATAAAACTATGCAATCTATATTTTTTTGTAGAAAAGACAAACATGAGATATGGTTTGAATACACAGAAACGCAACCTGATTTTTCACCAGGCGTAAAAATAGCTTAAAACATCTTAGGTAATGGACCATTATTTAAAAACAAAAAGGTACTCAAAATTAATAACAGAGAAAGAGTTATGTTGAGGAATGGAACGGTAAAGAGAGTGACTCATTTAAATGCTATAAAATTGTATGAGCAGGGTCACATTAGATATGCACGAGATGAAAATATAACGAAATAAATAAATGTAAATTTAGACGTGCATAATGTGACAATTTATAAGAAAGATTTTCAATAATCATATTTAAAACATAGTAAATACCTTGAACTTATATTTATGAATAGTAAAAGGATATGAGTTAAACATTCATAATACGATATGTTCAGTGACAATGTTCTATATAAACAATAACTGTATGAATACAAGAATACAGTCATGAATTTTTGTATGTGTGGCACAGGAACTTTAATAGACTGTCGGAATGATCTTGAATGGTTCGAAAACCTGCAAAGAAAAATGTAGTTTCAATATTGTTTACAGTTTTTTGCAAATAAATGTATTACCGGGGGAAAGAGCCTGGATAGAGTTTAGAGACGGCGTAGCAGGCGTGACTGATCTTTATGATGCAAGGTCTGGAGAAAAGATTCCAGTTGTCTGCAATGTGTTTCCAGTTTTACCTAATCGAGATGTTTCTAAAAAGAAGATAAGGATTATGTTGGCGAATGGGAAAAGAAAATATGTAACGAATAATGAGAAAGGCAATACGTTTATAAACAAGTACAAGGAGGGACTGTATTAAGAAGAAAGGAAAGTATACCTACCGTAGAAGAAACATAGCAAGTTGGTGAAAAACTTTTTCATAACAAACAATTCGGGGTGCCGACATTAGTGAATGTACTGTCAAAGACATGAGCGTATTAGAGTAAAAGCGTCAACTTGCAGAAAATGAACAGAAGAGATTTCATCACGGGCGCTTCGATACGTTCAATGCAAACTTAAAAATTAGTTGAGAAGAAGGGCGCTGCGGATGGCCGACAGTCAATTGTTTTGCAATATAATCGAAAAACAGGAATAGACTTGAATGGAGATTGAATTTGAACTTCGAAGTATTAAGACGGGAATTTTTAAAAGAGAATAAAAATTTTGGGGATAGCAAAAGTGATTGTCGAGTTTATACACTACATTTCGACTCACGATTAATTTATTTGTATTAAGATTTTGGATTTAATTTTCATATTACTGTTTATTTAAAATGGAGGATATGCATAAGGCAGAATTTGAAAAGATGAATAATGAAATAAAGTAAGTTAAGAAATAAATGATTCAATTTTGAAGATAATTGGTGGTGCTGTGCGTTTCTAAAAAGTACTACGTGAAAATGTTTGCTTTTTAGTAAGACGTTGAGCATTATTAATTTGAACAAATCTTGTTCTGTTTAGTAATAATAATTCATTAATCTATAATAACAACGAAGGGATAGTTAATGGTTACTCTGAGAGTACTACGTGTGAATGTTTACTGTCAGTATAGTATTAGGCATCATTAATTACTGTATTTAATTTTTTTTTTGATTTAAATTTTCAAACCAAATTATATATATATAAAAAGGGAATGTTTTTGGTGGGCAGGTATTAAGACGCTATCGGTAGTACGTGCGAATGTTTGCAGCTAGTGATTAATATAGGCCAATTTCCGAATATTCACTATTACAAAATTCTAGGTTACCAAGGCACTACGTGAAAATGTATGTTTTTGGTAAAATAGAATCAGCTAAATATTAACAAATTACTTATCAGGAATTGAAGTTTCCTTTTATATTTAAAAACAGGATAAATACTCTATGACTATCATTATAGATATATTAGCTTTACAGAAACATTATAACCAAAAGATGGGTAGAAATGTTTTCTTTTTATTACTTATAATATAAAAAAAAATAATATAGATACAGTATAGCAATGCTATTTATGGTTGATGTTTAATAAAAATACAAATATGATTTTTATATAAAAACCTAGACTTTTCTTTAAAAAATTGAAACCTTATCCCAAAAACTATACTAAATAAGAAGTAGACCAGAAAACGAAGAAGCAAAAACACTGCAAGAACTCATAAGAACTTATAAAGTATATGCTGTTAAGGAATAAGTTTGTAGGTAGAATATAATAATTTTCAATGCATTTACAGCATTAATTGAAAAATTAATTCAATTTTTGAGACGATGCAACCACAGCAATATGTTGGCCTAAAATTTGACAACGAGGGAGGCATTTCGTTATTACATTCTTCATGGTTAACACGCAAAAAAAACAATCAAAAAAGAATCCTTTGAAGTTGTTAAAGAGTGACCAGAATGCTCCTGAGGTTGGAAGTTGAAAAGCGCACACGGTGAAACACGTGTTTTTTCTGACAGGGTTGTTCAAATTAAGTGTAAGTATATGTACCTTTGTTTCTATTATTTATTTAGATTTATGCACATAATTTCATGTTTGGAAGTTTAAAAAATTGTATGCACATATTAAATCAACGTTTTTTAGGCCAAGAATTTACGTTCATTTGTGATTCATTGAAGACCCTCAAAGAAAAAATGCATCAAGTACTGGATTGGATTAGAAAACAAAACCCTTGTGGTAATAATTGTTAAATTGTTTTTCTTATAACCAATAAAGTAACATTTATCGAATTTATTCCGATTTTTTTTTTCTTTAAATGGGCCATTAATGCTAACAAATAGTACGTCACTCAAGTATACAGACACGAAATATTTTCGTATATGTATAAATGTATGAATGCACATCTACCTTAAGCTTGCATTGCGAACAACAACGTGTAAACAGCTGTTTCGACCTTACATTGGTCTCATCAGTGCATGAGTGTGTTGTTTACAATGCCTTAAGAACTTAGATTACCTTATATAGTCAACTTACGTACCAAATGCCATGAGAGATTCCCAGCGGCATCTGTTACCCAGGCACGACATCGCAAGGTAATGTTACCCTCCGTAGTACAACTACTAATCGGGCAACTGTAGATATATCTACAAATGCCGCTGGGAATCTCTCATGGCATTTAGTACGTAAGTTAGCTATATCAGGTAATCTAAGTTCTTAAGGCATTGTGAACAACACGTCTGTGCACTGATGATACCAATGTAAGGTCGAAACAGCTGTCTCCACGTTGTTGTTCGCAATGCCAGCTTATGGTAGATGTTCATTCATACATTTATTCATATACGAAAATTTTTCGTGTATGTATACTTGAGCGATTTAATAGTGTGAGAGCGCTTACTCTCCAATAATTACACTCAAAAAAATATTGACCAAATGAACGGGTTTTTCGTTCATTTAGGAAAAAATCATTTGTTCTTAATAAACGTAAATTTGTTTCATATAATCAGGTTTATTCCCTCGGAATGAACTTATTTATTTAAAAGTTTTCATCTTCGGCAAATAAACTGTTCATTTAAAATAAGAAAATACAGATTAGTTACAACAAATAAAGAGTAGGTACATTTGTCTCAAATTAACTGTTCACGTGAGTGTTTAATGTAAATGAACTAGTTTAACTGAGTTAAATGCAGGGATTTATTTGTCAGAAATATAATTTGCAAATAAACTAGGTTTATTTATGCTAAATAAAAGTTTAGTTGGCGACCTGAAATATTAAATGAACCCTTTATTTATTATATTAGAAGTGTTTATTTATTCCAAGTAAAACGTTCATTTACGACAAATGAACTGGCAAAACCGATGAGATCATATGCTTTCGGGGCATTCACACTTTAGTTACAGTTTAAGTTTATACCTGACACAATGGGTGATGACACTGTTCGAAATCTTCTTCAAATTTGGGGATTTGAAAGCTATTGTGAAGTATTTGAAGGTAAGTAAATCACTTTATGTATCTTATCCATATTTATGTTTTTACTAATTTACGTATTGTGTCACATAAGTACTCCTACATCTTACGCAAATAATACCTAACACATTCTCATTTGTTGGTTGATGGCTAATGTCCTCACATAAAAATTTGATGTGCTCAAATTAATACCATCTTGTGCGTCAAAAACTAACGGTAAACGTTTTTTAATATAGTTTAAGTACTCTTATTTTCTCACTAAAGGGTTTTTACTTTCTTATACGTAGTATAAGGAAGTATTGTGATGATGAAAATTTTCGACCTCGAGATTTTTGCAGATGTCCACGTTTTGAGGTCCCCTGATACCAAAAAAGTGGTTTTTAAAAAATGTCTGTGTGTCTGTGTGTCTGTGTGTGTGTGTGTGACCACGATAGCGGTCAAACCGCTGTAGATATCAATTCCAAATTTTGTATTTACGTGTAGAATCTCCCTCTTGAGATCTGATTAGTTTTTCAGTAAAATCGGTAGACCGGAAGTAGCAGTTTACTTCAGCGAAAAAATCGAATTTTAACAATATTTCGTCAACTACTAAGTTTAAACAAATTTGTAAAGAATTCATATATACTTAAAATTGAAATTGAAAATAATTTTATTTAAAAAGTTTTTCGAAATTCCTACCGGAAGTAGGTCTTTTACTCTTATCGAAAATCAGTTTTTTGCGAATTTTTCGCAAGTCATGCTTTTTAGACAAGTGCGTTACGGGTACAAAAGTATTTAAAACATAATTTTCAATATCTTTTGTATATAAGAAATTTCAAAATTCAGACCGGAAGTACCACTTTTACTCTTATCGAATAACGATTTTTTGCAAATATGTCGTAAGTTATGCATTCTATATATATTTATCAAGAGTATAAAAGTATTTAGAACTGGATTTGCAATATTTTTTGTATATATGAAATTTCAAAATTCGGAGCGGAAATAGCACTTTTACTCTTAGCGAGTAGCACTTTTTTGATAATATCTTGCAAAGTATGCATTTTATAGAGATTTATTAAGAGAATAGAAGTACTTAGAATAGGATTTTGAATAATTTTTGCATAAAATAATTTTTAAAATTGTATTATTTGAAACGCTCATACGTATAAGAAAGTCGTGTGGTGGACACACCTCATTTTTACTTTCTTATACGTAGTATAAGGAAGTATTGTGATGATGAAAATTTTCGACCTCGAGATTTTTGCAGATGTCCACGTTTTGAGGTCTCCTGATACCAAAAAAGTGGTTTTTAAAAAATGTCTGTGTGTCTGTCTCTCTCTCTCTCTCTCTCTGTGTGTGTGTGTGTGTGTGCGTGCGTGTGTGTGTGTGTGTGTGCGTGTGTGTGTGTGTGTGTGTGTGTGTGACCACGATAGCGGTCAAACCGCTATAGATATCAATTCCAAATTTTGTATTTACGTGTATAATCTGCCTCTTGAGAACTGATTAGATTTTGAGCAAAATCGGCAGACCGGAAGTAGTAGTTTACTTCAGTGAAAATATCGAATTTTGCGAATATTTCGTCAACTACTAAGTTTAAACAAATTTATAAAGAATTCATATATACTTAAAATTAAAATTGAGAATAATTTTATTTAAAAAGTTTTTCGAAATTCCTACCGGAAGTAGGCCTTTTACTCTTATCGAAAATCAGTTTTTTGCGAATATTTCGCAAGTCATGCTTTTTAGACAAGTACGTTACGGGTATAAAAGTATTTAAAACATAATTCTCAATATCTTTTGTATAAAAAAAATTTCAAAATTCAGACCGGAAGTACCACTTTTACTCTTATCGAATAGCGATTTTTTGCAAATATGTCGTAAGTTATGCATTCTATATACATTTATCGAGAGTACAAAAGTATTTAAAACTGGATTTGCAATATTTTTTGTATATATGAAATTTCAAAATTCGGACCGGAAGTAGCACTTTTACTCTTAGCGAGGAGCGCTTTTTTGATAATATCTTGCAAAGTATGCATTCTATAGCGATTTATTAAGCGAATGAAAGTACTTAGAATAGGATTTTGAATAAGTTTTGTATAAAAAAATTCTTAAAATTGTATAGTTTGAAACGCTCATACGTATAAGAAAGTCGTGTGGTGGCCACACCTCATTTTTTTCTTGAGCGTTGCGTAGTTTCCTTGACAAGCATTCATTGTTCGATTAACTACACTGAGAGAACAGTTTATTTGTATGTAAAAAATGCCTTTATTTGAGCTCTGTTTCTTTGTATTTAATATGAAGAAAAAGTACGTGATACTGAATTCGTTCCACATCATATAACGTGATTTCTTGGTAGGAAATATTTAGTTTATTTGTAGATAATTTCTTCCGTATAAAGAAATATATTAGGTACTATTGAATTTGTCTTAAACTTACTTATTTCCTCTCAATAAAGGACTATATTTTTGTTCATAATTCAGTGCTTACATTTCCCACATGCTTTAGTCTAGCATTACTTTTTTACCACACATAAATATTTTTTGCGAGGTAAAGCATATGAAAGGCCCTTATTTAATGTGTGTGATAATTGCAGAATAATGGTCATGCCCAGGTCTTTTTCATTTTTCGGTTGTGAATCATTCTCGTTTTCAAATTATGTTCTTATCAAACAGTATGGTTAAGTTTAGTAATAAAAATGAGTGACATAACAGAGTTGTTAATCCACTGGGGATTACCTGAACTAATTGAAAAGCTTGTAGGTATGTATATATGCACTATATTTAATTATACATCGGATTAGACATAAGTAATGGCTAACAGCTAACCTATGTGACAAGTATATATGTATATATATATATATATATATATAAAATATGTGTTTTTTGTTGGGTTAATTGGGTATAATAATGTACACAGTTAAAAATATACGTTCATTTACTTTAACGTTTCGATGTCAACAACATCTTTCTCAAAAAGTCATACATAATTAAAACTACGAATAAAATAACAAATATAAGTATAAAGAATGGCACAGAGGTGACAAAAACTTACCTCTGTGCCATTCTTTATACTTATATTTGTTATTTTATTCGTAGTTTTAATTATGTATGACTTTTTGAGAAAGATGTTGTTGACATCGAAACGTTAAAGTAAATGAACGTATATTTTTAACTGTGTACATTATTATACCCAATTAACCCAAGAAAAAACACATATTTTATTTAAAAAGAAGGGGTAAAGAAAAAAAAAACCACAAATTGTAACTGTACTATATATATATATATATATATATATATATAGAAAAACGTTTCGTTACTGCTTACCGCAGAATGATGGGTTTAGCTAATTAGTAAATAATACACAGTTTCATATGTATGTGAAACTGTGTATTATTTACTAATTAGCTAAACCCATCATTCTGCGGTAAGCAGTAACGAAACGTTTTTCAATACATTAGTCAGTTGACTGAAAGCCACTTGATATCTATATATATATATATATATATATATACAAGAAAAGGAAAATTATCGGGTAAATTCCGCTGTAGAGCAACCGTAGACACGTGTTTCTGACTCATTGGTCGTCGTCAGTACGGTGTAGCCAAGGAATAAGGTGGGATAACCTTGGAGATGTAAGCTACACGGAAGACCATCAGGTGACAGACCGCCATTTGTAGCTTCGGTTAGAAGAGCCTCGGTTTTGAGGATTCACATCCAACCTCGCCACGAGGAAGACAATGCCAACCTGCGTGCCATCCGAGACCCAGGAAAGAAAAATCACAAAAAAAGGAATTAATCGCGGATACATAAAATACAAGAAAAGGAAAATAATTCCTTTTCTTGTATTTTATGTATCCGCGATTAATTCCTTTTTTTGTGATTTTTCTTTCCTGGGTCTCGGATGGCACGGAGGTTGGCATTGTCTTCCTCGTGGCGAGGTTGGATGTGAATCCTCAAAACCGAGGCTCTTCTAACCGAAGCTACAAATGGCGGTCTGTCACCTGATGGTCTTCCGTGTAGCTTACATCTCCAAGGTTATCCCACCTTATTCCTTGGCTACACCGTACTGACGACGACCAATGAGTCAGAAACACGTGTCTACGGTTGCTCTACAGCGGAATTTACCCGATAATTTTCCTTTTCTTGTATTTTATGTATCCGCGATTAATTCCTTTTTTTGTATATATATATATATATATATATATATATATATATATATACAGGGTGTTTCATCGGTTGGGGTATCGCGAATTAAAGTGCCTAAATATAAAAATATCGACTTCAAATTTTAACCACTTATAGAGCTTTTAAACCGCTACCAGCAGGTTAGGTTGTTTTTGATAATATTATTTTAATTAATGCGTAAATTAAAAAAAAACGTATTATCAAAAATTAAAAGTGCTCAAAAAATGTTCAAATTTGAATGGTGATACGTGGAAATATCACCCATATTAACTTCACAATCAGAATTTTTATAAACGAAACCGTTTGTCAAATAAAGTCAATATTAAATAATGTCGTTTTTCTTACGACAGATTTATGGTACTTAACTTTCTAATTGTGCTGTCCGCAAAGAGGTAGTCCTTTTAAATTTATGACGGATAATAAATAAAAATTTATGACGGATAATATTCAACCAATGTAAGTTCAGAATGCCCTTGGAAACGCTTCCCGATTAGTAGAACTACAACAACAACTGAAGGCTTCAGGGTTGAATATTATCCGTCATAAATTTTTATTTATTATCCGTCATAAATTTAAAAGGACTACCTGTTTGCGGACAGCACAATTAGAAAGTTAAGTACCATAAATCTGTCGTAAGAAAAACGACATTATTTAATATTGACTTTATTTGACAAACGGTTTCGTTTATAAAAATTCTGATTGTGAAGTTAATATGGGTGATATTTCCACGTATCACCATTCAAATTTGAACATTTTTTGAGCACTTTTAATTTTTGATAATACGTTTTTTTTTAATTTGCGCATTAATTAAAATAATATTATCAAAAACAACCTAACCTGCTGGTAGTGGTTTAAAAGCTCTATAAGTGGTTAAAATTTGAAGTCGATATTTTTATATTTAGGCACTTTAATTCGCGATACCCCAACCGATGAAACACCCTGTATATATCTTATTTCCTGATGTATATACGCTTGGATTACCACAAAGAATTTTGAATTTGAATAGGAAGCAATTTTACTCGTTTGATTTATATATATTATTTTAAAATACAGTGAATCTAATATGAGAAACAGTTTTCTTTGCTATATTTTTTTCAAATTACTTATTTGTTTGATTGAAAGAAAGTTTTCTTGTAACAACGTAAGTTTACTAGAACCAAAGACACATTTATTTGAACATAGCAAATAATTTTCAGCCAAATAAATATTTCTTTTTCCCAACATATTTAAAACAGTTATTTCTTTCCACTCAATTCATATTTCTTTGATCCAAATAAATCATTTTCTTATAGTAAGTATATGTTATATGTACATTTAATAGGTGTATTTTTTGTTATTAATTAGACTACAGTGGTGGTTAACAGATATCTTTATATAATATTGTATTTTTATTTACTGGATATTTCAAAACCGGACAACCTGGAGTTCTTAAAAATATATACTTTATTAGTAATAAAAAAACTAATATACTACTAGTTAACATATGTAGTAAAAAGTATTTTTGTAGTAAATATAATTTGAATACCCATAAGAATATTATTTATTATTTTACAGTATACCTTTATTTGCCCCAACTAATTCAGACACTTAAGATTATAAAAATTCGTTAATGTCATAAATATAATTTATTTATGATAACACTGTTAAAGTTTCATACAAAGATATTTATTATGGATTAATAAAATAGTTTCTTTGCTCCAAGAATATTTGTGGGTAGGAATAAAATGTTTCTTTCCTGTGAACAAACTCTTTGTTAGTATAGGTATAAAGAATATGTTTACATTATATAAACGAGATGTTCCGTGCAATCCTGCAATAGTGTTCAAGAAAAGAAATAATATATTATAGTAAAACATGCCTTCTTATAAGAACTTGAATAAATCCTTTGGTAATGTGAAATAAATATTTGTTAGGCCGTATCCAAATATAGGATATATTTGCTAATAAGAAGCCTACTTATTGACAAATAAATTGTTCTCTTGGTGTATATTCATAGCTTCATTAAATAATAAAAATGGAATTGACACGAACAAATAATTGGTTTGTTATTGTTGGAAATATATATACTTCATTCTTTATTTTTTATTGTCGGGGCTGTTTAATCAATTAATCAAATTATTAAAAAAATTTTAGGGGCGATTAAAACTGAAAAAATACTAAATACTAAAGAAAAGGATTTAGTGTTTGAACACTAAATGCGAAAATAGCATTATTCTACTACATAAATGAGAGTATAAAAGCGATATCCATTAAATAAAACTGTCCAAATGATACTACGATACAATAAAATATACATCAAGAAAAATATTTGAAAAACGCAAAAATATGATCCATATATTCCAAATTTAATTTAATTTTAGGTGAACTCAGATTTGAAATAGGCTAGCGGTGGTGATAATGACCGAGGTTGTGTAAGTTATAAAGCAGAGACAACTCATAACTCACACATGTTTTTTCTAGATTATAGAGTATTTTATTAATACACAATAACCAAAGCATATAGATTTAATTTATACTCACCTGAGTTCTTAATGATCTATTTTTGTTGAAATATTCAAGATTCAAACACGCAACGTAAGAAAACGTTAAAAATAATAAGTGTAAGAATAAAAAAACACGCTGATAACAGTTGCTTAGAGAAAACCCAGGGAACGAATATTTCAGAATATAATGAAAAAAATTGTAAATAAATTCTGTGGAGGTCTTACTTGGTGCATGATTGTAGTTTTAAGAGATCCACACATTACACTGCCGGTATTCCTCATGTCAAAAAGAATATACTATCACTGAGGCATATAAAAATTTAAATGCTCGCTTTATTCCCAGCTTATCTATATTTTTAATTCCTGCTCATTTTTGTATATTCATATGCATCTTCTATGAATACAAAATAAATCCCATTTTCCATACTCTTCGCTAATGAAACATTTTATATGCAAAGCTACAGGTACGCATAACGTCCTATACAGATTTTAGTTATTTTCAGCACATCACATAACAGTTGTAAGCTTGAAATTATTGGGTTACCGAGAGACCCAAGAAATTATACCTAGTGTTGGAGATAGATGCCGATTTTTACACAAACTGCAAGAGTGGCAAGCATCTCGTCCAGAGACAGAGCTGTCATCCTCAACGCTCTTGATGACGGTTAGTTTAATTTCTACTTTTATCGGCTTCCTCTCTCACGAATCTCACAATTTTCGTTCATATATTTTGGAAGTATCTTATTATTATTTACTCTGTAGGAATCAAATGAAATAGTAGATCTAGACCAGTATAACGGCCATAATATAGATGCTACCGCAGGAGACCTTTGCATGCTAGATAATAATACAGAGTCAGCAATTGAAACGTTGCCACCGTCCAGTTCACAACTGTTAACTGACGCAAAATGTCATCAGTCAACTAACACAGAACTTCATCCGTCAGCAGTTGTTAAGGCTTGTACTTTTCTTAAATAATTATTTTGTTAACATATATGGACACATTCATTACATACCTGCCACCGCTATGATACTCTACGTACTATATTTTTCTTTTTTCAGACTCTTAGACAATTATTAGATTATACTATTGAAGGAAGAGCTCTACTATTGATCCAACGCGACAAGCCATTAACTGAGTCTCAAAGAACAAATCTGTCTAGAGCAATTGTGCACTTTGTGCTATCACAATCACTGAAAGTCGATGGAAAAACACTAAGGTATTGGGCGCAACAAATTGGCCAATACTTTGAAAAAGAAAATGCGGATACATACTATGTACCTTTTCGAGTAACTGACACTGGCTGTCGACACCCTGCTAGGGGTAAGTTACAGTACGCCCTTAATAAAGCACGCTTGGACCTGCACCGTGCTGGAGCAGCTTCACCAATACGTAGACGACGTGGATCTTCAAGTGAATCATCAACCAACAGTCGCGAATCCTCACCTCGACCATACCCGGAGTCCTTGAAGAATCAAAAAGCGGTTACAGATGAGCACATTGAAGACGCTGTGAATTGGTTAAATACTTCTACAGAACCAGACTGTATTGTGGAACAAAAATGGATTATAACAACAGCCTATCGCATGGAGAAGCTGCATGGAAATAACCCGTATTCCATTCAGCAATATATAAACGAATTTCCATGCTTAAGAATACAACGTGGTCTGCTTCTGGTAATTATCTCCTTCTTTAATAACCAACTTTTTTTAATTCAGTGTTTATAGCTATGTAAGGACTTCTCTACAGCATACCAGGCTGCTACAAACCGTATGTTTGAACATTTCCCTACATTGAGAGAGAAGATCTTAAATTGTTTTAAAATTAAACCAACTCTACAGAAAGACATATTCACGAAAGAAATTCTAAAACAGCTAGAAGAAGATGGTACTTTGTATTGTACTATAATTAAAAAAAGTAATAAAAAATTTTGTTTACAGTAACCGAAGACACGAAAAATCTTGCAGCGTTTTTACTGCTGCCGCATCTTTTAACATCTGGGACAGTCAAAAGAAAGGGAGCAGCACTTTACAGACCATCTCGAATCGAAGTTAGAGAAAGTTTTATAACTCTTGCGCCTAGTGACAATGACGTGGACTATTGTATTCAAACAAAAAAAGATAAGTGCCAAAAATTAAAGCTCCTTTGCCAACCGTTTATCATTGCTGTAGGCAAGGACATTACCAGTATTGAACATTATTTTATCGTGCTTAATAATATTAAATATGAGGTGTCAACAGTAATGCAAGCAGTTGATGGATGTTTTAAACTTATTTGGGCTGTTAATGCTCAGTATCAAAGTGAATCATATCCAGTATGGTATTTTATTCAGAAAGCAGGTTACAATTTAACTACTGAATACGATAAGACATCTACTGCTGCAGAAGCATTAATGTCAACTTTAGAAATTAAGCTTGAGTAGTATCTTGTGATAATTATTTCATAACTGATTAGTTCACCATGTCACCTTCTTTTCTATGTTATATTTGTAAAAAGGATTTCGGTTCTTGGCGTTTGTTACGGAACCACTGCGAAAGAGTACACGTTCATGATCAAAGTTTTACATATCGTTGTACTGCTTCCGGCTGTCAACGAACATATGGTTTGTTTCAATGCTACAAACGTGACTACTTACGTGATCATATGTCAATAACTAAAAATAGTTTAGTTAAAGAGATTAGTGAGGTTACTAGTGTAAATGAAAATGTTACTAATAAAACTACATTCCAAAATGTTTGTGCTTCTGAAAGCAGTAGTTCTGATGTTAATATGTGGACAGTCACAGATTTAAATGACTATAGTGATAAACCCAATCTTAGCAGTATTTATGGAACTTTTATTGCTGAACTATATGCAGACTGTAATCTACCAAGAAGTGTCCTTCAAAAAATTGTAACTGGTATTTCGGGTATTGTTAATGCTGGTATTTTACCATCAATAATACAATCTTGTCAAATGTCATTATCAGGTTTAGTTTCCGAAGAACTACAACAAAATGTATCTTCTCAAATTATATCTAATCTGGAAATTCCGTTGAAAAATTTTACAACTGAACATAAAAGACTACAATACTTTAGAGAACACGGATCTTACGTAGAGCCTAGAGAGATTTTTCTTGGTGAAAGATTTGATTTTGTAAAAAATTTTGGCAATTATCAGCTAACGTCTGTAAAATGCGTAGAACACTTTATTTCATTACGCGATGTCTTGAAGAAATTCTTTTGTCTTGAAAGTATTTTGTTCGAAACTTTGCAGTATATAGATCAACTAAAATCTGACAATGACTGAATTACATTCGTAATTTTATTCAGGGTGAATATTGGAAAAACAGACAAATTAACCACATAGACCGACTGGTTTTCCCCTTATTTCTTTTTTGGGATGAATATCAAGTAGGAAACGTTTTAGGTTCACATACTAATAGTCAAAAAATTGGAGCAGTTTATGCTCTGTTCCATGTTTACCTTCTAATCGTGCGTCTTCTCTGAGTAGTATTTTCTTAACATTATTGTTTCATTCGAGTGATAGAAATCAGTTTGGTAATCATATGATCTTCAAACCGGTAATAGATGAATTAAACCATCTTCAAGAAGTCGGTGTAGAAATTGATATTCCTGGATTTAAAAATAAGCTGTATTTTGAGTTAGCGGTTATTTTAGGAGATAACTTAGGTCTTCATTCTATGTTAGGTTTCGTAGAAAGCTTTCGCTATAATTTTCCATGCAGAACGTGTTGTGTTTGAAAAGACATATTAGCAAAACAATGCTACGAAGATACTACATTACTAAGAACTTCTGAGTCTTATCAAAATAATTTGATACAAAATGCTCCTTCATTAAGCGGTGTCAAAGAAAAATGTGTTTGGACTAACGTACAAAATTTTGTGCTGTTTGATCAAACTGGAGTGGATGTTATGCATGACGGTCTTGAAGGGGTTGCAAAGTACACCATGTCCTTTATTATACTTAAATTTATTAGAGATTTTAAATATTTCACCTTATCCATATTAAACGACAAAATAGTGTCTTTTGCATACGGCCCTGATAGTAATCATAAACCTATTCCATTAACTATGGAAAACCTTGCACAAGGCAATATTAAACTATCCGCTGCGGAAATGCTAGCTTTCTTGCGATATTTTGGCATAATGGTCGGAGACTTAGTTCCTAAGCATTGTTACGTCTGGGCTTTATATATATCATTCAGGCATTTAATGGACGTTATTTACAGCACGACAGCAGTAACTGGAACACCCAACTTAGTACGTTCTTTAGTAGCAGATTTCAATGAACTATATCTTTCACTAACGAAAGAGACATTAAAACCAAAGTTTCACCACTTACTACATTATCCAGCTGCTTTTAAAAAATTCGGTCCAGTTTATTACCTTTCGTCTATGCGATATGAAGCAAAGCATAGGTTATCTAAAATATATGCAAAGGCTTCTAATAATAGAAAAAACCTTACGCTTTCGTTAGCAATGAAACATCAGCTGTATCTTAACGAAATATTTTTAAAGGGTAAATTAGAACCAGTTATCAAAGTAGGACCATTGAAGACGTTATTACAGAGTGAAATAGAGAATATTGTGGTTTCCATGAATTTAGATGCTTCTATATCTATTAAAGGCGTGCCCTGGGCTGCATTTACTTCAACTAAATACGAAAAAGGAACCGTTTTAGAATTTGGCAGTAATGATTACGGAGAATTATTATTTATGATTGTAGAAAATGTATACATCTATGATTCTGCACGTATTATACTTAAGTGTAGGCCCATTACCACTATTGGCTTTGATGAACATTATTTTGCTTATGAAGTTATTGACAATAAATCACAAAAATCTTTACTCATATTTCAAGATTCGTTGATTGTACCGATTCCTGCTCACATTAGCACAAATATAGAGGGAAGGCAATTTATTACAATTCGTAGTACCTAGCATATCTCACTGGTTTTATTTCTGCTATGTTTATTATTACTTTTTGGTTTTACTGAATGCAATTTCTTTAATGTTATAGTTTCAAAGAACATTTTAAGGGAAGGCAATTTATCACAATTCGTAGTACCTAGCATATCTCATTGGTTTTCTTTTTGCTATGTATATTATCATTTTTAGTTTTATTGAATGCAATTTCTTTAATGCTATAGTTCCAAAGAAAAATGTAAGCAAAACTTTTATAAAGAATAATAAAAGGCAAAAATTCTAAAATGCATTTTTATTTATTACTTTGTCATGCTATTCCTTTGTGACCCTGATTTACAGTATATTATTGAATATGAAATAATGAAAGAATTCGTATCAAATAGATATATGAAGTGAAATGGAATATAAGTTTACTAAAATGCAGTAGATAGCCTAACTAATTTGTCTAGGGCACGGAGCCCTTAGAAGAAGTATTTATTAAGCTCATTAAAAGTAAGTACAGTCGATCCATCTATTTGTAGCGTTCGAGGTTTCGAGTATAAATAGCTTCACTTCTTCTAAATAATGTTACTTATATACAGGTCGGGCAAAAAGAGCGGAACACCGAATTTATGGCTCAACTAGCACTTTTTAGAAAATTTAACCTGAATTAAAGTTTTTGTATATTTTATGTATTATTTATTGGTGTTTGCAGATTTTCCGTTTTTGTCATATTTTTAGAAGTATGATGTCACCGGATAGTATTTTAAATGAATCACCCTGTATTTATACTTTTTTTGAGTAGATATTTTTTTTCTGAATTCAGTAATACCAGGTTTGGTGGGTGTCTGACTTAGGGTTTCATAAGAAAAAAATAAAATGTAATTGCACCTAAATATTTATTTAATAAAAAACGAACGAAAATAACTGAAAATTCTACGTAAATTTATTTACAATAGACAAAACTTAGAAAATAATATTGTAGATAAACAGTTTTTGGTATACCTACTGCGATAATTACTTAGGGCCGATTTCATAATAGAAGTTAATGCTGCATTAAAAATTAATGTCACATTTAAGCGAGAAATGAATTTCATAATCATTTGTTAAAGTTAATGGACGCTTTAATGAACAGAATTTTCAGTTATTGTTGTTCGTTTTTTATTAAATAAATATTTAGTTGCAATTACATTTTATTTTTTTCTTATGAAACCTTAAGTCAGAGACTCACTATACCTGGTATTAGTGAATTCAGAAAAAAAAATATCTACTCAAAAAAATATATAAATTTTCATTTAAAATACTATCCAGTGACATCATACCTCCAAAAATGTGACAAAAACGGAAAATCTGCAAACACCTATAAATAATACATAAAATATACAAAAACTTTAATTTAAGTTAAGTTTTCGAAAAAGTGCTAGTTAAGCCATAAATTCGGTGTACCGCTATTTTTGCCCGGCCCTGTATAGCAAATGAACTTAGTTCATTCACTGTACATGAACTGCAGTTCGTTTAGTGTAAATGAACTGCAGTTTAATTACTGTAAATGAATTTCAGTTTATTTATATTAAATGAACTAGAGTTCATCCGCTGAAAATGAACTTAGTTTATTTATTATAGATGAACTTGAGTTTATTCACTGTAAATGAACGTAAGTTCATCTACAATAAATGAACTTCAGTTCATTTATCAAAGATAAACTAATTCATTTATCAGAAACAAACGACCTCAAATAAAACAGTTTATCTACAGCAGATGAACAGTTCCTTCGGTTGAGTTTTGAATGAACTGTTCATTTAATTCAAATAAAAGTTCAATCAAATTCGACATACTTTTTTTTGAGTGTAATAATTTGGGGATTCATTTTACTACTGCTCAGAAAATTTTAAAGAGTCAAGATCCGCGGTTTCGGTCTTATAAATACGAAAAGCACCAAAAAATATTCGAGGAGGATAAAGAAAAAAGAATGCAGTTTTGTGAAATAATGATGGAGATGGCCAATGATGACCGAAACTTTTTATCTAGGATTTTATTCAGCGATGAGTGTCGATTTCAGTTAACTGGTGAACCAAATCAACAAAATTATCGCTACTGGAGCACACAAAATGAACATTTAATGTTGCAGACTCATACGCAATACCGGGGTAGTGTCAATGTTTGGGCTGGCATACTAGGTCCTCACATAATTGGACCGTTCTTTATTGCAGACCGCTTAACTGGTGCTGCGTATTTAAATTTTTTGCAAGAAGAAGTCGGGCCAGCTATCGACGAATTGGGAATTAATTACGAATTTTGGTACCAACATGATGGATGTCCGGCGCATTACCAGCGCGATGTTTTAGAGTACTTAAATCATGTATTCCCAAATCGCTGGATAGGTCGAGGTGGAGAAATTAATTGGCCTCCAAGATCTCCGGATCTTTCGCCAAATGATTTTTTTCTGTGGGGCACATTACATGATCGGCTATACAATGGAAGGACGTATCAAAATGTCGACGCTTTAAGAGCTGCAATACTTGCAGAATGTCGTCAAATATCACACTATCAACTGGCCGCAACTAGAAGAAATTTTTACGACAGATTGGGGTGCTGCTCAGCAGTCAACGGAGATTTGTTTGAGCATTTAATTTAGTTATTACTACAACTACCTTTATTACCACGTTCAATAAAATTTTAAAATCTCTTCAGCACGTTTTTTATTTTCTGCAAACGACTTAAAACCTATGCTTAAAACAGATTTAAACGCCTCTACTAAAATTGTCACATTGTTGTGTTAAATGAATGAATTTTGTTACTTTTGTTGTCACATGTCACGGCTGTTGCTATTTTGTATCATTTCCTCAATTCTTTTTCCTTTAATGACCCGGAGGGTGATAGTAAGCAAAGAAGAAAAAATGGGACCTATTTTTAAAGCTCTATAATTTTTGTGTTTAACATTTTCCTATAAAAAAGTTAGGGGAGGGAATATTCGCAAATTAATAGTTTTGCATGTAAAATCCCTATGTATGAAAATCCATTCTACACCCGGTATATTTAAACAATTAGACACATGTGTCACTGACGTCCTAGATATAGCAATTTTAAAAGATGTAAACTTTAATAAAACAATATTAACAAGTAATGAATTATCATCTGATCACCTCCCGGTGCTTCTTACACTAGAACTAGAACCCTCACGCAGTAATACCTCAATTAAAAAAATAAATTGGTAAAATTATAAAACTACAATTGACACTAACATTCAAAAAAATGAGGTGTGGCCACCACACGACTTTCTTATACGTATGAAAGTGTTACTTCCGGTCCGAATTTTGAAATTTCATTTATACAAAAAATATTCCAAATCCAACTCTAAATACTTTTGTACTCTTCATAAATATATATAGAATGCATAATTTACGACATATTTGCAAAAAATCGCTATTCGATAAGAGTAAAAGTGATACTTCCGGGCTGAATTTTGAAATTTTTTTTATACAAAAGATATTTAAAAGTATGTTCTAAATACTTTTATACTCGTAATGTACCTGCCTAGAAAGCATGACTTGCGAGATATTCGCAAAAAATTGATTTTCGATAAGAGTAAAAGACCTACTTCCGGTAGGAATTTCGAAAAACTTTATTAAAACAATTTTTCTCAAATTTAATTTTGAGTACATTTGAATTCTTTATAAATTTGTTTAAACTTAGTAATTGATGAAATATTTGCAAAATTCGATTTTTTCACTGAAGTAAACTACTACTTCCGGTCTGCCGATTTTGCTCAAAATCTAATCAGTTCTCAAGAGGGAGATTATATTCGTAAATACAAAATTTGGAATTGATATCTACAGCGGTTTCACCGCTATCGTGGTCACACACACACAGCCAGACACACAGACACACACACACACAGAGAGAGAGAGAGAGAGACAGACATTTTTTAAAAACCACTTTTTTGGTATCAGGGGACCTCAAAACGTGGACATCTGCAAAAATCTCGAGGTCGAAAATTTTCATCATCACAATACTTCCTTATACTACGTATAAGAAAGTAAAATTAGTAAAAAAGAAGATATAGACTCAGTAATTAATCAATTAGAAAATAACATTTCAATTGCAATCAATAATTCCACTATTACAAAAACAATAAATTTTAAATCTAAACTCCCCTATTATATCAAAGCAAAATTAGCAGAAAAGAAAAAAATACTCAAAGAATATAAACGTACACTACACCCAGACACAAAAACTAAATTAAACACAATTAACAATGAGATAAAAAACACTCTCCGCGAATTTTACAATGATGCATGGAACACAAAATTTAAATCACTAAACATCTCTCATTATGGAAAATGACAAAAGCTTTATTTAACTAACGATAAAACTTATAACACCATCCCCGTTTTAAAAACAGATAATGGCACAGCTGTCACTAATCTCGAAAAAGCCGAAACATTCGTGAACACACTACAATTACAGTTTCAACAAAATCCGACACAAATTAAACACAACACATTCACCGGACAAATGGAAAACAGCAAACTTTCCACTAGATACAACTAATAACGACACCTCACTAACAAATGTAGATGAAGTCACAAACATTATTAAAAATTTAAAAAGTAGAAAAGCACCGGGAGCTGACAACATAACAAATATAGCCTATAAAAAACCTCCCACCAACTGGTATTCAAATAATTACAGACATAATCAACGCAATGTTAATATATTGTCATTTTTCTGACAAATAGAAACACGCAAAAATCATTATGATTAAAAAACCTGGCAAATCAAAATACTCCACCGCTGTCTACTATCGACAATAAGTAAAATAGCAGAACGGATAATATACTAGCGAATAGAAGAACAGGTAAACGAAAACAATTTAATTCCGGAATTTCAATTCGGTTTTCGAAAAGAACACTCAACACAACACAACAATTACTCAGAATTACAGAACACATTATAGATAACATGAACTCCTCCACACCAACAGCCGCGATATTCCTAGACATCGAAAAAGCTTTCGATAGAGAATGGCATGCGGGTCTAACAGTTAAAATGAAAGCCTTTAAAATAACACAACCTTTAGTTAAATTAATACAAAACTACATCAAAAATAGAACTTTTTGTGTGTCTATCGAATATCTAACTTCAACAACTGGACCGATTAGGCCCGGCGTAGCGCAAGGATCCGTACTCGGCCCACTTTTATACAACATCTATACCGCGGATATACCTACACCGAATTATTGTAATATCGCGCAATACATACGCGGATGACACCGCGATATATGTAAGTCAAAGAAGAATGGACCATTTACACAATCAGCTCCAAGCAGGAATAAATGTCCTTCTAGAATGGTTCGAAAAATGGAAAATAAAAATAAACGCGCAAAAAACAACAGTAATTCTTTTCCAACCGCGAAAAAAACACAAACGACCGGATGAAATAAAAATAGTGGGACTTGCGATACGCTGGCAGAATTCAGTTAGGTATCTAGGCGTCACAATGGACACTCAACTAACATACACCAAACACATTAAGGAACTATAGAAGAGAATCGGGTACACAATGCATAAACTCTATCCACTACTCAACGCCAACAGTAAACTTTCCTTAGAAAACAAAATTACAATTATTAAATCAATTCTAATCGCAACTGCCACCTATGCAGGTGAAGTCTGGCACTAAACCTCTGAAAATCAAAGAAACAAAATACAACGTAAAATTAACAAAGCAATCCGTTTGGCAACTGGTTCACCATGGTACATATCTAATAAACAGCTGCACCGTGACACAAACCTAAATACTATTGACGAACTCATATGTAGGAAAACTTTGAAATCCCTAGATATAATTAAAACCAATGACAATGCGTCAATTAGACGTTAATTAAGGCACATAAAAAAAGACAAAAAAAAGAAGGCGTATTTAAAATTTAAAAGAAGGACTGAAACCATTAGCGTCCACCTAACACCTAAAAAACCGCGACATTGTCTATAACAGCACATACACACATATTCACTGTAAAAACACCAAGAAACACAGACAACATATACAACACACGCGAAAAAATTGAATAATTATATCTAATTATTCAATTTTGACGCGCACACACAAAGTACACTCAGGATAATCATGGAAGATGAAGAGCACAAGGAAATGATAGTTCGACCCTCATTAACGCAACAACGACACATATTATGATCAGATCATCTGCGAACATCAACAACTTACGATCCAGCAAACCTTAGAATAGCCTCTACAGGTACCAAGAATTTCTACCGCTACCAAGAACTTCTACAGCTACAAAGAATTTCTACAGCTAACAACAGCTTTAAGGCGGTTCACCCAGTCGATGGGCAACCCGCAAAATCTTGAGGGTGGAAGCGAGAGGTAGGCTGTAGGAGGACCACGATATTGTATCTGTCTCTTCTTAAAAGAAGACGGAGCTAGATTTATGGCTAGACACAATCCAGGTTCGGACGAAAGTTAAAATCATGTAAACGAGGCTGCAACGATTCAAACACGAATCAAACTAAAATTTTTCTCACTTCACGAACAATCAAAAAGTAGGAAATATATAGAAAAATCGACTGAATAGGGCATGTAATTAATTTTGCTATAAAGTAATTGTTTAAATAATGTCTAAAAACTGCTAAACTTGTGAAAGTTACTCATTTTTAGACGTTATATCTCTACCGCCTTGAAAACGAAGCTAGATAGAGCAAAATTGTATAGTACCTTTTTTGTAAAACATGAAATTCTCTACAAAAAAGTTCGCGACGACCCCATAGTGAAGTTGATAGTTTAGACGTGGGAGGTAAAAATAACGAAATATAAGGGAGTTCCTTATGAAGCGGCGTGGACCAGTCATTTTTAGTGCAGTGACCGGTCGAATACAATATACCCTAGTAGCGACATCACTATATGCACACTTGTTCTACATTAGCAAATATATATTTTCACCCTCCTCTAAAATTGTGTCATCTGGTACCTTTTGGTCATTTCCCAGTAGTAGAATCGCTATATGCCACACTTGTTCTGCATTAGCAAATATATATTTTCATTCTTCTCTAAAATTGTGATTTTGCAAATTCTTATCGGGAGCACGGTCATTGATTGTCATTTATTTGGTACATATATTTATCTCAAGCAGCAAAATCACAATTTTAGAGAAGGATGAAAATATGTATTTGCTAATGTGAATATAATAAAATAATACTTTTATTAAAGTAGATTACGTTATATCAACTACATAAGGTATAATGTCTATAATATATAAGTATAATGTGAGTTATAGGTATAATAATATATTTTTAAAAAATTAATCTGTCAAACCAAGAGAGGGAAAGGTCTAACAGATTCCGAATCAAAATAAAAAGATGGAATTTAAATTGATGTGATATACTATATAATGAATGTACACATAAATATTTAACAACTTTGTCTAAAAATGAATAAACTGTTGATTTTATTGATATTCCATTTACAAACATGATTAATTAGGAAACTACAATACATAATTCCTCACGACACAAGTCCCACAAAAAAACAAAATTCAGGCTAGTTTTGTACCACGGTATTGTTTGTTATCTACGAGATACATCCCGACGGACATTATCTCTACCTATTTTGAATAAAAACATGAGGTGTGGCCACCACACGACTTTCTTATACGTATGAACGTTTCAAACTATACACTTTTTAAAAAAAATTATACGAAAGTTATTCAAAGTCCTATTCTAAGTACTTGCATTGTCTTAATAATACGAATTTTGAAATTTCATGTATACAAAGAATATTGCAAATCAAGTTCTAAATACTTTTGTACTCTTGATAGATATATATAGAATGCATAATTTACCAAATACATATTTGCAAAAAATCTCTATTCGGTAAGAATAAAAGTGGTACTTCCGGTCGAATTTTGAAATTTTGCTAAATACTTTTATACTCGTAACGTACCCGTCTACAAAGCATGACTTGCAAAATATTGGTAAAAACTGATTTTCGATAAGAGTAAAAGACCTACTTCCGGTAGGAATTTTGAAAAACTTTCATAATAAAATTCTTCTTAAACTTAATTTTGAGTATATGTATATGAATTATTTATAAAATTGTTTAAAATTAGTAGTTGACGGAATATTGAAAAAATTTGATTTTTTTACTGAAGTACACTACTACTTCCGGTCTGCCGATTTTACTGAAAATTTAATCAGTTCTCAACAGGGTGATGATACACGTCAATTCAAAATTTGGAATTGCTAGCTATAGCGGTTTGACTGCTATCGTGGTCACACACATAACATCTTTGAATTAATTAACTTAGAGGCTTTTTTGCGATTTTGTAACATATAATGCACAAACATAACAAAAACCGTCCGGACATTTTTTACAGCCTCTTTCATGGTTTTCCATTCTTGAAAATCACACGCAACACAACGTGTGGAACACTGCTTCAAAATTTCTTAGCTAAGTGACAATTCAGTGACATTTCGTTTGCCTCTTGCCAGACCGCCACAGCAACTAATCAATAAATGAATCACTAGGTCGGCTGCAACCTTCATATATGCACGTATCAATTAGTTTCCATTTTAGTATATTGCGCGTTGACTAATATATTAGAATTTGCTACTTATCTCTGGAATGTGTGCCGTCGTATCCTTTGTAGTGTCGCTGTTCTTCACGGTATAGCCGCGACAATGCTCGTGCTTGTTGCAATTTTAAATTTTACTTTAATCTTAGTGAAAACAGATAAAAATTTGATTTTGAAAATGTCACTTGTACCCTATATTAGAATACAGTCTTTATATTTAAAACAATGCAAAATACTAAAATTTTAGACTGATTTATAATATACCTATACAATATTTCCGAAAATATGTATTCATATTTTTCATAATGAATTTTGATCACGAAGTGGATTGTTTCGTGCGTTTTGGTATACCTAAGGAGAAAATATTTCAAGCAGGGAGCTTGAAATATTTTCTCCTTAGGTATACTACAACGCACGAAACAATCCACTTCGTGATCAAAATTACTTTGAGTAAATTAACTAGATTTTTGTCAAAAATAAAGCAGTATTTTCTGTGGGTAGGCATCGTTAGTTGGAAAAAGAACTTTTAGTGATAATTAGGGCGCGGAATCGAGCGAGTCATGACTCATCGCCCATGGGCGCACTATTGAAATGTTGTATTTTTAAAGAGGTTTTTTTTTATATATAATTGGATAACAATTGGCTGGTAATCTATAAAATACAAAATACCTTATTATTTGTTCATTTTCTCTTCTGTAACACTTGTTTTCTTTGAAATAAGTACCTACGTCCTTGTAGATAGAAAACGTCCTTTTTTACATCGCAACTGGTTATATATATGTGCGCACTGGAAATATTTTTTTATTTCAGCGTATTTAGCATACACAATTGCCGCAATGTTATTAAATCTGGATTTATATTAAAAACTGCGTCTAACTTTTGCCGAAGGCCACATCCAAAGTCACTTGGAATACTTTTGAAATTATTAATAGCCACATCTAATGTGGTTAATCCATTTTACATTCTTATACGTAGTACAAGGAAGTATTGTGATGATGAAAATTTTCGACCTCGAGATTTTTGCAGATGTCCACGTTTTGAGGTCCCCTGATACCAAAAAAGTGGTTTTTAAAAAATGTCTCTCTCTCTCTCTCTCTCTCTCTCTCTCTCTCTCTCTCTCTCTGTGTGTGTGTGTGTCTGTGTGTCTGTGTGTCTCTGTGTGTGTGTGACCACGATAGCGGTGAAACCGCTGTAGATATCAATTCTAAATTTTGTATTTACGTGTGTAATCTGCCTCTTGAGAACTGATTAGATTTTGAGCAAAATCGGCAGACCGGAAGTAGTAGTTTACTTCAGTGAAAAAATCGAAATTTGCAAATATTTCGTCAATTACTAAGTTTAAACAAATTTATAATGAATTCATATGTACTTAGAATTAAGTTTGAAACAAATTGTCTTAAAAATGTTTTTCGACATTCCTACCGGAAGTAGGTCTTTTACTCTTATCGAAAATTAGTTTTTTGCGAATATCTCGCAAGTCATGCTTTTAAGACAAGTACGTTACGAGAATAAAAGTATTTAAAACATAATTTTCAATATCTTTTATATAAAAAAAATTTCAAAATTCAGACCGGAAGTACCACTTTTACTCCTATCGAATAGCGATTTTTTGCAAATATGTCGTAAGTTATGCATTCTATATATATTTATCAAGAGTACAAAAGTATTTAGAGTTGGATATGGAATATTTTTTGTATAAATGAAATTTCAAAATTCGGACCAGAAGTAACACTTTCATACGTAGGTATAAGAAAGTCGTGTGGTGGCCACACCTCATTTTTTACTTTCTTATACGTAGTATAAGGAAGTATTGTGATGATGAAAATGTTCGACCTCGAGATTTTTGCAGATGTTCACGTTTTGAAGTCCCCTGATACCGAAAAAGTGGTTTTTAAAAAATGTCTCTCTGTGTGTGTCAGTGTGTGTGTGTGTAACCACGATAGCGGTCAAACCGCTATAGGTATCAATTCCAAATTTTGTATTTACGTGTATAATCTCCCTTTTGAGATCTGATTAGTGTTTCAGCAAAATCGGTAGACCGGAAGTAGCAGTTTACTTCAACGAAAAAATCGAATTTTGCCAATATTTCGTCAACTACTAAGTTTAAACAAATTTATAAAGAATTCATATATACTTAAAATTAAAATTGAGGATAACTTTATTTAAAAAGTTGTTCGAAATTCCTACAAAAATTTCAACATTCAGACCGGAAGTACCACTTTTACTCTTATCGAATAGCGATTTTTTGCAAATATGTCGTAAGTTATGCATTCTATATATATTTATCAAGAGTACAAAAGTATTTCTAACTGGATTTGCAATATTTTTTGTATATGTGAAATTTCAAAATTCGGACCGGAAGCAGCACTTTTACTCTTAGCGAGTAGCACTTTTTTGATAATATCTTGCAAAGTATGCATTCTATAGAGATTTATTAAGGGAATAGAAGTACTTAGAATAGGATTTTAAATAATTTTTATATAAAAAACTTTTAAAATTCTATAATTTGAAACGCTCATATGTATAAGATTGTCGTGTGGTGGTCACACCTCATTTTTTAATTTGAGATTCGATTAGTTTAGGCAAATTTCTAAAATGTTCCTGACGGAATAACAACTAATTTTTTAAATTTGGGATTTGTGTTAGTTTATTGTACTCAGAAATACTTCGAGCATCGTCATTTAAACATGTAACGAAATTTTGTAAACTATCGAAATTCTCTGCATATTATTATTATTACTTTCTACTAAAACACAACAGTATTTTACTTGATAATTAGTTGTTTTTTCAATATTTCAACTATACAAATGTTGACGCTAAGCATTTTTATTGGAAATTTCATTATAGTTTCTTTTAAATTACTTATCCTCTTAGCCGTGTACATGTGAAATTCTAATTATTTTTAAAATTATCTATTTAGAAATTGTAAATGTTTTTTATTTTACTTCTACTATGTATGACATTATTTATATTAGACAGTTGCTTCTTTTATATGAACATCACCGTTCTCGAGAAGAGAGTAGCTTCAAGAAATCATAAAAAGTTTGTCTCGGTGCCGAACTGTTTACTTAATATAGTCCGAGTAAATTTCTACACGCCTTTTTTTCCTAAACGTCATATTAGCAAATCTGAATGTATTCAGATGAGTCTCACTCTCGATAAATACAACGGGTAGGTATAGAAGACTCTTAAAACATAGGGCCTAGAATAATTATAATACGTTCAGTTTGGAGTCTCCACCTATTCGGTAGTTGAAGCTAAAATGCACTATGCAGCGCCACTTTCCAGTGGGTTAAATAAGCAGAATTGGTGAATGTAAGGTTCACGGTGCCAATTGATTATACATTTATAAAAGCATATATTTTATTTCTGATTTTTGTAAGATATGTGCAAAAGACAAGTCTATGCTTCTATAAAAATACTTTCTCGATAAAGTTCATACTTTGTTGTTTGTTTTACGTTAGAATTCAGTCATTTTAGCACATTTTTACATTAGAATTTCTCTTAAGTGGGGAAAGTTATTGAAAATCTAATCTTATAGAAGCCTACCGCTACTAGGAATTTCTAGAGCTACCAACGACTTCAACAGCTTCCAAGAATTTCTACAGCTACCAAGAATTTCTACAGCTAACAACAGCTTTAACAGCTGCCACAAATTCCTACCGCTACTAGGAATTTCTAAATTTACCAAGACTTCTACAGCTATCCAGAGCTTCTACAACTCCCTACAAGTTCTGCAGCCACCAAGGCGACTCCAGCGATCAACACGCCGACTCCCAGGCATTTCGACGCCTACAGCCGCCTCCATAGTGCCAAACACCTGGAGATTGAGTGAGTACATTCTTTAAAACCCGTGTAGTGCCGCCTAACTACCTAAAACACTGTGTCAAGTGCGACCCTATTCCCTAAAGACACTCAGTGCACGAGTTAGTGATAACGATGGCGCGGTATCGAGCGAGCCATGACTCATCGCCCACGGGCGCACTATTGAAATGTTGTATTTTTAAAGAGGTTTTAATTTTATTTATATAATTGGATAACAAGTGACTGGTGATCTATAATAGTATATTATGACACTAGTGCATAATCAAGCTTTTAAAGCACGAGTTGCGGCGTGGCTTTAACGTTACGAGTGCTTTAAAAGCTAATTATGCACTGTGTCATACGATATTTTTTAGTATAAATGCAACAATAATTTTAATTAGAAGAAATCAAATCAATAATTTCAATACATTTTATCGAGTGACATGTGTCTCTATATTATGTCATTTGACATTTCACTTAATTATTAAACATCATTGTTGTATTAATAATGTCGACAGAAATTCAAAAACTAGCTGCTGAAGCTGAATTAAGTTTAATACCTGCAAAGTCCAAGCATTTATATTATAAAGAGTACGAAAAATTATTATTATGGATGGAGCAGAAACAGACTGAACATATTGATGAATCAGTAATGTTAGCGTATATATTGGAAATGTCCAGAATTTATAAAGCTTCGTCACTTTGGTGCATTCATTCCAAACTGCAAGCTATGCTAAGGGTTAAAAACAGAATCGATTTAGCATCTTATCGCAAACTCCATGCCTTTATGAAAGGAGTGGGCAAAGGTCAAGAAGCTAAAAAATCTTTGGTTTTTACGGAACAAGATTTATGCAAGTTTTTTAGTCAGGCTCCAGATAATATATTTTTATTTTTAAAAGTTGTAGCAATTTGTGGAGTGTTTGGTAGTTGCAGAAGAAGCGAAATGTGTAATCTGGTTATGAGTGATATAAGAAAAGAAGGATCTGCCCTGATAATTTGTATTCGTCCGTCAAAAACAGAAAAAGGCCGGACGTTTGCTGTAGTAGATAATTCCAACATAAAGTATGCCGAGATATTTAATAAATATCTTGCACTACGTCCAAAGCATATCAGTACAGATCGAGTTTTCTTAAAATATTCTCAAGGACTATGTATAAAACAAGTTGTTGGGATTAATACCTTTGGAAAGTGCCCTTCCATTATAGCATGTTATCTAAATTTCATAAACGCTCATAAATACACAGGTCATGCCTTCAGACGAACATCTGCCACGATTATGGCTAATGGAGGGATGAATGTCGATGAGTTGAAACGCCAAGTGGATTGGAAATCCTCATCGACAGCGAGTGGGTATATTGAAAAAACAAACAAATTAGGCGTTTCAAAATTAATTGCTGGAGCTGTTCAGAAAGGAGGCAATATTGGATCTGACACATTTGTTAACACTGATACGAACGTTGAAAATACACAAATAAGTAATGCTGCAAGTCACTTAACAATAACGAATAATCAAAATTGTACGTTTAATATTCATTTAAAATAATTTTTCCGTTCATGTTACATGTTTTGAAATAAAATTGACCATAATTGTTGATTAATTTGATAGTTTACAATAAAATAATAATGTTATACGATATTAAATGCGGTACAAACCAAATAAACCAAATCAATAATTCCAATACATATTATCGAGTGACATGTACCTATATCACAGACTAAACAATCCAGACCGCCAACTTAATCCTAGATTTTATCCAGAGTACTCATCCTTGTTTAGCAAGCGTAAATTTCAATACTCTACCATCTTTGTCAGATTCACTGAACTTGGAGATGAGATGGCGCTAGCGTCAATTGAAATGTTTGTTATGCTGTGATTATATGTCATTCAAAACTACATTTCAAGTTTGACACGTTTGACATATTTTTGCAATTCTTTGTCGTACATCGTATTAATTATATGTTGATACAAATATGGTGTCCAAGTGTTTAGTGTGCGTATTTGGGCACGATGAAGTTAACAAAATGCACAGGTTTCCTGCAAATATCGACTAGTGAGTATAAATATTGTAAAGTTGTGCTTTAAATATGCATATTACAAAATTTCTTAGTCATCATATTAGGTATATTATATTACAAGATTTGTATTATGTTTGTCTTCTCGTTACTGGTTGTGTAATTTAATTTTACTATGTATTGTATAAGTATATGTATCAATAAAAACTATTATTATTATATCCCTATGTTTTCCTTGACAGTTTTCACTTGATTACATTATATTTCTTTTAATCTTAGTAGTTTATTGTGTCTAATAGGTCACCGTAAGAGCGATGTTATAATACATGTAAGTAAAAGATTAATATTTATATTTCGTATTACATATTTAATATGTAACACCACAAAATTACACATAAGATGCTCAAACTATGGCTATAATTGTTACAGTAAGTAATATTTATTACCATAGTTTTAGTAACTTTTGTGTATGTTTCTGATACATAAATAACGTATTTAATAAGCGTATTCTAAAAACAAGTTCATTTCAAATTCCGCGCCAATATGCTGCTAGCGCCATCTTCGTACTAAGTTCACTGATGTGTGACAAGGATAGAAGATCTTGAATATTTTTTTTTCAAGTAGTTGCCGGTCTGGGTTGTTTAGTCTGTGCCTATATGTCATTTGACATTTCCTGACATTTCAATGGACTATTAAACGCTTGGGATTGGCTGTTACCAAGCAACCTTTATACGCACGCCGTGCGATAAAGGCCCGATTATGCACGCTTATGGGTGTGTTTTGATTGGTTTATGTAGCATACATACTAAAAAATACAAAATACCTTATTATTTGTTCATTTTCTCTTCTGTAAAACTTGTTCTCTTTGAATTAAGTACATCCTTGTAGATAGAAAACGTCCTTTCTACATCGCAACTGGTTATATGTGCGTACTGGATATATTTTTTTATGTCAGCGTATTTAGCATACACAATTGCCACAATCTTATTAAATCTGGAATTCTATTAAAAACTGCGTCTAACTTTTGCTGAAGGCCACATCCGAAGTCACTTGGAATACTTTTGAAATTATTAATAGTCACATCTAATGTGGTTAATCCATTTTTTAATTTGAGATTCGATTTTCAAAATATGTGATTAGTTTAGGCAAATTTCCAAAGTGTTCCTGAAGGAATAACACCAGATTTTTTAAATAAATAGGATATGAAATACTTGAATGTGTAACGTACATTAACGGATAATAACTATTACGTATATATATTATTACGTATATATGTATATTTGTGATAGTTATTATCCGTTAATGTACGTTACACATTCAAGTATTTCATATCCTATTTATTTGTGATATGGCGGTGCCACCTATTGGCCTTATATGCAGAGATACACATTTAGCGTACAGGTTTTGTCTTCAGCACAGAGTGCAAGATGAAACTACCGTGATCGGTGTCGCGCTTGGATGGCAGATGTCGCTGAGATATTCTCATAGGCACTTCTGCGATTCAACGGACATAAGACACGGTTTTAGTTGTGGATCATTGCCAGCAGCACCACGTACACTGAAGAGGCCTCAAAGGCCGAAACACCGGTGTCTGTGCGTTCGCTGTTGGTAATGACACCTAAGTGTATGCTGTGTATCTCAGCACGTACATATATTCATATACGTTTACGTATAAATGTATATATGTATATTTGTGATAGTTATTATCCGTTAATGTACGTTACACATTCAAGTATTTCATATCCTATTTATTTGTGATATGGCGGTGCCACCTATTGGACTTATATGCAGAGATACACATTTAGCGTACAGGTTTTGTCTTCAGCACAGTGTGCAAGATGAAACTGCCGTGATCGGTGTCGCGCTTGGATGGCAGATGTCGCCGAGATATTCTCATAGGCACTTCTGCGATTCTACGGACATAAGACACGGTTTTAGTTGTGGATCATTGCCAGCAGCACCACGTACACTGAAGAGGCCTCAAAGGCCGAAACACCGGTGCCTGTGCGTTCGCTGTTGGTAATGACACCTAAGTGTATGCTGTGTATCTCAGCACGTACATATATTCATATACGTTTACGTATAAATGTATATATGTATATTTGTGATAGTTATTATCCGTTAATGTACAGTGGTGGGAAGTTTAAATGAAACACCTCACGATGCGTTTCCTTTTCTAGGGCCAGTTCGGCGACGTGCGCTAGACAAGGAGACGCATTGAGGGTGTGTCAGTTAAACTTCCCACGATAGTACGTTACACATTCAAGTATTTCATATCCTATTTATTTGTGATATGGCGGTGCTACCTATTGGACTTATATGCAGAGATACACATTTAGCGTACAGGTTTTGTCTTCAGCACAGTGTGCAAGATGAAACTGCCGTGATCGGTGTCGCGCTTGGATGGCAGATGTCGCTGAGATATTCTCATAGGCACTTCTGCGATTCAACGGACATAAGACACGGTTTTAGTTGTGGATCATTACCAGCAGCACCACGTACACTGAAGAGGCCTCAAAGGCCGAAACACCGGTGTCTGTGCGTTCGCTGTTGGTAATGACACCTAAGTGTATGCTGTGTATCTCAACACGTACATATATTCATATACGTTTACGTATAAATGTATATATGTATATTTGTGACCAGATTTTTTAGTACTTTCTTATACGTAGTATAAGGAAGTATTGTGATGACGAAAATTTTCGACCTCGAGATTTTTGCAGATGTCCACGTTTTGAAGTCCCCTGATACCAAAAAATGGTTTTTAAAAAACGTCTGTTTGTCTGTCTGCCTGTGACCACGATAGCGGTCAAACCGCTGTGGATATCTATTCCAAATTTTGTATTTACGTGTATAATCTCCCTCTTGACCCCTGATTAGTTTTTCAGTAAAATCGATAGACCGGAAGTAGTAGTTTACTTCAGTGAAAAAATCGAATTTTGAAAATATTTCGTCAATTACTAAGTTTAAACAAATTTATAAATAACTCAAATGTACTCAAAATTAGATTTGAGACAGATTGTCTTAAAAAAGTTTTTCGAAATTCCAACCCGAAGTAGGTCTTTTACTCTTATCAAAAATTAGTGTTTTGCGAATATCTCGTCATGCTTTCTAGGCAGGTACATTACGAGTATAAAAGTATTTATATTATATTTTAAATATCTTTTGTATAAAAAAAATGTCAGTATTCGGACCGGAAGTACCACTTTTACTATTACCGAATAGCGATGTTTTGCAAATATGTCGTAAATTATGCATTCTATATATATTCATTAAGAGTACAAAAGTATTTAGAGTTGGATTTGCAATATTTTTTGTATACATGAAATTTCAAAATTCGGACCGGAAGTAGCATTTTTACTCTTAGCGAGTAGCACTATTTTTCGAATATCTTGCGAAGTATGCATTCTATAGCGATTTATTAAGAGAATGAAAGTACTTCGAATAGGGTTTTGAATAAGCTTTGTATAAAAAATTCTTAAAATTGTATAGTTTGAAACGCTCATACGTATAAGAAAGTCGTGTGGTGGCCACACCTCATTTTTTAAATTTGAGATTTGTGTTAGTTCCTTGTACTCAGAAATACTTCGAGAATCGTCATTTAAACATGTAACGAAATTTTGTAAACTATCGAAATTCTCTGCATAAAGGCTATTGGTGTATGTTTTAGCAAAGCTAAGTGACGAACGTGCGATATTTTGGCATTCTGTAACGATATTTTACAGACTTTGTAATAAATTTCGGAATCACTGACAATTCATTTTCATATTAGAAAAAGGAACATAAACAACGTTCTAGATCTAAATAAATGATAACTAAAAATGTACGCGTATGTTATTGAAACTAAATAACAGTAAGTACGAGTATATATTACATATTTACATTATTTCTCTTGCGAAATATAAGGTAAATATAATAAATTTTAAAAACCCCTCAAGCTATCTACGCCGATGTAGAATGAATTTTACTCATAAATTCCTTATTTTATGGCATTTCTTTGCTCTGATTCTCGGGCATTTCTCGGCCGTAAACAGATGTTGCAGTTCGCCCTATGAATTAGTGCTATTCAGATATAACGTAAACAACACACAGTTGTTTACATTATTTCTTTGCTCTCTTGTAACTCCGTGGTAGTTTAGCTCGCTCGATTCCGCGCCCTAGTGATAACCTTCTTTGTTAAACCTATCAGTTATTATTATTGCATATATTGCTTATGTTCTTTGTCCTGGTTTCTATTGTATGTATTTGCTCATGTGTTAATGTTTATTTGTATTACTGTAAATAAATTGTTTTTGTGTGTGAATAAACTTTTGTTGCTGCGTCAAGAGTCACCGCTGTGGCACGCTCGTCTCTAGAGAAACCCGCGGTAATGTTTTTTATCATATGTATTTCATGGTTTTTAGGAAAATAAAAGCTTATTTTTTATATCTATTTGCACTATCTTTTCGTATAACATGCGTACTTTATCTTCATGGCATTCTTATGCCCTTGGTTATATTTCTTTATTTTTAGAATTACTTAATTACACTTTACAACAATTAATTGCTTTAGACTAATCACTACTTAATTATAAATCATTGCATTTTTAAAATTGTATTACTCACATTCTTATTTTGACGAAAAGCTTGAAATAAGATTTTGGTACAAAATGGAATCGGTCGGTAATACTATAACTGGGCCTTAAGGGCGCGTTTCAATTCTGGCAAATCCATTTCGGTTCGTATCTAAGGTTTCTGCGTTTCTTAAGTACTACTAGTAAAAACTGGATGACGCCATGATATGCATTCTAAAATTAAATAACAATTACCCGAAAACCATTCGTCATTTTACCTGATTCTGAAATTTCTATCTATCTCTATATAAGATATGTAAATTTTGTCTGTGCGGATTTCTTTGCTATTTGATTATTTGATTTTATGCGTATTACTTGTCAACTTTCATGCAGAATTATGCAGAAAGACACGCAAACTTTAAGCATTCATTTGAATTTATTTGTAAATTGAAGAACTTAATACATATACAGGGTGAGTCATCTAAGCGGGTATGCCTTTATGAGTAAAGATATTTCGAAGCGGTTTTTTTCCTTGTGATAGCTGCTCATTAGAAGCACATTTTAAAAATATTTTGTATTATACAGAGTGTTCCATAACTTGGTGGCTAACCATAGTTATAGTTTTTTTTAAATAGAACACCCTATATATTATTGCATTTTTGTATTCCCCGTATAATTTTTAGTCAAAAAGTAATAAGATAGTATAGGCCTAAAGTGTAAAATTTTTGACTTATTCCCATTTTTCTGAAAACTTCAATGTTTGTATAAAATTTCTCGAAAACGACGTATTAGATGGACAAATCTTTTTGCAGTATTGTTTACAATAAGAGGTCCTAATAGAAGCATGTTATATTTTTTTACAGTTACTAACTGCATGTGCAGGAAATTGGATTAAAATTAGTTTTTGTATAAAAGTCAATTTTCTTAAATGGAACATCCTGTATATCAGTTCATTTTTGAATTGTTTATTAAATTTCACATCAAAAACATATAAGACGTTAATACTTTAAAAGTGACTATTACTGAGCTATTGTCTCTTTTTGATACAATTTTGTCTGTACTATACTATGATATATTAATTAAAACCACAAAACTGACAAAATTATATCATAAAGATGCAATAGCTCAGTAATAGTCACTTTCAAAGTATTAACGTCTTACATGTTTTTGATGTAAAATTTAATAAGGAATTCAAAAATGAACTGATATACAGGATGTTCCATTTGAAAAAATTGACTTTTCTTGCAAAAACTAACAAAAGCAAATCGAAAAACGACAGTAGCTCAGTAATAGCCACATTTAAATTATTAACGTCTTACACGTTTTTGATGTGAAATTTAATAAACAATTCAAAAATTTTATACAAAAATGTGTCATCTAATTTTAATCCAGTTTCCTGCACATGCAGTTAGTAACTGTAAAAAAATAAAACATGCTCTTATTGTAAACAATACTGCAAAAAATTTTGTCCATCTAATACGTCGTTTTCGAGAAATATAATTTTATACAAACATTGAATTTTTCAGAAAAATGCGAATAAGTCAAAAACTTTACACTTTAGGCCTATATCTTATTACTTTTTGACTAAAAATTATAAGTTTCGTCTATGTAACAAATAAACCGCCCTTCATCTCGGGATTATTATGTAGATTAAATATTCTTGTAGTAATTTTTGTATCCACGGTGACTCCATTAAACAAGTCCTTTGTCTATTGTCCCAAATCGGAAACCATTTTGCATTAATGTTGGCCATATTGTTGTTCTAGAGGCTTCTATTTCGGTGTTTTCCTTAATTTTCTTTTCTAAGCTATTTAATGTGGCAACCTCACCCTGCTTATACATACATGTATTGGTCGTCAATTGATATCAGCGTACCAGCTTTCTTTACTTACTTTTCTTTCCGTAATACCGTTCTTCAGTATATTATAATATTACTAACTGACCCTGCAAACGTTGTTTTGCCAAATAAATTATTTCTGGTGAATACTTTGGTAGTCTAATAAAAAATAAGTAACTTATTGTTAAGTGTGTGGGGATGTGGTATATGACTGAAAGAGGAATAGAGCGCTGGGAACGATGACGGCCTATAAAAATAACAAAACACCAAACATTAATTTTTCGAATTCATTCTACTTTTATTATCTTAACTAATAAATTTCTAATTACACTTCTATCACAAATAATGACAATTAAAAAAAAACTTTATAAGTCTCTTAGTGCAATGGAGTGTACGATATTTTTAGTGAGTCCATCTTTAGCCCACACAAACAATCTGGATGGTTTACTCACGCGAGAACATGCCACGTATAATTATCCGCTTGAAAAACACGGTGTGCCCAAATCTAAGCGACAAACAGACATCGTTTGGCCTTGATGAGAATATACTTAATTTTACAGTTGCACTGAGAAAGTAAAATGATAAGTATAAACGTCACTGCTACGATAGACGCACAATCAATAATAATGGCCGAAATCGGTTTAGGCCCTAAACTTTAGTGAGTGAGAGAAAGCTTATTGTGTGAGAAGGACAGGATACCGGCTTCGTTCTCATCCCTACTCTGTGCTGTTTACGGGGTGAGAAGTGACACCGGTAGACGCCTGGCGGGAATAACTGATCGAGTGGTTATAACATGCTTCGGTTGTTTAAATAATACTAGTAATAAACGAAGCAAATGTTACAAGACTAGTATTCTGCATATCTTGTCCATGCAAAGGAAAATATTGACAGGAACACAAGTACCTTGGGTTGTCTATACATACAGGCACCAATGTCACGAAATTTTAGACGTCCTGTTTTAGTAATATCATATTTCGCGACTTCGTCCGGTTGGTACTATTTATAAATGTAAATATGGCAGGTGAAGTGTTGTGACTTTTAGACATGCCAATACAAAACTCTACAGCTAGCAAAGTGTAGATTGGTCGTAAGTATATTCGTTTTAATATTCTTTACTGCTCACTGAACTAATTATACATTTATTGAATTCATTACTGAAAGAAAACAGTTAAAAACACGTGCGGGAACTTATCTAAAAATAGACTTTATTATCTGTCAAAAACAATATCAATATTCATACACATTTTTATTTACATCTATGTATATACACAAAGTCATTTTATATGTACATGATTAACTATAACTCGAATTTGCTTTATTGACATCTTTAAATCATTACAAAAGAAATTTCATTTATCGCAAGTCGCAAACTAACATAGGATCAAGTATGTAATCAAATTTCTATTATTCTTAATAAATACAAGATATGTCTCTGTCAATTTGAATTAATATACGTAACCAGGTTAATTTAAATTGTTCTGTTGTGACGTGCTAGTATAAACAAATAGTCATTTGATTACACCAAAGAAGACCTTATCCTATTTGACAAGGTAATGTTATGTATAATGAAAGGTCGGTGTAAGAATGCTTATACATGCACAATGCATCTCAATGAATGTTATGGAATAACATTCATTAGTAAACAATAACATTTAATGTATTGTTTACTACTTGTAAATATACATATTAAGTATACAATAAACATACGTCCATATATAAAGTAGGGGACATTACTATGAGATTTATTAACAGTATTATAATGATTAAGAGTATTATAATTATGAAGAGATTATTATAATTATTATGTAGAGATGTAGTATTAACAGTACGAGTAAGTTAAGCACTTGTACCACTGTATATATTCATTGTAAATATATCCATACATCACCCATGTAAGTGTTTGTATTCAACCACCGGCGACTTCCTAAAGGGTACTCAACAGTACTTAGAAATGGAAAGGAACCATTTCGCTACATGGCGATCCTGCCAGTCCTGCAAGGAAGCATTTCGCTACATGGCGATCTTGCCAGTCCTGCAAATAAAATAGAACAACAACAAATTGTTCTATGGCAGTCTGCTACCTGCAGCACAAATTTGGAATTTGGAATGAATAATAGGAAGACAAGCACTACGCAATGGGTTCTACGGCGTCAAAAGAAGAGGTGATAATTGCACAAACAGGTAACAGTGGAACAACGGTCGATGTTACAACATTCACACCAGCACAAATTGGGTCAGCAACAGCAGTACTACTCCTGATACCTAATGGTATTTTCGTACTTCGTATGGTACAGATGCAAGAAGCACTGGGAAAAGAAGATACGGACAGAAGTGATCAAGAGCAGAGAACAACTGGACATGCTGGAGAAGGTATAATAAAAGGTTAGTGAAAAAAAAACTATATAAATGAACATAGAAGAATTCAAGAAATTGTGCGCGGATATTGAACAGTTTAAAAATAATAGAGTTAAGGATAATAAAGAAAGAAGGGAAAATTCCCAACATACTGAAAACAAACTTGCTGAGTTAGGAACACTTATACAGAGGTTCAACACTTTAAAACGTAAATTTACAGGTGATGTTCATAAAACAGACTTGGCTAACGAAGTTAGGGTTTACAGTCAAAAAATTAAACTTGATATCGAATCATTGCAAACTTTATTAGAAAAACGGGTTAAAAAAACAAGTAAATATGACTGATAAATTTGATTTAAAAGTCGTATCGGGTTTATTGCCGATGATGAATGGCAATGAGGATACAACCAAGCAATTGATAGATGGTATTTCATTTTATGCTAGTACATTAGCGGAGGATCAACACAAGTTACTTATACAATACGTGTTAAAAACCAGGTTAACCACTAATGCAAAAATTCGGTTAGATTCAGAATATGACACAGTAGAGAAACTAATAAAAGAAATAACGGTAAATTTTATAACTAAAAGTATTGAACATCTTAATATGTATATTTACAAGTAGTAAACAATACATTAAATGTTATTGTTTACTAATGAATGTTATTCCATAACATTCATTGAGATGCATTGTGCATGTATAAGCATTCTTACACCGACCTTTCATTATACATAACATTACCTTGTCAAATAGGATAAGGTCTTCTTTGGTGTAATCAAATGACTATTTGTTTATACTAGCACGTCACACTGTAAATTATCTCCATGTCACGGCATGCTCATTTAAGGAATATTTCGATCTCGGTAAACAATGATAAAATTAATGTTTTTCTTAGTACGGGCCCAAGTAGCGCGGGTATCAGGTCAATAGCCTTGCGGTGAAACGTAAATACAAATACGCGGCGCGGATTAATGCAAAAATATCGCAATTTAACGGTTGTAAAACATCTGAAATAAATAATTAAGACTAATTTCGGATTTATGGAGATCACGACATCAAAAAGTCTGATCTTGACGGATTGTAGGTTTTTAAACGGTAATACTCAATCTTCCCACGGCATCTGGCCTGAGTAAGAGAGAAGTATGCGGATGAGAATAAATGGATTTAGAACGTCTGTCCCATGATACAAGGACCTGAATACAGAACGCTCTTTACGGAATATCCTGGTCTTTTCCACGCCATCAGAGGCTGAATAAAGTCAGGCATAGGAGTTGAGGTAGGTCAGAGATCTAAATGAACGAGGCAAGCTCGATGATGGCCTTTTATATGTTGAAAACCCCCTACGTAGGTAAGTAAAAAACCGTTCAAAATATAAAATTTGCACACGATACTGATATGAAACACGCGACTCTTAGCATGACGTAGACATTCGGTATTTTTCCATTTAAAAATAAGTAAATAACAAAAATTATTACAAACAATTGATCATACATACAGGTCGACTCATTTCACACTATACAATATTAACATTTGAACAAAATAACATTCATACAGATAATTTGATATTTACAAATAAATTAATTATGAATCCAAAAATGTTATTTTGATGCAATTAACGAAGGAACTTCGTTACATGGTAGCTGATCAATTATCGACCGCCGAGAGTAGAACATTATTAAAGTACTAATACCGCTATTAACAAATAGGGGTTGGTGGTGGAAGGGTGAAAATTTAGTGTTGTATGTATTTTTTAATGCCGAATCATAAAAAAAATACAAAATTTTGTCCAAAAAACAAACAAAATTTTTTTGGGGTGAACCACCCTTAACACTTAGGGGTATGAAAAATAGTTTACGTCCTATTCTCAGACCTGCTGAATAAACGCACAAAATTTCATAAGACTCGGTGAAGCCGTTTCGGAGGAGTTTTGTGACAAACACTGTGACACGAGAATTTTATATATTAGATAAACTGTGCTGTAGCAGATATCAGTTATCTTCGACGTTCTTTCTAAAATAGTCATTTGTGTAACTTCAGCATTTTCGTTTTGTAAATTATTATACACATTTAACACTATTAGCTTAGCTTGAACTACTAGATGACTCTTTTTAGCGCCACTATTTATATTGCCTGTCACCGAATCACAGTTATCGTTATTTATTTCATATAGCTCACTTTCCCTGTCTTCGATCCAAAGTGTTATTTTCTTATAATAAAATATATGCATGCTTACCCTACAGTTTATATTTTGATACTAACGAATACGTAAATTTTCGTTAGTATCCTAATTGCTGCTTTACTTACAGTAAGAAATGTTAAGTTGAAATAGGATTTTAAGAAATGACTATTAAAGTTCATTCTTGAACCTAAAAAAAATAGGTAAATCAAGGTCGCTTACTTAGACAAAATTTATTTAATACCACTCTGGCTGCTAGAAAAGAAAAGCTTAAACCCTAGATCTGTTTAAGTTTCATTAGGCCATCACCAAGAAGGTGCTATATCATATGTTTCTTAATAACATGTTAATATTTAATGGGGTCATTCTTGGATCTTGGGTCCATTTTGTGAAAAAAAACTTCTTATGAATATATATCCTAAATGTCTTAACTTTTGAACTGTAAGGTGCTGAAGTTTAAAAAACAATTTTTTTTTTAAAGTTTTGTATTACCCTAGATATTTTTGTGAAATTTTGTACACTCCTTTTATGCATCAAGATGCACTTTCTGACGTGCAATCAATTTTATAATTTTTACCTATGGTGTCTGTAAGGGTTTCTTTTTTAATTTTTTTGAAGAAACATATGTTTCGCCATTGCTTTTTCTTAAAGTACTTTTTTTTAAAATCCTCATTCGTTTGCGAGCAAATGTGGTCTCTTGTTTTTTTTTGTTTGACTTACGGTTTCGCTTAAAAAAATAAAATTCATTCATGTACACGATATTATGAAATTAAGTAATAACACGGATTAAAAACGATCTAGTAGGTAAGAAGCAGATTTTATTTTGTAATCATAAACAGTTTTATCATTTTTCTCTTAAATAAATTGTTGTTTGTATTTGTGTTGAGATGCATATGATTGAATTTTCGTTAAACTTTAGCACCCTACAGTTCAAAAATTAAGATATTTAGGACATATTGCTGTGGCAACATAATTATTTGGTATAAAATAATTGTAGTATTGCGATACGTTAGGCATTGCCAAATAGATTATGCTGTGTGCTGTTCCAGCAACATAACTAATAAAGATAATGATAATTTTTATTATCTTTTATATATATTTATTTATTTTCTTAACAGCACGTGCTTTATAAGTATACGTTCTATCAGTGTATCTAAATTTCTCTTCTCTTGTCAAATCTCTTGTTTTTCTTTTATAGGGATAAGGTTATAGCTTATTTTAAAGAAAAATCAGAAACCATATAAAACATAATTGTATATTTTATTCAACATTATTTTTAGAATAGATAGCATCGCTATACTATATTCACCAAAATTTTATAAAAAGAAAACATAATTAAAAGAAAACATTTGTACCGTGTTCTCGGTTGTAATGTTTTATGGAACGAATATATTTTTAATGCTTAATCAAAAATAAAATATTATCCTGTTTCAAAACAAAGAAAATTCAATTAATGTTAATATTCTATTGATATTATGCTAATTCTATTCCATCAGAAACATTATATTCGCACGTAATGCTCTGATAAACTTAGATCTTCGCAATGGTCAATGTTCGGAGAAAAAGCTTGAGTATGATTACTGGCAACAATCATTCACACGCATTGCGTCCATCATCTCAAAGTCCGCCACCCAGAAACACTTCCTTTTTTTGAAAATCTAATTTAAATTATTAATTTATAATCAAAAATTATTGTGAGAATTAATAATGCTTAATACAGTGTCAGAAAATATACATTTGCACGTTATATCCTCTTAACACCCAACACCATTAATAATTCTATTTGTGTTGTTAAGAGGGGCGTTTACCTATCTAAAATTAAGGCATCGCCGTTTTGCGTTTTTTAAACTCATTTTGTAATTTTAGAATCTCAAATTTGGGTTAGTGATGCAAAAGGCACCAATTTATAATGGCAAGGTCCGTTTTTGTACTAATTTATTTTCTTAAAAAAGTTATGTGTCTTAGAACTAACCCCAAAAATGCATGAATTTGATGAATGTCTACTAACTAAGGCTGATACAAAAAAAGAAAAAAACGACCTCCCCGCGCCAGCTGCACATTTGATGTACGACATAAAAAAAAACTTTCTGTAATTATTTTTGAAGATAAAAAACATTAAACAGTAAACATTGTCACACACATCTTACACGTCGTTTTTCCAAGCTTTTGCGTCGTCTATCCCCACTTTACGGTATCTCTACCAGTCCTAGCGAAGACGAAAATCTATCGGAATCGGTCGGCTATTCCAAGTCAGAGTGACAGTTTGTAATTAAAAAGAAATGTCATATAATATTCGAGTGTAATGTCACGAAATACGAATGGGTGTCATGGAGACAAGGTTTGTCAATAGAACTAAAATTGACATGACTGACAGTATAGAGAAATTGTAGAAATAAATGTATGTGTCTCTTTAATGAATTGGATATAAATATACGTAAATAACATTAATTAGTGATATTAAATAGTTACTCCTATAATTGCGTGTTCTGTTTTTTTAAATTAACGAACGAATCACGCTACAATAATATAAGTTATGGGCAAGCGAAAATTGGATTATCATAAAAGATCAACCATACATAGAAGTAAGCATGCAAATCGTATGAAAAATCAAAATACGAGGTACATAAGTAATTTTTAGTCTACAATTTTATTTACATTATTTTGATATTTGTTAATTCGATTTAATTTAACTAAGTACATAATACCAATATCCGAGTAGATTTCAGAATTTAAATATTTGACGATTCATTTTATGTGTATATTAAAATTTTCAACCCACGGTAGCTTTGGATTGCCTTTCTTACAGTCCGCTTTTAATACATACTTCCATTGATTTGTCATCCCCTGAAGGGGTTAATGTTGGAAACTCTGAACACATCTATTTAGGCAACTCACAAGGTAATGGGAAGTACGTATTACAATCGAAACTGTAGACTTTGGGCATTATTTACAAATTTACAAATTATTACAGTTACAAGCTTCCAACTGAAAATGAACACGAGGAAGGTAATTTTCTTGTAAAAAAAGGAACCAGGAACGATAATGACGAAACGAATATAGAAGGACGTAGAATATTTGACATTTTGTTTTTAATTCAGCAGTTAAAAAGTTTTGGCGGCCATGAATCGTCATATGGATGCAATTCAACTAACATGACTTTTTTAAAAGAATTGAGAAATGGATTAAATTGTAAATTTGTATTTAAATGTAACATATTGCTGTGAACCTTCCGTTTAAATAAAATTTATATAATTTCTTTATTAAAGAGTCTATAACATTGATGTTTGTACTAGCTCTATAGGCAAAACAGCATAATTGATTATCTCTCGTGGGTTCTACTGTGATTTACTTCTTTCCTTACTTGTTTCACTTTCTTTATTATTGTGATGTTGTGTGAGATAGGGTTATAAATAATTATGACACCAGATTACTCGTGTGAAAAATGTATTATATACTTATCAATAACAATAGGAAGAATTTATTTTAGAATAAATAAAATTTATTTACAATTCTTACAAATAACAGTTTTCACAATAATATCGTGTTCGTTCACTTAAATATGTATTGAATCAATACAGGGTTTCTCCGCTGTCACTCTTTTCTTATAAAAAGCCTGTATATTTAGGCCAAATTATATTGACTTGATAATGAAGGTACTGACTAATCGACTTTATGCAAACATTCACACGTACTACATAAAGCTTGAATCAATCACCACCCCAGATACATTCCTAATGCATCACAAACTAATTGTCTAAACCTCTATTCTCACGGAGACTTTAGATTATTAGTGCGAAGCGTTTAGGCGTTCCTGTTTATAAAAGTTTGAATATTGTTCAAAACAGTTCTTTCCAAGGTCTTTCTTAATGAACACTGATTCGTTGTGTAAGTATTCGCACACAGTACACTTTTAAGACTAATGTTCGTAATTTTAATTAAAATTGTGTCCCTATATTGACGTTCTATTATTTAAATAACTAAGTATTAAAAGAAATGGAGTGATTAGAGAGAACCTGTATATATTTGATTCAATTTAATAGTTAAACAATATTATTTACTACTCACTGCGTAGATTCATATAATTCCTCGAATTCTTGTTGAAATTGGTTTTCCATTTTTGTGGATTCTTCTCTCATTGGAATCTTCTATAAATTAAATGATGACGCTCACTTTTTGAAAATATGGCGACCAGAAACAATTGGAAATTATTCCTATAGAAGCGTATATGCTTCTTGTCCGTTTGTGAATTGTTAGGTAATCCTTTTATCTTTGTTTTGCGGTAATAATGGTAAGCGTGTAACGACCCCACTTGACCATTATTCGCTCAACACGTAGATGTATTATTTTCTTCAAGAGACTCTATTACTTTGTTGTGAGTTAGAAGTTTTTAATGTAACAGGAACCAGCTAACAACTAACTAATTTTCTGTTCCGACGCGCTTTTTATAGTTGAAAATAAATGCCACACGCTATTTGATTGTTTTGCGGACTTTTATTTTTGAATTGTTCGTTGTAGCGCCTCTAGCGAATATCTCGACATTTATGCCTTGTCTCTTCTTCCTCTTGTCGTTTTTCAGGTTGGTATTTATTTTGGTATGTTTGATCTTGACATTTGATGTCTTCTACATTCACCAACGACAGTATTTGTTGTTGTTCCATATATTTATATCTAATGTGCAGTAAGTATCTTGATATTCACTTTAATGTTTTTCTTACGTTATTTTATTCGTTTATTGCTGTCGTAAACATTCATTGTACTTATAAATATACTCATTGCTACTTTCGTTGTTTCGTAGATACATTCTTCGACCAAGCGCTAACCTTACTCGTATTTTTGTTCTGGTGCTTTTAATCGGAAAGAATGGAAAGAAATTGGGTATTGTTTCGATCGTCAGTCCCTCCGTTTGCGGCTTCCCCGTCTGCTCCGTTCTCTCTTTGAACCATCTCATTGTGCGTGGTGAGTTTTGAATATCTAATATGCTGTAATAAATCATTGCTTTTTATATTAATGCTGCTTATTTCTTTGGTTACAGATGTTCGTTTGTATGTGCACTAAGTTTGGAACCATGAAGAAGATTGCAATTACTCGTATTACAATGAGAATTGATACCTTTGTTGTATATATTAAAAATATTATACGATTTTGTGATGTTCTTTATGATATACTTTATCTTAATATCCTTTTCAACGCAAGTGTATGTATTTTATTTCTAAGTTACTTGAGTGCATTACGCCTCTTCATATACATTACGAGCATATCTTATTTTATTCTCTGAGTATAGTTGAATTGCTTTTAGATGATTGACTCCTATAATTGTTCCGTTAGTTAACATCACTCTTTCACGGTTGTTAGTCTTAAGAGTCTTTCCATTTTTAAATGTAGGTTCTTTGCATAATATACTCAGAGCTCTTTTTGTTCCTAACTTATAGTCAGGTTCTTTATTTTCAAATTTGAATGTTATCTCGGGTTTTTCACTTCTGAAAGTAAATATTCATTTGCGTCATTGACTGTTATTGTTGAGGTTTTTCCTCACTTATTTCTAAATGATATGTATACCGTGTGGCCGCCGTTCATAGCGCGATGCATGTATTAGTAACTACTGGTCGACTATAAATGGGCGTGCAAACTTGAATTGCCACACCGACAGCGGGCGTATAAGTTATACGTATAAATGTATTCGTAGGCAAATCAAGTGAAGAGCAGTGTAATAGGTATTGCGTTCCCCTTGTAAGTAATTATTTGTAGTTGTTTGAAGCATCAGATAATCACTGATAATATGTCAGTGAAGTAACTCATCACTCATAAACAACATAAAAGAGCAACAATAAATAATAAATAACTCCTATACTTTAAAATAAAAAAAAATTAACTAAAATAATATTTTTCAACAAATATTATAATCTAAAAACTCAACTATAATAAAATACTGAAACATAAAATATTTACTTCTTAAAACAGAATTGTAATTCAACATTGCAATTAACCTGTAATTAGCTAAAAAAATGTTATTCTTAAGCGATAATAAAACTCGAACTGACGCCCATATGTGGAAGCGACTGCCCTACTACACCGTACAAATGTGGAATTTTTGGACAAATACGAGTGCATCATAGGCATATGCGAAATACTAGCTCTGTTGTAATCCAGTATAACACTGCGTCTACTTGTTTACCGTTCTAATACACAGACATCTCTATCTGTTTCGCTTACTCTACAGGTATCGCGATAATGCAGACGCACGCGGTCTTATGGTATATATAATATTATATTCTTAATTAAAATACTTATATTCTATGTGCATACCTGTATTATCGTATGATCGAATAAATATTTATTTTAAAATAAATATTTCTTAGACTATAAGTGAGTTTTCTTATTGCTAATATTGATTTAAATACACGAGTATATCTTAGTGTCAACGTTAATTATATCTACTTCTAACATTTTATGATTATATACAATATTGTTTTAATTTCTAAAGTAAAGTTTACGGCAATATGTGGTGCAATTGAAAAACTTTTTTCTAACATTGAACGTGGTAGCTCAAAAGATATGGGCATAAATGAAGCTGTGGTAAGAGATTTAAAAATTTGTAATCACCTGGAAGTCGTTATGATTACGGTGTCTATGTGTTATTGTAGTATTTGCTCTTTATATGTTTTAATGTACATAGAAATTAGACTCAAAATAATGTTAGGTGTCCTCCGGGAAAACTATAAATTAATGATTTTGTTATGGTAATCTAAGCTATTTATGTCTATATTAGTGTAAAAGTCAACATTTTCAAGGAGATGCTTAAATTATTTTGAGTATGGCTAAATAGCAACCGCAAACGCTTGTCTTCAAAATGTGCATTGTAGGTTTTTGGAAACTTGTGCACGGGACAAAGTTTTACTCAAATGGAAGAGCGTTTTTCAATTATGAATATGCCTACCATGTCTTCGCGAACGTAGTATGATATACAAAAGCACGTTCATGAAGTAATAAAAGAAAATGCCGTGGAAGAAATGGCGGAAGCTGCAGAAGCAGAGAAGGCTGAAGCTATATCTAAAGGAGAGCTAGATAGTGATGGGTTTCTACTTCTAACTGAAGTTGTTGATAGTACTTGGGCTAAAAGATCATATAAGTCCAATTTTGCTTCGCTTTCTGGGATGGTAAGCGAATGTTTTGTTTTAAAGAAAATGTTATTAACGTAGAAATAATATAACCCTTTCTCTCTTCTTATTATATACAGTTAGGTGTACCTACTAATAAAATTCCAATCTTCCATTTACTTTCCGCAATATCAATTTTGTTATAACCTACTAAAATTTCTAACAGTGATGGAACTCGAAAAATATGTGTGGGTACATCTAGAAATTGATAATAAGTGCTAAACCATTTTTTAAAGAGCACAAAAATTTTAAGCAAAGCGCTCCAGGATCAAATTTTTATAGATCAAAGTCAAGTGTTCTTAAATATTGTTTTTAGAAATTGATTGGAATAGTATCTTTTCTTAAAATAATGTTGGTTGTTGGTTTGCTTGCATTTTACGCGTACCTTCCCACCATATGTGGGGATTGGTATTTGTCAGTTCAGAAAAGTTGAGAGACACATACCCCCCTCGTTTCCCCATAGTTCGACCACTAATTCTTATTATTATTTTTATTAGGCATGCATTGTGGGTTTCTATACTCGAAAAGCGATATATATGGCAGTAAGAAATGTATTTTGCATAATATGTGCAAAAAGCGAAAACGCTGGGACTGAGGTAAAAGATCATTTGTGTTACAAAAATTGGTCAGGATCGGCAAACTCAATGGAGGCCGATATAATCGTGCAAGGGTTTCGTCAAAGTATGCAAATGTATGGAGCCAAATACGTGAGAGTTATAGGTAATGAAAGAAATACAAATTAGAAATTAAAATAATACTAATAATTTTTGAAAAAGATGATTAAATTAAAAGATTTGTCGACAAAAAAAGAATATAATTTAATATCGCGGAATTTATTGAAAAAAAATTTGGAAAGATTTAGGATTGCTGCATATTGTGCAATAAAAAATAGATAATCTGAAACAGAAACATCTTTAGAAGAAAAAAAAATGCACTAGTAAATGATTTTTTGAATACACCAAATCATATATTCGGTGAGCATACAAATTGTAAAGATACCACCACACGTTGTGAAGAACGAGAAAACGAAGAAAACAATTGTTCATTAATAAAAAAAAAGCTAGTTTGTGGGACGGAATATTAAAACTAGTTCACGACATTTTAATAAAAAATGCGGATAGTCTTGCATATAATATAAACAATAATCATGCAGAGCAATATAATTCAGTTGTAGCCAAATTAATCGGTGAAAAACGTTGCAACTTCATTCACCGTGATTCCTATAGTGCTAGGTGTGAGGCTGCCTTGGCATCATATAATAATAGAACACGATTTTATACGAACATCAATAAAAATTCACCCAGAGAAGTCCTGGACAATTTACTAAACACTACGAAGGTAAATTTGTAGGTATGCGGAAGGGCAAATCCCGAAGAAATGTGTTTAGCGTCAAGGTGGGTATACAGTCTGTGTATTTTTTTCAGTAACATTCATCATTTTAGCGAACAAGGACGACAGGGCCTGACCTAGATTACGGAAGGTTAGCCGTAGAGCTGGACTTGGATTCGACTGACATGGAAGAGCAAACCAACTCCTTTTTGCAAAATTTAAATGATATACCTGATATAGAGTTAAAAACAACTTTCCAAAGAAATAATAGTTTATGGCATGCTGAAAGATTAAAACGCTTAACAGCTTCGAATTTCGGCAAAGTGTGCAAAATGAGAATTCAAACAAGCCCTGCAAAATTGGTGCAAAACGTTTTATATTCAAAATTTCGCGAAACCAGGGCAACAAGATGGGGAGAATTTCATGAGTCAGAAGCACTCAGAAATATTGCAGATGAATTGAGAATTGAATTTAGAAAATGCGGGCTCTTTATTCATAAAAATCTTAAATATCTAGGAGCATCACCGGATGCATTAATTTTAGACGGTGATGGTATAATTGAAATTAAGTGTCCACATAATTCCAGGCATTTAACTCCGCAAGAGGCCATCACACAAAAAATAAATAAATTCTGCAATATTTCTGCAGATCGTAACATAACTTTAAAAAGTAATCACGATTATTATTACCAAGTGCAGGGACAGTTAGAAATAACAGATAAAGAATATTGCATTTTTGTCATTTGGACTCCGCATGGCATAGCATGGGAGCGAATACAGCGAAACAATGACTTCTGGCACACAAAAATGGAAAGCAAGTTGTGTACTTTTTATTTAGAAAAACTTCTTCCAGAATTAGTAGATCCAAGATATCCGAGAGGACTTCCAATAAGAGAGTAATTAGTACTATCTTTAAGTTACATTGCCTTTTAATGTTCAGATTTGTTCACCATTTTCAAATTCATTTGGGTGCTATAGTTTAGTTATATATTTATGTTCATCATTTATTGTTTTACTTTAATCAATTGTTGTATGTTGTTTTTCATTGCTTTTATCATAAAGTTATATGGCAGCTAATAAGGTACCTAAGTAATAATGTTTTTTTTATTGTTTATCGTCATGTCATAAAAACAATAAAAGCATGAAAATGCTTGTTTCCAAAGGATACAAATGTAAGTTATTAAATTAATAGAATTGTAATATAACTTTTTCATTTAAAATGGTATAATATATTTTTTTTTATTTATGTATGCCAGCTTTTAAAAAATATTCAAAACTAGAATTGCAAGCAACTACTGAAGTCCGAGAGAACTATAAACCATACGATATATATTTCGCTGAGCAAGGTGCCATGGTGCAAATTTAAAAAAAGATAGTGTTTCATCTCTACATTTGCCATATACCATTGAACCATTGAAGGTATGATTTTATTCTATTGTGTTGCTGTATGAAATAAAATCTAATGTTGATAAAGTAATTTCAAATGTGTGATGCATGATACTGGAAACACTTTTATGAAATTACTTATTCAATTTCATTTATTTACCTACACGAAAAACATTAACAAGATATTGAAAGGTAAAACACTCACAGTTTATCCAACAGATCCACTGAAATTACTTGTGCGAAAATAATATATTAAACACAAGAAGTTCTTCATAAAAATTAAGAATACTTGATTATGTACATAATTTATTATATATTATTATTAGTTATACACATGTATGTATTTGTATATCGATCAATTATTTGTAATAAAGTAACTTCATCATTTCTGAAATTGTTTTTTTTATAAGATTTTCTTTTTTATTATTTTTTTCTAGATCTATTTATCATTACAATTGTACAATATAATGAGAAATAATGTTATACTATTGTGATGGCTGAAAATAAATTAAAAAGAGAGTATTCTTTTATTCTAAACAAATTGAATGAATTAATTTTCATCCGACTTTAAGATGTGCATTAAAGCGAAGTGAAAATGAACCCATTTAATTTGTTCACATCCAACAATAATAATTAAATACAAGTAAAAATTGAAATAAATTCAAATTGAGTTCAAAACAGTTTTATTCAATTTACTACAATTGTTTCACCCTACTAGGGCTTCATCAGGTGATGAATATTATAATACAGAATATTTGTAGACGTTCTTATTTATGTCTTTTCCTAAATGAAGACGAGGGAGTTTGCGACATTAGGTTAAGAGCGGGAGTAACTTATATATTTAATGTAATATTTAATATATTTATACATAACAATATGATTAAGGCTATTAAAAATTCTTTTGAAAACTGATTGTTTACTGTTATTATAAAATTAAACAATTTATAAATATATATATATATATATATATATATATATATATAACTATAAGAATTATTAAGTTGATTTTAAATATTTAAATTTAACAACGGTGAATTATTCACTTCTAGTTGGTCATTTAAAATAATGTTTAATTTGTTTAATTTATTTATTTCTAGGTTTTCTAATAAATTTAATTTTTTACTCTTGTCTTGTATATGTAGTATGTCAAACTTATTATTGAATTTATGTTTTTGTTCAATACAGTGGTTTGCATATGTGGAATCTGTTTTTTGTAATTTATAACTTCTTTCATGTTCTTTTATGCGTGTGGAAAAGCATCTACCAGTTTGTCCGATATAAGCTTTTCCACACTCGCAATTTAACTTATAGATCCCAGATTTTAAATTTTTGTCAGTTTTATCATTATTATTTTTAATGTGATTCTGTAGTTTGTTGTTTGTACGAAATGAAATTAATGTGTTTGTTGTTTTTTGTAAATATGTTTTTATTTTTATGGAAGGTGTACCTATATAAGTCACAGAGGCAAATTTTGATAAGTAAGTTTGGGGAACTATAGGATAAATTTTGGATATGATTTTTGTTTTTTGTTTTTTATGAAGGAGATTATTTATTAATTCTTTTGAATAACCGAATTCGTTATTTAAAAATTGTACATACTGGGTGAGATATGTAGATGATATTTTGGTGTGTTTTACTTTTTTTTTAATCTTTATAAGATTTTCTTTTTTATTATTTTTTTCTAGATCTATTTATCATTACAATTGTACAATATAATGAGAAATAATGTTATACTATTGTGATGACTGAAAATAAATTAAAAAGAGAGTATTCTTTTATTCTAAACAAATTGAATGAATTAATTTTCATCCGACTTTAAGATGTGCATTAAAGCGAAGTGAAAATGAACCCATTTAATTTGTTCACATCCAACAATAATAATTAAATTCAAGTAAAAATTGAAATAAATTCAAATTGAGTTCAAAACAGTTTTATTCAATTTACTACAATTGTTTCACCCTACTAGGGCTTCATCAGGTGATGAATATTATAATACAGAATATTTGTAGACGTTCTTATTTATGTCTTTTCCTAAATGAAGACGAGGGAGTTTGCGACATTAGGTTAAGAGCGGGAGTAACTTATATATTTAATGTAATATTTAATATATTTATACATAACAATATGATTAAGGCTATTAAAAATTCTTTTGAAAACTGATTGTTTACTGTTATTATAAAATTAAACAATTTATAAATATATATATATATTGTAACAATACCTTTAATTAATAAAGGTACGATTACACTCAGATAAATTTAATAATATTTATTCTTACTATGTGTTTGAAACCTGTACTTATTCTCGTCTATATATAAAATTGAAATCTTTATGTACTTTTTAAATCTATTTTCAAATTCTCTCAGGTAATTTTTTATTTATGCCCTCACTAACTCAGTTCTTATATAAAATATTTAAACTAATTATTTTATATGTTGCTAACTTCCCTTGAATCATCAAAGCCCAAACAGTTGCCTATATGTAACTTTTTCAATATCTGCCTATATCATAGGATATTTACGTTTTATATTTCTTAACTTTATAAATCAAAGTTTACAAAACAGTTATTCTTTAGTGAATTATGATGTGTATTTCAACTTTATCTTCAAATAACAATACTTACTGTGAACTCAATCTCAAGGTATATATTAACATACTATTCAAATAATAATATAATCACTGACAGTTGTTTTTTCTATTTATAGGTTACGGTTCTAAGCGTCATATCTGTTTCATCAATTTAATTCTAAAACCTTCTTTATATACCAAATAAAAACAAATGTATCAAACTAATTTGTTTAATAAATCAGGCAAAATATAAATTATATAGTAGTTCTCAACACACACAAACAAATAAGACATTCATGGAAGTACCAAGCTTGTTTACGTAAACATTCTTTTGAAAATTTATATGTGCATGAAAATACACCTTTCGTGGATCGAAAAATATACAAGTAAGTATATTAATTATATTATTTTAAAAATACTGTATAGTTTTTGTATGTAAATCAAATACCCACACAAATTAATCAGTTTTAGTTTGCCGATCAGTTTTTTTTGACTTCTAAAAATTATACAAATGATGATACAAATTAATGTTGTGCACAGAACTTACAAAATATCTTTTCTTGATTATCAACACAGTTATAATGTACGTATAAATAATAGATCTCTAAATTTTGATATACTTTTCAATTCGAAACTGATAAATTCAAATTATTTCAAAGAATTATACGACCTGTTATTACTACTGAACTGGTATTCTTATTTATACACCAAACGATTTTCTTTTTAGCTTGTCGAAGACATTTCCTGGAATCAATGAGGGAGATCCTTTCCTTTTCCTAATTGTCTGGAATGCTCGGAATGTGGACTGTAATGACTGCTATCCTGTAATACCTTCAACCTCTGCAATCAACTAGAATCTCGAACCGTCGAACGCTTTCGTGAAGACCTTTGAAACCTGCCTTTCCTCTACTGGACTGGAATACCTGTGTTAGCTGCTATGTTGAATATCTCGTATCTTTCAAGTCCTGGACTAAACTATTTGTATAACTTCTGGAATTTCACCAACTCTCCAATGCAATAAATCTCTCGCCAAATATGGAATAATATTTACCAATGCAGTAAGTTTATTTTTAAATTGTAATTATATATTTCTTCGCTTTCTTCTCAAGTATGAATATTCTTCAATTATTTCTTTATTCGTTACCGAAATTCTTTCTTCTAATTTATTTTTAATTATATTTGCATGATACAAAAAAATGGTACTATTCTGGAAAATGTTGCAATCACCTAAAAAATATCTGCTTTCTTTTCTACTATCTCCTAACCACTTCTTTTACACTTTTGTATAATGATGAATCTCTTAATTATGTGTTTTTCGGAAGGAAAATTTCGTTTTCCGAAAACACATCTACCGCTTTTTTTTAATTATTTTCGAATCCTTTTTTTATTTATTCCCCATATCCCTGGCAATAATTCCTTAGTTTCTATCATATCCAATCATATTGTTCCACACATTATAATAATCCAAAATATGTTTTATTTGTAATTGAATATTTATAATACCTTTTTGTAATTCCAAAAATTTATCAATTTAATTCTTTACTTTAATTTTCACAACCTTTTATACCCTTCGGCAAACCAAATACTCAATACTTTAACTATATTATTTTAAATGTCAAAATCTGACACTTCTTACATTTGAATTTTAGCGCGTAACTATACATCATTTTCCAACCTTTATGATTCAAAATCCATACTAATATTCTCTATTTTTTCAAAAGTGTTAATTAAACAAGCTTTAACAAATAATATTACATATAAAAATACAACAAGTAACATTTACAATTCTACTTTCAGAAATGGGAAATATTACTACAACAAAGAAACCTGATAGGCAACCAACCACTCGATGCAAGGCGAACTTCAACATAACCCGATATGTAACCAACTTTACACGGTTCACAAAAACTATAGGGAAATACCCAATTAATATTCTCACAATTATTTTAAGTATAATTTAAATATTCTCACATCTATTTATTTAATTATAGTTTGGTCCATAAAATATTACCATCTTTTATTTTTTTAATACTCACTACAAGAACATATACAGTATATTTTATTAACATTAGTACTTCCATCATATCCTTACTCATCTAAGTTAGTGAACTACCACATATGCCCCTTTTTTAATAAATCTAAATTTCTATAGAATATATAAATTTATATTTATTCAACAATCTATACTAAAATGATGTACTTCAATTTGTACTACTTCTGTAGCATAACTATACATTCTCATATAAATCCATGTACATTTCTTAATATTTGGTATATAAGATAATTATTTACCTCACTGTATCTATTTTCATTTTTAACTCTCAATTATTTACAACAAACCATTTTAACTAATCTTATTCTCATAAATATACTAATTTATACCAACATATTCAAAATTTACATCTTTATCCATTTGTCTTCATCAATAATGTCATAAAATGTATCTTTTAACATTTCTATGCTTTCTATATAAGTAACTTTATTCCTTTTCTTATCCAATCTTATACCTTCTTTGTATTATCCTATTCATGATTTTAAACCCTCTAAAAATTCTTATCAATATTATAATCGAAACTACTTTTAACATTTACTGGTGATTACTTTTAAGTTGTATCTGTTACTTCTTCAGATATTTAATAGCCTCTACAAAATATGCTTTACATATGCTCACTTATTCTTTATTATTTTATTTTATATAACTGTTCCTAGCTGAACAAAAACCCTATACCTATAATAGACATTTTCGTCTACCTTTTCAAACTTTCACTTTTGGAAAGTACACAAATTATATTTTCGTTTTTTAAGGCGTACGTGACCTACATATTTCTTTTATACATTATTATTCTATATATTTATTATCATTTTGGGTTTTATTTACCCTTTCATACATAATCTCTATAAATTATTCCATATATTTTTATGTTTCCCTTTTATTATTTATTATACATAGCAAGCATTCATTATTATCTTTTCTATACATATTTTATTTTATAGGCTTCTTCTATTTGTATATCACATTTTTTTTTTTTTTATAACTCTTAATGACTTTAATATTTCTTGACCATTAAATGCTTTTATTACTCCGATAAATATCCTTTAAAAAATTTTTTTTTTTTTAATAAGGTTCCTTCTTACTCATCTTTCATATATCTACTTTATACATTTCTTCACATTTTTATACTCGTATGTTTCTTTACTTACTGTAAAGTTACTTATATACTCCTCTAACACTTATATTTACAAATTTTATAATGTAAGGAATGAGGAAAATAAATTAAATATTACTAATTTCTTCATACTAACTAATCTTTACAACTCTTCTTCGTCTAAATAATTCTATCCTGATTCAATTAATTTAGAGCAAGGAAATAAAATACATAAACCTTTGTTAGATCATTTTAGCTAAAATTTCTTACATGATTAACTCAATTATAAAAAAAAAATTAAATGCACATACTTATATCCCGTTTTTTTTTATGACATACTTTTATAGAAACAAAATACATTAACCATGCCCCTAAATTTTGGTTCTATTAACTTTGATGTAGCTCTGGTGGGTGGTAGCGCTATTTACCAACGGTTGTCGCCCTATGAAATTCAACCGCCATGCCCCTAAATTTTGGGCTTTATTATATACAGTGTAGCTCTGGTGGGTGGTAGCGCTATTTACCAACGGTAACTGGCCCTTCAGTACCGCCATGCCCTTAAATTTTGGGCTTTATTATATACAGTGTAGCTCTGGTGGGTGGTAGCGCTATTTACCAACGGTTGTCGCCCTATGAAATTCAACCGCCATGCCCCTAAATTTTGGGCTTTATTATATACAGTGTAGCTCTGGTGGGTGGTAGCGCTATTTACCAACGGTAACTGGCCCTTCAGTACCGCCATGCCCTTAAATTTTGGGCTTTATTATATACATTGTAGCTCTGGTGGGTGGTAGCGCTATTTACCAACGGTAACTGGCCCTTCAGTACCGCCATGCCCTTAAATTTTGGGCTTTATTATATACATTGTAGCTCTGGTGGGTGGTAGCGCTATTTACCAACGGTAACTGGCCCTTCAGTACCGCCATGCCCTTAAATTTTGGGCTTTATTATATACATTGTAGCTCTGGTGGGTGGTAGCGCTATTTACCAACGGTAACTGGCCCTTCAGTACCGCCATGCCCTTAAATTTTTTAACAATTATACTTCATCAATATAATCATGTAACATTGAAATATGATAAGTTCCTTTAAGATATCCCGTTTTTTCATCAATTAATTCATAATTGTTTAATCCTATTTTCCGATGTATTAAATACGGTCCCGAATATGGCCTTATGAGTTTTGCTATAATTTTGTTCCTTCTATCCGTTACTCGTAACGCGCGTACAATAACTTTATCGTTCTCATTATACACCTTATATTTACGTTGTTTTTCTTTTTTCTTCTGCTCCCATTTAATTTTTCGTCTCATTAATTTTTGTTTAATTTGTTCATATCTGCCTCCTATTTCTGCAATTTCATCATCTTGCCAAGGCCTTTGTGGAGGTTGTCCTGTGAAAATAGTTATTGGACAAGCTTCATGTACGGTACTTGGTGTGTTATTCATTACAAATTCAATTTGTTTTAAACATCTGGCCCATTTATGATGTCGATCTTCGAGTAATATCCGTAAATATTTAAGAACTTCTTTTATATACCTTTCCGATGGATTAGCTTGTGGATGACGAATCGATATGTGATGAGATTTAATATTTCTTTCATCTAAAAATTCATGATATCTCTGATTCATAAAATATGTTGCATGATCAGATAATATTGTTCTTGGAGTCCCATACTCAGTTATATATTCTTGTAACGCCTGTAATACAGTATCTGTATCACATTTCTGTGTTGGTATTAATCGCACATGTTTCGAAAATATATCACATAACACTAAAATATTTCGATATCTTCTCGTGCTCGGAATCAGATTTGAAATAAAATCAATTGCTACTAATTGTAATCTATCATCAGCAACAATACTTAAACTTATATTCTGATTTGTATAATTCTTTTCTTTTGCTAAAATACAAGTTTTACACCGTTTAATTTCTCTTTTAATTATCTTCTCGTCATTCCGGCAATAATAAGCTTCTCGGAACATTAACCAACATTTCCTAGCTCCTATATGTGTATACATTACATGTAAATGTCGTATAATATTAATCGTGTGTTCTTCATTCGTAACATATACCTCCAGATCGCCTATCTTCTTCAAAATTATCCCTTCATTCATTCTCATTCCTTTATATGTACCTATTGTCCGTAATCTATTTTTAATTATCTCCAACTCAGGTGTATCTTGAGCTTCTCTGATTCTTTGTACTGAAAAAATACCTTCTGATCCCAATCTTACTAAGTTTATATGTACATTTGTTGTTTTTGTTTCACCATGTTTTCTACTCAGTACGTCAGCTGCAATCATTTCTTTACCTGGTCTATATATAATTTCCATATCATACTGCTGTATTAATAACGTCCAACGGTAAATCCTGTTATTATTTAATTTCGTAGTCATAATATTCAGCAACGCCTTGTGATCTGTCTCCAATCTGAATTTCTTCCCTATGAGGTAATAGCGTAACTTAGTTAAAGCATAAATGACAGCAAGCATCTCGAGTTCTGATATCCCAAATTTCCTTTCGCACGGTTTTAAAGTTCTTGACGCGAAATATATTGGAACCTCGATACCATCTTTGATCTGTACTAATTCGGCTGCTACGGCTACACTTGATGCATCTGTTCGCACGATGAAATCTAAATTAAAATCCGGATGATACAACTTAAGATTTTCTACAAAATTTGATTTTAACTGTACGAAACAATCCTCACATTCTTCAGTCCACTTCCACTTCGTTCCTTTCTTTAGTAGATTTAACAACGTACTTGTCTTTTGGCTATAATTAGATACAAATTTCCTATAGTAATTCAACAACCCAAGAAATCCTCTCAACATTTTGAGTTTATTAGGTCTTGGATAATTTTGTATCTCTTCTAATCTTTGAGGATCTAATAAAATATTTTGTTGGTTAATAACGTAACCCAAGTAATTGACTTCTTTTTGGCAAAACTGACACTTAGATAAATTTAATTTCATACCATTAACTTGTAATGTATTAATAATAATCTCTATATGATTTATATGAGATTCGATGTCATCCGAAAATATTATGATATCATCTAAATAATGAAGGGCGAATTTCTCATATTGGTCTAGTATTTTATGTAGAAATCTAATCAATCCGGCAGGACTACTTTTTATGCCGAAAGGGCATACTTTAAAATGGTAAGTAATTCCATTTACGTTAAATCCACAGTACTTCCTAGAATTCTCGTCCAATCTTATTAACCAAAATGCATTCTTAAGGTCTAATTTGCTATACCATTTTTTATTACCGCATTTTGTAAGTAAAACATCAATATTTTGTGGTATTTCATGCTCAGGCATGATCCTTAAATTAATTAAACGAGCGTCAATGCAAAGGCGAATAGAATTGTCCTTCTTCTTAACCAACACAACAGGACTAATAAAATAGGTGTTCGATCTCTCGATAATATCAGCTTCTTCTAATTTTCTAAGTTCCTCATTGACACGATCTTGGAAAAAATACGGAATAGGATAATTTTTACACGATAACGGCGAATCATCATTTATCAATAATCGATGCTCATAATCTTTAGCAAAAACAACTTCATCATTAATTAATTTTATATTCTTAGCTAAAATTTCTATTAGACTTTCTTCAATCCAAGGTTCTGGTAATTTTTGTTGTAAAATAAAAGTTTGAATGTCAGCTACATTTCTTATTACTTTAACTTCTTGTTTATCTTCTATTATTACAGCATTTCCATATTCGTCATTTATTTCCGATCTAGGTAATTCAAACATTGCTCCTTCCAAATGTTCTTGAGCATCATCATTCTCTGCACGATCAGCTATAATGACATTATTTACCTCGTACTGTATATCCTCCTTGTATTCAATATAAGCGTTTATTTCTTTTAAATCCACAACCTTATCTAATAAAATTTCCTTTCCTTCAATTTTAATCTTGTTTTCTTCAAAATCTAAATTCATTCCCAGCGCTCTCATATTATCTATCCCTAATATGCAATCATAAAACAAATTCCCTAACAGATAAAATTGCATAATAAATTTGTGTCCATTAATCACTACATCTATACATAACCGCTTATTAATACAACCCATTTTTCCCCTATTCGCAGACATAACATTAGTATTTTTGACTTTAATAATATATTTAGAATATTCAGGTATATTCATTATCATTTCTTCTTTTATGAGTGATATTTCAGCACCAGAATCTAACAAAGTTTTAAATTTAACATCTCTAATACTAATTATGCAAAAAGGTAAACTTTCAAAATTATTAATTATATTTCCCATATCTAAACCATTCTGAACATTCCCCATTCCTGTTATTTTACTACTACTAATTATATTACAACTAACACTACTATTAACAAAATTATTTATTAATGAGATGTTCCCGGGATAGCATTCTGATATGGATCCAATTTCATTTCCAAAATTGGCGTTTTTTTTTCTTCCAAACCAACTCCAATTTCATTTCTATCTTGATTATGAACCTGACTACCAGTAAATCTCCTATCTGATTTTCTCCAATCTTGCATTTGTATATTATTCACCTGTCTAGAATTATTATTTCCATAATACCTTTTATTTTGTTCTTGATAGTCATTGTTATGAGGAACTTGTCTTGCAGATTGATTAATAAAAGGATTATTCCTATTTGTACTCGGTCTTCCATTCCCTCCATTTGATATACTTCGATTATTGTTCCAATTTGAGATACCATTCCCTTGTGTATTATAACTTCTATTATAATTATTACTCTGATGACTATTAAATTGGTAAGGTTGTCTTGCTCCAAAATAATTATTCTGACTACTACTAGGTTGATTATTCCTTGGATAAGCATTCTGTTGAAAAGGGGTATTATTACGAACATAATGATTATTCACACCACTATTATTTGACATACGTTGCTGATTATTCTGAATATCATTTCTTCCATTTAATTGACGAGATTCCCTATATTTTACACCGTCTGTATAATCATCTAAACGTCTAAGAATATTAATCAACTCATTCATATCCGTGACATTCTGACAAATAATTGCATGTGTGTCAACAGGAATAAAGTGTTGTAATAAATGTTGAGATATAGTTTTTTCGTCCAAATGAGATATGTATCGACAATAGTTAAACATTCTTTGTGCGTAAGCCTCCCTCGAAGATTTACCTGGTTGATATCTTCCTGTTAACAACCTCTGATGTGCTCTGCTTTGTTGCGTCTCACTCCAGAAATTATTTTTAAATAATTCCACAAACTTACTTAAATCATCGCAATTGTCTTCAACCCGTTGAAACCAATCCGCTGCACCACTGTTTAAAGTCGCTCTAATAATATTCATTTGGCTCCTAAAATCCTGTATCTCTTCTATATATCTTAGAATATTTGTCAAATAGGCCATTGGATGAGTGGACATTTTATCCCCACTAAAATGAGTTATATTCTCAATTCTGATACCATTATTTAAAACATTGTAAACCGGAGGACATGTTACATGAGGGATGTTAATATTCTGAGTCTTTAATAAAAGATCTTGTATTTTCGTCTTCTGTTCTTCACATTCTTTCAGAATATCTTCCATACTCAACTTCTGCGCAATAGTAGTATCAGTCGATAATTTTATTTCTTTTAAACATCTATCTTCTGTATTTTCTATTTTCTTACAAAAATTCTCTTCTAATTTTTCTGTTTTGTCGGAGACTTCTTTATTTACCTGATCAACTTCATCCCGTATGCGTTTCGCTAACTCCTTATATTTCTCGCTACTATTCTTATCTATTTGTTTTACATTTTCTTGTATTACCTTAATTTTACCTTCAACCTCTTGTACTTTATTTCTAATAATATTTTTAACTTCCGTATCCTTAATTTGTAACTTTTCGTCTACTTCTTTCCGCATTTTCATTTCCCTGCTATCCATTTCAATAGTAATTTCTTTAACCTTTTCTTCTGTATCTCTCAGTAAAGATTTCTTTAATTCTTCCAGATTTCTTCTATTTTCTTCTCTAGTATCAATGCTCGCCTTTTCCAACTTATCCAATTTTTCTCCTAATTCTTTTTTATCCTCCTCTCTATTTTTCTTATTCTCTTCACTATCCTTGTCAAGTTTATCCATTAACTTCTTATTATTCTCTTCACTAATTTGTTTAAACATTTGTAGAATTAATTCCATATCTGCTGTTGTATTCGACATTTCTGTTTTAGAAGTCTCTCCTAATATTTCCACCTTATCACCTCTATCCTGTGTTTCTCCTATCTGTTGAATACCTTCCTGAACTGGTAATATAATTTCTCCTCCCTCTGGTACATTCACATCCTGACCAACCTCCTCTTCACTATCGCTAGACGATTCAGATCTATTTAATCCAAAATTACTCTTAGATCTGGTATTCATTTTCAATAATTGTAGTACACACTTCCTTATACCTTGATATACTTTAAACTGATTTTATTACCTTTGTAAAATGTATACTAATGTTATCGCTATTATTATAATTAATAAAATATTTGAAATATGTTTTTGCGAGTCTTATTTTAATCGCCCCACGTTGGGCGCCATAAAATGTAACAATACCTTTAATTAATAAAGGTACGATTACACTCAGATAAATTTAATAATATTTATTCTTACTATGTGTTTGAAACCTGTACTTATTCTCGTCTATATATAAAATTGAAATCTTTATGTACTTTTTAAATCTATTTTCAAATTCTCTCAGGTAATTTTTTATTTATGCCCTCACTAACTCAGTTCTTATATAAAATATTTAAACTAATTATTTTATATGTTGCTAACTTCCCTTGAATCATCAAAGCCCAAACAGTTGCCTATATGTAACTTTTTCAATATCTGCCTATATCATAGGATATTTACGTTTTATATTTCTTAACTTTATAAATCAAAGTTTACAAAACAGTTATTCTTTAGTGAATTATGATGTGTATTTCAACTTTATCTTCAAATAACAATACTTACTGTGAACTCAATCTCAAGGTATATATTAACATACTATTCAAATAATAATATAATCACTGACAGTTGTTTTTTCTATTTATAGGTTACGGTTCTAAGCGTCATATCTGTTTCATCAATTTAATTCTAAAACCTTCTTTATATACCAAATAAAAACAAATGTATCAAACTAATTTGTTTAATAAATCAGGCAAAATATAAATTATATAGTAGTTCTCAACACACACAAACAAATAAGACATTCATGGAAGTACCAAGCTTGTTTACGTAAACATTCTTTTGAAAATTTATATGTGCATGAAAATACACCTTTCGTGGATCGAAAAATATACAAGTAAGTATATTAATTATATTATTTTAAAAATACTGTATAGTTTTTGTATGTAAATCAAATACCCACACAAATTAATCAGTTTTAGTTTGCCGATCAGTTTTTTTTGACTTCTAAAAATTATACAAATGATGATACAAATTAATGTTGTGCACAGAACTTACAAAATATCTTTTCTTGATTATCAACACAGTTATAATGTACGTATAAATAATAGATCTCTAAATTTTGATATACTTTTCAATTCGAAACTGATAAATTCAAATTATTTCAAAGAATTATACGACCTGTTATTACTACTGAACTGGTATTCTTATTTATACACCAAACGATTTTCTTTTTAGCTTGTCGAAGACATTTCCTGGAATCAATGAGGGAGATCCTTTCCTTTTCCTAATTGTCTGGAATGCTCGGAATGTGGACTGTAATGACTGCTATCCTGTAATACCTTCAACCTCTGCAATCAACTAGAATCTCGAACCGTCGAACGCTTTCGTGAAGACCTTTGAAACCTGCCTTTCCTCTACTGGACTGGAATACCTGTGTTAGCTGCTATGTTGAATATCTCGTATCTTTCAAGTCCTGGACTAAACTATTTGTATAACTTCTGGAATTTCACCAACTCTCCAATGCAATAAATCTCTCGCCAAATATGGAATAATATTTACCAATGCAGTAAGTTTATTTTTAAATTGTAATTATATATTTCTTCGCTTTCTTCTCAAGTATGAATATTCTTCAATTATTTCTTTATTCGTTACCGAAATTCTTTCTTCTAATTTATTTTTAATTATATTTGCATGATACAAAAAAATGGTACTATTCTGGAAAATGTTGCAATCACCTAAAAAATATCTGCTTTCTTTTCTACTATCTCCTAACCACTTCTTTTACACTTTTGTATAATGATGAATCTCTTAATTATGTGTTTTTCGGAAGGAAAATTTCGTTTTCCGAAAACACATCTACCGCTTTTTTTTAATTATTTTCGAATCCTTTTTTTATTTATTCCCCATATCCCTGGCAATAATTCCTTAGTTTCTATCATATCCAATCATATTGTTCCACACATTATAATAATCCAAAATATGTTTTATTTGTAATTGAATATTTATAATACCTTTTTGTAATTCCAAAAATTTATCAATTTAATTCTTTACTTTAATTTTCACAACCTTTTATACCCTTCGGCAAACCAAATACTCAATACTTTAACTATATTATTTTAAATGTCAAAATCTGACACTTCTTACATTTGAATTTTAGCGCGTAACTATACATCATTTTCCAACCTTTATGATTCAAAATCCATACTAATATTCTCTATTTTTTCAAAAGTGTTAATTAAACAAGCTTTAACAAATAATATTACATATAAAAATACAACAAGTAACATTTACAATTCTACTTTCAGAAATGGGAAATATTACTACAACAAAGAAACCTGATAGGCAACCAACCACTCGATGCAAGGCGAACTTCAACATAACCCGATATGTAACCAACTTTACACGGTTCACAAAAACTATAGGGAAATACCCAATTAATATTCTCACAATTATTTTAAGTATAATTTAAATATTCTCACATCTATTTATTTAATTATAGTTTGGTCCATAAAATATTACCATCTTTTATTTTTTTAATACTCACTACAAGAACATATACAGTATATTTTATTAACATTAGTACTTCCATCATATCCTTACTCATCTAAGTTAGTGAACTACCACAATATATAACTATAAGAATTATTAAGTTGATTTTAAATATTTAAATTTAACAACGGTGAATTATTCACTTCTAGTTGGTCATTTAAAATAATGTTTAATTTGTTTAATTTATTTATTTCTAGGTTTTCTAATAAATTTAATTTTTTACTCTTGTCTTGTATATGTAGTATGTCAAACTTATTATTGAATTTATGTTTTTGTTCAATACAGTGGTTTGCATATGTGGAATCTGTTTTTTGTAATTTATAACTTCTTTCATGTTCTTTTATGCGTGTGGAAAAGCATCTACCAGTTTGTCCGATATAAGCTTTTCCACACTCGCAATTTAACTTATAGACCCCAGATTTTAAATTTTTGTCAGTTTTATCATTATTATTTTTAATGTGATTCTATAGTTTGTTGTTTGTACGAAATGAAATTAATGTGTTTGTTGTTTTTTGTAAATATGTTTTTATTTTTATGGAAGGTGTACCTATATAAGTCACAGAGGCAAATTTTGATAAGTAAGTTTGGGGAACTATAGGATAAATTTTGGATATGATTTTTGTTTTTTGTTTTTTATGAAGGAGATTATTTATTAATTCTTTTGAATAACCGAATTCGTTATTTAAAAATTGTACATACTGGGTGAGATATGTAGATGATATTTTGGTGTGTTTTAAGGAACGGAAAGACAGTTAAATTCACTTCATAATCATATTAACACTTTGCATGATAATATTAAATTCACCATAGAATTAGAAGAAAATAAAACCATTAATTTTCTAGACCTTCAAATATCACATATTACTGATACACACGAATTCGCTATTTACCATAAACCCACCCACACAGATATTGCGATACATTCTAACTCTTTCCACCCGATTAGTCATAAACTTGCTGCTTTTCACTCAATGTTATATAAATTAATCCATGTTCCTATGAATAAGATTAATTTTGATAAAGAATTAGATAGAATTTACACCATAGCTCAGAATAATGGTTATTAAAAGAATTAATAAATAATCTCCTTCATAAAAAACAAAAAACAAAAATCATATCCAAAATTTATCCTATAGTTCCCCAAACTTACTTATCAAAATTTGCCTCTGTGACGTATATAGGTACACCTTCCATAAAAATAAAAACATATTTACAAAAAACAACAAACACATTAATTTCATTTCGTACAAACAACAAACTACAGAATCACATTAAAAATAATAAAGATAAAACTGACAAAAATTTAAAATCTGAGGTCACCATAGCTCAGAATAATGATTATTCAAAAGAATTAATAAATAATCTCCTTCATAAAAAACAAAAAACAAAAATCACATCCAAAATTTATCCTATAGTTCCCCAAACTTACTTATTAAAATTTGTCTCTGTGACTTATATAGGTACACCTTCCATAAAAATAAAAACATATTTACAAAAAACAACAAACACATTAATTTCATTTCGTACAAACAACAAACTACAGAATCACATTAAAAATAATAAAGATAAAACTAGCAAAAATTTAAAATCTGGGATCTATAAGTTAAATTGCGAGTGTGGAAAAGCTTATATCGGACAAACTGGTAGATCCTTTTCCACACGCATAAAAGAACATGAAAGAAGTTATAAATTACAAAAAACAGATTCCACATATGCAAACCACTGTATTGAACAAAAACATAAATTCAATAATAAGTTTGACATACTACATATACAAGACAAGAGTAAAAAATTAAATTTATTAGAAAAGCTAGAAATAAATAAATTAAACAAATTAAACCTTGTTTTAAATGACCAACTAGAAGTGAATAATTCACCGTTGTTAAATTTAAATATTTAAAATCAACTTAATAATTCATATATATATATAGGAATAAGGTGGGATAACCTTCTGGCTGAAGCTGCAAATGGTGGTCTGTCACCTGATGGTCTTCCGTTTAGCTTACATCTCCAAGGTTATCCCACCTTATTCCTTGGCTACACCGTACTGATGACGACCAATTAGTCAGAAACACGTGTTTACGGTTGCTCTACAGCGGATTATACCCAATATTTTTCTTTTTCTGATATATATATATATATATATATATATATATATATATATGATATTCCTGATGTTTTCGCGGTCGTATGATGAAACAATGGTTTCTCGGGTTCTTGGCCGCGTGTGAGATGTGTCCTGAGAAGGACTGTTGTCTCGACGTTTCGACGAGATCGCACTCGTTATTTTCTAGAGATGGTCTTCTGCTGGTTACAGTTGAGAGTTATCTGCTGTTCGCCTTGTTGTACGCCTGCTTTTATATTGCTGAGTTGGAGTGGGGTCGGGTGGGGGATGTTGTACTGTGGCGATCGCTCGCAAGCGGCTGCGTGTGATTGGTCCGTGTATTTGCGAATCCTGTGTATGGGTCTGCTTCGGTTGTGGAGTGTTGCGTTTATCGTGAGTTCTAATCTGTATGTCGGCCACGAGCGGTTTCCATGTATGCGGCAGGCGTAGGCCGTCGTCTCTTTTATTTAAACTTCTGGGCCTCTTTTCAATTTCTATCGCTTCTCTAGTGATTCTAGTAGCTAGATTTTCGCTCTTTGCTAATAACTTTGTATTGTCGAAGTCGATATTATGCCCCGTTATCACACGATGTTGTGCTAGAGATGAAGTTGGTTCTTTCTTGAGCACTGCGTTTCTATGTTCTTCTTTTCTTACGTTTATTCGCCTATTCGTCTGCCCTACATAGGCGAATAAACGTAAGAAAAGAAGAACATAGAAACGCAGTGCTCAAGAAAGAACCAACTTCATCTCTAGCACAACATCGTGTGATAACGGGGCATAATATCGACTTCGACAATACAAAGTTATTAGCAAAGAGCGAAAATCTAGCTACTAGAATCACTAGAGAAGCGATAGAAATTGAAAAGAGGCCCAGAAGTTTAAATAAAAGAGACGACGGCCTACGCCTGCCGCATACATGGAAACCGCTCGTGGCCGACATACAGATTAGAACTCACGATAAACGCAACACTCCACAACCGAAGCAGACCTATACACAGGATTCGCAAATACACGGACCAATCACACGCAGCCGCTTGCGAGCGATCGCCACAGTACAACATCCCCCACCCGACCCCACTCCAACTCAGCAATATAAAAGCAGGCGTACAACAAGGCGAACAGCAGATAACTCTCAACTGTAACCAGCAGAAGACCATCTCTAGAAAATGACGAGTGCGATCTCGTCGAAACGTCGAGACAACAGTCCTTCTCAGGACACATCTCACACGCGGCCAAGAACCCGAGAAACCATTGTTTCATATATATATATATATATATATATATATATATATATATATATATTAGGGTGGTCCCTATTATTAAGAAAAAAAATTTTTTTCTTTTATTTTACGGGGCACCCCAAAATTTGATTATATACCTTAAAAAAAAAATTCAGTATTTTTTTCATAATTTTTAAATAACTTTTAAAGGTCGCTACCAAGCTTTGAATATTAAATAAATACTCAAAATTTCTGAATTAGTTAGAATTTTTTATTCATAAGTCAGGACGTCAAAAGTGTAAAATTATTGTTATTGTTACAAATTAAGACATATTATCAAAACATTAAAATCCTTTATTATAAAGATACAAGGGTTGATTTGTTAGTGTTAGGGTATCTTTTCCTATACTCCTTCACCAATAAAAGCAAATATTGCTTTTGTTCTTCATCGGTTGTGATCAATTTATTATACTCTTGAATTAATGCAACACTACGCTCAGCTATATCGTTCACTACTCGCATAGAGTGAACGATTTTTTTTGCAGCCACAAAATCAGCATCATCGTTCCAAGTTTCCACATCTTTATTCAAAAACTTTGATGAGATACCCAGAATTTGGAAAAATCGCAAAGAGTTGCTAGTTACGAAGTCCTCAATGTTTTTTTCGTCGATGTGCTCGATGTCAATGTTTATTCTTTTTGGGCAATCTTCTATGGCTTCAATTTTTAGTGTATATACCATTTTCTTTTTATCTTGTACTGGAAGTTCGTCGTCGAAAAATGCAAAAGACACCAGTTCCTCCGACAAATACCACAAATGGCCCAGTATTTTTTTTAGGGCAACAGTAGCCATTTTTTGATTTATTTTTTCAAAGGCTGTAAGATCCGTCAATAATTGTAAGTCGTTTCTTGGTGCTGACCATCCGGTAGAGGCTTGAAACCAATATTTTACATATATTATCACTGTGAAAATGCTTATTTCTCTTACAGCTTTCCCTTCGTTTTTTGACAGTTTAAACTGATGTTTAAATAGGAAAATTTTCAAACAGTACAAAGCCCTTGCCATCCATCTAGCTCGATGTATACCAGCAGGTTTCCTAAATGAAACACCTTTTTCGGGAACTCCTCCTAAGAAAATGATTGTGAGATTCAATAATTCCCTGTAGTCATCTCGAGGTTGATGTTCTTGTAATTGTTTTTTTGCAAAAGAAATTCTGTCTGCGGCGGATTCGACAAGGATACTTGATTCGGTGTCATAAGTAATTGATTTGTAGTCGCTTTGGTCAATGCTGACCCAATTTTTCTTAAACCTTTTGAATAATTGAATATCAGGACCACTAGACGAACCGAGCGATTGATCCACTACAGCAGATAACATAATTTCCATTATATGATGGCGACATGCAAGCCAAAGCATGTCTTTCTCCATTTTTCGCTCTAAAAGAACACAAACTCCATTTCTTAAACCAGTGTTTACAGCAGTTGTATCAAAACACAAACTACTTACTTTATCGCTCAAATTCCATAAATTTATTGTTTCGTAGATAACTGACGCACTTGCTTCACTTGCTCCATGTTCTAGTTTTGGAACTGCTAGAAGTTGATCAATCCCATCTCCCGATACCAAAATTGGCAGCCGATCTACAGTTTCCTGCCCAGTAATATCTTCAATTAACTTGCCATCCCAGTGAATTGTTAACGGCAAATTAGGTTTGAACTCGCTTTTGAGAGACTCTGCAACTGCTTTTCGATTTTTCAAACGGTGCCGACGAATGGAAGATCTGTTGACATTAAAGTCTGATGGATCACATCCAGCACTTTTCAAAGTAGATGTTACGACCATGGTTGCTTTTCTGTCACTCAATTTAGAGACATCAAGACTAGAAGCTAATGAGCCGCTAATAATGTCTTTTCGAGCTCGTTTTTGGGGTGGTTGCACTTTCGGAGATTCTGATGGAACTTCTGAATCAGTTGTACTTGTTTCTTCGCTGGTGCTGGTAGATGACGACGAAGGAAATGACAAAGAAGAAAAAGAGCACTTTTCTGTCAAAGTCAAGATATTTATGTTTTCACGTTCACGCAGTTTCTGAAGCCGTTCTTCTTTCTCTTTTATTTTCTTAATTTTTTTTAAACTTTTTCTATCTACTGATCCAATAAAACCCTGGCGATTTTTTTGTCTTTGTGCTAATAAAAACTGCTTGTCCTCTTCGACAGTTATAATATTTAAAGCATCACAATGAGCTATATCAAATAAATCGTCTAATTTTTGTTGCCAGTCTTGTTCTTTTTTCTTTAATGCTTCCGTACGTTTTTTCTTGTTCTCTTTATTTTTTTTCAGATTCTGCCACTCTTTGACGTGTTTTTCGATTTTACAGATTACATGTTTTTTTAATCTCGCTGGTATATTAGCTTTTTCCCACAAGTTTATCACTTCACATGCAGCCAAAGTCGCAGATTCATGAATGGTTTTCTTTTCTTCACTTTTGTAATAACAAAACAAACGTAACACTTCACCAATAGATGGTAACCTTGACTGGTTTAGTTTAGGCAGTAATTGGCCGATCAGCCAAATGTTGGTTTTATTTCTAGTAACTACGCTTGTAACGAACTTCCTCGTTAATTGTACAAATTAACATTTTTAAGTCCATAATTAATTTATTTATCAATCTTAAATTAAATGTATGTGTGTTATTTTGTTCAAATATTGTATAAAGTGATTTGGACGGACCTGTATATATATTCATTTGTAAGGATAATTCATGTTATTTGTTTATTTTCAATGGAAAAATACCGAATGTGTACGTCATGCTCAAAGTCGCGGTTCATGTCCGAGTCGCGCGCAAATTGTTATGTTTTAAACAAGTTTTTACCTGCAGACATAGGGGGGTTTTCAGATATATAAAGGCCCCATCAAGTGGGTCTCGTTCATTTTATTCTCCCATCCGTCCGCTGCCTGTACCTTTCTCTATTCAGCCTTGATGGCGTGAAAGAGTCTGGTTCAAATCCTTAGAAACGTACCACTTTCAGGTCTTAAGTATCATGGGATGGTCGTTTCAAAAATCCTCTAAATACGTCCGAATGTGTCTCTTTCATTCAGACCAAGGGTCGTGGGGAAAGAGCCACTTTACCGCTACAACCAGAATTCCCGTCAAAGTCAGACTATAAATGTCGTGACTATATTTCCGCATTTAATAATTGTTCTTTATTTTCAGAGATGTTAAATTTCAAATATTATGTGTAACGCGCCGTAAAATTCAAACAGATTATTCGCGCTTCTGAACCGCAATAAATATAGATATATTAGCATTTCACCGTGTAGCTATCGGATAGATGTTCAAACCCGCACCGCTTTAATAATTTTAAGTCACGATAAACTTGTAAAGGTTCTTTCTGCGAGCATGACATAACACGGAAATAAGCTGTAAAACAATTTAAATTAATCTGAGCATACATTTTATTTCAAATTGATCGACAAGTATCATACTTCAAGTATAATTTTGTTTATATTAATAAATGAAACGCACTGAGACCCGTAAATGACAGTTCAGGGGCTAAAGATGTATAAATGTTCAAACTTAGTTTTAAAAACGAATTAAAGAGGTCATTGATGGAGATTTGTTTTGTATTTGTTTATGTACATAAAATTGTAAGTTATATATAGTAATAAACAAAATTGTGTATCAATTGTTTTACTTGTTTAATTGTTTAATTTTGATTAATATTGTTTTAATAAAAATAAAGGTTAACTATTCTGTTCTTTTCAAATAAATTTATACACGTGTTTCTTTGCTTTTACCGTTTAACAATGAGGTAGGGAAAGCAGTATATTTAATGAGCTATAAGATACAATAAAACAATAAGAAGTACTCACATTTTTCTCCGCTGTGCTAGTTGTAGAGCTTTTGGTCTTTTGTCTCCAAGACACAACACTTTAACCGCCATATTTGTATTTATCAACAAAACCGACCATACGCGTTAACATCGATATCACACCGATAAGACGTTTAGTGATGCCTGAGTATATAGGCAACCAGAAGTGCTGTGTATTTTGGTGGCATACAGAAGACAAATCTTATACCGGCTCGTTTGCTCTGGTGTTACATAAGCAAGTGGCACCATGTTATAATAAAGGCAGACGAGCCAGGTTATAAGTGGCGCCCATAACGTTAGGCCATGTTTTAAGAGATTTAAAAATTAATTCAGGCAAGATTTAGATAAATTAAAATCCGACATTAAAATTCCGCCGTGTTTAATAAAACTGTTTGACTAGTTTAACAGTTTTCCGCCAGAATATATGTATACTTATTTTTTAAACAAAAGATAGGGAAAATTGATACACAATTTATATACATACACAGGGATACATAGTCTTTATTAATTGTGAGGGAATAAAAGGATAGGAGAATAAATAGCAACTAAAATACGTTTTTATATTTTTTTATTTGGTACATTATAAATTATAAAATGTCTGATTCAGATAAAGGCAAAAATCCAAACCCTCTTGGGTGGATTTATACCTTGAAAAAAGAGGACTTAAATGCCGCAGCAGAGTCTTTAGGGTTAGACACTACCGGAAATGTAGAAGATGTACGTAAACGAATTAGCACCTTTTTGAAAGAGGGTAAAACGAGTTCCGCGAATAAGGGAAACATTCCGCCGCCAGTAGACACTAACGTTCAGATTTCTTCCGCTGAAATCTGTACGCAAATAAGGAAATGGGGTATTCATTTTAATGGCAGCTCGGACGCTGTATTTTTCTTGGAAAGAGTCAAAGAACTTCAAGTATGTTACGGGATTAAAGATGAACATATGCTCCACGCGTTGCCTGAGCTTTTTAGAGACAAAGCACTGCTTTGGCTCCGAAATAATAAAACATTATGGGGTACATGGGACGAGTTCTTAGAAGACTTTAAACTTCAATATCTTCCGCCCCGGTATAGCTTTTCAATTGAAGAAGAAATACGCGCTCGTTTGCAAAAACCGAAGGAATCTTTTAAAGATTATTTAACCGCCATATTAACGTTAATGAGACGCGGCCGAGATATGTCCGATGGTGATAAATTGGAACGTGTATACGGTAACATGTCACCCAGTTACAGAATGTATATACGTAGGGACGCGATACAATCCCTCAGGCAATTGTCTAAACTCGCTGCCGACTATGAATTACTGCTGGAAGAGCAGGCGCGCTTTTGTAAGAAAGAAAGTACGCTATCAGCACCGGAACGCCCGCCCAGCGATAAACCCAGTACTTCGCGTTCGCATCATTTGTCGTATGTCGCTCAGGATAATAAGCCTCGCCAATTTCCTGTACCGCCGTCGCCGTTACAAAAGTTATCACATCCGGAAAGCCGCTGCTGGCGATGTGGCAAGGAAGGCCATACGCGTAATTATTGCCGTAACCCGTTTAAAATGTTTTGTTCTCGGTGCGGTAAGTTAAATATACGTTCCGTTGACTGCCGATGCCAGGGAAACGCCGAGAAGGGCGGTCTGCAGGCAAAGACCGTCCGCAAGCAGTAAAACCGCCTGAATCCGCAAACACGTGTATTAAAGACTCGACAGTACCCGATAATCGCGTCTGGATCCGTGTGCACATTCGTGATCAGAATTTACGAGCCCTCGTAGACAGCGGAGCTACTTCTTCGTTTTTATCCGAATCACTAGCTGCCCGGTTGTTGAAAAATAATGACCAACGTGTCTTGAATAGAAAATCCAAAGTCCGCCTCGCAAATGGAGACGTTATAGAATCACCTGGCTCAGTTTTATTACCGGTGCGCATGGGTAGCCGAACTACAGACGTTAATTTTGTAATTATGCCGAGGAGCCCGTGCTTAGTCATCTACGGAATTAATTTTCTTAAGGAAATTGGGGCTGTTCTTGATTTTTCCGAAAGGAAACTGTACTTTAAGGGAGACAATGCAGTCTTTGCCGCGAGCTGTGGGATCTCCGAAGTACAGGACCGCCAAGAAACCGTTTTAAAAAAATTCCTTGAACGAGAATTAAGTAAATTTACTACCGTGCCTGGTCGGACGAATTTAATACGTCACACGATCCGTTTGCAACCGAATACCGCCCCAATAAAACAAAGATATTATCCATGCAACCCGAAGAAGCAAGCACTGATCGACGCCGAAGTGGACAAGATGTTGCAAGACGGTATAATAGAACCCAGTAACAGCCCGTGGAGTTTTCCTATCGTCGTGGTCACGAAAAAGAATGGTGGCGTTCGGTTCTGCGTCGATTTCCGCAAAATTAATTCCGTATCGATTAAAGATTCTTATCCGTTGCCGTACATTTCGAATATTCTTGACAAGCTCCGCGATAGTAAATATTTTTCGACGCTTCGACGATCTTAAAAGTGGGTACTGCCAAGTGGAGTTAGAAAAAGATAGCAGACCCGTGAAGCTTTTACAATTCCGGGAAAGGGCCTATTTCATTTTGTGTCATTACCGTATGGATTACATAGTGCGGGAGCGACGTTCCAGCGCTTATTAGATTCGGTGATAGGTCCTGAGATGGCAGAGTACGCATTTGTATATCTGGATGATATTATTATTTTGGGCAAGACTTTTGAGGAGCATTTGGAAAATTTAAGTAATGTTTTCACGCGTTTACGGGAAGCAGGCCTCCAACTCCAACCAGACAAATGTACTTTTGCCAAACAGGACATAAAATATTTAGGTCATGTTGTAACGCCGGACGGTATCCGTACAGACCCGGACAAGATCGCTGCTATTTTAAATGTACCTCCGCCGCGAACCAAGAAGGAAATACATGGTTTTCTAGGACAAACGTCGTGGTACCGTCGGTTCGTACCAAATTTCGCACAACTTACCGTTCCGCTCATAAAATTGATTAAAAAGATGTGCGTTGGGAATGGACGACGGAACAAGACGCCGCATTCGCCGCCGTAAAGAAAGCTCTGACAGAGAGCCCAGTTCTCGCGTGTCCGGACTTCTCCAAACCATTCCAATTGCATACCGACGCCAGTGAGAAAGGTTTGGGAGTCGTTTTGATACAGATAATAGAGGGTGCCGAAAGAGTGATCGCCTATGCCAGTAGGACTCTAAGTAAGGCAGAATTTAATTACTCGACGACCCAAAAGGAAGCCCTTGCCGTTGTCTGGGGTATCAAAAAGTTTAAGTATTATTTAGAATTTTACCAATTCACCGTTATTTCCGATCACCAGTGTTTAAGGTTCCTGAATGACTTGAAGAATCCGTCAGGATGACTCAGTCGATGGGCTGTTGATTTACAGCAATATGATTTCGTCATTCAGTACCGAAAAGGAGCGATGAATAATTTAGCCGATTCCCTGTCCCGAGCACCGCTTCCTTTTAAACACGAAACCGATGAAGACGCCTGTGCCTTGTTGGAAGAAACGTCTTGTTCTTGGTATAATAAGAAAGTTTCGGATGTTCAATCAGATCCTGAAAAACATCAAGAATACCGATTAGAAAATGGCAATTTATACAGACTGCTACCGGATCCACGTCGCATTAAGATAACGGATGAATTAGGAAATGAAACGGAGAATCGCAATAGGGGTTGTTAAACAGGATAACGCAGGGCCGAGCTAACTCTGTCGCAGACGGCGTGACGGTTCAGGAACTTAAGAACACCTAAAAGTAGAGCGTCGGTCGGCAACGACGCTAGCGACGTTGTCCGGGCACCAGGACACTATGCTATCTACAGATAACCTACCTGCGCCTCCTACGAACTTCCACTGGCTGTGTCCCTCCAGCGGGTTACCTATTGAACACCCTGTATATTCGTAGCACTTAATCTTAAGTACGTGCTTGTCACAAAAATATTTAAGATATGCGGAGGTAAAAGAAATAAAAGATAAGGTATTACGTAATGTAACAAAGTTTAATTTATTCTTAACGTGTTGAAAGTTATTATTTAAAATAAATGATGAAGTTAAAGATGGACAGGTAATTTACAAAAATAAAAGGTCGCGAATCTGATTGAACAGTTGGAATATAAAAAAAGATAGCAAGTGTTGAATGAAAAATTAAATTTAAGTGAAATGAAAGAAACTAGACAGTTGATAATATATAAACAAAGCGTTAGGTAACATTTATGAAATTTGAAAGAAAATAACAAGTCTTAATAATTTAACATAATCTCTGCGCTTCAGCAGAAGTTGGTCGGTTGCAGAAACGTTTCTTCACCTCACATTAGGTATACAAGTGTTTTCAAAGACACGCCACAACGGCAATGTCAATACAACGGTGTAAATATATATTTCTTACAAGCGCAAGAAAGATTAATATGTCAGTATAAAGACTTAGCCTAAAATGTGAAAAATTCGCTAAATAAAAAAAACGTCAGGTTTGCTTACATGAACTAAATTAAATTAATTGAAGGTTATTTATTAGCAAAGTCAAAAAGTTAAAGGTAAAATTTAGAAAAGAAATTACATAAAAATACAATAAAACCCTGAGCTTCGAGAACCAAAGTTTGCTACTACGGAAATGAATTTATCTAGCTCAGGTAAATTAATTGATCAACGGAAGGCAAAATTTACAATCTTACAGCAAAGATAAACGTGCAAAATTATTAACAAATTTTGGATTTTTAAATGCAACACATCATATAACATACAATTATTGTATCAGAAGAGAAAACACTAGGTATATTACCAATTAAATAATATCTACCCAAAAGATAAAGTGATAATATAATGAATTTACTAGAATTAGTTTTAATTAAATATTTGCCTCGATATAGGGCTACAGAAATACAGTAGTGACAAAACCAAAATTCTGGTTAATCTGATTATTACATAATAAAAAAAAATATCGGTAATTTAATAAGGATTAAATTGTGACCACACAGATTACTAAGAGGTGCGATAGTTATTTAGCCAGTCAAAATTCTTGGTCAAAATTAGGCAAAATAAGCCTTGCACTCAGACGTAAAGTCGTCGAAAATCAGAAAAATATGAGGTAAAATTACAACCTTAGCTGGCAAGATGGTTGCCGGAAAGACGCTGCGGAAATCCAAAATGGCGGCGACTCCCTTGATGGAAAATTTCCAATTCAACAGGTGGGCTGGATGTTAAGAAGCGTCTTCTGATGCGTCGATAGAAACCACCACGCTCTTTGATGTAAATGCGGGGCTATACTACCAGAATTAAGGCGTCAGAGGGCTTTTGTGCCCGACAAAAGAATCCTATTAAAATTTAGAGAGAAAAAAAAACCCAAAGATAAAATCCCGAAAATTTAACACAGAGTTTTGAAAACTTACCCCAAGGATGAACGATGGAGATCCCACGATAAACGACTACGAGTCACTTCAGGGTGCAAAATTTACATTTATAAAAAAAAACCAGCACATGGCCACACGTGGATTTTTAGAAAACGGTACGACGATATAAATCCACGTTAATAACCCAAAATTAAGGTAACGGTAATTACTGCTTCCTCCAAATTAAGCCGCATACGCGAAAAACATCCTCATGGATAATGTACATAAGTACTAAAGGAAGAAAAGCAATTTGCACACACTGTTCTTTACACAAGATGTGACTATCAAGTGCCGTCGAAAGCGGGAACCTCTTTTCATATCTCATGCGCGTCTAATCACACGCATCCCTGTCAAAACATAAAGACACGAAAATTCCTCAAAGTGGACAACGGGGCATTCAAATAAAATTACACACACCAGTTTGAGTTTGACCGTACAGGGGGTTAACACTGTGACTTTTAATTAAACGCAACCATGAACACGACTTAGGCGAAACGAAAATGAGCGGAATACCCAAACAATTGTACGAAGAAAATTATAACGTCGGCAGTACGAGAGAAATTTTCATGCTAGACGTTGGCAATTCCGTGTGTAACACTCATTTCACGGCACATAGTAACATGTTTGACAGAAATAAACAAACAATCTTCCACACGTAGTTTCTATTTTATTATGCGAAGGAACAGAATCTCTGCAGGTAAATAACGAAATATCAAAGCTTTAATATCAAAACGCTGCAAGAAGACGGTAGAGAGACCGATCTTAAACTTATGTTACAGAGAAATTACGACCTTAACCCCTACGATGGTTCTGGGGACGAATTAACAGGAGTTCCTAATACTTAGACTATCGAGGATAGAGCAGCAAGTGATCGGCAAGCAATTAATAGTATGCCCTCTATTCCAAGCATTTCCTTAATTAATACTCCTTACTTTTTTTTTAGTGAGACGACTGCAAAGGAAAGAGGAAAACAATAATACTCGGGCCTGCTCGAGATACTGTGTTTGGCAATACGCAAAGACATGTGAAACAGTTAACACAATAACTTGACTGTCGTCTCGGAGCGTTTACAAGCCCCAAATAAATGCATTATGTAGAGATCGGTCGTAATATATAAGAAGATATTTTATAAACTTAAACAAGGCGTAAAAGTAATTGCAAATGCGGAAAATACGAAACTACAGGTAGGATAGAATAAGCTAGAGCTAAGATAATTAGAGTTAGTTACTCAGATATAAAGGCTTTCACAAAAATAGGGTGTAAATGCCCGATCTTACACAAAAATGTATCTGTCAAATTCGCGGTACGTGATTTAGAGCGGTGAAGGCTCAAAAGTAGGTTTAGTACCCACGCAAGCATACGGCAGGCAGTCTTAGTAACCGGTGGAATAGACAATATACAGGGTACGCTCAAAAAGTCACGATCTTATACAAAATTCCCACGGATTTAGGCAAAGGCACACAAACTTTCGAGAACTATAACCAAAGTAAATTTACAACGTAACAAGACATATACCTGATACACAACATACCGAGGGAGTGCGCGCATGGAAATTGTGCGTAGCTACACCTGATAGAAATGACGTCCTGAAAGAAATACACGACGCTCCTGAAGCTGGACATCTTGGGGTCGCCAAAAGTATAGCGAGAGCCGCTTCGTTATATTATTGGCCAGGGATGTTTAGAGACGTCCGCCGCTACGTCAATCGGTGCCAATCCTGTAAGCAATATAAATTTAATCAGGGAAAACCGCTAGGCCAGATGTTGTTCTCACCTGTTGATTGCCCGTGGGAACAAGTGAGTGTGGACCTCCTCGGACCTTTTCCGCGTTCCAAGAGAGGATTTACTTCATTGCTAGTAATACATGATCGATTCACCAAATGGGTAGAGTGCCAACCGCTACGCTCTGCCACATCACGAACCGTCATCCAGGCGCTGAAGGAGAAAGTAATATATCGTTTTGGTTGTCCGAAGATCCTGTTGGCTGACAATGGTCCGCAATTTGCCAGTCACAGTTTCACCAGTTATTTCAAAGGATTAGGTGTCAAGATAAAATTTAATGCTCCGTATGCTCCGCAATCGAACCCTGTGGAAAGGACAAATAGGGTATTAGGACCTATGATTGCACAATATATTAATAAAGATCACAGAGAATGGGACCAATACCTACCTCAGTTTGTGTTCGCCATCAACACCGCTAAACATGAGTCTACAGGATTCACACCTGCTTTTCTTAATTTTGGTAGAGAACTCATGCCGCCGAGCTCTCTGCGAAGAACCGCTGATGGGCAGTTAATGGATCCTGCTCGACCAAATACCGAAGAATTAGCCCAAGAATTGTCGAAATTGGACGACTTTTTCAAGATCGTCAGAATAAAGTTGGCTCAAGCGTTCCAGAGACAAAGTAGGCCCTATAATCTGAGACATCGTCATTACCGCCCTCAAATTGGACAATGGGTATACCACCAGTCTCATAATTTATCCGACGCCTCCAAGAAATTTACCGCAAAACTTGCTCCAAAATTTGAAGGTCCCTCTAAAGTGATCCAGATCCTGTCCCCGTCTGTTCTTATGTTACAGGTACCAAACAGACGAAAGCCAGTGAAAGTCCATGTGAAAGACATCAAGATTCCGTCCGCCGACGAGCTCCAAGCCGATCTCCTACCTCCGATTCCGCCGGAGGCCGTGAGGGATGTTTTGGACTAATACTTGCTGCAATCCGCCGCACCAGGTGTTTTGTTTCAAGACATCATCCGGAGCTCATACTTTGTACAATCCGCCGTACCAAGTGTTTGCTCATGACACCATCTAGAGCTCGTACTTCGTGCAATCCGCCGCACGAAGTGTTTGTCCACATGGAAACCGCCAGAGTAAAAATCACTGCAACCGCTGTAATAATTCCGGCAGTAGAGGCCTATCTCAAATTTTCGACGCATGTAATTGTCCGAGGCGATACCAGCACCAGTCCTGTCGTTTTTCACTACTTCCGTCACTAGTGAAGCCGAGATCCATCATGCCAACCTGCAACGTCAGAACAGTTAGTGACAGTGCGCGCATGAAAGACGTCGTAAGTGATGATAGACTAACAAGTGTTAGTTTTTAAATTTAATTTTCCGTTTTTGAACTTTTTGAGATATAGTTGTTAGGGGTTCAATGTTTTCTTTTAAGGGAGGGCCTGTAACGAACTTCCTCGTTAATTGTACAAATTAACATTTTTAAGTCCATAATTAATTTATTTATCAATCTTAAATTAAATGTATGTGTGTTATTTTGTTCAAATATTGTATAAAGTGATTTGGACGGACCTGTATATATATTCATTTGTAAGGATAATTCATGTTATTTGTTTATTTTCAATGGAAAAATACCGAATGTGTACGTCATGCTCAAAGTCGCGGTTCATGTCCGAGTCGCGCGCAAATTGTTATGTTTTAAACAAGTTTTTACCTGCAGACATAGGGGGGTTTTCAGATATATAAAGTGGGTCTCGTTCATTTTATTCTCCCATCCGTCCGCTGCCTGTACCTTTCTCTATTCAGCCTTGATGGCGTGAAAGAGTCTGGTTCAAATCCTTAGAAACGTACCACTTTCAGGTCTTAAGTATTATGGGATGGTCGTTTCAAAAATCCTCTAAATACGTCCGAATGTGTCTCTTTCATTCAGACCAAGGGTCGTGGGGAAAGAGCCACTTTACCGCTACAACCAGAATTCCCGTCAAAGTCAGACTATAAATGTCGTGACTATATTTCCGCATTTAATAATTGTTCTTTATTTTCAGAGATGTTAAATTTCAAATATTATGTGTAACGCGCCGTAAAATTCAAACAGATTATTCGCGCTTCTGAACCGCAATAAATATAGATATATTAGCATTTCACCGTGTAGCTATCGGATAGATGTTCAAACCCGCACCGTTTTAATAATTTTAAGTCACGATAAACTTGTAAAGGTTCTTTCTGCGAGCATGACATAACACGGAAATAAGCTGTAAAACAATTTAAATTAATCTGAGCATACATTTTATTTCAAATTGATCGACAAGTATCATACTTCAAGTATAATTTTGTTTATATTAATAAATGAAACGCACTGAGACCCGTAAATGACAGTTCAGGGGCTAAAGATGTATAAATGTTCAAACTTAGTTTTAAAAACGAATTAAAGAGGTCATTGATGGAGATTTGTTTTGTATTTGTTTATGTACATAAAATTGTAAGTTGTATATAGTAATAAACAAAATTGTGTATCAATTGTTTTACTTGTTTAATTGTTTAATTTTGATTAATATTGTTTTAATAAAAATAAAGGTTAACTATTCTGTTCTTTTCAAATAAATTTATACACGTGTTTCTTTGCTTTTACCGTTTAACAATGAGGTAGGGAAAGCAGTATATTTAATGAGCTATAAGATACAATAAAACAATAAGAAGTACTCACATTTTTCTCCGCTGTGCTAGTTGTAGAGCTTTTGGTCTTTTGTCTCCAAGACACAACACTTTAACCGCCATATTTGTATTTATCAACAAAACCGACCATACGCGTTAACATCGATATCACACCGATAAGACGTTTAGTGATGCCTGAGTATATAGGCAACCAGAAGTGCTGTGTATTTTGGTGGCATACAGAAGACAAATCTTATACCGGCTCGTTTGCTCTGGTGTTACATAAGCAAGTGGCACCATGTTATAATAAAGGCAGACGAGCCAGGTTATAGGACTCCGCTACTAGTAGATGCCATTGCAAGTTGAAACAAGTTTGTATGTTTCTTGAAACAAAACGCGTGTGCTCTCTCGTCAATGAATTAATACCGACTGAATTGCGGGCGGGCTTTATCTCGATGCGTAGGTACAGGAGAGGGGGACCTATACGTGTCTCTGCATGTTTCACTTTAACAACGCAAAATAAACACTTATCTTAATGAATTAGAGAGACTCATAGTCGAAGTAGCCATAAAATAACTTTTCGTTAGTTTGACAACTGGTAGCGACCTCTAAATTTTGTCCAAAAATTAAAAAAAAAATTACTACTTCATATTTTATAGTAGAGAATCGAATGAAAAGGTGCCGCGATAATATTTAAAAACTCGAAAAATAAGGACCACCCTAATATATATATATATATATATATATATATATATATATATATATATAGCTTAGATTGATTTCGTCTTTTATTTTTTACCTGTTTAATATTTAAATTGTAAATATAGATTCATTTTTATGTCTGTGTTTTCTATACTTAAATGTATGCAACTTAGTATACTCTTATGTCGAAAATTTTTAAATACAATAGAATCTGATTTTTACTGTTTCTTTTATATTTTTATACTTAAATTAATTCTTAATGCTATCATTATTATTTTTAATATGCAAGAGATCACGGCAATATGTTCATATGAAGTTTTTTTCATTAAATGGACCCAAGAATAACCCCCTTAAATATTAGCATGTTATTAAGAAACAGCCTGTATAATACTATACCTATTTAGTCAAATTAAATTAAGTTGAAAGGAACTATACCAGATATTCCTGGACGAGCTGGAAGTTCTCGAATATTATTATTATTTTTATTAAGAGACCTAAAATTATATCCATATATAATTCATGTTATTAACAACATTTGTCCAGTTGATAATGAGTAGAATTAAGTGTTGGAGAGTAATGTTCCCTTTCATATTGCGGGATGTTAAACATACAAAGTACCAGAATAAAATAGTCAAAACAACTTGAATTTGTGGAGACATTATTATTTATTTAAAAAATTGTCAAGAAGGGGGATCCTCGGATTTTTTAAGGAGAGATTTTGCAAGATGTCTACATGACAATAAAATTACAGCAGGATTTTCCAAAAAAAACAATGTTCCAGAACATATGATTCAACAGACACCTGCTTCTTTAATACATTGTTGAAATTCCAGTTCGAAATTTCCCTGCAAGGTCTCTAGCGCACGCAATAATAAATTACTTGATTTTTACGGATATACAATTACTCGTCGTACAATTATGTTCCTAATACATATTTTTGAAGGCTGAATCATTACATTTTCGTGTACCTATACATGTCGAACCGGTTTGCGATTGCGCATTTTCTTTCTAATTTTAAATTATGGGGTTTATCCACGTCCACTCACAGAAACACATTAGTTTATTCGAAAAGTACAACCATGTGTTTCGTTTATTAATGTCATGGTACTGAAATTACTCGTGTTTTCTAAAATTCAGTTCTGTTGTATGTGTATGTATATATGTAGTTGGCATACCGTTAGATATACGTTCATTTCATGATTAAATCTGCATTTATCGTGTGTGCAAGGTTATTTAACGTCATTCAGTCGTGGGTCAGTGCTCTTGGTATATAGATAAATTATGTAAGTGCTACAAACATTCTTAAACGCGCTAATATGAAAGTAATGTCACAACGATACAATATCGTCAGATCAGATCAGTTCCTGTGAAACGCCACTTAACTGAGTAAAACTGCTTCCCGCCAAGCTCCTAGTGGTATTGCTTTTTCAGAGGATCAGTTCGTGATCCGCCAATAGAAAAATCGGAATTTATCGGCGGCAAATCGCATATTGACAAATGAAATGTTTGGTTAAGTTGTTATTTATTGTGGAGATTAAAATGATGTTTTTACGTGTTTACATAATTTTCTTCGTTGCATTTGTTACAAATTGCAAAAGTCGCTTTGCTTTTTAGTACCCTTGCGTACTTGTTATAAGCTAAGAAAACCTTTGATTTCAAATTAAACATATAACATTTTGATGTCTTAACGGTTAAATTATAAATTTGCACTATGCTTAAACGATTATGAATATTTAATACTGATGTACAGTTCTCTTAACAATAAGGTTGCCAATCTGAAGCAGAGCTGGGCAATTACTTTCAAATATTAATTAATTACAATTACAAAATACTTTTTTTAAAAGGAATTAATTACAATTACAAAGCACTAGAGATTAAGAAAGGAATTTTTCTTCTAATTACAATTACAAATAAAATGTAATTGGCAATTTCTTTTCTAATTACAATTACAATTACATTTGTTTATAAAATCAGAGGAAAAACGTTTTTTCTGTTACTAGTCTTTTGCTGTATATAATATACAAATCGGAACTTAAAATAGGAAATGGGAAGGAAATCAACTATATTCCAACCCACCTGTAGAAAAAACAACGTAATTGATTGTATAAAAAACAAAACAAATAAAGCAACTATCCAAGTATTACATAAAATATGTGATTACAATAATTAATAACAAAAAAATGCACCATAAAACTAGGAATGAAAATAAGGTAATTTAGGGTACATTACTTACCCTGGGGTGACATATTTGGGCTGGTATAAGGGATCATATGTATTTCCTCAAAATTATTGCTATTTAAATAATTATTAAATCAGGAAATGTCACGCGTAGGTGTTCAGTGTTTTCATTTCACACATTTTGTAGTGTATTTTACATAATAGTATTTCAGCCCCATTTTATACTTTTTTTTCAATTTTTTAAAATATCTTATTATTGAGCTCTAAAGGAATATTATTCTTATTGAAGAAGACAAAAAAAAAATGAATTGAAATTAAAATATTCTGTAAAAATCAGTGGCTAGTCTTTAAAAAAGGGGTTGTAAAGATAACATATACCTTAAATCAACTTATTTTCACCTTTGGAAAGTATTGAAATAAATACCTTTTATTGTTACATTCAATATAAAAGACTAAAACATTTGGTATTGTTGGTTGGATGATTTAAAATGATCATTTAACTGTATATTTTTTTGCTTTTCATTACAATTAAGTTTTCAAAATTTGTGTCTGAGAGGGCATATCTTTGGCTACATGAATCATAGTAGCGAATAAAAATAATCGTTCGACGGGTGCTGAAGATGGTAGTGAAGTATTGTATTTAAAAAACACTTGCTTAATGAGAGGGTAACTTTCTAACATGGGAAAGTTTTGTCTTATATCATCCAGATACTGTAAAATTTCAAGATGAATCTTATTTTTATTTTTAGTGTCAGTTGATTGTGTGATTCCTTCAGTTCCTTCATTAAAATCAAATAAGCTGCTATTGTTAACTTCCTTCTTATAATTATCGGTACCAATATCTGTTAACATTCATTAATTCGGACTGTTCGATAGAAAATAATTCACACTCCGAAATAAGCAATTGTTTAATATCATGTTTAGATAACACAAACGATGACTCGACTAACGGAAACCAACGAAGTTTAAACTCAGGATGTGTAATTGCTCCTAAAAGTGCATTGGTATCCTCTAAAGTTAAAAGATGTTTAAATCTATTATCTAAACCTTTAATGGCACTTTGAAGTATTATATCTTCGCCTCTTTTAAACTTATTTTTACTTAATTTATTTAGCTTGATTTTAAGTGACACTAGACTAGGAAAAAGAAAGCCATAAAAAGCTTTGTTTTCACCTTGCAAAATATTTAGGTTCTTTGCTAAAAGTGCAGTGACTTCACAATATTCTTGCAGCGTAAGGAAATCGTATTCAGAAAAGCACGGTATTTCTAATTTTAAAAAGAGGATGGAAAGTTTTTCTTTCACGTCCAGTATTTGTTTGATACTCTCATACATTGAGTTCCACCTAGTGATTCCAGGGAAGCTAATGGTATGTCCTAAATATGAGTTAATTGGAAAAACTAATTTGTAATTGAACTTTTAAAAAAATAAAAGTATTTAAATACAAATTACAAATACTTCACGAGTTTTCATGCAATTACAATTACAAATTACTTGAAAAGGTAAAGGAATTAATTACTAATTACAATTACTGATTTCTAAAGTAATTTGTAATTGCTAATTCCTCTTTGTAAAGTAATTGCCCAGCTCTGATCTGAAGTATAAATTCTGTTTAATATTTGTAGGTCGAGCTGTTATAACTTTATTATGAACAAAATAGTCAATCTTTCTAGCGACAGAGTTTGGACGTAAATTATTATTTGGATGACTTGGTATATACATTCATGAAGATACACTTATTGTAAACATAATAAATCACCCGGATTTTATTTGGGATATTTTATGTGGGCTTTTTAGTTGCATTGTAAGTATATGTGAAATATTCTTATATTTTAGAGTTTGCTTTCATTTATGATCATGACACTAATATGGATACAATAACAAAGAAATATTTTTTTATAAACCAAAAATATTTAATATTTTTTATACATATGATATACACTCTAACGCATAATGTATTAATATCAATAACATAAATTCTTTTGTTATATATAGCAATCGTATTTGCTTTACCAGAACTCCACGTAATTTTTTAAAATATAAGTGGAAATAAATTTGGCATATGAGAAACTTTTGAAGATATTTTAAAAAAATGATAATTGCGGAAATGTTCAATTATACATTTCTTACTAACCATTAGAGATAGAACAAAACTAAAAATTGCACATTGTAGTATTTTCTACGTAGAATTTAATAATCTTAATTAAAAATTCATGGCCAACTATGATTGTTATTTAAAAAAACATAAATTTAGATATTGATAATTCAGTTGGCCATGAATTTTTGATGTAGATTATTAAATTCTACGTAAAAATTACTACAAGTTGTCATTTTTAGTTTTGTTCTGTCTTTAATGGTTACGAAGTGAATATGTATGATTGAAATTTTTGGATATTTTCAATTTTTTCAATATCTTCAAAAGTTCAAAGATGCTAAATCAGAATTTGAAAATACTATCAAATACTCCTCAAATTTCTTAACAACTTGCTAATTTAACAGATCATGTATCTACAATATTAGCAAAGTTACCCCTATCTGATACACCAAATAAAATGGGTGAAAATAGTTTATAAAATAAAAGAAAAATGAATATAATAAAATGTGCAGCAATATCGATAGACTGCTTCTTCATTTTCGATCGACCCTAAGGCCTTAAAACGCGTAAGTGTTATCAATAATTTTATCAGTTCATTTTCTAGTCCATTTAATTTACGTTTTGAATTATTAAAATCGGCTTACACATAAACGCACTACGGTGTCGTCTTTTTTTTATTATGAGACACCTGTATATATTTTTGACATGTTTTAGTTGTCACTCATAAGCCCATCTTAGTTTTTGAAACAGTTTCATTATATTCAGGAGATTTGCATTTAAACACATATGAGGTTTAATTTAACTTATTTTTATTAATATTTTTAACAGAAGGAGAATACTTATTTGCAATCTTATTGTAAAGAAAAAGGAACAACAACAAAAAGTTGTAGGAAATTATACGGTATACACTTTAACCTAGTCATTTATTTTAGCTTTGTTTTTTGAGTTATGATATGAATTTGTGTTTTTCTAATGCAAACCGTAGTAGGGCATGACTATAAAAAAAAGGTCTTCTCTCAATGATTCCAATGATGTGTTACTTTATATAGTTAGTTTTATAAATAAATAAATTATGGCCATTTTTTTTTATAAATAAATAAATTATGGCCATTTTTTCATTTTAATTGACGAACTGTCACAAGCAGTATGTTATGGAATTATTTGATATATATTGTAGTGAATTATTTAGCTGTGATGTAATTCAGCCCCATTGTTGTTGTCTGAAACATATAAAAGAGAAAGTCTTAAATTAAGTTTTACACGTTAAACTGAATACTTCCTATAGTTAGGTTATGTTGACGTCATGCATATTTTGAGTGAATATTTGTTTTCTTTGCCTGTACATTATCCATATAAAACCTTGTTATCTATATTAATGTTCTGGATTTCAATGTTCACCCTTGTGATGGGTACTGAGTTTCTAAAAATAAAAACAAATTATTAAATATGTTTACGTCAAAAAAATCACTTAAATTTTAATGTAAGTAAGAGCCCTCTAGTATGGGTAGCTAATAACTGCAATGATACAGGATAACGTATATGCACATTATAACATCTCTGTAAGAGGGGTATAAGCTGATTATAAGTAGTTCAACGTCTATACGAATAGATGTCCTCTCGATAGATAGAGATCTAAAACCACAGAATAATTAATATGAAAGAAATAAAAAGCGGTTTGGAGTGTTATTTATAGAGAAATAAATGTAAGGTCAGTCAGTGACTTATGAAGTTGCAAATATAATTTCCCTAAATATAATTTAAGAACATTTAATTATTAATAAAATAATTTAGCCATGCTATGAACCAACAGATATGATATTCTACCTTGTACATGATAGAATTCTGTATTAATATCAATATAGAATGATCAATAACATTGATTTCTTATTTATTAAGGTACGTTTCATATTTATTAAAGTTAAAATACGTTTTATGAATTGTTTAATTTATGGATATGACAATGATTTAAATGCTGTTATTTAATATCGTTAATGGAATAATGGAACAATTTGGGAATGCGATTATAGGGTATGTGTAATTAGAATTTATATAAATGTAATTAAAATAGAATTATTTTCATATTGTAATATAATGGGAATGATATACAAGTATGCCTTGGAAAATTAAAAAACAAAAAAAAAGGAGTAAGATACAAAAATTATGAAGGAAGCATCATTTTGATGGAGACGAAAAATCTATATTTTACCATAAATAAATAAACAGATGTATGTACCTTAGTAAATAATAATCCAGAAATATAAGTGCATTAATTTGAGAGTGAAAATAAAATTATTCACATCGTGGGATATAATAAATGTAGTTTATCTTGTGAAAGCTTCAGCGGACCTATCGAACATCTTCAGATTTGGAGTAGGAATTGCTTTACTGTGGAAGTGAATAAATAAAGAATATTCAGAAATCACATCTATAAACTTATCAGAATTTCGAACTAATTTTCAAACCAAGCTACAAGGTAAAAAATATAAAAATATACATGTATAGATACTTAACCGATATAATATAAGCTTATAAAAAAGAAGTACTTCATATTGATAGATATTAGAGGCATACTTACACTCGTGAAAAATGTGAGGAAACAGTAATATCTTCCCTTCAATAAAATTTAAAATTAAAATTTAATTCCTTTTAGAAAATTGTTGACCGTTATATGCTTTCGAAGCCATGTTATTTTTTTTTAAATTTCACTTTAACAAATAATGTATGTATTTACGTAGAATAGAATTTCTTAATACATTAACAGTATATCTTACTGACCTTAAGTAAGTTAAGTAAATATGAATATTGACGTGAATAACTTGTCGAATTAATGAAAAATTCTACAATAAGTAATAATACTTTGACGTATTAAGAAATTAGAAGATATTTCAATAATGATACCAATATGTAACAATTAAAAGTCTCGAAGCTTCAAGGCATGAATGTTTCTTTCAATGTAAAATATGAACAGTGATTTTTGTATTTACAAGTTGTCACAATATTTGACAATCATTTTCAAAATAAATAACTGTCACTCCGGAGGATACCTATAAAGTAAAATTGAACCCACACCCATATTGAGATTGTATATAAATGAATATGCTCAATAATTTGTAATAATAAAATAGCATAATATACAAGGTGTCTCTAAAAGGTCTTTAAACAACTCTACCACGTATTTTTCGGACCAAAATAAACCGATTTAGCAAAACTTGGCTTAGTGAAAGTTGCTTAGTTTGTGCGCAATACGGTCCTGAAGTTGCAGTTGGAAAATTGTTTTTTTGTTATAAATTTGAAACGGCTGGAGCGATTGCGCTAAATTTTGTCACGTTTACATAGTTTTATGAGTCAAGAAATTCTCTATCAAAATTGTGATAGTAATCAATCCATAGGCGGAGAACCTGCGTTTATAAATATTAAAACATTTCCATTTTCTACGCCAATGGATAAAAAAGAGTTTGTCGATAAAATTTAAATTAAGTGTCTTAAGTACAAGAAAAAAGGTACTCTTGGTAAGACTCGAAAAATTGCATCGTTTTCTCAAAAATCGCATTTTAAGATTTGAGAACATTAACTAGAGGACGGCAGCGCATACTGTGTGCTCCATATACATGTATCTTTAAGCCGTGTACACGTGTCTTAGGCCGTTTAGACGTCTTTTTAAACTATGTACACGTCTTTTGACGTGACAAAATTTAGCGCAATCGCTCTAGCCGTTTCAAATTTATAACAAAAAAATCAATTTTCCAACTGCAACTTCAGGACCGTATTGCGCACAAACTAAGCAACTTTCACTAAGTTTTGCTAAATCGGTTTATTTTGGTCCGAAAAATACGTGGTAGAGTTGTTTAAAGACCTTTTAGAGACACCCTGTATATATACATTCTGCATTACATCAACCAATATGTTGACCTATGTCTCTTCTGTAATGCCTTTTGCAGTCTTATTTGCATTAGGAAAGGAAACATACTCTCCCAAATTATGATGCAGTCTCATAAAGGTAGGCAGAGAAGGCTGGCTACGATCAAAATACCGTTCGAAATACTACTGTGCAGTTTGTACGGCATTTTGATGGCACAAAATGTAACACTCAATCATATCACGATTTTCTTGGTTAGAAAAATTCATATTGATAATTTACAAAACTTTAATCAACATTAATTAGAAAGAAAATGATTAGCACCTCTCATTAATTGAAGTTTGCATCTATCAAATATTTCCATAGCTTACTACTTGTGACAGTTCGTCAATTAAATGAAATATGGGTATAATTTATTTATTTATAAAAATAACTATTTCATGCAAATCGTTGAAAAAAGGCATTTTTTATAGAGTCAAGGCCTACTATGGTTTTTTGCACTAGAAAAAACACAAGTTTGTGTCATAACTCAAAAAATAAAGCTAAAAGAAAGACATAGCTTAAAGTGTATTGTTTACCATATAAGTTCCTAAAATTTTTTCTTTTACACATTTCTTCTTAAGTTAACAATAACAGAGCCACAAGCACCGAACGAAATAAAAAATTTTTTTTTTGCAAAATATCTAGTTGGTCATGTACTTTTTCCAACAAACAAAACTCTAATTAAATAGAGCTTTTAAAACTGCAATTCTTTTTCCATTTTACCGAATCTCTATCTGTTGTAGTTTCGGAGATCCTCGTACTAAACATCGGAAAAAACTGAACCTGTGTACATATACAAAAAATAATGCTGGAAGCTGTTAACTTGTGATATTCCCTCTTACAAATAAATAAAAAGGTTTTAATACTTTTTATACCACTATAATTCGATAAATAAGTGTTTTACTTCAAGTCAGCATTTCATTTGTCATGAAGAATTAAAATAATATACATACACACACAAAATTGTATATCCTAAATTATTTTATATATGTACATTTCATATTTGGGTTGAAGAACAGAGATTCTATGGTCATGTAGTTTAACAAGCGGGTTATTGTGTGCGAAAGACACGTGTAACATGCCTTTTACACGTGTCTTTCGTCATATGCTTTGACTTATCAACTTTTGAATGAATAAATATAATGCCGAGTTTTAAAATGACAGGTCTGCATTTAAAAACGCTGGGCTTATCTGTCGATGGTCACATTCTAATTCTACACACGTGGAGTCGTTATGAAATACTAAATATACAAAATAATGATTCTCCTGAAATTTTATATTCGTTTGAATACTGTTCCTTGTATAATTTTTTATTTAAATTCTGTTTCTCAACTTGTGTATTATTTCCTAAAATAATCTAAAACCAAATAGTTTAGCTTACTAAAATAAAACTGGGATTTACACAATTTACTTTTGTTTGCTTAGTACAACAGATAATATACATAAGTGTGTTACCTTATTTTTAAATTAATTCAAATTAAAAATATTCTCCTGCTATTTGATTTTCTTTTGGCGTCAGTACTAGATACATAATAATTATTGAGTTTAACACCCTGTCCAGTTGTTTATTAATTAAAACAATATTTGTGTTTTTAGATTATAGGTATATGTATATTGTCTTTCTGAAAAATTGAAATATATCCTTAAACAGCAAAATTTTGCATTTAGAATTAATTATTACATAGTAACATGATTTTGTATTTAGTGATATGATACTTATTTTTATAAGTTTATAACAAAAAATAATGCATATACAGGGGGAGTCATCAGTAGCTTCTTCTTCGATTCCTCTTTTCTATTTTAAATAAGAGAAAAAGCAATAGGTAGAAGTTCTTTTTTAATGGCTCACACTATGTTTTTTGGATTTCCTAGTATCGTTTTAAACTGCCTATTAAACTGTTTATTCTTATTCAAAATTGAGGCAAAAATTTTTGACCAAAATACGTGTTCAGAAAAAAATTTATATTCGTATGGTTTTTAAACGTTAATTTGAGTAGTGCGCGTAGCCAAGACAACTTTACATCATTTACTATAAGTTGCACCCGACAATACTTCAAGAAACTTTGTTTTTTCAATGCCTACTTCTGGAAATTCTCACATACCAAATACTTTTTTTAAAGGGAACACCCTGTATTTTACTCAAAATTGAGCCAACAGTTTAGAGTTATTAATTTTTTTTACAAAATTTTGACTTAAACTTTGGTGGTGCTTGTATCCAAGAAAATTCTGCATCATTTGGTATAAATTGCACTCGAAAATACCTCAAAAAACTTTGTATTTTCAAAGCATACTTCCCGAAATTTTTACATTTTTTTATGGCATTTTCCTCCCTTTTTTATTCTCTTTTATTTTTGTTAACAATGTCCTCTACCCATTCTTCTGTAATTTCTGAGATAATCAGCATAGGAGCAATCAACGGTCAAATAAAGATCTACGAGCGCTTTTCTTCGCACCCAGATGTTTGTCCAATAAAGGCTGGAATGCGGCCGACTGGTTGAGTCAGCTGTTAAAGAAAGTCGATAAACATTTATGTTAAATTTATAAAAGTATCGTTATTAGTTATTAGTATTAGAGTTAATAGTTGGCGTTTTGGGTGAATCTGAAAGAAACTCTTTGCTAGCATCCAGACCTTATGCACAGCGATCCCTGGTAGAAGTCAACGGAAGCCAGAAACCTTCAAACGTATAAGGAAATGGTTAGAGTGGACAGAAAGTATTGAATATGAAAGAAAGAGCGGAAAAAATCAATAACTGATGAGGATAATATGTTTATGGTACTTGCGAGTGTAGTACAACACTTCCATACTAGTAATCCGAAAATAAGTCGTCAGTTAGGTGTAAGTCAAATTTGAGAATCCAGAATAATGAGGAAATATGTAATTTATCCGTAGCATATTCATACACAGGGTTAGATGAAAGAAACTTTCAGAATCGCTTACATTTTTGTCTTTGGGCAGCAGATAAATTAGCCTCACTTTCTCATTTTGATGTTGTTTACCGACATAGCTAACTTCTATTAAAATGGATACGTTAATCATTACAATTTTCGTTATTATAACACATAAAAACTCTCACTTTGTCACACCTGCAAACTTTCAAAATCGTTGGACCTTATTTCTTAGATGAAAATATTAATGGAAGAGCATCTTCGTTTTCTACGGATGGATTTTCAAAACTTTTTGAAGACATGAACATTAAAATCAGAAAAGCGTTTGCAAGAATATGTCGAAACGTTTTTCGGAACGTTAGTACTTCTTTGGATAACAGAATACTCACGTGCATTGCACAAATTTGTGGTTATTATGAACATATTCTTTAATGAAATTTAGTTTTTTTACTTTTGATTGTTGTTACGTTGCTCAATAGTTTTAGGTTATTTAAATTGCATTATTTTGTTGTTATTTCTGTCTTTTAAAGTTTTAGGACATCAATGTATAATTTTGAAAAACTACAGCCTTCTCATGTGAAGAGCTTCATCAATGAAATATGTAATACGAGCAATTAGGCAAATTAAATTGAAGATGGCAGTAGTGGTTCATGCACCTTTTAGTGGGGCAGCATCTTCAAATATGTCAATAAACATAACTTTTATTTTATTTCGCTGTTAACCAACAGCGTAAAAAATGAAATACTACAACTGGACATTGCCGGAATTAAAAAATTGAAATGCGATGCCGTTTATTCTGTAAAATTATTACTTTTGGGATAGTTGGATTTGACCTTTACTTTGTTTGACAATTGACTAAGGAAGTCATAGAGCAACAGCGTTCGCTAGTTCTTTACTTGGTCGCTAATTGCTCCTATAGTTATTATCTCAGAAATTACAAAAGATAGGTATAGGTGGGCATTGTTAACAAAATTGACACAATAAAATACCGGGTGTTCTATTAAAAAAAAATAAGTTTTTGGTATGTGAAAGTTTACGGGAAGTAGGCTTTGAAAAAACGAAGTTTTTTGAGGTATTTTCGAGTGCAACTTACACCAAATGATCCAGAAATTTGTTGGCTTCAATCACCACCAAAGGTGATGTTTTTACTTTTAAAAACAATGTGAAAATAATATTTTTCTGAACATGTGTTTTGCTCAAATATGTTCAAAGAAAAATAATAACTCGAAAACTGTTGTCTCAATTTTGAAAAAGAAAAAACAGTTGAATAGACAAATTAAAGCAGTACTAGATAATCCATTTGGGTCATTAAAAAAAGATTGAGTTCCGTGCATCTACGGTGAAGCCGGAAGTGTGTCAGAGCTTAAAGTATTTTTAGAATATGGGCCACAAGCAACCATGAATCATCCACTAAATGTTTTTTCTTTTGTTTAATCAACAGAAAAGCAATTGAAGAAGCGGCTACTAATAATTAACCCTGTAATTTTAGAGTTTTTTCTAAAGATGAATTTGTATAACTTAAATAGCCAAATGTAATAACTAAAAATTACAACAAACTAAACTTACGTAACATACAAAGTCCTTATGCAGTTGACTGCTAATTTCCTTTAATTCATATTGAGATATGTCGACCTTTGTTTTGTAAAACTTTGTACAATCGATTATCCACATTGTATCACTAGTCTCAAAAGATTCACATTTGTGTGGTTCAAATCTATGTGCTGCTTTTCCGCAATTATAGTAATTTTTCATGTTATTTACTCTACTTTATTTTTATTATAAATAATACAGGTGTTCAATTTTTTCACAATATCTCATATTTCTGTGACATGAATGCCCTACCTGCAACTGCTAAAACTCCTTACAACATATGACCAAAGCACATACACAAAGAAAGCAAGTTATAATGTTAGATTTCAGTGGTTGCAAATCGAAATAACGCTTTTTCAATTTCCCAAGTAAATTACTTATATGACCATCCCATATCGTTGGGATAGTCATATAATTCAAGGTAATTCCAACAAGATTGAGAGAGTTCTGGAATTTAAGTTTTTCATGTATGCCAACTGCCATCTGGTGTGCTAACATACCTAACGCAAGCAAATTTATCTACTTATTTCTAATTATGTTCGTCTTAATTTTCCACAGATGCGATCCTTGTGAGAAAACTTTAACGTTTCATTAATAAATAATATTAGAAAGTTTTTAATTTATTTATAGCTGCGATGAACTTTCATAATAGTTTTTTATTAAAAATTTGCAGAAACTATGTGTGTGCCTAATTTTCCTGATATGTCTAGAATTTTTATTTTTATTCCTATTTTTAATTCCCGAATACTTTCTGAAATACATAATAAACCAATATTTCTCACAATGGCTTTTGTTTCCTCAGATGTATTGGAAGAAACACTTGTTTTACATACAAGATGAGTTTTTTTCTATTATTTGTATGGGGATCTCGAAAACCATAAGAGATACGCATTAGGTTAAATGGAGAAAGATTGGCATCTTTATAATCCTCATCCAGATACGTTTTTGTCCATTTAAGAAAATGCTTGGTTTACTAGATATTCTAAGTCTAATTTTTTTAAATGAAAACCATAGTTGGCTATGACCTATTCTAATAGTGTATTTTTTTTCTGCTTGCAATGATGTAGCACTTATTTTAATAAATAACGGCCATGAAAAAGAAAAGAAACTTATAATATACATAATATACATTTCTTTTATTACATATAATGTAATAAAAGAAACAATAAAAACTCTAAACGAATTAATTATTAACAACTCGTAACAATCTAAATTTACATTAAGTGTTCGAAATTCCCACCATTATTATCGACGCACATACGACACCTTTTCAACACTGAGTAAATAGCTCTGCTAATTTTGCGCCCATCTAACCTATCAAATACATTAATAACAGCTTCCAATAGCTCCTCTTGAGTTCCATAAGATCGCACATGTACGAGATCTTTTATTGCTCCAAAGACGAAAAAATCTAATGGTGAAAGATCTAGGATATTGTCGAAATCTTCCCTAAGAAAATGCAAATATCGATTTCCGGTTAAAGTTTCATTAAAAATAAATGGCCCAACAAGTTGCGACCAATAACACCACACCATAAATTAAAGTCAAACCTAATCTGGGGTCGCCTTTCTTCTAAACGGTGAGGATTTATTTGCGCCCACAGGTGTTCATTATGGCGATTGAACATGCCGCAATTTGTAAAACGTGTTTCGTCGGTCCATAAGATCTGCATCGGAAAGTTGTTATTTTCATGGCACATATTCACAAACCGATCACAAAAATTTAATTGTCTTTCATCGTCTCCAGGGTGTAGAGTTTGACCAACTAATTTTCTATAAGGATGGTACTTATGTTTTGATAAAATTCTCAGTACTGTGCGTTGTGATGTAGCAGCGTCTTGTGCAATTTGCCGCGTTGATGTTGATGGATTCTGATTAACAGCAGCTAAAGCATTTATCTGCGTGTTTTCATCAATATTACCCTTATTTCTAGGTTTAACAGAACTTCCATACTCTTATAAATTATTGTATAAATTCTTGAAGGTGTCTAACGATGGTTGAGGGCGATCAAAATACAATAAATAATAGCGTTCGGCGGCTTGTTTACTATTTTTGTTACAAATAATGTAAAATTCGATCATATCAAGTTTCTAAAGATTTGTGTACACCATAACTAACTTTGTAAAGCAACTAAATCACTAACAAAACCAACTATAGTCACCCTAATGAACGAACTGTCAATGATGAAATAAACATAATGCTTCAATTATTAATATCCCGTTTTCCATGGCAAGACATGATTTTTGTTAAACATAATAATAGAGCTCTTATTTATTAAAATAAGTGCTACAACCCTTACATCATTGCAAACAGAAAAAATGCACTATTAGAATATGTCATAGCCAACTATGGTTTGCTTTAAAAAAAAATAGACTTTGCTTGCTAGCTCAAAAATGCTAAGTAGAATTAAAAAAAAATTAAAAACAATATTCAAAATATTTGTTTCTACCTTTAGGAATATAGGAGTTATAGTACTGAAAAGGTTTTGGAGAATTTCTATTTTTTTGCAAATACCTAGTAAACCTTGCATTTTCTTAAAAACGTATCTGGATGAGGCTTATAAAGATGCAAATCTTCCTCCATTTAAGCTAATGCGTATCTCTTATGGTTTTCGAGATCCCCATACAAATAATGGAAAAAACGCACTCTGTATAAACTAAAAAAAAAAAACATAAATAAATGTACTTAAACCACGAAATGTAAAAAAATTAAAAGAAATGATTGCATACGGAAGCGGTATTGTGACACATCAAAATCTACGGACAAAGTGATAAATTTTATTAACTAACCGCATAAAGGATTGCAAGTGTTTGTTTCATTTCGAATTAGTTTTATTAGGCGGTATAATTTATCGAAATTGATGTGGTAATTGTTAATTATACAGTGAATTAGATTTCAAAAAATTGTTTACTTTTGTAGTGCATAATGGCGGTAGTAGGAGTCCCTCTGTTATTATTAACGCTGCTTGGATTTTCTATAATAGGTAAGTGCTTTAAGCATTCTTACAATATTGCTATTGCGGGATATATGCTATAAAGAATTCTGTAGATTAAAGAATTATATATAATTTACTGGTATCCAAATTATAGAGAATCAAATAGGTTATATATCAAAAATTTTGAACACTGTCTAATAAGGGTATTAAGGTAACTGAGTAATTTTACTCCAATAAATAGATATTGATTGAACTTAGAGAGTGCTATATCAAAAGAAAATATAAATCGAAATGAGGGATTTTTTAAAAATGTATGGACTAAGTTGGAAGTAATAATCAAACAAAAAAATTCAAATGATAAAAACTAAAAATGAGTAAAATTGAGATGCGGTCAACAAGTGTCACAACTCTGATCACAGAGCATTTAATATTCATTAACCTGAATCTTTATTATGAATTATTTCACAATAAAACAAGTTATATATTGAAATTATAATTTAGAAGTAAAACACATATACACATATATAGTCAACGATCTGACTTCGTAAATTTACTTTTAATGCTTAATATAATTAAAAATTTGCGTACTTTAGTTCATAGGGTTGTTACTGTTCGCATTCAGCAGACACAACAGTTGCGCAACTGTTCAGTGATCGGACTCCGATGATATACGCTCACTCTGAACATGTAGAACGGTCACCATTTTTGCGAGCGGAAAAATTCTACGCTCGCTTAGTGAGTGTATTCTCTTTGCATGCGCCGTTAACTCATTCTAATACCAAAGTAACACACAATTTTGAAGGAAGTTACTAGAAAAGTATATGAACAAATTAAACCTATTGTGCAGAAATAACGGTTCCCGATCCGTCTGCTGAATGCGACAATTGCTTCACAATTTAAAAATGTACAAGCTTATACAGGTTGATCCATAAATTATTGGCACAAAGAAGATGTATTTTTTTAAATTGAACATCCGACATATACCTAACATCAAATTAAGTTTTGCGTTAAAATAAAATTATTTCTGATTAAGAGTAACTGTAAGAGAGCTATCTTTTAATTGCTTATAATTTAAGAATGTTATTACAAAACACAAAATAATTTGGTATGGCATACACCACAAACAAGGTGTGTCAAGTAACACTTATTATGCAGAACCTGTTCTAATTTATATTGGGTGTTCGCGAAGGTGTCGCATAATGAAGAAAATGCTTATCAGTGACGAAATAAATCTCACGGTAACCATTATAGTCACTGTTAAAAAATATTGATGCAAATATGTTGAAACTCTCAAACTTATCATCATAGAATAAAGCAATCGTCGTGTTATTATTACAATTATATTTAGTACACGTCATACTAGTTCACTTTTTTTGTTAATTGTGATTTACATCACATCTATATGATGGTCAAGGAAATACTTAATCACCTTTAGCATCACATTTTGTTTAAAGTAATAAAAAGAAGTTGTAGAGACATATAACAATTATAAGAAAAGAAACACGTTTTACATATAAATTTAAAAAAAAAACAAATGTATTTTTACCATGAAATGTATAAAAATTAAAAGAAATGATGTGCTTAAAGTAATTTAAAGTAATAAATTACTAAATTTAACAAAATTGTTTTAAATGTTTAATGTTAAAAAGTGACTTTTACAGCTGTCTTATTATGCAGAATCTGTTCTAATTTATACTCGGTGTTCGCGAAGGTGTTGCATAATGAAGAAACTTCTTATCCATGACGAAGTAAAAATCACGGTAGCCATGGAAAAATATTGATGCAAAAATGTTGAAACTCTGTCAAACTTGTAACAAACTTTGTTTCCTTAGAGCATTAGAATTCCGTTGATGTATACAGGATAATTCCAAATAAGTGCGAATGTTTTCAGAGGGTAATTTCTTGTCAAAAATTAAAGGGGGTCTTTCATGTAAACAAAATCTGTTAGGCTTTTCCATGAAAAGTTACACGCTTCCAAAAGTGAGATAAAAAATTGTTTTTTTTTCTTCTTAAAACTGCTGAAGAGTTAAAGAAATGGCATTTTGTGGGAGTGTTCAACCAATAAATGAATGAATAATTTTTTAATTTTGTTATAATCTTTTAGAGGGGTGAAACATGCAACCCGTATTCTTTTTTTTACCAGACCTTTTCAACAAAATAAAATTTCTTGACTTAAAAATATCCGCTGAAAAGAATGATTTAGTACTGAACTTTTTTAACCCTTCTATTTTTTCCGTAAAAGCAATAGTTTCGTAATAAAACATCAAAATACAGTATCGTGCATATACGTATCTTCTGTGAATAAAATCACAAAAATCTAGTAAGTGAATGTCAAGTCGCTTTGATTTTTATGTGATAGTTGTGGTTTAATTCGCTTAGATTTTTATGTGATAGTTGACAGTTCAAGTCGCTTAGATATTTATGCGGTAATTGAAAGTTCAATTTGCATTAATTTTTATGCGGTAGTTGAAAGTTCAATTGTACCTTTTAACTATTCAATATGAATAAATACACTAACGCTGAAATGGCCGATATGCATTTTACTATGGTCGTGCAAATGGAAATTCTTTGGAAGCTAGACGGTTCTATGCAGAGATGTATCCTCAGCGCGTGACACCTCATCGCACAATTTTTGCACGTCTTTACCAACGTCTCTGTGAAAGAGGGGCATTTCAAACACGAAAAACTGATTGTGGTCGTCCACGAGTAATAAGAACGGTGGCACTGCAAGAAAAGGTTCTTAATATGATTGAAGATCGTCCAGAATTAAGTACAAGGCACACACACTTAATCTTTGCAATAAACTGATATGGAAAAGTTTAAAGAATCACCAATTGTATCCTGTTATTCAACGAGTCCAGGCACTTTTACCGCGAGATTTTCCCCATCGTGTACACGTTTGTCAATGGAGGCTTCAAATGATTACCCAAAACGCTCAATTTTTAAAAAACATATTATTCGCTGACGAATCCAACTTTTCAAAACAGGGGATTACAAATTTTGGTAACAACCATATATGAGTCGAAGATAACCCATATGCAATTCAAGAAGGTCGGTATCAAGATGATTTTTCACTTAACAAGTGGGTCAAAACTATTGGCGAAAATGTTATTTGTCCATATTTTCTACCGTTGAGACTAAATGGTGCATCCTATACAATTTTCTTCAGGATCAGCTTCCTATTTTACTTAAAATTGTTCCACTAGCTATTCAATAACGATTGTGGCTTCTGCACGATGGTGCGCCTGCCTATTTTAGCATAACTGCTCGTCATTACTTGGACGACGTGCATGCAAATCGTTGGATAGGCTGAGCAGGACCTCAACCATGGCCTCCCAGATCACCAGATTTAAACCCCTTAGACTCTTGCATCTGGGGTCACCTTAAGTCCTTGAATTTGTAAATGATTTAAGAAATCGCATCATTGCAGGCTTCAGACAATCCAAAATACACCCGGAAGATTTCAACGTTTGCGCCAATCTATGAGACGAAGACTTGATTCCTGTCTAATGGTTGGGAGTGGTCATTTCGAGCACTTTTTATAACTCTGGTCCGTTTGATTATGTTGTCCTTTTCTTTTTTTGTAGTAAAAATAATTTTGTTTTGTTTGTATTTTTTATTTTATATTCAATTAAAACATGTCATGGTACTGGTACATGCGTATATTAAAAATCAAAAGAAGCGAAATAATTATAAAATACTACGATTAAAGTCATAATTTGTGCAAACAGAACGTGACATCCACGTACTAGATTTTTTCGATTTCATTCACAGAAGGTACGTTCGATATTTTTAAATCAAGAAATTTTATTTTGTTGAATAGGTTTGGGAAAAAAAGGAATAGGGATTGCATGTTTAACACCTCTAAATTATCACAACAGAATTAAAAAAATATTCATAGGTAGCATGAATGCGTATAACATTTCAAGGACAAGCCTAAGAGCTTTTGTTTACATGAAAGACCCCCTTTATTTTTTGACAAGGAATCACTCCTGAAAGCTTTCGCGCTTATTTGGAAACATCCTGTATATTAATGTTAACGACCAATATTTATAGTTATATGTACGTAATTTTTCTGCAGATTTCAATAATTTATTTAATTATTTAATACAATGCTACTTCCTATACATATATATGACCCAACCCTTTTGATATAACTTATAAGTAATACTGACTGTTCTATGCTTACTTGATTACATTTTCATTTATATATATTTGATTTACATTTTATATTTGTCAATGTTTTCTAAATGACAACCAGTTGTCATATTGTTATTACTTTTATTTCATTGTATGCCACTACTACCAAAAGTAATAACAATATGACAACTGGTTGTCATTTAGAAAACATTGACAAATATAAAATGTAAATCAAATATGTGTAAATGAAAATGTAATCAAATAAGCATAGCACAGTCGGTATTACTTATAAGTTATATCAAAAGGCTTGGGTATACCAGAAACTGTTCAGTTAATGCAATTATATAAATAATAACGACGCAACTATGCAATGAAAAATTACGTGTAGAGCTGTTGAAATTATAACAAATATAGAATGTAAAATCAGTCATGTGTAAATGTAAATGAAAGCAAATAAGCATAGGATAATCGGAATTACTTATGCAATCCTATCAAACGGCTTAGGTTTACCTAAACATGTACAATTTGATTGAAATACACAAACAATCAAAGATGCAACTATGTATGTGTCAAGATGGTTTCTACCTAGTTTGGTTTCGTCAGTGCAGCATAACAAAGAAGGTGTATGGTGAAGCATTAATATGTGTTGAATTATAAAATATATAAACCAAACTAGGTAGAAACATATGTGTCTGTAGCTACAAACACATCTTAACACATACATAGTTGCATCGTTGATTGTTTGTGTATTTCAATCAAATTGTTTAGGTAAACCTAAGCCGTTTGATAGGATTGCATAAGTAATACCAATTGTCCTATACTTATTTGCTTTCATTTACATTTATACATGACTGATTTTACATTCTATATTTGTTATAATATCAACAGCTCTACACGTAATTTTTCATTGCATAGTTACGTCGTTATTATTTATATAATTGCATTAACTGAACTGTTTGTTGTAGACCCAAGCCTTTTGATATAACTATATAAGTAATACCGACTGTCCTATGCTTATTTGATTACATTTTCATTTATACATATTTGATTTACATTCTATATTATTCTTAGTCACCGAGCCGTCTACGTCACATTTTTGCAAACGAGATTGAGATCTACGGGTCTCCTATAATCACGACCTTCCAATTGCGTACATAGACCAGTTTTTTGTAAAAGCTTTTGTTCAACGCGATGAAGGGTTTCGGCAGATATTTTTCGGCAAACTGTTCTTATTCTTGTTTCCATATTCTCCCTTGTTCGTAGTTCCTCATAAACTTTGTCTTTAGCATACCCCCATAAGAGGAAATTGAACGGGGTAAAATCACATGAACGAGACTATTTAGCAGTTAAATCCTCTGCTTAATCTGCTGACGAAAATAACACTTGTACATACTTTTTCGTGCTTGTAGACTTCTTTTTCATACTCGGGGCCGTTTTGCACATTTTTCTATCCTTTTCTGGGTATTTTCTCCATTAGCTAGTTCTAAAATTCTATTCCGATACTCCTATATGGACACAAGTATAACCAAATAAAATAGCAGGTTTACTAAAGAATATATTATAGATAATAATAATGAAAGAACTGAATTGTCCTCATCAGAAAAGATAATGTATTTGTGGTTATGAATTAATAATATTTCTGTAGTAAGATAAAAGTTATTCAATATTATATTATTTTCATTCTTAATTATACTATTCATTTCATTTATAGAAGAAGCAATACAATTAATAACTCACTGAATCAAATAATTATTAATTAGTAATAATAATAATAATAATAATAATAATAATAATAATAATAATTTTATACAGGAAACAAATGCATATCAAAACATAACCATTGTCAATAAATAATAATAAAAATTTTTAGATTATGCGCATGTGTAAGTAATCGGTAATATTTTGTCAGGTAATCCAAACACTGGTTAAAATTTCTTTGCTTAACGACGCACAGACTGGTATTTGAGCATTCTAGGCGGCCAAAAGTGAATTTCACAAAAATGGAAAAACTATCTTAAATCAACTACCTGAGTCAGGGGACATTCCAGCGAATAATACGCAGCAACTCCCACCCTTTTCCCGTGCACGCTGTGCTGACAGCGTCATTAGAAATTTGCTCATCAAACCTAGCATACGTGACTGTTCTCGGCGATTTTGTGAAAACCTTAATTTTTAAAGTGAATAATTATTTTTGTACGTTAATTTTGTGCGGAAAAGTGATGGATTCTGATTCTACAGGTAATTTTCTATTTTACTGCAATATTGCTTTTTCTATTTTATTCTATAAATGTACTCTTTTGATGACGTAAAAGTAACATCTATAATAAGCATGATTTTTCAGAGAAGTTTATGTTCATCAACGTATTACTTACAGTATCGGGATAGATCCGGTGGCCTTTTTTATTAATATTAGAACTTTAGAGTATTGAGCAGTAGATAATCAAAAAGTTTGCCGCGGAAAAGCGCCGATAAGCGAAATCTCAGTACTTATTTTTTTTCCTACGAAAATGTCAGGAGCAGTGGGTACTTCGGGAGTACGGATAGTGACCCGCAAATATTTATTCGACCTCATAAAAACTTATAGCAAGTCAAATTTCGAACAAAAACTAAATTGCTTTAAGAGACCAACTTTTGTTGCGTGAAGAATTCACTGAAGACCAATACAAAAAATTTAACCGCAGTTTCGCACATTTCAAATCCGAAGTGAAATCAAGATGGACCCAAACACATTAAAAGGAAGACCTTTTTCTCAAAAACAATCACCTGTGGTTAGAAGGAACATTTGAAATTCCGGTGGTTACGCAATTTCAACCAGGTCGGCCTCGAATATCGTTTGGAGGGTCCAGTGAAACGAGTAAAAGAAGGAAAACAGAGGAGCTTCGTTCTACTTTAGAAGACGGTATTATTGCTCACGCAGCACAAGTTGAGTTAAGTAAATCTGGAAAAAAAAATGCTTCCGACGTACTACAAAATATTACTTGCACCCCAACACGAGCAACAAAATACAAAAGAGCATATGCCACTTCCAAAAGTGAAAACGCTTTGCGTCTGACACCGTTCCAAACATTGAAAATGTTTATAGATGCTGATTTAATACGAGGACAATATGAAGTAATTCGAAATACTAATAAAAAGTTCTTCCCGTGTTGTTTAATACAGCAAGCAAAAAAAGTGTTATCCGCTCCGAGAAGCATGCACAGTGACGAGTACCAACGCCGAAAGCCAATTGCAATCTTTAATCGATATTACCGTTAAACGCTTCTCTGACTTCCTTGAAGAGGTGTTATCAACAATACTAGAGCAAGAAAGGGATACATTAAAAATTATATGTAAATGGGGATGCGTTGGGTCGCAGCAATCACAGTTCAAGCAAAAATTTGATGAGGAAGAGTTGCTTTGTACCTGTGCGATTAGTTTGTGAAAACCAAAGTCTCTGAAAGAGTATTGGGGGAAAATCCAACACCTTCTTCTCCACTGTTCTGCCGCCCAATTACATTCCGTTTTGTGAAAGATAATACTGATATCACATATGAAGAGATGAAGTACGTCCAAAATTCCATAAACTCTTTAATAGCAGCTGAGGTTGATATTGATGGAAAAAAGTTTTTCGTCAAACATCTGTTCATAATGACAATGGTTGACGGAAAAGTCTGCAACGCAGTTACTGGCACAACATCTACGAATCGTTGCTACATCTGTGGTGCGACGTCCAAAGACTTCAACCAACTGGATAATAAAAAACAAATATCTTGAAGCTATTGAATTTGGGCTGTCGATTTTACATGCCAGGGTAAGATTATTCGACAGCATTCTCCATTTGGCATACAAATTGCCCGTAAAGAAATACAGAAAAAGAAAAACAGAAGAGGAAACAGAAATGGAAAAAGAGAGGAAAACAGAAATACAGGACAAATTTTGCAAAGAAACTGGTATGTTAGTGAATATGTCAAAAACAAATTTCGGTAATACGAATGATGGCAACACGAGTAGAAGATTTTTTTGAGGATACGAAATTAGCTTAAGAGATTAGAGGTATCAGTTACGACTTAATTTATAGGTTGATAGTCATACTGGAAACCATTTCATGCGGATTCTCGATAGATGTGAAAAAATACGACAAATATGCACTGGAGACTGTTCGTTCATATGTCGAGTTGTACCCTTGGCAACCAATGACACCAACAATGTAGAAGATACTAATTCACTGAGCAGTCATAATAAAAAATGCATTGCTACCTATTGGTCAATTATCTGAGGAGGCAGCAGAAGCGCGCAACAAGCATTTTATGACATATCGCCAAGAATTTTCAAGGAAATTCTCTAGAGAGTCCTGTAATAAAGATACATCCAACCGAGTCCTCTTGAGCTCAGATCGCTTGCTCAGTAGTATAGCCACTTTTAAAAAAAGAAAATTTACTTTGTTTCCTTCTGAAACCATCAATATGCTTCTGCCAGCACAGCCAAACCGAATGGTTCATCCATCTGAAAACGACGAAGGGGAATTTATTTCTGAAGAAGATTAATTTGTAATTTTTTCCTTCCTAAACCATATTTTTCATAAAATAAATATATATATATATATATATATATATATATAGTATAGTGTAAATAGTGACTGTTTAGTAGGTAGTATAGTTCAATTGTTGGGATTGCAGTCAGGGGTAAATCAATGTAAAAACTACTCTTTTCGAATTAATTCCGAGCTTTCGACAATGTTTATTGTCTTCATCAGGGCTGTTAACAATAAAATAACTTACAATAGGCTCTAGACAACTAACAAATAACAAGTTAAAACTCTTATTAAATCTAAAATAATTTTAAATCTACAAAAAGAAAAAAGAATTTTTATAAAAATACTTACAAAATTCATCGAGTTTGCACAATTAAAAACGCTTTCATAGCATACAAAAATTATATAAACTTGCACATAACAGAATCATTTCTTACTTCAATTTTTAATAATTTTGTATTAAACATTAGACAAATTTATCTGTTTGAGGCACAAGACACCACGTATGATTGTGTGTATAACATTAAAGGTCAACTCGGTCAACCCATTTAAGTTTTAAATGGCAATTTTCAAAGCCGTACTTATAGGCCACCAGTCACATTATGTTTTACCTTTTGTTGTTATTGGGGTTGATTAGATATGTGTATATATTACTAATATTTGCTATATCAGTCTTTTTGTTCATATTATTTGGTTCTTTCTGGATGTAGAACATTTCTAAGAATGTACGTTTATAATAATTACGCTCTATGTCAAGAATTTTTGTTCCTTCGTAGTTGATTTCATGTTTGGTTGTTCTAACATGTTGTGTCAAGGCAGAGGAGCATGTTTTGTTATTATTTTTGCAGTCACTTTTGTGAGAAATCAATCTGCCATTTAAGGTTCTAGAGGATTGACCTATATATTTTAACTCACAGTTGTCACAAGGAATTTGATATATTATGTCTGATTTAAATTTATTTTCAATAGGGTATTTAGTTTTGCTGAACAGAGAACCAACGGTTGTAATTATTTTCGTGGCTATTTGGACATTATTTTGAAAAAGTTTAATTAATTTAGGGGTTAAATTCTTAATATAAGGAAGGGATCCGAAAGGTTTTTGGTTTTTCGTAGTGTCTTTTTGTTGGTCAGCAGGTATTTTAGGGGGACTTGTACTGAATAAAAGTTTGTTTATTAGGGGTAACGGGTAACTGTTTTGAATAAGGAGGTTTTTTAGTCTATTAATGTTTTGTTTGTACAATGATGGATGCGAGATGACCGAAATTCTTCGTTTAAATTCTAATATAAAATTGATTTTCATTTTGAATGGGTGGTAAGAGAGGAAGTTTATATACCTACTGGAATTCGATGGCTTTCTGTACCAGTCTAAGATTAAATTGTTATTTTTACGTATAATTAAGGTATCTAAAAAAGGTACGGAGTTGTCTTTTTCTTCGTCGTGCGTAAATTGAATGGTGCTGTGGTACGCGTTAAACTTATCTAGGATTTCATTGATGTTGTTTCTTGGGACTGCAGTTATCAGGTCATCCACAAACTTTTTGATAAAAGGAAGGGAAAAGGAAAGATTTGGGATGCATGCTTCTAGGAGGTCGTCTAAAATAAATTGGGATATAATAGGTGAGATCGTCCCTCCCATGGGAGCACCTAGGATTTGCTGGTAAGTATTCGAAGGTAAATATTTCCAGCAAATCCTAGGTGCTCCCATGGGAGGGACGATCTCACCTATTATATCCCAATTTATTTTAGACGACCTCCTAGAAGCATGCATCCCAAATCTTTCCTTTTCCCTTCCTTTTATCAAAAAGTTTGTGGATGACCTGATAACTGCAGTCCCAAGAAACAACATCAATGAAATCCTAGATAAGTTTAACGCGTACCACAGCACCATTCAATTTACGCACGAAGAAGAAAAAGACAACTCCGTACCTTTTTTAGATACCTTAATTATACGTAAAAATAACAATTTAATCTTAGACTGGTACAGAAAGCCATCGAATTCCAGTAGGTATATAAACTTCCTCTCTTACCACCCATTCAAAATGAAAATCAATTTTATATTAGAATTTAAACGAAGAATTTCGGTCATCTCGCATCCATCATTGTACAAACAAAACATTAATAGACTAAAAAACCTCCTTATTCAAAACAGTTACCCGTTACCCCTAATAAACAAACTTTTATTCAGTACAAGTCCCCCTAAAATACCTGCTGACCAACAAAAAGACACTACGAAAAACCAAAAACCTTTCGGATCCCTTCCTTATATTAAGAATTTAACCCCTAAATTAATTAAACTTTTTCAAAATAATGTCCAAATAGCCACGAAAATAATTACAACCGTTGGTTCTCTGTTCAGCAAAACTAAATACCCTATTGAAAATAAATTTAAATCAGACATAATATATCAAATTCCTTGTGACAACTGTGAGTTAAAATATATAGGTCAATCCTCTAGAACCTTAAATGGCAGATTGATTTCTCACAAAAGTGACTGCAAAAATAATAACAAAACATGCTCCTCTGCCTTGACACAACATGTTAGAACAACCAAACATGAAATCAACTACGAAGGAACAAAAATTCTTGACATAGAGCGTAATTATTATAAACGTACATTCTTAGAAATGTTCTACATCCAGAAAGAACCAAATAATATGAACAAAAAGACTGATATAGCAAATATTAGTAATATATACACATATCTAATCAACCCCAATAACAACAAAAGGTAAAACATAATGTGACTGGTGGCCTATAAGTACGGCTTTGAAAATTGCCATTTAAAACTTAAATGGGTTGACCGAGTTGACCTTTAATGTTATACACACAATCATACGTGGTGTCTTGTGCCTCAAACAGATAAATTTGTCTAATGTTTAATACAAAATTATTAAAAATTGAAGTAAGAAATGATTCTGTTATGTGCAAGTTTATATAATTTTTGTATGCTATGAAAGCGTTTTTAATTGTGCAAACTCGATGAATTTTGTAAGTATTTTTATAAAAATTCTTTTTTCTTTTTGTAGATTTAAAATTATTTTAGATTTAATAAGAGTTTTAACTTGTTATTTGTTAGTTGTCTAGAGCCTATTGTAAGTTATTTTATTGTTAACAGCCCTGATGAAGACAATAAACATTGTCGAAAGCTCGGAATTAATTCGAAAAGAGTAGTTTTTACATTGATTTACCCCTGACTGCAATCCCAACAATTGAACTATACTATATATATATATATATATATATAAAATATATTACAATTCTTTGCCAGTTATACAAATGTACTGAAAAATTCAAAATATTCTTGGTAGTAGTGGCATACAATGAAATAAAAGTAATAACAATATGACAACTGGTTGTCAATTAGAAAACAATGACAAATATAAAATGCAAATCACAATGTATAAATGAAAATGTAATCAAATAAGCAATAGGACAGTCAGGATTACTTATATAGTCACATCAAAAGGCTTGGGATTTACCACAAACTATGCAAATATGTGTTGAATAAAAATTAATTAATTTTAAGGTAATACTATATAATTTTTATTCAACACATATTTGCTTTAACATACACCTTCTTTGTTATGCTGCACTGACGAAACCAAACTAGGTAGAAACATATATGTCTGTAGCTACAAATTACATCTTAACACATACATAGTTGCATCGTTAATTGTTTATGTATTTCAATCAAAATTGTACATGTTTAGGTGAACCTAATCCATTTTGATAGGATTACATAGGTAATGCCGATTGTCCTATGCTTATTTGCTTTCATTTACATTTATACATGACTGATTTTACATTCTATATTGTTATAATTTCAACAGTTCTACTCTTAATTTTCATTACATAGTTGCGTCGTTGTTATTTGTATAATTGCATTGACTGAACAGTTTGTGGTAAATCCCAAGCCTTTTGATGTGACTATATAAGTAATCCTGACTGTCCTATTGCTTATTTGATTACATTTTCATTTATACATTGTGATTTGCATTTTATATTTGTCATTGTTTTCTAATTGACAACCAGTTGTCATATTGTTATTACTTTTATTTCATTGTATGCCACTACTACCAAGAATATTTTGAATTTTTCAATACATATATATATATATATTTACAAACACTATTGTTGTATCCTTTATACCGTTTAGAAGCAATCTAAGCATAAAAAATTTTGGCCGCGTAGAATGCTCAAATACCCGTATGTGCGACGCTTTTAATTAATGATTAGCGCGAATAGTGATTAATTTCGATAACGAATTCGTGATCGAAATTAATCACGCTGTAAAAGTTGGTTAAAAATTGAAACTTGATGAATTATTTTATTCCGTACAAAAGTTCAAACAACGGATAACGAATCATTCGATTTCAACCCCTTAGGGGATGAAATAAGTACTTAAATATGTCACGATCTGACGATCTTTACTTCCTGTGATATTTAGTATAATAGTATTTCCTTATCAATAAATTAGTTATCAAGAGCTAGAGGTGCTGTTGCAAGAGGGAGACGGTGGTTGACGATTTTTAGACAGTTGTCAGTTGTTCTATTACAAGTAGATATTATAGAAACTATTTCTGACATACACTTAGTCAAGAAAAGACAGAGACAAAACAAATATAACGCTAATCATTCGAGTCTTTACTTACGTCTTCTCTATATATTTTGCTTTCGGTGTCATACTCGTATACCTCTTATGTTCAAGTTTGTCTTCGTCTGTAAGGTCAAGCAGTAGAATTATGATCTGGACTGACATGAAATCAGAAGAGGATCGGAGTTCAATAACTCACTGATTTTAACGGGGTTGATTTTTTGTGCATGTCTGTCCTGGTACTTCCTTACGTCCTTAGTTTTTGACTCTTAGCCTTCTTCTGATAATTTACCGATAGGCAATATAACTTCCTTAATAATTACAGCACCATGAATAAGAATTTTATGTACTGTAGGTACCATGAACTATTAATTGTACAAATATGCATATAATTCTGCAGTGGCCTTACAATATTCCTCGAACTTGGTCAATATTAATAGAATATCCACTAAGGTTGTTAGAAAAAATTAATTTTGGATATTCCACCGGTTCACCCCCCTAAAATGTGCCAATTGGCTAGAAAATGCGATTGGCAAAGTTTCAGCTCCATCTTACAATATTAACGCGTGCCGCATTGAGGTTAAAGTTACGAAAAACAGCGGTTTTTCAAAAAAATCCTAGTTTTTCGTCCTTAAAATTGAAACCATTTTTTTTGGAATATAACTCGAGTCATATTTGATAGGCAATTTTATTCTTATTAATTTTGAATTTAATAATTCTTTTTGATAAAACTGATAGATTTAGTGGCATTTAGCATTTACCAGTTCAGATGGTAGTGAATATCCTCAAATATGAATTTCCATGCAAGGGTTAAAGAACGTTGTAATAATCAATTATATCTGTTTCAAATATATTTTATTAATTCTATTGTTGAATAGTGTTCAAATAAATTTTATTAATTATTATTTTCAATTGTATATCATAACATTATAATTATAAAAAATAACATTTTATGGTGGTAATGCCTTACATACGGTAGGTTTTGAAGAGTCCGGAAAAAGATGCCTACATTCAGATACAACTTGTAATAAAAACTGTCGTTATTCTTCATCTTTTGTCAATGATGAGTTGGTCTTGGATTAATTTTACACGTCTCTCAGCTGTGTCATTAAGTACTCTTAAAACGTCCACTAGTTTTTTAGCTTTTAAATAATGTTGATTTTCACACCATAAATCAGGATCAGTATTTAAAATATATGTATCGATTTCGAATCTCTTAAAATTTAGAGTCCAAGAAGTAACAAAATAATCAATTTCTTTGTCCAGCAAATGATCAACTTCTTGGAAATTAAGTTTTGCTTTTAAATCCCTGTTATATTATTATTATTTTTCTAACCATTTTTCACATTTTTTTCCAAAGTATCATCGAAAAATGAAAAGGCAACTTGCTTCGAATTGAGATGCCATAGATGGTTAATTATTTTAGACAAAGCCTTGTCTGCAACTTCTTTATCAATTATTCTTTATTGAACTAAAGATTTTAATAATTGTAGGTCTTGGTTGGGGGCCAGGGTGGGCTTGTGTGCGTTAAACCATGCTTTTACATAAATATTGATTATAAATAAGCAAATATCTTCAATAGCCTTTCTCTCTAAATCAGTTAATGAAAATTGATCCCTGAAAAGATATATTTTGAGGCAATAAATGGCCTTTGCCATCCATCTGGCGTGATGAATAGCTCCAGGTACTCTAAAAGTAATTTTTTCCGGTGGTAGACGTCCTAAATAAATTAAACAAAGTTGGATGAATTCTTTATAATCATCCCTGGGCTGGCGAATTTTTAATTGTTCAAAAAGATAATTTGAAATTTGTTCCGGATTACTTATTTTATTTCTAAAATTTTTATCTTCTATAACTGTTTTGTATTTATTTTTGTCTAGCTTAGACCACCCAGTCTGGAATTTTCGAAATATTTCTGGTTGAGGAACGGTGGATCTGCCCATTTTGCAATTAAAAATTTTCTTTAAAACAACTTTTAAAATATGGTGGCGACATGCTAAATAAAGAAGATTTTTCTCTAATAATTGCTCTACCACAATGCAGGTTCCCCTATGGCGACCAGTATTTACTGCCGTGGTATCAAAACACATTGCCTGAATTTTTCCAGCTACTCCCATTGTTCAATTGCTGATAATACGGCTTTTGCTTGAGTAATGCCCGTACTATTTTCAAGGACTGGAACCCCTATCAACTGTCCTTTATCGCCACAAGTAATTAAAATCGCTAGCCTCTCTACCTACATTTACTTTACTCAAGAACTCTGGAAGCAATTTTCCATCCCAGTGCACAACAGCACCCTCTAAATCGGAATTTCTGAATCTACTTTTGATCAAATTGGTTCGTTGTTGTCGAAATTGTTGTCTGCGGTTTCATATGGCACTTCAGCTTATAACAAAATTTTGTGGGTCATGCCTTAATGCTTCTGCTGTAGCTGCTATAATTCGCACCGCATCTTTATCAGAAATAGTACATCTATCCAACAATACAGACAATTTTTCAGCAATAATCTCTTCGGTACCTCGATAGTACCTCCTCTTTTTTATTTCTGGTCCTACTTCTGAATCTGTGTCTGTATCTTCTTGCATCGGCTACTGTTCCTCTGATGTGCTGGTAATGCTTGTTGAAGATTCCAGTTCTAAATATTTTTCACCTTCTAAAAATAAAATATTAGTGTTAGTTAATAATGTTAAAATTTATTAAATGAATCATTTTTGAAACACACGAACTCACCTATATTTTTTGTTGGATTTTTCAAATCTTGCCATCTCAGCTGCTCGCCTCAATACTTTTCGTCGTTCTACTTTAACAGATTTCATATCGACGGCTCCCATGCAGCCACCCTCTCTCCCCGGAGTAACAAAAATTTCCTGTCTTCTTCAGCGGTCTTGGTAAGGGCATCCTGATGAGCAACGTCAAATAGGTCGTCAAAGCTGGACTTGATTTCCTCCTCTTTTTGAGTGGCGCTTGCTGATCTTTTAGCGCTTTTTTGCAGTTTTCTCCATTCATCATACAGTTTTTCCAGCTTTGCGACACAATGTTGAACATCTTTGGTTGGTATTTTAGCTTTCTCCCAAAAAAGAAGAACCTCCTTTATTGTAAGTCTAGCAGCTTCTTTATTGTTTAATTTAACTTGGCGCATATTATAAAATAAACAACGTAAGACTTGGCAATTAGAAGGTAATTTACTGCCACTTACTTGATGAGACATGTGACCAATTAAAAAATTTGTGTCTTTCTGCCTTGAACTCATACTCCTTGATACTCTGGAAGTTGATGGTAGTTCCATATTTATAATAATAATTTATAGATAAATGTTCCACAATAATACTTCTTAGTTTTTTTAAACACGTCTGATTGCTGGAACAATAAGAACAGATTTGAAACAAAAATTATTTCGTTGTTTGAAAAACTAATGCAATAGGTAAAAAACAGTCGTCGCAACAATAAAAGTTTACCAAACCTTTTTTTAATTTTTAAGTGATATGTACCTGTATTAAGGAAAATCTTGACACTGGGTCCCAGTGTCAAGATTATGGAAGGTATTAGAACAATCTAACATCAATTACAACTATATAACGGCCCTTAAAGAATTGTATAAAGACTCTAAATCCAGAATTAAGATGGGTAAAGAGCTCACAGATGCATTTACGGTAAATAAAGGACTACACCAAGGATGCTGTATTTCTCCAACACTCTTTAAAATATATGTAGCGGTGGCACTAAGGAATTGGAAGAGGAAGATTCAGAGAATGGGTATAGAGATAAATAACAAGTGCTTGTTTACCCTTCAGTTCGCTGACGACCAGGTCATAGTGACCAATGACAAGGAGGACATGCAATATATGGTGAGAAAACTGATGGAAGAATACCGAGAATGGGGCTTGACAGTCAATATAAACAAAACAAAATATCTATGTATTGGCAACCAGGCCGGAAATCTGGAAGTGGACAATGGTCAAGAAATAATGCAATGTCAGGAATATGAATATCTGGGCATAACTTTCGACAACACCGGAACAGATGTAAAAGAGATAGAAAAACGTATAGTCAAAGCAAAAAAAAAGTGATCGGATGCCTGAATGGTATTTTATGGAGCAAGGAAATAACAAAGAAGAGAAAATTTAATATATACGAGACAATGATAAAGAGCAGCCTTCTGTATGGAGCAGAAACCTGGAGGATTGCAGATAGACAAAGGAAGAAGGTTGAGGCGGTTGAAATGGATGCCATTAGAAGGTCTATGCGGATTTCACGAAGAGATAGAATAAGGAACGACTATATAAAACAACAAATGGGAATAGAAGGCACGATAGTTCAGGACATCGAAAAGAAACAACTTACTTGGTACGGACACGTAGAACGAATGCAAAATAACAGGTGGCCCAAAACAATAATGCACTGGCACCCAAGAGGGAGAAGGAAACAGGGAAGACCGAAACTGGAGTGGCAGAAAAGCATACAAAGATCCATGAGTGAAAGAAACCTCACACCGGAGGAATGTGAAGATAGAAGAGGATGGAAATTAGGTGTCGGACAACGGAGAAAAACGTTCTAAACCGGCATATATATATATTAAGGAAAATCACAATAATTTCAAAATTAACAATACCTGTTGCAATTACCATTGTGTTAATATTATCAGATTGAGCTGAAACTTTGCCAATCACATTTTCTAGCCTATTGGCACATTTTAGGGGGTGAGCCGAAAGATAGGATCAAATTTTTTTTCCTCATATACCTTGTAACCACCCTAATATCCACTATTTAAAACACGCAAAATAACACCACTTTGTAAGGTATTGCGGGATAAACGATTATCTCGTAAAATTCTGGAGCGCCCTTGTTGCAATTTCATCCCATCTGTTTGAAAATGTTCTCTGAGATAGTCCGAAACACAAATTTTCTTCACCGAAAATCCTTGACTAGATACTTCCATAATTTTATTATGTAGATCCAGCTGTGTAATTGTCATAGTGGAAAAATGCCGAAAATGCACCAAAAAGACTCACTAAACACCGTTATAAATTCATTTATTCATAGTTTTTATAGGATTATAAGCAGTCGATGTTACCTGGAAATAAACACAACTTCCTAGAAAGTAATGATTCTATTTGAATACTTAAAGAAGTACTTTCACCTGTAATAATTACTTTAAATCGACCAAGATATCTGGCTCGGCTAATAACAAATACAACTTAAGTTTCGGGGACTAAAATATACCCTATAGAAATATTGATAATTTTGCAGTCTTTGAATTAATATCTTTAGTCCTGAAAAAGATAAAACAGCAAATCTTGGTGAAAAGTAGTATGATGACCATAGAAATGTTATGTATATGGACTAACCGTTTCATCAAATAAGCATAGCGAGCATTGACATAAACGAAAGAGTGCGATAGTACTACTGGCTACACAACTCGTGGAACGCAGAGCGATAGATTCTGGTCACGTGAGGTATGGCAAAAACCGAGGGAATTGACCATTAGTTTAAATGCATAAAATATGTCTTTCGGTAGTATTTATATTTTTTATAAGTTAATAATAAGAAAATATGTTATGTGATAGTTATATTTCAATGTAAGAAACTATAAAGTGAAGTGACAGTATGATGAAAAGATAAAATAAATTATATTTATATTTTTTTATAATAATATTGTATAACACTTTGAACATTAAACATGAATTTATGTAATTTTGGACGTGTGATAAAGAAACACACAAATTTAGTTGAATTAAAAAATGTTTATTACATTTTTAAAAATACATATATAGAAATATATCAGAATTTTATTAATGTACTTTTTTAAAAAGTAATACTTTGATTTTTCTCCAAATTATAAACCATATGTGTTTTATGTAATTAAAATAAATAATTAGGAAAATGCTAAGAGCTAAATATATTTAAAGTTGTAAAAATATTTTCATTTCTAACCACGATTTTTAATATTTAAGTATCTTGTGTTAAGTTTTAATGCGAAATGGGTAATTCCAATATCATATTAGCAGATTAACGAAGAAAAATATATGTATAATTCTAGTAAATACTTAATAGGTATTGAAATATTGTTTCTTACTACATTGCTAAAGGAATGACTTAAACTTTTGTGTGGTGATATGTCATAAGAATATTTTTGATTGTTTAAATTGTCAATTACAAGCAATTTTATTAATGGTCGTACCTGATTTGGATGTTTATTCATTAAATGAGATGGAAAATTGAATACTGAAGGAACAACACCCTTCTCTAGTACACATTTTCCAAATTGGAATTCATAATCTGTTGAAAAAATGCTGTCCACACAATTCTACACTTGTAGATCGACAATAAATAGTTCCCTTTACGCAATACTTCATCCATTTTCGTTTCATTTCTGTATCTTTTGGAAAACTAGAAATTCATTTCTTTTTAGACAATAAGTAAACACCACAATCATGGTTACATCCACCTGTGAAACTTCAAACCATTTCTATATCTTGTTGTCCACCCGTAAGCATTACACGACATAACCTTTTTGAATTTATACTGTGACTTACATATATACATTTATACGTAAAACGTATATGCATATATGCATGTGTTTGGGGTACACACATACATTAAGTGCCATTGCCGACAATCGAACCCACAGACACCGTGTTTCGGCCTTTGAGGCCACATCAGTGCACGTGGAGAATAGCTTTAAAACTTAAAACGATACTTATGTCAGTTTTGCGTGGTAGATGCAGTGAGAGTAGTAGTAAGTAGCGTTTTAAGTTTTAAAGCCATTGTCGACAGTCTCCACGTGCACTGATGAGGCCTCAAAGGTCGAAACACCGGGGTCTGTGCGTTCGATTGTCGGCAATGGCACTTAATGTATGTGTGTATCCCAAACACATGCATATACGTTTTACGTATAAATGTATACTTATATATGTAAGTCACAGTATTTATTTATTGCTTGATGTTAGTTTTAACATCCATGTGTTTACACTTATAATTTTCTTTTTGAATTGTTTATCTACTTCTAAGTAATAAATTGCTTATAGGTAAAATAGAAGAATAATTAGTTAAAATAGAAACTAGAACAACTAAACGATGTCTATGTATACTTACAGTCCAATGTAAACTAAAAAATGATATCTATACTTTTCTCATTTATAGGCACTATAAATAAACATAAGCGAGACTAAGAACTAATAAAAAATAAGTGTAAAGAAAACATTTTTTGGAGCATTTATTACTATTCCCTATTTGTTACTGCCCAACAATATTCCTTTTTTTGTATAAAATAAAACCTGCACTCTGTTTACTACCTACTAATAATTTGTATTAACCTTATATTTACTAAATTATAATACTTTATACAGAAATTTTCACACGAATAATTTTTTTAAAATTAAAATACACATATGTTCATCATAGGGTAATATGATGTTTTGCCATAATACAGCTGATCGGAGATTTATCTATCTCCCTCGTTCGTTTATATAGCAATGCTTCTCCTTCTGAGCTTAGTCCGTACATAGAGGTCAGTAGGGGACTTACGCCGATTCTGGGACACCTCCTCCCCCTCTCACCCAGCTCCCCCTCACCCCCCCTCGCCCTAGTGACGCCCTCTGCCAACCCAACTGATGTGGCGCCCCCTCGCGGTCGCCAACCCAACTAAAAATTACAGATTTCATCATTACCAACCCAACTAAAATTACAGATTTCATCATTACCAACCCAAGTGATGTGGCGCCCCCTCGCGGCCTCCAACCCAACTAAAAATTGCAGATTTCATCATTACCAACCCAACTAAAAATTGCAGATTTCATCATTACCAACCCAACTAAAAATTGCAGATTTCATCATTACCAACCCAACTAAAAATTGCGGATTTCATCATTACCAACCCAATGTGGCGCCCTCTGACGGCCACTAACCAAACTAAGAAATGGCAGATTTCATCATTACCAACCCAATGTGACGCCCTCTCACAGCCACTAACCAAGAAATGGCATCTCTCATGATTACCATAATGCAGCATCCTCCCACGGTCACTAGCCAAACTAAGGTGACGTCAGACAAAATGGCGGACCATCAAGATGCTCTTTGTTTCTAGAGAATTCCCGAATAAATTACCAGGCTTGCTATCGCGCTTCTCAACGTATTTTAAACAGGTCTAAACATGTTTCCAGCGGAAACCGCAACGGCTGTCTGCTTCTGTGATAGCCGCATGCTTGAAATGCATATCTTACTTATAAAATAAAATAAAACAAACAATATTTTTTAAGAAAAAACAATGTATTTATTATTATTAATTAACAATATGACCAAGTTTCATACCCTCAAGATGGTCGATAAAAATATAAACTTTATATCTAAGATCGGCATACCATTTCAAAATTATAAAATAAATATACAGTATGCTACTGGACGAGATAGCAACCAAGTATGAATATACAGGACGTTTCAAAGGTAGGGATTTTTAGAAAAGCAAGATGGCGAATCTAAGATGGCCGCCAAAAATCTAATAAACTAATGTCTAATCTAATAAACCATGCACTCGAACTCCTATGAAACATCATCTCAAAACCATCGCTAGAATCAGCTCACAACCGGGTCATGAAGCAGTTCTGAAACCCCTATATTAAAACCACACATTCAAACCACTATCAAATCCCTCTTTTCTCAAAAAGCCATCCAACCATCCATCCATACATCCATCAATCCATCCATCCAACCATCAATCCATCCATCCATCCATCCATCCATACATCCATCCATCCATCTGGACGAGATAGCAACCAAGTATGAATATACAGGACGTTTCAAAGGTAGGGATTTTTAGAAAAGCAAGATGGCGAATCCAAGATGGCCGCCAAAAATCTAATAAACTAAGGTGACGTCAGGCATCCAATCTATCAAAACCATGCACTCAAACTCCTATGAAACATCATTTCAAAACCATCGCTAGAATCAGCTCACAACCGGGTCATGAAGCGGTTCTGAAACCCCTATATTAAAACCACTATCAAATCCCTCTTCTCTCAAAAAGCCATCCAACCATCCATCAATCCATCCATCCATCCATACATCCATCCATCCAACCATCAATCCATCCATCCATCCATCCATACATCCATCCATCCATCCATCCATCCAACCATCCATCCAACCATACATCCATCCAACCATCCATTAATCCATCCATCCATCTGGACGAGATAGCAACCAAGTATGAATATACAGGACGTTTCAAAGGTAGGGATTTTTAGAAAAGCAAGATGGCGAATCCAAGATGGCCGCCAAAAATCTAATAAACTAAGGTGACGTCAGGCATCCAATCTATCAAAACCATGCACTCAAACTCCTATGAAACATCATTTCAAAACCATCGCTAGAATCAGCTCACAACCGGATCATGAAGCGATTCTGAAACCCCTATATTAAAACCACACATTCAAACCACTATCAAAACCCTCTTTTCTCAAAAAAGCCATCCATCCATCCATACATCCATACATCCATACATCCATCCATCCATCCATCCATCCATCCATACATCCATACATCCATCCATCCAACCATCAATCCATCCATCCATCCATCCATCCATCCATCCATACATCCATCCATCCATCCATCCAACCATCCAACCATCCATCCATCCATCCACCCATCTGGATAACATAGCAACCAAATATTAATATACAGAACATTTCAAAGGTAGGGATTTTTAGAAAAGTAAGATAGCGAATCCAAGATGGCCGCCAAAAATCTAATAAACTAAGGTGACGTCAGGCGAAATGGCCGACTATCAATATGATCGATCAAAATATAAACTCAACTTCTAGAAAATACCCAACTCCGTATCACGCATCACAACAACCACCCAACATAGTTTCAAACGCCAGACCAACTTAGGAAGATACATCTAGGTCAAACCCCAACACAACATACTTTCAAACACCACCACCGAGGATTTATATTTGACATCAGCATACCATCTCAAAATCATAAAATAAATATACAGTATGATACTGGATAACATAGCAACCAAGTATGAATATACAGGACGTTTCAAAGTAGGCATTTTTAGAAAAGCAAGATGGCCGCCAAAAATCTAATAAACTTCGGTGGCATCAGGCATCAATCTATTAAAACCACTATCAAATCATTCTCTTTAAAAGCCATCATTCCAAAACAATACATTCAAATCATACATTCAGTGATAGACACATAAATGAAATGTATTTGTGCAGCCTAACAGTTCAAAAAGCTTGATATCGAGCTTACCAGCATATTTCTAACAGATCTAAACACGTTTTCTAATGGAAACCACAACGTTTGATCGCTATCAACACCTCTATGATAGTAGCCTTATTTAATATATCTATATCATAAAATAAAAAGGAACAACATATTTTAAGAAAAACAATTTATTAAAAAATAATAACCACATTTTGTAGGTGAATTATGGCTAATATGTAGCATATCAATCATAGGGAAAAAACATTAAACGAATTACAATTATGACATATAAATCCATAGGTAAAAGATATATAGCAATCAAAACCCTTCCTATATCTACCTCTCTTCATAGAAGACCTAGATATTTAATACCACATACATAAATACATAGACACTCTAATCCTCATATGAATAAATTGATAGACTTATAATAATTATTTTCATCCATAAGTATACATACATACTTTTATATATATCACTACCAGAAATAAGTCGACACCGCTGTGTTAGTCACCTTATTTAATATATCTATATTATAAAATAAAAAGGACCAACATATTTTTAAGAAAACAAGTTATTAAAAATAAAACAACTACACACATCAAACAAACCTCAACCATACTTTCAATTTCACAAATATCAAAATTTAAACAAAACAATCAAATGCAAAGGCAAGGAATGTTCTCGAGATGATCCATATAGTGCAATATAACAATGCAGTAAAACGATAGAGGTGAGATACATGGTCTATCAAAAAATTTTTATTACCCACTTTTTTCAGCAATCAAAACTTTTTGACAAAACACTATACATATGAAGAATAGACATAGCATTAAATATTTCCATTTTAGAGATACCCCAGTTTAATCCCAATTTTAATTAACATAAATTCATAAAATGAGTCTATCTTTTACAGTTCGTGGGTTGTACTATCATTAGAAGAAATATGCCTGAGGTACAGCTTTTAATATGAAATTTAGGGGTTTTTTATACAAAAACATAGTTTATGCCTAATAAAACTAATTTTGAAGCATAATGTGCACATAGTATTAAAAAAGAGAATAAAAACATTAAACAAGGTACGCTTCACACGAAACATTATTATAAATCACATTTTAAAAACATGGAATTCTATTTTATTTGGATGACATTGTATTTACAAATAGTTTTTATATGATTACAAGAAATATGCTTTTCATTAAATATTAACCACTGAACAACAGCAGTATACACAAAAAAACTTGATAGTCACCTTATTTAATATATCTATATTATAAAATAAAAAGGAACAACATATTTTTAAGAAAACAATTTATTAAAAATAAAACAACTACACACATCAAACAAACCTCAACCATACTTTCAATTTCACAAATATCAAAATTTAAACAAAACAATCAAATGCAAAGGCAAGGAATGTTCTCGAGATGATCCATATAGTGCAATATAACAATGCAGTAAAACGATAGAGCTGAGATACATGGTCTATCAAAATTTTTATTACCCACTTTTTTTTCAGCAATCAAAACTTTTTGACAAAACACTATACATATGAAAAATAGCCATAGCATTAAATATTAACCACTGAACAACAGCAGTATACACAAAAAACTAATATAAAGACAGTATTAACGTTCTAACCAAAAGATTTGCAAAATAATAAATATATACTTGTTCATGGCTTAAAAACAATTGAAAAATTGATGTTTGCCAAGCTATTTATCAATATTTAAGAGCTAAAAATTAACATCATTTTTACATTTACAGATACCCCATGTTTAATATCAATTTGAATTAACATAAATTCATAAAATGAGTCAATCTTTTCACACATCATGCATTTTTGTACAACAGCGAATGTATTACATTTTAAAGCACTATATAATTTGAGAAAAATAGCAAAACCTATCATGAAACATTATTATAAATTCTATTTTATTTGGATGACATTGTATTTACAAATAGTTTTTATATCATTACAAGAAATACACTTTTCATTAAATATTAACCACTGAACAACAGTAGTATAATAAATACTCGCTTTCAATTATTTAATATTGAAATTACACAAAATTCAATGCAATACACTTAAAACATTTGAAAAATCATGTTTGGTAAGCCCAATATAAATTATTTTTAATTTGTTTTTCATAGAATGAATTGCATCATTTGCGGAAAATCCTTCACCCGGCGCGACAACATGAAGCGGCATGTGAATACCCTCCACCGCAATTTTGTTTGCAGTATTTGTGGAGTGAGAAAGAAAACATACTAAGTCTCACAACAGATAAAATATATACCATCTTTTTACAGTTCATGTTTTTTGTACTATCATTAGAAGAAATATGCTTGACGAGCGGCTTTTAATATGAAATTTAGAGGTTTTTACACAAAAACATAGTTTATGCCTAATAAAAACTAATTCATGTTTGGTAAGCCTACTATTTAAGACAAAAATTATTAGTTATTTCCATTTACAACAGATAGCCCACTATTTATCAATATTTAACGCAAAAAATTATTATTAATTCCCTCATTTACAACAGATTTCCTTGCTTAATCTCAATTTTTAAATAACATAAATTCTTAAATTGATTTAGTTAACTTTCTTATAATATTTGAAAAGGGTGAGAAAGAAGACATACTAAGTCTCACAACAGATAAATATTAAAACTAAAATAAATATATACTATTTCAAAATGTTTCTACCTTTTATAGCTGTGTTTTGTTATACACAATCCAAACCATTTTGCATGTAAATATCAGTCGCCATTCCGACATGCTTCAGAACTAACCCCATCAGGTTAACTGAAAGAAGAAACACAATCCTATCAAGAATTTTATCTTATATGGTATATGTTTGAATATCTTTTTCGACCGCAATTATAGGAATACAATTAGTTTCACATACCTAATGCGGGTGACAGATTGGGCAAAGTATCGGGGGGATCACCAAACTAATCCTTTCAGAACATCGCTCGCATCTGATTATTTCATATTCTTAAAAAAAATATATACCGAATAATATTTTACATCCCTTTTTTTCATAAAACTCACCTATCATGAGTAAATTAAGCACAAAATGGCTCAGCACCCTGTGTCGATATATTTCCCGCAGAGGTGCAGAATAATAGCACATCGTGCATAATATATCATCACCCCCTTCATGCACTCGCACGAAGCCAGCAGCAATCACGCACATATTATTAATAGGTATCAATTGATGACGTCCATATCCGTCATCTCGGTACACATCAACCACAATGTCACCCGAACCACGAGATTCATAACCATTGTCTGTATCAACAGACGGCAAAGTTAATGTTGAATCTGAATTTTGATCATCCATCACCTTAAACAAAAATTAATCAATATTAAATTCTACACCCCAACCATCTTTAAACATCAACAAAAATTATTTGATATTAAAATACCACTCACAAAAATAAACAAACTAAATAAACACAATTAATAGCCAACAATAAAAGATGCAGGGAAAAACAAAATCTACTTCGAGGCACACTATCAAAACTAATATAAAATGATCTACTACACATCTATATATAACCAACCCCCACTAATGACCTTAAACGAAAAAAATTCTCACTGGAAATGGATAAAGAAAACACAGGATTACCTAAAACAATCTTCTCAACATCTTCAAATGATTTTTTTTATTATCATCATAAACATCCAAACAATGCCAACCCAATTAAAACTAGGACCCTTTAACGATAGACGATTAGCATTAAATTAAAAAAATATAACCAAGTATCATAACTTTCAATACCATAAAAGCAAATTACCGACATCCGTTCCAGACAAAAAGCCCTAAAACTCGGCATTGGTCAAATAACTGATTACACCCCGTACCGTAAGAATTATTTACATAATGAACCCTTAGGGAAGAATGCGATATATATACATATTTAGTAGATAAATTAAGAACAAATTTAGTTTCACCAATTATAGGAACCCCCACATATCAGTCAGCAAATTAACAAAAAAGATTGATTTAACCAATTCCAACGTTCTAACAAAGAAACGCACTTTATGTATCTGGAGATGTCTTCAACATAATTGAAATTCCACTTAGTCCGAGCAGATCACAACCCCATCATACCGACAAAGGAATGAATACCAATAAACCTGTCACAATCAACAAACCCATTAGAAAACGACACAACCTCCCAGCAGCTGTAAATTAAATGCTAATGATGCAAAAATACCTAAAAAATATTTCGTAAAACAAGAGTATTTTAGTTAAATATACAATAAATATTATTCAGTATTGGAATACACAATGAGAATTTACATCACCTGCCCGAATAGAGTGTCTTATATATGGATAGTAAAGTCGTCGCGTCCATACAAATACATTTCTCACATACGTATGTATATAGTCACCGCGCTTATGTGCAAACTACTACGGCGGATACAACCCTTCGCATACATACGTAGGGTAGCAGGTAGTCATTTGCTGACCGTCATTATTTTTAGTCCCATCGCTTCGTATATATAATGCATCATTATTAGAGGTTCCTAATAGATGAATTTTATTCATAAATATGGGGATGTTTAAAATGAAAAATAGGAAGTATACATATTCTCTTTATTTATTAATGTATACAAGATATATTTATTTATAACATTTTTATATATTTATTTTAGCAATATTTATCACCAACGCATACTCTCTAAATCGGATTTTTTCAATTTCGCATATAAACCTCATAATTCTAATGTTCAACAAGTCATTCTTCTGTCTAAGAACCCTCCGCCTGCTTTAGGAAATTGCCGCAAATGCCAACAAATTGACGAATAGCCTCATATCTTTTTATTTATACGTACATATATTGTGAATTATTACACTAATTATAAAACAAAATTAATTATATATAGACAAACATTATACAGCTATATTGCAAACATGTAATGCTAAGATAATCAGAGTGATATATACATACATGTAAAGAAATTTATAATTTATTCAATCTCTTATTAAAAGAGTTATTAATATTTTTCAAATGAATACCTGACAGTGGTGGAAAACTGTTGAAATTTGGATAGATTAATAGTTACATATGCGAGCTTCAGAATAGCTTCTGAACATGTTGGGTTGTAATTTGGTATACAATAAAAGGCAGCGGGGAACTGAACCGCCTCCCAAAAAAGGTATTTAATATTAAATCGTCGATTCCCCATCACAGAAAAATAGTGTATCATACAAGGGAAAAAAGTATTAGATTTTAGCTCGAGGTAAGATAAATTACCGAGAGCTAAAATCTAATTTTTTCCATTGTATAATACACTATTTTCTGTGATGGGAAAACGACGATTTAATATTAAATACCTTTTTTTGGGAGGCGGTTCAGTTCCCCGCTGCCTTTTATTGTATACCAAATTACAACCCAACATGTTCAGAAGCTATTCTGAAGCTCGCATATGTAACTATTAATCTATCCAAATTTCAACAGTTTTCCACCACTGTCAGGTATTCATTTGAAAAATATTAATAACTCTTTTAATAAGAGATTGAATAAATTATAAATTTCTTTACATGTATGTATATATCACTCTGATTATCTTAGCATTACATGTTTGCAATATAGCTGTATAATGTTTGTCTATCTATAATTAATTTTGTTTTATAATTAGTGTAATAATTCACAATATATGTACGTATAAATAAAAAGATATGAGGCTATTCGTCAATTTGTTGGCATTTGCGGCAATTTCCTAAAGCAGGCGGAGGGTTCTTAGACAGAAGAATGACTTGTTGAACATTAGAATTATGAGGTTTATATGCGAAATTGAAAAAATCCGATTTAGAGAGTATGCGTTGGTGATAAATATTGCTAAAATAAATATATAAAAATGTTATAAATAAATATATCTTGTATACATTAATAAATAAAGAGAATATGTATACTTCCTATTTTTCATTTTAAACATCCCCATATTTATGAATAAAATTCATCTATTAGGAACCTCTAATAATGATGCATTATATATACGAAGCGATGGGACTAAAAATAATGACGGTCAGCAAATGACTACCTGCTACCCTACGTATGTATGCGAAGGGTTGTATCCGCCGTAGTAGTTTGCACATAAGCGCGGTGACTATATACATACGTATGTGAGAAATGTATTTGTATGGACGCGACGACTTTACTATCCATATATAAGACACTCTATTCGGGCAGGTGATGTAAATTCTCATTGTGTATTCCAATACTGAATAATATTTATTGTATATTTAACTAAAATACTCTTGTTTTACGAAATATTTTTTAGGTATTTTTGCATCATTAGCATTTAATTTACAGCTGCTGGGAGGTTGTGTCGTTTTCTAATGGGTTTGTTGATTGTGACAGGTTTATTGGTATTCATTCCTTTGTCGGTATGATGGGGTTGTGATCTGCTCGGACTAAGTGGAATTTCAATTATGTTGAAGACATCTCCAGATACATAAAGTGCGTTTCTTTGTTAGAACGTTGGAATTGGTTAAATCAATCTTTTTTGTTAATTTGCTGACTGATATGTGGGGGTTCCTATAATTGGTGAAACTAAATTTGTTCTTAATTTATCTACTAAATATGTATATATATCGCATTCTTCCCTAAGGGTTCATTATGTAAATAATTCTTACGGTACGGGGTGTAATCAGTTATTTGACCAATGCCGAGTTTTAGGGCTTTTTGTCTGGAACGGATGTCGGTAATTTGCTTTTATGGTATTGAAAGTTATGATACTTGGTTATATTTTTTTAATTTAATGCTAATCGTCTATCGTTAAAGGGTCCTAGTTTTAATTGGGTTGGCATTGTTTGGATGTTTATGATGATAATAAAAAAAATCATTTGAAGATGTTGAGAAGATTGTTTTAGGTAATCCTGTGTTTTCTTTATCCATTTCCAGTGAGAATTTTTTTCGTTTAAGGTCATTAGTGGGGGTTGGTTATATATAGATGTGTAGTAGATCATTTTATATTAGTTTTGATAGTGTGCCTCGAAGTAGATTTTGTTTTTCCCTGCATCTTTTATTGTTGGCTATTAATTGTGTTTATTTAGTTTGTTTATTTTTGTGAGTGGTATTTTAATATCAAATAATTTTTGTTGATGTTTAAAGATGGTTGGGGTGTAGAATTTAATATTGATTAATTTTTGTTTAAGGTGATGGATGATCAAAATTCAGATTCAACATTAACTTTGCCGTCTGTTGATACAGACAATGGTTATGAATCTCGTGGTTCGGGTGACATTGTGGTTGATGTGTACCGAGATGACGGATATGGACGTCATCAATTGATACCTATTAATAATATGTGCGTGATTGCTGCTGGCTTCGTGCGAGTGCATGAAGGGGGTGATGATATATTATGCACGATGTGCTATTATTCTGCACCTCTGCGGGAAATATATCGACACAGGGTGCTGAGCCATTTTGTGCTTAATTTACTCATGATAGGTGAGTTTTATGAAAAAAAGGGATGTAAAATATTATTCGGTATATATTTTTTTTTAAGAATATGAAATAATCAGATGCGAGCGATGTTCTGAAAGGATTAGTTTGGTGATCCCCCCGATACTTTGCCCAATCTGTCACCCGCATTAGGTATGTGAAACTAATTGTATTCCTATAATTGCGGTCGAAAAAGATATTCAAACATATACCATATAAGATAAAATTCTTGATAGGATTGTGTTTCTTCTTTCAGTTAACCTGATGGGGTTAGTTCTGAAGCATGTCGGAATGGCGACTGATATTTACATGCAAAATGGTTTGGATTGTGTATAACAAAACACAGCTATAAAAGGTAGAAACATTTTGAAATAGTATATATTTATTTTAGTTTTAATATTTATCTGTTGTGAGACTTAGTATGTCTTCTTTCTCACCCTTTTCAAATATTATAAGAAAGTTAACTAAATCAATTTAAGAATTTATGTTATTTAAAAATTGAGATTAAGCAAGGAAATCTGTTGTAAATGAGGGAATTAATAATAATTTTTTGCGTTAAATATTGATAAATAGTGGGCTATCTGTTGTAAATGGAAATAACTAATAATTTTTGTCTTAAATAGTAGGCTTACCAAACATGAATTAGTTTTTATTAGGCATAAACTATGTTTTTGTGTAAAAACCTCTAAATTTCATATTAAAAGCCGCTCGTCAAGCATATTTCTTCTAATGATAGTACAAAAAACATGAACTGTAAAAAGATGGTATATATTTTATCTGTTGTGAGACTTAGTATGTTTTCTTTCTCACTCCACAAATACTGCAAACAAAATTGCGGTGGAGGGTATTCACATGCCGCTTCATGTTGTCGCGCCGGGTGAAGGATTTTCCGCAAATGATGCAATTCATTCTATGAAAAACAAATTAAAAATAATTTATATTGGGCTTACCAAACATGATTTTTCAAATGTTTTAAGTGTATTGCATTGAATTTTGTGTAATTTCAATATTAAATAATTGAAAGCGAGTATTTATTATACTACTGTTGTTCAGTGGTTAATATTTAATGAAAAGTGTATTTCTTGTAATGATATAAAAATTATTTGTAAATACAATGTCATCCAAATAAAATAGAATTTATAATAATGTTTCATGATAGGTTTTGCTATTTTTCTCAAATTATATAGTGCTTTAAAATGTAATACATTCGCTGTTGTACAAAAATGCATGATGTGTGAAAAGATTGACTCATTTTATGAATTTATGTTAATTCAAATTGATATTAAACATGGGGTATCTGTAAATGTAAAAATGATGTTAATTTTTAGCTCTTAAATATTGATAAATAGCTTGGCAAACATCAATTTTTCAATTGTTTTTAAGCCATGAACAAGTATATATTTATTATTTTGCAAATCTTTTGGTTAGAACGTTAATACTGTCTTTATATTAGTTTTTTGTGTATACTGCTGTTGTTCAGTGGTTAATATTTAATGCTATGGCTATTTTTCATATGTATAGTGTTTTGTCAAAAAGTTTTGATTGCTGAAAAAAAAGTGGGTAATAAAAATTTTGATAGACCATGTATCTCAGCTCTATCGTTTTACTGCATTGTTATATTGCACTATATGGATCATCTCGAGAACATTCCTTGCCTTTGCATTTGATTGTTTTGTTTAAATTTTGATATTTGTGAAATTGAAAGTATGGTTGAGGTTTGTTTGATGTGTGTAGTTGTTTTATTTTTAATAAATTGTTTTCTTAAAAATATGTTGTTCCTTTTTATTTTATAATATAGATATATTAAATAAGGTGACTATCAAGTTTTTTTGTGTATACTGCTGTTGTTCAGTGGTTAATATTTAATGAAAAGCATATTTCTTGTAATCATATAAAAACTATTTGTAAATACAATGTCATCCAAATAAAATAGAATTCCATGTTTTTAAAATGTGATTTATAATAATGTTTCGTGTGAAGCGTACCTTGTTTAATGTTTTTATTCTCTTTTTTAATACTATGTGCACATTATGCTTCAAAATTAGTTTTATTAGGCATAAACTATGTTTTTGTGTAAAAAACCCCTAAATTTCATATTAAAAGCTGTACCTCAGGCATATTTCTTCTAATGATAGTACAACCCACGAACTGTAAAAGATAGACTCATTTTATGAATTTATGTTAATTAAAATTGGGATTAAACTGGGGTATCTCTAAAATGGAAATATTTAATGCTATGTCTATTCTTCATATGTATAGTGTTTTGTCAAAAAGTTTTGATTGCTGAAAAAAGTGGGTAATAAAAATTTTTTGATAGACCATGTATCTCACCTCTATCGTTTTACTGCATTGTTATATTGCACTATATGGATCATCTCGAGAACATTCCTTGCCTTTGCATTTGATTGTTTTGTTTAAATTTTGATATTTGTGAAATTGAAAGTATGGTTGAGGTTTGTTTGATGTGTGTAGTTGTTTTATTTTTAATAACTTGTTTTCTTAAAAATATGTTGGTCCTTTTTATTTTATAATATAGATATATTAAATAAGGTGACTAACACAGCGGTGTCGACTTATTTCTGGTAGTGATATATATAAAAGTATGTATGTATACTTATGGATGAAAATAATTATTATAAGTCTATCAATTTATTCATATGAGGATTAGAGTGTCTATGTATTTATGTATGTGGTATTAAATATCTAGGTCTTCTATGAAGAGAGGTAGATATAGGAAGGGTTTTGATTGCTATATATCTTTTACCTATGGATTTATATGTCATAATTGTAATTCGTTTAATGTTTTTTCCCTATGATTGATATGCTACATATTAGCCATAATTCACCTACAAAATGTGGTTATTATTTTTTAATAAATTGTTTTTCTTAAAATATGTTGTTCCTTTTTATTTTATGATATAGATATATTAAATAAGGCTACTATCATAGAGGTGTTGATAGCGATCAAACGTTGTGGTTTCCATTAGAAAACGTGTTTAGATCTGTTAGAAATATGCTGGTAAGCTCGATATCAAGCTTTTTGAACTGTTAGGCTGCACAAATACATTTCATTTATGTGTCTATCACTGAATGTATGATTTGAATGTATTGTTTTGGAATGATGGCTTTTAAAGAGAATGATTTGATAGTGGTTTTAATAGATTGATGCCTGATGCCACCGAAGTTTATTAGATTTTTGGCGGCCATCTTGCTTTTCTAAAAATCCCTACTTTGAAACGTCCTGTATATTCATACTTGGTTGCTATGTTATCCAGTATCATACTGTATATTTATTTTATGATTTTGAGATGGTATGCTGATGTCAAATATAAATCCTCGGTGGTGGTGTTTGAAAGTATGTTGTGTTGGGGTTTGACCTAGATGTATCTTCCTAAGTTGGTCTGGCGTTTGAAACTATGTTGGGTGGTTGTTGTGATGCGTGATACGGAGTTGGGTATTTTCTAGAAGTTGAGTTTATATTTTGATCGATCATATTGATAGTCGGCCATTTCGCCTGACGTCACCTTAGTTTATTAGATTTTTGGCGGCCATCTTGGATTCGCTATCTTACTTTTCTAAAAATCCCTACCTTTGAAATGTTCTGTATATTAATATTTGGTTGCTATGTTATCCAGATGGGTGGATGGAAGGATGGATGGTTGGATGGTTGGATGGATGGATGGATGGATGTATGGATGGATGGATGGATGGATGGATGGATGGATTGATGGTTGGATGGATGGATGTATGGATGTATGGATGGATGGATGGATGGATGGTTGGATGGATGGATGTATGGATGTATGGATGGATGGATGGCTTTTTTGAGAAAAGAGGGTTTTGATAGTGGTTTGAATGTGTGGTTTTAATATAGGGGTTTCAGAATCGCTTCATGATCCGGTTGTGAGCTGATTCTAGCGATGGTTTTGAAATGATGTTTCATAGGAGTTTGAGTGCATGGTTTTGATAGATTGGATGCCTGACGTCACCTTAGTTTATTAGATTTTTGGCGGCCATCTTGGATTCGCCATCTTGCTTTTCTAAAAATCCCTACCTTTGAAACGTCCTGTATATTCATACTTGGTTGCTATCTCGTCCAGATGGATGGATGGATTAATGGATGGTTGGATGGATGTATGGTTGGATGGATGGTTGGATGGATGGATGGATGGATGGATGTATGGATGGATGGATGGATGGATTGATGGTTGGATGGATGGATGTATGGATGGATGGATGGATTGATGGATGGTTGGATGGCTTTTTGAGAGAAGAGGGATTTGATAGTGGTTTTAATATAGGGGTTTCAGAACCGCTTCATGACCCGGTTGTGAGCTGATTCTAGCGATGGTTTTGAAATGATGTTTCATAGGAGTTTGAGTGCATGGTTTTGATAGATTGGATGCCTGACGTCACCTTAGTTTATTAGATTTTTGGCGGCCATCTTGGATTCGCCATCTTGCTTTTCTAAAAATCCCTACCTTTGAAACGTCCTGTATATTCATACTTGGTTGCTATCTCGTCCAGATGGATGGATGGATGTATGGATGGATGGATGGATGGATGGATTGATGGTTGGATGGATGGATTGATGGATGTATGGATGGATGGTTGGATGGCTTTTTGAGAAAAGAGGGATTTGATAGTGGTTTGAATGTGTGGTTTTAATATAGGGGTTTCAGAACTGCTTCATGACCCGGTTGTGAGCTGATTCTAGCGATGGTTTTGAGATGATGTTTCATAGGAGTTCGAGTGCATGGTTTATTAGATTAGACATTAGTTTATTAGATTTTTGGCGGCCATCTTGGATTCGCCATCTTGCTTTTCTAAAAATCCCTACCTTTGAAACGTCCTGTATATTCATACTTGGTTGCTATCTCGTCCAGTAGCATACTGTATATTTATTTTATAATTTTGAAATGGTATGCCGATCTTAGATATAAAGTTTATATTTTTATCGACCATCTTGAGGGTATGAAACTTGGTCATATTGTTAATTAATAATAATAAATACATTGTTTTTTCTTAAAAAATATTGTTTGTTTTATTTTATTTTATAAGTAAGATATGCATTTCAAGCATGCGGCTATCACAGAAGCAGACAGCCGTTGCGGTTTCCGCTGGAAACATGTTTAGACCTGTTTAAAATACGTTGAGAAGCGCGATAGCAAGCCTGGTAATTTATTCGGGAATTCTCTAGAAACAAAGAGCATCTTGATGGTCCGCCATTTTGTCTGACGTCACCTTAGTTTGGCTAGTGACCGTGGGAGGATGCTGCATTATGGTAATCATGAGAGATGCCATTTCTTGGTTAGTGGCTGTGAGAGGGCGTCACATTGGGTTGGTAATGATGAAATCTGCCATTTCTTAGTTTGGTTAGTGGCCGTCAGAGGGCGCCACATTGGGTTGGTAATGATGAAATCCGCAATTTTTAGTTGGGTTGGTAATGATGAAATCTGCAATTTTTAGTTGGGTTGGTAATGATGAAATCTGCAATTTTTAGTTGGGTTGGTAATGATGAAATCTGCAATTTTTAGTTGGGTTGGAGGCCGCGAGGGGGCGCCACATCACTTGGGTTGGTAATGATGAAATCTGTAATTTTAGTTGGGTTGGTAATGATGAAATCTGTAATTTTTAGTTGGGTTGGCGACCGCGAGGGGGCGCCACATCAGTTGGGTTGGCAGAGGGCGCCACTAGGGCGAGGGGGGGTGAGGGGGAGCTGGGTGAGAGGGGGAGGAGGTGTCCCAGAATCGGCGTAAGTCCCCTACTGAGGTCTATGATGAAGTTACAGTTTTATCAAATATTTTAAACATTTACTTTCTTATACGTAGTATAAGGAAGTACGAAAATTTTCGACCTCGAGATTTTTGAAGTCTCCTGACACCAAAAAAGTGTTTTTAAAAAAATCTCTCTCTCTCTCTCTCCCCTCTCCCCCCCCCCCTCTCTCTCTGTGTGTGACCACGATAGCGCTCAAACCGCTGTAGATATCTATTCCAAATTTTATATTTACGTGTATAATCTCCCTCTTGAGATTTGAGTTTTTCAGTAAAATCGGTAGACCGGAAGTAGTAGTTTACTTCGGTAAAAAAATCGAATTTTGCAAATATTTCGTCAATTACTAAGTTTAAACAAATTTATAAAGAATTCAAATGTACTCAAAATTAAATTTGAGAAAAATTCAATTAAAATTTTTTTTCGAATTCCTACCGGAAGTAGGTCTTTTACTCCTATCGAAAATTAGTCTTTTTGCGAATATTTCGCAAGTCATGCTTTTTAGACAGATACGTTACGGGTATAAAAGTATTTAAAACATAATTTTAAATATCTTTTGTATAAAAAAAATTTCAAAATTCGGACCGGAAGTAACACTTTTACTCTTACCGAATTGCGAATTTTTGCAAATATGTCGTAAATTATGTATTTTGTATATATTTATCAAGAGTACAAAAGTATTTAGAGTTAGATTTGCAATGTTTTTTGTATAAATGAAATTTCAAAATTCCGACCGGAAGTAGCACTTTTACTCTTAGCGAGTAGCACTTTTTTATAATATCTTGGAAAGTAGGCAGTCTATAGGGATTTATTAAGAGAATGAAAGTACTTAAAATAGGATTTTGAATAATTTTTATAAAAAAAAATTCTAAATATTCTATAATTTGAAACGCTTATACGTATAAGAAAGTCGTGTGGTGGCCACACCTCATTTTTTTAATTACCATCACGTTTTTTTCGGTTTTGACCACTCTGCGGCGTTGGAAAAACGCAAATTTGTATTAACCTGGGTTTTAATCGATAATTACGCTAACCGGCGTTTTAACCGGAAAAAGTGACCCTTCTTAGTGTATAAAAACCAATCATAGTAATATAAAGCAATGTAAACATATTAAGTTAGAATAGCAATTAAAAATTTCATTTTTCTTAGAAATCGCAAATTGTTGACTGTGCAAATTATTGAAAAGTGAGTCACTATATCTGCGATAACTATAAATAGCACAAGGTGTCGTGGTAAATACGAAAGCTCTTAAAAAACCGTTAAATTGAAGTGCTTTGCAATACTCTCATTTAACAGATCGGATGTGAGTATCTTGTGTCATATTGTGAGTAAACCGTCCGTCAGCCAATCAGAAATGATACCATCATTGTCGTCACTGTGTTTAAACTCACTGAAATTTGTACAAAGTTTGATAAGAAATTGGTTGAAATCTTAATCTTCTCAAGATGATAGGGAAAAAGGTTATTATTGATAGAAGACTTATGAAAAAAATATATAATAATTTACAGGAATTTTTATGCATTATGCATATACCAAGTGGAAACTCATGCTAAAATATTTCGTTAAAGATAGTTTTGTTCATAACTTAGTCATACAGTTTTTTTACAGAAGCAGTATCAAGTGAACCGGTAATTAAACCTGATAAAAAGGAGATCATTATTTCACGAGGCGATAATTACACATTAGAATGCATAAGTGATAAACCAACAACGTGGACTTATTCGGAAGTAAGTATTATATATATACACCTTGTGTAATGAAACACTTAATATTACCAAGTAAACATTGTAACGTCGTAATCTGTGGTCATACTAGGCTTGCGACGAAAGACAGGAAAGTGTAGAAATAACTGTGATATTGCCTTCACTGTTAAACCTAGCACGAGCGGGAGTACAGTAGCTGACGTTTCAATTCTGATGTCATTTGGACTTGCTATATCAAGTGTTCCATTACACAAGCTGTATACAAGCCATTTAGGCCACAGATTTGTGATCTGTTTCCATTCCCCTTTGTTGGATCTCCACTTTTCTCTCTTAAGCCTGATATTACCGATTCTCACAACAGGATTTTATTTTATAATGTATAATTTTCAATGATCGATCCATGATAAATATTTAAAAGGTTAGTAATAAACTAAAGAATAAAAATAAATAAAATATACCATGATTGTAAATTAAATAAGGCATTTTAGTTAGCTTTGTTTAGGATTATTCATGGTTTAACGTTTGCTGCATTAGATGCAGTGTTGTACACAGATAACTATTTTTTTATCTAGATAATATGACAGATAATTCCAAAAAATATTATCCAGATACAGATAATAGATGATTGCCTAGATAAACATGACAGATAAAGTATAATGTACCTGGATAATTCAATAGATGTCTAGTAAAATCCTCAGAACTCTATTCTATTTTAGTATTCAATGTGGTTTAGGTATCGATTGATATAGGAAGAACGAGGATGAGATTTTTTTTTATAGGTAAAGGATAACATTAAATATGAACAAATTTAATATACATTTTTATGTTTATATGCTATTATTAATGTTTTAGGGATTCATTTCAAGTCGGACTTGCGTGGTCGCAACTTTGCATTACTGATTTTCTTATTCGTGTTACTAGTGGCTAATTTACAAGATTTATGCTATTCCTACAGTGTTCAATTTTTTCGGTCTTGAAAACAGATAGAAAATAGCAAAATAACGATACAAATATCAGTGATTGCCAAATTGCGACCGTTGAAGTATAACTTGAAATCAGGCCTTAAAGTTGTGTCGGCAAATTAACAACATTCCGAAATATTTGTCGGACTGTACTACATTGTACAAAAGTCGAAAATCATAAAGACATAAGTAGAGTTACAGAGACGGCGATGGTTTTCTTGGTTTCGTTACGATCTTCGAAGCACGCCAAAAAAAATTGAAAACCCGCAAGGAAAACTATGTTATCTAAAACCTTCAGATAATCTGCTTTTTTTTATCTAAGATAAGATGATAGATAAATGGTTGTCGTGTCATCTAGATAAGATGATAGATAACAAAACTTTTATCCAGATAATGCACAACACTGATTAGATGTCAAAGTCAAAATAAATATAACCTTAATGTTTTGAGTTTCAAATATTCAGTTTTAGTCTTTTTTGTTCATAGTATGATGTCCTAAATAAGGATTAGTATAAGTATAGGTTTTTGATTTACGTCATATGCCCTGTTTAAAGATAGTTTGACTGTTTTAGCAAAGTCATATAAAACAGCATAATGTGTAGATTCGAGTGGTTTTATAAAATCGACTTTCGATTTTTGTAGGGGCTAGTTTCTAAAAATGTGCCACGTAGTGAAAAAATACAATTTTGAAAGTTTCTGCTCAACCGGACATTGTCTACCAGTGCTGCCAAAGCGCTGAAGTTTGAAAAAATGGCCATTCTTTTTCCGAAAAACGGCACTTTTCTACCTTAGTGCGACTAACAGCTATGGCAATAAGTTTACCTTCAAACGAAAGGTAATTTTGTTGGTCTTAAATTCAATAGTAATATATTTTCTCAAAATTCTACAGTTTAGAGGTTATTTCATATCCAGTGGGTGAAGTTCGGATCAGATACCCCACTGAACACTTGTGGAGTACTATGAATTACGCAATATTTTCGGTGTTTTCATTCGTTTTAATCTTTTGTAACTGTCTTTAATCCTTCAGTTTTCAGTTGGTGTTTACACTGTGTTGAGTTTGGGTCTATATGTTTTAAACGATGTGACTGTCTTTTTTCTTAGACTCTGGGCATGAAAAATATAAGACTTTTTTTAAGTGCCGTATTTAAGAAACTAAATACTCAACCCATAATAACGGCTTCTACCTCGTCTAGTGCTTGTGTCCGAGATAAAAGTCAGATTTATTTCATTGGTCATTCGTCTCATCAAATAACCAGCAGTAAGCTGCCATTTAATCGTCAAGTGTTAAAGCCATTGTAGCCAGAGGACACAAAAAAAATAAGGATAGTTTCAAAAATTCAGACTGAGGTCTCTGTTTTTCATTGGGATGGAAAACTTTTACCAAAACTGCTTCAGAAAGAAAATGTGAACGGTTCGCAATCTTGGTGAGTAAAGGAGATTTCAGAGAATAATACAGGTATCACTCAGACAGAAGCACCTGTGGTATCTGAGCCGGAACAGGTTTGCTTCAGTTTATTCGATAATAATGTTCCAAATGAAACAAAACGGAAAATGTCAAGGAAGATATATACAAGGGTTTACGTGAAGATGAATAATGGGAGTGCAACCGTAAAATTGTTCCGAAATGAGAAGTTTGTTTCGGATCAAAGTTTGGCCATTTTCAAACGTTTTAAAAGCAAAACTGACTTCTTGACGGAAGAGAACTGGCCTGAAAATGAAGATTAATTGAAACCTCAAGGTTTTATAAGAAGTATGAAGGTGGTAAATGACACTGCTGAAAGAGCCAATCTAAATTTTGATGTTAAGAACAAAAAATGGCACATTTAACTGAACGGAAAAGAAAAGAGATTCTAGTAATGGTTCAATACGGCGATAGACTAAGAACTCATGCTGCAAGATCCAATTGCAAGATCTAAGTAAGTAAATTGGTCGCCAAGTTTACGGTAACTGGAAGTGTAAAAGATTTGTCTCGAGAAGGTCGACCACGAATAAGTGATAAAACAAAATTAAAGTAGTACTTGAAGCAGAGGAACACCATCATATTTCTACAAGGCACCTTGCCCTAGATAATAACGTGGACCACAGTTTTGTTGTAAAATAATTTAAAAAAGAAAAGTATCATCCGCACAAAGAGCACCTAATTCACGAGTTAAACGAAGATGATTTAGACCGCCGATTGCAATTTTGTGAAGAATTAATGTTACGATATGATCGAAATCCCAATTTTTAAACAACATTATTTTTTCTGGTGTAGCCACTTTTTTCCTCAACGGATCAGTACATCGCCATAACTATAGGTATAAGTCATGGGACAATCCTCATTGGATTCAGGAATCACACAGTCAACATCAAGACAAATTAAATTTTTGGGTGGTAATGATAGCACGGCGTTTTTTATGATCTTACTTTTTTGAAGGAAACCTAACTGCTGCCCGATATTTAAACTTTTTGCAATTTGATTTGGTGCCAGCAGTGGCAGCTCTTTTTCCTAATAATGAAGATGGCGACTTACTTCATCATAATATTTGGTTTCAATAAAATAGGGCGCCTTCTCATTTTGGAATAGAGGTCCGTCAATACCCTGATACTATAGTTACAGAAAAATGGATATGGCGACGGGGACCAATTGAGTGGCCAGCGCGTTCCCGCGGCCTAACGCCCCTAGATTTATATCTATGGGGTTATTTCAATAGACCCAACAACTTGGAAATTTACAACAGATAATTCGTGATGCAATGCAACAAATTAGGCCAGATATTATAGAGCGCAGTATAAAAAGTGTTTACTGTCGTGCTGGTCAATGCCAAATGATTGAAAGGGGACACTTTGAACATTTGCGTTAAGTTCTGTTGATGAATTTGTTAAATATCTTTTGTATTTTTTTGTGGATTATTATGTTTACTAAATTATAACTATTAAAGTTGTGAAGTAAATGTGTCATTTATCTAAAAAAATTGTTATATAAGATACCAATATTTGTACATCACCGTCTTGGCAGTAAGAAGATCTATTAAAAACTGAAAAAAATGGTGGAGGTTGTGGTTTAAAAAAAATTACGATGACGTCATTGTATAAAAACAATGACGTCATTCCAATAAAAAATTCGTCGAAAGACGGCATTTTAAAAACAAAAATTGACCTGTCCTAGCGATTTATTTTAAAAACAATATAGAATCCTTTTATGAATTTTGTTCCAAACTTTATCATCACATACAGGGTGTAGCACCTAAGATGCCTCGGACCGTAGCTCCTCTATCATAGAATATATCGAAAAAAGTCTAAGAGAAAAATTGTCCATAAATACAATCACCATTTCCCTAAAATTTTTTGGTCATCAGTGCCGTGCCGTATTCCAGTGGTGTATCAAACCTATGTTTTTATAAATGGAACAATATATATTTTATAGCTGATTCGGAAAGCCCTCGAAGAGTACTTTTTTTTCTTATGTAACGTCATACCCCTAACTTTAGCGGTTTCGCTGTTATAACGGTTTTTCTTCGCAGTTAGACTGTAACTCGACATTTTTTTTGGCAGGCACTAAATTGTACCGGCGTTTCGGTTTCGAATTTAGGGATAGACTAAGACCTCTTTTACCTACTCTTAATTTTTTTTCAAGTGATTTAAGAAAAGAAGATAATTTTTGATTGGGCTTTGCAAATAGTCATTTTTTTCTATAACATCAAATGGGAACCATATAAAATAATTACATCGTTGAATAATCGAAATTCCAAGTTTTCCATTTATCAAAGAAAAAACGCATTTCATTATAAAATTTAAAAGATAAAAGAAGTCAATTTGTCGAAAAACGTCCTTTTTCAAAGTCAGCTGTCACGATAATACAATAGAAGTGCAATTGTCAATGCAAATGGAAAAAATAAGAATAAACTGACAGAAGCATTATTGTTATCTGATAAACGTTGCGAAAATGCCTGGAACTTAACAAGAAATGGTTGACATAGTGTTTATTCTTGGAGATAGGTCTTAGGTCAATTTGTCGAAAATTGGTAAACATGCCCTTTGGAGGCATAATCGTAATTTCGATTCACAGGCCCTACACACCGGCCTTGGGACTTCCGGTGATACAGCACGGAAAGCCGCGCGAATCCTCTCTCGCATATCTTCGGCAGTAGTTGGTACCGCCCTGCAGACCACGTTCTTGATGTTACCCCAGTGGAAGAAGTCTAGGGAAGTGAGGTCAGGTGATCTTGGCGGCCACCTTGCTGGACCCCCACGACGAATCCATAAATCTGGAAACCTTTCGTCAAGATATTCCCGAACTAACTATTATATGCAGGAGCTCCATCGTGTTGGACAACTATCTATCGGCCATCGGCTAATGGGACATTTTCCAAAAGTTCAACCAAGTCGTCACGAAGGAACCTTAAATAATTGTTGCCATTCAAGTTGCCGTCGAAGAAGTAAGGACCAAGTAGGTGTTCTCCCAGTATGCCACCCCAAACATTGAGTCACCATCTATCATGGTGGTTTCCAATTCTCATGACGTGCGGGTTTTCATCGGCGCAATAATGACTATTGTGACGATTGACTACCTCAGTTTTATGGAATGTCGATTCATCCGAAAATAACACTCGCATGAGGTAGGATTTATCTTGCTCGATTTTGTTGATTACCCAATTGCAGAAATTCTGCCTGGTTTCAAAATATTGGGGTTGCAATTCCTGGTGCATTTAAATTTTAAATGGACGGAACTTGTATTTTTGAAGAGTGCGATGCACAGAACGCATTGAAATATCAGTGTTCCTACTAATTTCACGGACATTGATGTCAGGATTTTCAACAGCAGCCTCCAGAACTTTCAACTCGTTTTCTACGGTCAAAACTGGCTTCATTCTAACTCTCTTTGCTCGTTGAACAGTAGCAGTAGACGTAAATCTATCCAACACCTTTTTAAACGCACGTGGATTTGGACACGTTCTGAGAGGATATCTCTCAGCGTACACTCGTGACGCCAACAAACAATTTTGAAACATTCTCCAAGAATAAACACTATGTCAACCATTTCTTGTTCAGTTCCAGGCATTTTCGCAACGTTTATCAGATAACAATAATGCTTCTGTCAGTTTATTGTTATTTTTTCTATTTGCATTGACAATTGCACTTCTATTGTTTTATCGTGACAGCTGACTTTGAAAAAGGACGTTTTTCGACAAATTGACTTCTTTTATCTTTTAAATTTTAGAATGAAATGCGTTTTTTCTTTGATAAATGGAAAACTTGGAATTTCGATTATTCAACGATGTAATTATTTTATATGGTTCCCATTCGATGTTATAGAAAAGAATGACTATTTGCAAAGCCCAATCAAAAATTATCTTCTTTTCTTGACTCACTTGAAAAAAAATTAAGTGTAGGTAAAAGAGGTCTTAGTCTATCCCTAAATTCGAAACCAAAACGCCGGTACAATTTAGTGCCTGCCAAAAAAAAATGTCGAATTACAGTCTAACTGCGAAGAAAAACCGTTATAACAGCGAAACCGCTAGAGTTAGGGGTATGACGTTATATAAGAAAAAAAAGTACTCTTCGAAGGCTTTCCGAATCAGCCACAAAATATACACTGTTCCATTTAAAAAAACATAGGTTTGATACGCCACTGGAATACGGCACGGCACTGATGACCAAAAATATTTTAGGAAAATGGTGATTGTATTTATGGACAATTTTTCTCTTAGACTTTTTTCAATATATTGTAAGATAGAGGAGTTACGGTCCGAGGCATCTTAGGTGCTACACCCTGTATAAGGCCATACATTCCTTTAGAAATTGTGGCCGTTCATTTCTCGTTTGAGCTCTAGCAACTCATTTCCTGTGGTGAGTTACTCCACGTTTTTCTATTCATGCCTTTCTCTATACTATTGTTCAACTTTGCCTCCTCAATCATCCTCCTCCCCGCATCTCTGTCCCGGACCGTGCTCCTCCAATTCCGTATCTTCACTTTTTATCAATACTCCTAGACACTTGAAGTTTTCAACTATTTCAAAATCGTAATTTCCTATTTTTACTTCCTTGGTTGGACCTCTGTTTCCTCTGCTTATCTCCATGCATCTTTTTCCTTGGTTTATTGTTAGGCATCTTTTTTTGCAGCTTGATCAGTTTTTTGAGTTGCTGCTTCCAAGCTTCTTCCGTCTCTAGCTAGTATAGTGGGATCGTCCGCCTACGCAACCACTTGACCACTGAAGTGGTCAAGTGGTGGTTGATAATCCGTCACCCTGTCTTTCCCTAGGTTAACTTCGAATCTTCAGTTACACCTTCGTCACTTCTGTCAATCTCACTAGCTTTTCTGGTATTTTTATCTCCCTCATATCTTTCATTATCTATTCTCGCTTCACACTATCAAATACCTTTTTGAAGTCTATACATAACATTTGTAACTCGATACTATATTCATAGAACTTTTCAGTTATATGACTCACTAATCAATATGTTTATAGCGTCTATGGTGGATCGCGTCCTTCTAAAGCCGTATTGGTAATCTTCAATTTACGCATCAGTGTGCTTCATTAGTTTTTTGTTTACTAGCGTTGTTAGGATCTTATAAACAACGTTAAGCAGTGTGATTCCTTTATAATTTGCACATGGACTTCCTTTCTTATATATTGGCACTATTATCCCACATTGGGATTAATAGTTTATATAACATTTGCCTTAATAGCTCTCCTCCATACCTTATCAGCTCGTGGACAGTATTATCCCTTCCCCCAGTTTGGATCGTTTTAAGTTGTGCTATTACTTCGTCGAATTCCTATTGTGTTGGTATGTTCAATTCTTCCTCTTCTATGTTATTTTCTAGGTTTTCCCTTTCTCTCACCATATTCATGTCTATTAATAATTCCTCAAAATGATTTCTCCATTCCATACCGCTTATGGTTGTTGTATATCTTTTCATATTTTGTCCTTTGATGTATCTATATTGTTTCGTGTTATTTTTATTATCATTCTCAATTGTATCCATTGCTTTCTCCAACCATCTTGGATTTTATTAATTTTGTTCTATTTTTTTTTTTTTTTGATTTCTTGGTATGTCTTATAGTCTACCTCATTTCCTGTTCTTAATCATTTTAGCTAGTTAGTTATATAACGTCTTAAGGGCGCCATAACTTTACATCTATGCTTTATATACAACAATATAAAAGATTTTGATTATATGGAATGACATTAATAGTATGGGCTTTAAGTGTCTAAATTTTTAACTTTAGGATGAACTCCGGTTAAAAATTCATGGACACATACACAACAATAATTACATTACCAAGATAACTATAAATGATGCTGACCATTCAGATGTTGGATTCTACACTTGCAGTGAAATTCGTAACGAGTACAGCTACGTCTTCGTATATGTGTATGTTGAAGGTAAGATTGTAGTTCTTAAATATACAAATTTAATGCCCTTCCTTATTAGATGATATTAAGATATACGTCGGCCAAAGAAAGACAATATCGGTATCAGCTGTAAAAAACGCTCCTCTCATTATACCTTGCAGGCCAACAAGTCCTGATGTTGTTGTCAAACTTTATGAACGTAATGGAGGTGATAATCATAAAGAGGTACGTTGCTTCCATCACTGATAACAACACATTTTTAGAATTTTCAAATAATGGTAATTATTATGAGCATATGGCAAACCCGAAAAATCGTAAAGAAAATTGCAATTTCATTCACGCCCATCAGCTAATAGTGGGGTGCATATTCTAAAAATACTTTAAGCTGTGAGGCACTTCCTGTTTCACCAAGAAGTAGGCTTTGAGAAAGCAAATAATTTTGAGGTGTTGTCGAGTGCAACTTATACCAAATGATTTTCTTTGCTATACGCTCGACCAAAATTAATGTTTTTTACCTTTAAAAACTCCAAAAGAAATAATAACTCAAAAGCTATTGGCTCTAGACAATCCAAAAATATGTATATAGGGTGAGTAATTTAAAAAAAATAAGTTTTATGTAGTGCCGGTGAAACCGAAGTGCATCAGAATTTAAGTATTTTTTGAATATGACTCTTCCACTAATTCTTTTGTCGTTTATTTAAAACACAAAAGAGCAATCGAAGAAGCGACTCCCCCTGTATTGTGGTAGTACTGGGTACTGACCATCAATATTTATAGTTGGTTATGAAAAGAGTTGTATTTTGATATTAAAAGTTTAAGAAACTTATAAATAGAAATAGTATTATGAAAATTGATGTTTATTATCCTAGTATTAATATTTACAATTGTTGATTTGATAATGTAGTAAAGTCCATTGGGTAAGGTCCATAGTTCAGCAAATGATACCAAAACCTGTAAAATAGAGATTTTGATATTAATCGTGTGTCTATTTTGTAATATAAAATTGTAAGAACTTGTTCAATTGTCTTAAATGATGAGAATTGATTTTTAAAAAGGAAACTTTGTTTAAAAGTAACGTTAAAATAGATAAAAACTCCCGCCATAATTTAATTAGAGGAAAAGTCAGTGGTTGACAGATTTTGACATTTACAGAATTTTTGAAAGAGTATATTTTAAAATTGTTTTGAATACTGAAATACATTTATAAATTCATGGTAAAAATTGTTAAAATATGAATATTGTAATATAGAAAGGCATACAAGAGAGTATTAAAATAATAGAATGTATTTTGAATATCATAAAGAGGTGTTGAATAGAGATTGGTCAATTCAAATATAGAAATTATTACTAAGGTAATTGGAGAGTAAATAAGGGATTCTTCTTAAAAAATTCTGAGAAGAGAGTTGATGAAAATTCGGTACGAAGAATTTATACCGTATTTTCATACCTAAAAGTGCATAAAGAACATATTGTGTATAGAAAATTAATATTCTGTTACTGGGTTATATAAAATATAAATTTAAACTCAGTATTTGTACATCATTACTGCAACGTAGGCAGTATAAAGTGTTTTGGATAGCAAAAGAAGAGTTGAATGAATATAAAATAAAAACAAATAAAAGTACTCACCATTAAAGGAGATAATTTCTTGGGGAATTCCAGTAGCACGTTACAGTTGGAAAGGAAAAGGAGAAGAATATATCCATAGCAATAAGTTCATTGTGAGAATATTCTTGAGCGCAGTTCACGAATATTAGAAATATAAGAAGTGCATATCCAATTAAATAAATCCATCCGAGGTAGGCGTATAACCAGTTTAACTATTGAGCGACCATAGGTATTGAAGATTTTCCTGTGACGAAGACACCGAATAATAGGATCCTTGTACCTGCATATCCAGTAGAATATCCAGTACGAACACTTGTAATTATTTTTCCGAAACATAAACAGCTGTTAGTTTGTGGAATTCCAGTTCATCTGATGCTACAAAGAGACAAGAATCAACAAATCAAAAGGAACTCCATAATATGAAGTTACACAAATAAATTATAAGGTTGTATTATTTGATTGTTTCCTATTAATATGAAAATCTCTTTAATTTAACGAATTGACACAGAATAGATTAAAATTAAAGGACTAAATGTATCAGAAATTAAATCTTGAAGTATAAACAACAGTTACATAATACTATTTGAAGTAGAAATTATTGATATACATTTTTAAAGTTTATTACATGTTGTAAATTAATCTTACCTTGAAAAATAGGGTTAGAATATCAATTCCTATCATAACCACAGATATAAATAACAAGATATTGGACAAGTTTAGATAAGAAATTGTTAAATATACTGGCATTTTCATCATATACATGATAATTGTATGTTATTTCTTAACAGCACATTATATTTATTGTTACTCAACCATTTTTGATTTTATTTACGTAAAGGTATTTGATAGGTTAACATTCTGCAATTCTCATAGTAATTGGACCTCCTAAAAATAAAGTAAACATACCAATTAATGTATTGGGAAGATATAGAAATAGTTTTAAAGTAACTTACCATTCTATTAGATAAGAAATGATGTAAATTAGAACTTAATCGGAATATAAAAATATTTGTATCAATTAACGTAAACAGTTATTAAATTTATCAAAGTTAGTTCACATGAGTAGCGGTAAAATCGTTTAGTTGCGGATTACCAACATTTAGAGTGAAAAGAACTTGGACGACAATCTTTCTTAGATATTTTAAAGAGACAGGTCCGGACTAAGATTTTTATGATTAATTATAATATACAAGTATTAGAATTTTTTAAACGACTGAGTTAGTTAGGGCATATAAATATTTGATTTATAAACAAGTAAGTTATAATATTGAAAACATTATACTTTAATTTATTGGCTTACCCAACGTGTGACGTAGGAAGAAGTAGAATGTCCAACTTAGGGTGTAATTAAGGGATTATTTGGGTGATTGATGGTTATATTAGCTTGATTTTACTTAGATATTTTTATACACTCTGGGTTACGACAGTATATAATAATTATATGTTTTAGAAATATTCAAAAAACATGAAATAAAACTTTGATGTATAAACACTAAAGAAACAGACATATATGTACCCTTCTCAAAATTAGTATTTTATTGCTTTCTGGTACATTTGAGTTCCAGAGTTAAATCGTTTTTTAGACGAATTAAACCCTATAGGAATTATGGTTCTGATCTTCCCTAGACCAATCTTCTAATTTTTGGGTTTGCAATACGCTATGTATTAGTACCGGACGAAAAGTGATGCTATATGTGATGCTAAATTAAGTTTTAGAAATAAGAACATTATTTCTACTTAATTTAAATGACTTTCAATTATAGGTTAAAATGAATGAGGTGAAAGAAAACGGTGCAAGTTGGAAGTACGATCCAAAGAAGGGCTTCCTATTAAGCAAAATAACAAATGGAATGTCGTACATGTGCACTTTCGTGAAAGAAAAGGTTGTTCAAGTACCTGTCAGCATACATTTGAGAAGTAAGTAGTGTTATTGGCAGAGTAAAAAAGTTATTTAATCACGAAAGTAGCAAGCCATCCATAACATGGTCAATTACAAGAGAGACCCTTGCAAAAGTTAAATAATTTGGGAGTCATTTATAGATTTCAACAACAAGAGATTATTATGACCTTTTATCATAAAATACATATACAAAAAATTTATTTTTTTCAAACATACATTGCTCAAAATAAACAATTGATATTCCATATAACTGAGAGTAAAATGTAGTACCAGTTAGCATAACACCAACAAATATTTCTATAAAGTAGTGTTAACTTCTAATTATAACTTTCTGCTTTTGCACTGATACATATTTAATAAGGAAATTTAATTATAAAAATATACCCTCGGTTGGGAAGTAAAAGATGGATATATTATCGGCACTCAGGCCTATAAACTAAATTTTAAATAATTTTGAAATTAGTTTTTCTCAATGTTGAAAATTCTAAGAAAAATTTTCTGCTTTTCCACTGATAATTATTTGTGTCAATATACTTGACACCCTGATTTAACATTAAAGAGGGTGTCTACCCATATGTTTTTCAGGAACTACTGGGCTGATTTACTTGCTCTTTTTTTTAAATAACCGTTGGGCGAGCCTAGAATGTGCGTCAAATTGTGTGCAAAATTTGCATAAAATGAAGGTGACACTGACTGAACTCACTGACAGAAGTAACTGACAGAAAGCATGTTCCACGACTCCCTTTAACAACTAAACTTGTATCTGGAGATCGAGTCGAACAGCGTCGTTCTGTGCTTGTGAGAGGAGGGGTCAATGGTAACAATGCCTCGCTACACCCCAGAAGAAAAACTGCAGATTATTAAATGGTACTGTAGTGGTCATTCTGCAAAGGGTTGCATAAATTTATTTCCGCAAATATTTGCAGACAGACCCGTACCCTGTGAGCAAAGCATATTACATATTTTGAATAGCTTTGAAAAATGTCTTTAGTTAAATAATTGCACAAAGTGTAACCCTAGAGAGGTAAATTAAAAGCTGAGGAACGAGAAGAGCAGGATATAATGATTTGTAGCACTCTCGAAGTAGAGGATATGCTATCTACAGAAGTGTTGCTGAGGAATTGGGTGAGAGTAATAAAACTGTCGCGAACATATGGAAGTGAAATAAATTAAAATGTTTCAAATATTCGAAGACGCAAGAAATATTTCTCGATGATAATTTTAGAAGAATGGAGTTTTGTGAAACCGTAATGGAAAAGACAAATGAAAATGAGAATTTCATCGCAAATATTGTATTCACAGATGAATCGTCATTTCCATTAAATGGAAAGCACAATCCTTCTGTTGTTCGATATTGGGATCGGGAAAATCAGCACAGATATTTTGTTAAACACACCCAATATCCCCAGAAAGTGAATGTCTGGGCAGGTATTTTGAGTGACCATTTGCTTGGTCCATTTTCTATTGATGGTACGTTAAATGCGGACAAATACCACAATATGCTACAGAATCAGATACTTCCCGCTATTGATAATACCGGAATAGATCGGGATATTATTTGGTTCCAACAGTACGGTTGTCCTGCACATAATGTGGTCAGAGTAAAGCATTTTTTAATGAATACTTTTCCTGATCGTCTCATTAGTGGACCAGGAAACATTCGTTGGCCTTCGCGATCTCCCGATCTATCGCCAAATGATTTCGTTTTGTGGGGATACATCAAAAATAAAATATACAGTGCACAAGTTGGCAGGCTAGAAAACTTAGATATTTTGAGAAGGCTAATTATAGAGGCTTTTGAATCCGTAACAGTCGATGTGACTCGTAATGTGCGAGAAAATGTTTATGATAGGCTCGGACAATGCCTTGCTGCTGAAGGAGGCATTTTTGAACCTATGCAATAACATTTTATTTTTTAGTATTGTTTAGAGTATATTTTTTATTTTCATTAGAATTCCGTTCTTAATAAATTTATATAATAATTTACTAAGAATTAATGTTTAATTAGAATTGTGCTTTTATTTTCTTTCTGTGTTGTATTGTATTTCTGTTAAAAAGGACTTTATTGAAATAGTGTCATGTGAATTCACAACTTTATTGAACTGGTAGTACTAGAGATCGAATGCGCGTCATCCAGAGATGCGCAAAAGCATACCTTGTTTCCTTGTACCATGACTACGGCCACGATTGGGCGTTGTTGCCGGTGTTGCTAGTATACATATATCCTATCCCCAATATGATTTTATACATGCGGTATATTGTTTGATGCAATTATTATAGTATAATTCAGCAGGTCAATCCTCTTGTTAAAGTGCTGATGCAAATAACACTTGCATACACCTTTTCGTGCTTGTGCACTTCTTTTTCATACTCGGGGCCTTTTTGCTAAAATATATTCACCTTTTTTCTGCCCTCTTCGGGGCATTTTCTCCATTAGCTAGTATGTTAAAATTCAGGAAAAAGTAAGAAACTCGTATTTTTTTGTTTTGTTCAAAAAAAATCTCGGTCGGTTTAGCAGGTTTTATCAACGAGTTAGTCTTATGAGTTAGTCTTATTTGACATGCCATTTTAATTCGTAATATAGGACGCTTTCAGCGCAAGTTTCAAAAGAAGACCACAAGTGTTGCAGTTATAAGTGATGCCAGAGGGCAAGAGAGCAAGTGCACTGTTGGCAGTACATAATCCAACGTTCCAAAACGTATGACAGTTTCCACAACACACCACTTCCGTGCACTCTACATAGAACTAAAATTAACAATTCAATAAACTAAAAAAATGTCTTCTTTTGATACCGTCATGTGAAACTAGTGGGAAATGGTATCTCTAAAACATCGCGAATTATAAGTGAGCACTGGCGGTGGTGTTGCTGTCTTGCAGCGAGATATCTATAACCAGCAGTGGGTCAGTGTGCATAAAGTTGACGACGATTCCATTTAATTCACAACTGATATCTAAAACATCTGCAATCCACCAGTCACAGTCATACACACATCGCACAAACATCCATTTCTTTAGGATGTAAAATTGAATATTCTCCTAAAGTTTCTGAGATCTTGGATGGGAAAATGCAGTTTCTTCTTTGTTGCTCTTTAAGTTCGTATAATATAGATTTGCCCATCATTGTAAATCAACACATATGTGTTTTCTGAATTACTTTCACATGAGCAGTTTGGTTTGACAATTCCTTTTTTTCTGCTAGTGAAATTCTTCAATTTCTTGTTTGAGCAGAAGGAGGGTTGTTAATGTTAACTTCAGCACTCTTGTGAAATCCAGAGCATTCTGAATTGCAGCTGTACGTTGTGCTTCAGACGGCTTGATACACCATCGTAAGGCCTTTACCTATGACCAGTAGCATTGTACCCAGTTGACAGTCAAAGGACACTGAGGATAAAAGGTGTCGTCACACTGGTTTGGTAATGGCTTGAAAAACAACATCGCTGGCGGATCAGAGCAAGGTATAACTAATTTGAGTGCCAGGACATCGAGCGATTCAGGACAACTGATGTACTCGCCTGAAGAGGATCAGAAACAAAACTCATAGGCCAATAATCGGCTCTAAGGATATCAAAAAGTATGACCCAAAGCCACATCAAACACTGGGTATATGAAAAACACAAGCACTGCCGGGCTACAATTAATGAGCAAAATCAACCAATCATGCAACAAAAGGGCTGTAGAACTACTACATATGAGTAACGAACGGCTGCAAATAACACCTGTTTTTTTGACTGGTTATGCACTCGTTAAAGTGCATCTCGACAGTCTAGGCCTCTATAACGAGGCCTTATCTGCAGATGCAGGTATATCCTAGTATACCGTGAAGCCGTGGGTCATAGGAGGCAACATATTTTTGGGCATCCGAATGCAGACCAAGAGATGCTCAAGCAAAACCCAGTAAATATCCTGTATGGCCTTTTACTGAAAATACTGGAGTAGATAAAATAAGCAACACAGGTTCATCACAATAAGCCTCATAAGCTGCGGTGCTATGGAAGTAAGTTGGATAGGCCTGGAAGGAAAAAAATGTTAGCATAAACGACTTAGTCATTTCAAACTGTTTGTAACGATTTTTGAAATGTAAGTGAGACTAGTGTTTTATTTCATGAGATCAATATGTGAGCATCTGGTTGAGGAAGCTGATTAAATATATGGCAATATTTTTAATGGTTTATAAAACCCTTTAAAGTCAAAATAAGAAGTTCTCCTTTTCAGGGCATGTAGAATTTTATGATACTTGCTACGTGCCTAACAACGTCGCTTCGGAAATATATAAAAAAAACTTTGAGTAAGTTCCAGTATAGGGAGATCACTGAGGCGAGGTGGGTGTGTTTGAGGTTCGCAGGGCCGAGCTAACTCACGTCGAAGATGGCGTGTCGGTTCAAAACGTATTAGGTTGAGCGCCGGTCGGCAGCGACGCTTGCGACGTTGTCTGGGCACCAGGACCTTACGCTACCTCAGGAGGTAACCTACCTGCGATCTCTATATAACGCCACTGGCTGTGTCCCTCCAGCGGGATACACCACTGGATTACCCTGTATGAAGACCAACTACACAAACCTTATCCAGGTGCTTGACAAGTTGTAAAATTATAAGGATATAAGGAGAAAAAAAAGAAAGAGAAAAATGGACAGTATTCTATATATTAATTCCTAAATTTTCCAAACAAATCTTCCTTGTCATAAAATGACATAAAAGTAAATAATACTGAAAATTACAGTGTAAATTATAACATTTGGTATAAGTAAGTAGGTGCCATAAATAAAATCAATGAAATAAAGGATTTACAAAAAACTTACTTAAAAGATATCAAAAAAAAGGCATAATTAGTTTCGTCTAAACATAGTTAAATTTAAAAAAAAAATTATTGATTTATACTGAAATTTTAGATGTGCAGCAAGTTTACCTTAAATTACTTATTTTTCGAAGCCTTATCAAAATAAAATAGTAACAGATAGAAAATTTGACATAGCCTCCGCACTTATTACCAGAGGCAGGTCGGCAGCAGAAACGTTTCATAAGCCTTACAGACTTATTACAAGTAAACTTAGATAAGACACCAAGCAACGGCGGTTTAAATACAATAAAAGAAAATTAATCAGTTAAATTATTTTATACTAAGAATTGAATTTGAAATTTACGTGATTTACAAAAGCTTATGTTTACAATTGATATTTAATTAGCACATCTTAGACATAGGCAAAATAAAATACAAAAGGAAAAAGTAATGAATTTACTATTAAGGATTATCTCCAGAAAATTAACCTGAGACGTACTTCAGGTTGTTTCAAGAGTACGTAGATAATCAGAGCATTAACATTAATTACTACTGGTGTCGCCCGGTATATAGCGAAGACCTATTTAAATATAAAGCAAAATTTAAACTGCGGTATTTGAGATCTAGCACATGATAAGATGGTAGAAATAAAATTTGCGGTTCGCTCGTTAGTTCTTAAAACATATGAATTAACCAGCTTGACTGGCACAAGATCTTAACAAACAAGTCGTAATATAAAAATTCGTTGTCTAAAATGAATGCTGTACTTAACTTGCAAAATCAGGTGAGAAGAAAGTCCACTAGCTGGTGATGTGGTAACGGAGTCCTTCTGGACCTTCAGGTGGTAATCCTCACAGAAGACTCTGAGATGGTAGCTTCACTCCTCTTAAAATGTACAAGCCATTTACAGACGGTACAACGGTTAATTCGACTAAACAGGAATCAGTGATCCATCAAATGATATTGTACGACCGTGATGTCGAACGGCAGATACCGTAGAATTGGTACCGTACAACGGGTTCCTAATGACCCAGAAAAAAAAGAAATGCAGAGATTAAAACTCTGGAAACTAACAAAATGTAATTCTCTTAGACTTACCCCTATGTGGAGAACACGATATTCAAATTCAAATTCTCAAAAGCCCCAATAGCACAAAAGAACGTAGAGCCCAACACGTGGTTCAGCAAAAACTTAAGGGTGGCGAAAATTACGTAAACACCCACCAAAATTCTTGCGATAAGGTAACGGTATTAACTACATATCCCATTAAAGCTGCCTTAGCAAAATTTGTCTTCCTAGACACACACTATAAATTACAAAGATAAGTAGTTTTGTAATTGTGTTCTTCTTACAAAGATTGACTTAAAAGTGAACTCTTTAAACATCGTGTTTCCGATGAGCAGCCGCGTCGAATTTCTACGCATTTCTAGAACGCGGAAACTAATATGGGCGGAAGAAATTGAAATCTACGAACACTAAAACTATCCCGTAAGAAAATCAACGGTAGCATGACTTAATAATAAAACACAAACATCCTTAGGACTCCGAATGATGACAGAATTAACTTAGAATAAACCTGTACGACATGCAAAATTACCAAATTATATAAGGCGAAGAAGGTAATTTCACAACTAGTACGTTGGCACGCTATGTCTGACAGATACCAAACCTCGCTTAAGCGGGCAGGTAAACAAAACGTGTTTCAAGACAAAACACACGTTGAAATGGACCAACACCAGGTAACTAGATTGAATACAAGGGAGAAACGCTCACAAATGTCGGCGGAGATATTTCCGACCTTAGCTGTGCTTTCAGGAAAATAACCAACGCCCAAACGTTCCGTACGGGGTTAAGTTAGAGTCGCAGATTACATCCCTAGGCTTATATTCAAAACACCGAGCTTAATCGCACAAGAAGGCGAACAAGTATGATACATTACATAGACCGCACATATACTTCAAGTAATCCCTTTTTTTAGTGACACGAGAACCCAAAAGATGGTTATAAAATCTACGACAAACACGTACAAAATACAACCAGCCTAAACGAATAAGGCACCACAAGGACGTACAGTCCTCTCAACAATAAGGTTGCCAATCTGAAGCAGAAATTCTGTCTAATATATGTAGGTAGAGCTATAACTGTATTATGAATGAAATAGTCTATCTTTCCAACGATCCAGTATCGACCTAAAATATAGGGTGAATAAGGTATATAGTATATACATATATTCATGAAGATACACTTAATGTAAACATAATAAATCACCGGGTTTTTATTTGGATGTTTTACAATTTTATGTCCGCTTTTTACTGGCATTGCAAGTTATATGTATTTCACATATTTTAGAGTTTGCTTTATTTTATGAACAAGACACTAATGGATACAATAATAAAGAATTATTTTATGAGGAACCAAAATATATTTAATGTTTTTTATACATATATACACTTAAAGCCTAATGTATTAATATGAATAAGAAACATTATTTTTTTATGTATAGCAAATCTTATTTATTTTCGGAGAACTTTATTTTCGGCCAAATTAAATGATATTTTTTTGTTTATTGTCATAGCGACGGGCTATAAAGTATAACAATTCTGGCACAAAAAACTGGTTTTACAACTGTCTCTACAACGAAGTCACTGGAAATATTATTTTTATCCTAAATTTTGTGATTTTTGTCCACCTAGAATATAAAAAATTACTTCTGTCAGGCGCCGCCGGCGTCCAGTCAAACTTCTAGAAACCTCGCGAAAGTATTGGGGATAGTAAACACGAGAACAATCTCCAGAGTGCGACATCATTGAGACATATATATTTAAGCACCGGCATATGAGGAGACAGAGTAGACAGTCCGACGAGTAGTAGTCACCATGTTGACAACACTTGAAAAAGAACGTGCGGTAGCAATGCTGGAATATGGGTGGTCCATTAGAGGCGTTGCTAGAGAATTAGGTGTTAGCCACACTAGTATTTATAAACTTCGACAGAAATGGTTGGTAGACCACTCTGTAGCAAGACGTCCTGGTTCAGGAAGAAAAAGGGTAACACGTCCAGAAGGAGATAATGCTCTGACGCGTTACATTGAAGAACATCCTTTTGCAACCTGTCGCAGAGCCATTCAGGCAACAGAATTTGGTGGAAGTCTAAGCACAGCTCGCAACAGATTGGTAGAAGTAAATATTGGAAATTATATTGCCGCTATAAAACCGAAACTAAATGAGCAACAAAAAGAAGAAAGACTCAGATTTGCAGAAACCTACCTCGACAAAAACATGGATTTCTGGAATAGAGTGGTTTTTTCTGACGAATCCAGTTTCCAGTCATATTCGAATGCAAAACGGAAAGTGTATCGACAACAAAATACCCGTTATCATTTAAATAATATACTGGAACGAAGCCGTAGTGGTAGATTTGCGGTCAGTGTATGGGGATGGATATCGAGTCTTGGAACGGGACCCATATGGAAAATAGAAAATATGTTAGATAGTGTGCAGTATCGAGACATATTGTCCAATATTATGCTACCATCAGTTAATATGATGTATGAAAATAATTTTGTGTTCCAGCAGGATAACTGTCCCGTTCACCGATCGCGATTAGTTCAACAATGGTTTCAAACATCAAATATTGAAGTTTTACCATGGCCCTCTAACAGTCCCGACTTAAATCCTATTGAGAATGTTTGGGGGATCATGAAGAAAGATATGTTGAAAGAATTTGTTCCGCGTACTTCCGACGAACTATGGGACAAGATCGAAACTGTCTGGGGGGATATTTCTGTGCAATATTGCAGCAAACTTATTGCCTCTATACCCTCTAGACTTCAAGAAGTCATTGAAAATGATGGAGCTTGGACTCACTACTGAAGATTATCTGTGTTCCCATGTAAAACATTGTCAGGGGTTTTTTGAAATTTTGCTGTATTGTAAATAAATATTACTTTGTGTGAAAATATATTGAAGAAATTTAGAAATCTATTTATCTATACATGTATATATTTAAATATGCACCCATTCTTCTTTTCTTGGAACCTCTTACATTTTTTATATTATTTTACAATTTGGATTTCATACTTTTTATGTTAAGTACCGTATTATTTTTGAATAAATATTTTGTTCGCAAAATTTAATTACCGCTGTAGTTATTTAGAAATTATATATACATTTAGAGGGCGAGTCATTAGTAGCCGCTTCTTCGATTACCCTTTTGTGTTTTAAATAAAGGCAAAGACAATTAGTGGAAGATTCATGGTTGCTTGTGGCACATATTGTAAAAATACTTTAAGACTTGACGCACTTCCGGTTTCACCGCAAATGCAGAGAACTTAATTTTTTTAAATGACTCGCTCGATATATTTCTGGATTTTCTAATACTGCTTTAAATTGTCTATTCAATTGTTTTTTTTTTTCAAAATTGAGCCAATAGTTTTTGAGTTATTAATTTTTTTGAAAATATTTGACCAAAACACGTGTTCAGAAAAAAACCTTTTTCACGTTGTTTTTAAAAGTAAAACTATTAACTTTGGTGGTGCGTGTAGCCAAGAAAATTATGCACCATTTAATATAAGTTGCACTCGACAATACCTCGGAAAACTTTGTTTTTTCAAACACTAGTTCCCGAAATTTTCACATACCAAAAACTTATTTTTTTTTTTAAATGGCACACCAGGTATTTTATTGAGGCATTTTGTTGCTTTTTTTATTCTCTTACATTTTTGTTAACAGTGTCCTATAGCTAAATTTTGCAATTTGTGAGATAATCACTATAGGAGCTATCAGCGGTCAATTAAAGAACTACGAGCGCTGTTGTTCTATGCACCCAAATATTCATTCAACCAATGGAAGGCAGGTGGGGCCCGTTTTCCTTAGTCAACTGTCAAACAGAGCAAAGGTTAAATCCACTATCCCAAAAGGAATAACTTTACAGAATGAAGAGCATCGCATTTCAATTTTTTAATTCAAGCAATGTCCAGTTGCAATATTTTCATTTTTTACACTGTTGGTTAACAACGAAATAAAATAAAGGTCATGTTTACTGACGTATTTGAAGATGCCGCCCCACTAAAACGTCTAATCCTCACCAGTTATTGATTCTGTCCGCTCTTTTTTTCATATTCAATACTTTCTGTTCACTCGAGCCGTTTCTTTATACTTTCGAAGGTTTCTGGTTTCGGTTGACTTCTATGCAAAGAGATCCCTGGCTCTTTGCATAAAGTATGAATGCTAGCAATGAGTTTCTTTCAGATTCACCCAAAACGTCAATCATATCTATTAACTCTTCATAAAAATAATTAATTTGGATGATAACAACGATGCTTTTATAAATTTGACATAAATGTTTACCGACATTCTTTAACAGTTGACGCAAGCAGTCGGCCGCATTCCGGCCTTTATTGGACGAATATTTCGGTGCATAGAACAGCTCTCGTAGTTCTTTATTTGACCGCTGATTGCTCCTATGGTGATTATGTCAGAAATTACAAAAAATAGGTATAGGACATTGTCAACAAAAACGAAAGAGAATAAAAAAGGGAACAAAATGCGACAATAAAATACCGGGTGTTTCATAAAAAAAAATAAGTTTTTAGTATGTGAAAATTTTAGGAAGTAGGCTTTGAAAAAACAAAGTTTTTTGAGGCATTGTCGAGTGCAACTTATACCAAATAATACAGAATTTTCTTTGCTACAAGCACTACCAGAGAATGTTTTTACTTTTAAAAACAATAAAAAAGCGTTTTTTTTTTCTGAAAACGTGTTTTTGTGAAAAATTTACAAAAAAAATTAGTAGGTAACTCAAAAACTATTGGCTCAATTTTGAAAAAGAAAAACTGTTTAATAGACAATTTATAACAGTACTAGAAAATCCAAAATATATAGAGTGAGTCATTTAAAAAAATAAGTTCCGTGCATTTCCGGTGAAACCGGAAGTGCGTCAGAGCTTAAAGTATTTTTAGAATATGCGCCTCAAGCAACCATGAAACATCTACTAATTGCTTTTTCTTTTATTTAAAACACAAACGAACAATCGAAGAAGCGGCTACTAATGACTCAGCCTGTATACATATACAGGGTGAGTTTTTTGCCGACGTTTATTATGGGGTTCTCGGAAACTACAACAGATACAGTTTTGATTAAATGGGAATAGAATTGCAGCTTTAACAGCTCTATTTAATTAGCGCTTTGTTTTTTGGAAAAAGTGCATAGCCTACCTAGATATTTTTTTATTATTTTGTAAAAATGTTTTTTTTTTGTTATTTCGTTCGATTTAGATGAAATGTGTAAAGGAAAAAGTTTTAGGATATTATATGGTAAATAATACAGTTAAATCTATTTATTTAAACAAAGAAATGGTCATAATTTATTTATTTATCAAAAGAACTATATCAAGTAGCACATCATGTGAATCGTTGAGAAAAGATCTTTTTTTATAAAGTCATGGCCTACTATGGTTAGCATTTAAAAAAAATACAAGTTTGTGTCATAACTCAAAAAATAAAGCTAGAATAAAGAAATATAGGTTAAACTGTATTACTTACCATATAATAAAATAATATTAATAACAAAACTTTTTTTGCGAAATATCTAGTAAGCCACTTTTTCCAACAAAGAAAAATTTAATTAAATAGAGCTATTAAAACTGCAATTCTTTTCCCATTTTACCAAATCTCTATCTGTTGTAGTTTCCGAGATCCTGGTACTAAACATTGGAAAAAACTGACCTTGTATACATTATGAAAATTAATACTGGAAGTATTTACTTTGTGATATTCCCTACTACAAATAAAGAAAACAACTTTATATACTTTTCATACCACTATAATTCGATGAATGAGTGTTTTATTCCAACTCTGCATTTCAAGAGGAATTTTTAAATACACAGAAAATTGTCTATCGTAAATTTTTTTTATACATTTCATCTTTGATATTGGAGAACACCGATTTTTTGTTGTGTTGATTTTATAGTATTTAACAAGCTGGTTATTTGTGCCTTTGTAAGGTTTTATTCGCAAGGTCAATTTATGAATGAATGTGATGCGTATGCGTTCAAGTTAAAGTCCGTCCTAAATGCGCTCGGTTCGTGTAGATTGGCAACCTTTTTGTTGAGATGACTGTACATATTAAAAGAGTATATCACAACAGAGTTCCCTTCCGCGTGACGGGGTCACACGAGAAATAAATAAAGCCCAGGGGTATTCAAATGCAAAAGTAGGTAGCCAACGTAACCTGAAAATGTAACATGTCGTCTGTAAACAATAAACGTTTACCAAAATTAGATTAAAAGATAACTACAGGTATGGGTAGTTTAAGCAAATGTCGAACATAGCATAGGAAGTATTAGTTAGAAGTTCTACTCTAAAAATAAGCACACAACAGGTGGCTTTAACGTTTTAAATGCCTCGTAAATTAATAAAACTTGAATACTGAGCACGCTAGCGTTAAGTAATAAAATATCCACACATAATAGGCATGAGTCACGTCAAATTTAAACACATTAACATACCAGACACGGTCAATAAATAAAGTTATGGTATAGTATATTGCGAAATGCCAAAGTCATACGGGATATTAGCAAATATGAAAGCAGGGCGTAACATACTGATCAACAGTCAATATAATAATTTTCCAGTTAATTATAAGACATATTTAGACCCTTGGAAGGAACGTTCCCACGCCATAAAAACTTTTCCTCAGTAAATTTAAGTGAAATTAAAAATAATCTCGGGCATTCATTATTTGTTCGCCAGGCCCGTCCAGACATGCGAACATGTAGCGCAACGTGAACGCGCAACATTTCTTTGATGCGACGGCAGAAAACCGACAACTGATGGGACGCCGTTATGTTGCGATGTTGCGCTGTAGCACTGTTGCGTGGTTGCGTCCAAACTTGAGACGCGACGGAGTTCGGCACGATGTTTTGTTGCATGTGTGTAGCCACCTTAATGGAATACGCACGATCATGTAGTACTGAACGAAATATGCCACTATGCATGCTTCAGGAATTATGAATCGCTGACAGAGGAATCGAGATATGAGAAATGTTCGACATCAATGTTTTTTAGATGTTTGAGAGGAACATAAACATTATTACTCTCTAGTAAGAATTATTGCAATAAAACGACTTAAATTTTGATATTTCTGTGATTTTATTACAATTTTGTGCCATCGAAATCATATTAAATACAAACAATACAAAACGCAAATGCTCACATATTTGCTCACAAATATGATGTAATCTTGCCATAATGTGAGCTGGACTTTTAGATTTATTATCATTTGTATGTAATATCGTGTAATGGATTTGGGCTTTGCAACTTTTACCATTTTTTAAACAAAAATTATGTTCAATTTCATATTAGCTGAAAACTCAATTATTTTATTAATTGAACAGTATAAGTACACATGTTTGGAAGGTCACATTGATCACCAGACAACTAAATACATTATATTCGACTGATTTTTCCCTTTCAATTAGATTTGCCTTCGAGATTCTACAATCTGATAATCCATGCGCGGAATACGGGCCCATATTATAGAGAAGGAGAAAACGTAGAACTGACATGTAGACTAGTCTCTGAACTGACACCTACATTCACTTGGAAGTTCAATGGAACCGAATTAAAGGTAAATCATATTAGAAAATTATAACCTTCAAAATATACATTGACAGTATCAAGACTATTATAATAAAATTGTCCCGGATATGACTCTTTTCATCACAAATACTATTTTTAATATGTAAAAGATAATTTCGAAGGGTTTAGTGCACATATGTTGCAAGTGCAAAAATAACGTTTCCGAGAAAATGCAGTTTAAAGTTTACATCTGCATAATCAAACCTACAACATTTTAATCAACTTTTTAACGCTTGTATAGCATTCATGCGCGTTTTCTTAGGTCAGACCAATGAATGAAATTTAAAATTATTTTGTTTTTCGACCATTTCTTTTTTTTGTTATTTTTCGGTACCTAACACATATGTGCAATCAGTTACTAAATTCGAAGCCAACAAAATCTTGTGTGTTAACTGAAAAAGGGAACCCATTTTTCAAGAAAAAAATAGTAATTTTTTGATAAAGTTTTATTTTTTTATGTTTTTATGTACCGAAATACATTAACTAGAAAAATAATAATATGTATGCCGTTTATTTAAGAAAAACAAAATCCTAATTTGACTGAAAAAGAGTTTTCTAATTTTGAAGATTAAATTCATTGAAAGAAAAATATTAATAATAATTGTTCATCATCTGCTAATGGTACGGAATTATCAGGAATACTATTGATGTATTGGCCGTATCTGGCAGGTATTATGTCAACTCGCAGAAATGATAAGAGGTCTGATTTCTTCTTCGTCAAGACTGGTAACCTTTTCGTATACTTCTTGGTCAATTCGAGTGAAGCCCATTCCTGGGGTCGTCCGCTTAGCTTTCTTCTATCAGAGGTATCAATCACTAAGAAGTCTTCGTCGTACAGCTCATATTTATATTTTATTAGAAAAGGATTTTCTTTTTCAAACCTCAACCATTTAATTTTTAGCCAGTGCCCTTTTCCCTTATTTGTGTTTACTGTTGTGTTGAGTGTCATAGTATCCACAAGTTTTTGAAGATCATAGAAATCATTGAAAGCCAAGTCATTGACGTAACAAGGTTTAGGTGTATCTATTTACTAGACCATTGCTCTTAAAAGTAGCTTTTTCACAAAACAAAATCTGAGATACAACACTGTAGTTTTGATTTATCTTGTACAACATCGTACTAGATAAGTTAGCTTTATTTATAAAATCATTCTCCTGATGATCTTGATGTAAGCTGAGCTTATTTATGGTGATACTTTTGTTTAATATAATTTACTTGTATTAACGTCTTCTTTTGTATAATTTCTATTTCTAAATGTATGTATACAATTTTTGTTTTTTTTTGTTTGTCCTGTTATTGGATTGATTATCCGTTGGGCAATAAATAAATTATTATTATTATTATTATTATTATGTGATACGGATGGTATTTAAATTTCTTTAGGGTTGTGTTAATAAAGTTTTTGCTTACATTAAGGACCCTAGAAAGTTTACGCACACTTGTATGAGAATTTCCTTGACTGGATAATAAAACATCCATTTGCGTATCTGCGTTTTTTTATGGCACTGTCCCGTTTTTCATACGGAATACTGCCAGTTTCTACAAATCTTGTTAACAATTTTTAAAAGCTTTTGTCGATGGCAGTTGCACATATGGGTATTTTTGCTTGTATATTCGTTGTGCCAGCAAACAATTTCGTTCATTTTCTAAGTTTGATATTTAAAAAAAATTTTGACACACTGCGACTGCCATATTTTTTTTCTTCCAAACTTTTCATTTAATGACTTTTAATATTTTAATAAAAAGTATTTACTTCTAAAAAGAAAATATTAGAAGTACTTCTTTTCGATTACTTTAAGTTGTGCTATATGTAATGCATGTCAAGGCAACTCATATTTTTAAGCCGTAATCGGGTTCATTCAAATATAATAGTCTATAACTTCTGCAAAATCGCCCACAGGCGGAAAAAAGTAGATATTTTTAAATAGTAAATTTTAAGTACTTTTCAATGAAGTATTAATATAAAGGCTGTTCCATTTATTTTTTTTAGAATTCTAAACTTTTACGAATGGCATATATGTAATTCTAAAGAACATGCGTAGATATGTCGAAATAAACATTAATTTTACGTACTGGAAAGGTATTTTTACAAATTGAGCTAATAATAGGTATTTCGTTATTAATCGTTATTTCATAGCAACTTTTCAAATGTTGTACAATTTTTAACGAAAAATCATCATATCTCAGGAACAGTTGAAAATCGGTAAATAAAAATACATGGCTGTTTAATCAGCTCTTCAAGGACTATCATAATATGTAAAAGAATGTATAGCATTCTCTTTAAAAAACATAAGTTTAGATTGGTTCGTCGTTGTCGAACTCTCTATATAAATGGAAGTATTTTCAAATTGTAGAGCTTAGGATTACCAACATTTTTTGTATTAAAAATTATTTACTATCTACATTATTATGTAGGTACCAATAATAGACTTTATCGATCCACTGGGACACCCGGTATATATGTATTTCATATACCCTTAGAAGTAATATACACGAGTTTTTGTTCTCTTCGGTACATAAATATCTAAACCAAGAAACAAGATTAATAATCCATTTGCCAATCAATAGTCATGTTTTAATCTAAAAACATTCAAGTTTTTCTTTCTTCTTCATTCACTAACTGATATATTCAAACAACAATATTATAGTTTTATATAAAATTAACAAATATTGAAACTGAAAGCTACGTTATATATAAAAACTTGTAAATTAAAAGAAAATGTTTCTTTAATTTAAAATAGTTTTCTTTACTGATATAATTATTATATTTTTAATCAAATCGATCACTCCATACCCACCCCTCCTACAATTAAAAAAAAATTGTACTACTAATTATAATAAAATAACAAATGAACGTAGCCACACACGTGACACTTGCAATTCAGAAGTACCAAAAGTATAAGTTTAAGTCACTTGTGTTATTATATTGTAACGAAACAAGCCCACAAAAGAAGCAGACCACCGGGCAACGACAAAAAAAACTTACCGGTAAACATGTCGTAAATCAACTGAACTCATATACTGCGTCAGCGACAGAAAGTCTGGAATATGGTAGAAGAGAGCCAGAATTTGCTAGACCTTTTGTCTACACATATAAATGCCGCCGGTGGGATAAGAAATTAATTCAATAGTAGTCGCGAACGGTATTTACTGAACAGTTCAAATAACATAAATAATGTGAGTAGGTGCAACCTAAGAGAAGAACGCTCCGATGCTGGAATTGTGGTGAAATGGGCCATGTTCGTAGTAAATGCGAGAAGCCCAAGAAACCCATAGCGGAGCAGCAGGAAAAACTAAAGAGAGGAGAGCGGAGACAATCGTCGACCCAGTATCCTAGAGCCTCAAAAGCAATAGCGCGAATTGCGTTCTATTGCTGGTATTCATTCGACTACATCTTGCAGGCCATATTTCAGGCAATACAGCATTTTGCCTTTGCCTAGTGTATATATTCTAGAACTTTTGGTGTATATTTTTAGAAATAAAAACGATTTTAGAAAAAACTATGAAATACACGCGTACAATACTAGGCGAAGAAATGATTTCAGGTTGCCGAACAATAGATTGAATATTGCAAAGAGGTCACCGGTGTCCATGGGGCTACAACTATTTAACAGGTTACCCGATGAATTGCATGTTTTGGAAAGTGCCCAAAAATTTAAACGGAAGCTGCACCAGCTTCTGCAAATTAATTGCATTTATTCGGTGCAAGAGTTTATCGATGTTACTGATCGGTGATACTTCTGGATGAGTTCACGCATGATAACTCTATATGTATATAATTTGTTATTTACTTTTTTATTTATTTAGTTGTATGTATTTATTTGTTTTGTGTATTTCTGTTTTTTACAACACATATTTTTGTAACATGACGTGTCCAACACATTTTTATAAAATTTTATGGACCAATAAATTATTCTATTCTATTCTATTCTATTCTATCTCTTAAACACCAAAACGCTGATACTCTTTCAAGGAGACCATGTCTAGAAGACCGGGTAGAAGAAAAATCGGCCAACACACTTAAAGCTACCGTGGTTGACGATCAGTGGCGACCTGAAAATTTGAGGATCGATCAGGAAGCGGATGAAGACCTTGGTTCCTTGATGGTTTGGAAAGGTACTGGTCACAGACCGGCTTGGCAAGAAGTGTTCCTCGTTCACAGGGACTGAAATCCTACTGGGCTCAATGGGACTCTCTGAAGGTGGAGAATGGTCTACTCAAGCGTGTTGTGGAGAACCCAGATGGAGAAGGGCAAAGGATACAGGTGGTCATCCCTAAGAAAAGGATACCTGATGTACTACAACAGCTCCACAATGACAGCTTCGGATGACACTTAGGCGTACACAAGACACTCGAGAAAGTACGGCAACGATTCAATTGGGTGAATTGCGCACGAGATGTAAAGGAATGGTGCCGAAAATGTGCCACTTGTGCCGCCAGCAATGGTTTTTAAGAAGGCGGCAATGTAACGAAACAAGCCCACAATAGAAGCAGACTTCCGGGCGACGACAAAAAAAACGTACCGGTAAACAAGTCGTAAATCAGCTGCACTCATATACTGCGTCAGCAACAGAAAGTCTGGAATATGGTAGAAGAGAGCCAGAATTTGCTAGACCTTTTGTCTGCACATATAAATGTCGCCGGTGGGATAAGGAATTCATTCAATAGTAGTCGCGCGTGGTATTTACTGAACAGTTCAAATAACATAAATAATATGAGTAGTGCAGATTTATTATAGTTCACAAAATACATAAATATTACTGACATGTATAGTAGTGATAGAAATAAATACGTGTGTTAATTTATTTGTAGTAGTTTTAAGTGCGATACATTTATTTTATATTTTTGTATTGTGACTAGTTTTAAGTGTGTAAATATACAGACTGTTTCAAAACATTTGCACGGTTGTTCATTTCGACCCCGAAAACGCAATAATATGTTGACTCCAATCCACAGAAAATAAAATAAAATCATCATAATCAATTTGGATCCATCGCATTAAGTCTAAACTGCCGTTTCTGTTTTAGACTGACGAGAAGTATACAATTTCTGTTAATGATCCATACGTATATAAGATAGCTCAATTTTCAAAATTGGTAATACACAATATTTCCAAGCGCATAGATTCAGGAAAGTATACCTGCCAGGTATATGACGGTTTCACAAGAGACGAGACTTATGAAGATGTACAGAATATTATATGTAAGTTTTTATACAATTTTTGAATTATTTATTTAAAGCACGGTATACGTATCAAGGCCAGATATTTTAAGAAGATAATTGCTTTGGATATTTGTCGCATGTCCATTTTAAAGTATAATCATTTTATTTTCAGCGGATTCAGAAATAAAGAAGTCTTTTTCCTTTCGAGTGCTTAACAGCTCGAAATGCCTCGAAACATGCAACTCAGTTGTTTTAAACGCATTTTTGGAAACGTTTCCAATAGCAGAAATTAGATGGTATGATATATAGTAATTAATAATATGTATTACAAAAATTAGGCTAAATAATTAGCGACAAAACGTTAGTCGTAATATCACAGCTAAAGTAATAAGAACAGCTTACATGGTAAAGATTTTCTTGTAAGTTTCGGCTTGTTAAATATCTACAATATCTAGTGTAGTTAGGCCACATTTGTACCTAAGTACAGCTATTATAATTCAGTAACTAACTTTACATCGGATAAGCAATGCTTATCTGCCACAAGGATTACTACATAAGTTTATGAATGTTGTTGTAGAATTTACATCTACAATTTGCGGTAATGTCATTTATATTACTATTAATATGTTGAGTACTTGTGAAAATGCTAAATAGAATGGAACAGAAACACCTTTTTCACAAAAACAATAGTTTATTAAAACTATATGTTCAGTTCATGTGCACTGCACACATCATCAGTAGAACTGCTTAAAAGTTTATTTACGAATTAAAATATCCTATGAATTTAGTCGAGGTGTAAAGTAATATTAGGGGTAGGGATGACAAATATTGAGAATAACTGACCTAAATACAATCATTGATCTAAGGGTATCATGGTTTGTTTGTCTTAAAACTATTACATATTTCCCAGAACGAAAAAGAATGCCAACTGCTCTAAAGCAATGCAACGAAAACATGAGGTGTGGGCACCACACGACTTTCTTATACACATGTGTCTTTCAAATTATGCAAAGTTGTTCTAAATTAAGCTTTAAACACTTTTATCTTCTTAAAAAACTACACCTATGAGTAAATGTGTTACTTCCGGTCCGAATTTTCAAAATTCTTTTATACAAAAATTATTCAATATCCTATTTAAGTACTTCTAGTCGCTTAATAATTTTCTACAGAATGCATACTTTGCGAGATATTTGCAAAAGAAAATGCCACTCGCCAAGAGTAAACGTATTACTTCCGGGCCAAACTTTTGAAATTTCATTCATACCAAAAATATTCCAAATCCAACTCTAAATAGTTTTATACTCTTGACAAATATATATAGAATGCATAATTTACGAAATATTTGCAATAAATCGCTATTCGATAAGAGTAAAAGACCTACTTCCGGTAGGAATTTCCAAAAACTTTTTTAATAAAATTCTTCTCAAATTTAATTTTGAGTATATATGAATTATTTACAAATTTGTTTAATCTTAGTAGTTGACGAATAATTGGCAAAATTCGATATTTTCACTGAAGGAAACTACTACTTCCGGTCTGCCGATTTTACTGAAAATCTAATCAGATTTCAAGAGGGAGATTATATTCGTAAATATAAAATTTGGAATTGATACCTATAGCGGTTTGACCGCTATCGTGGTCACACACACTGAGATAGACATTTTTTAAAAACCATTTTTCGGTATCAGGGGACTTCAAAACCTGGACATCTGCAAAAATCTCGAGGTCGAAAAGTTTCATCATCACAATACTATCTTATACTACGTAAAAGAAAGTAAAAAGACGGTGGAATTATTTGAGTTCTTGTATAACTAGAACTTAGTCTGGTTAACCTATACAGTAGTTGCGTTGCCAAAGAGTCACCCTGTTGCGACCTGACAGTCTTTAAAGTTCACTGATGCTTTTAGTGGTGGCTCGTTTCTTGTTTTTTGTTGCTCAAAGGACCAGTATAACTTTGGGTATACACCATGTATTTTGTCGTGGTTAGGAACACTTACACAAACAGTTCATCCTTGTTGAATTGATACTTTATTTTAAATATACAGATAACGTTGAAGTAATATCTTATGTTTAACAAAAAATAAAACAGGCAAATCGCGATTGTAGGTATTAATTTCGTTGCTACCGAAAAGAATAGAATTTCGTGAACTTAAATGAACCTTTTTACTTTCTTTGCTACCCTCTTGTATTTAAATTAAAATGGCCGAGGCCTTAAACAAATCGGTACCCAAAAATTCCAAGAAGGTAGTGAGTTAGGCACCACCACGGTAATTAACCTTCTATTATACTTTAGGAGGACGCTTGTCTATTAATTAATCACCAACTTATAGCACTCTAGTCTTACCTCTTACTTCCCCAAGGGTCGATGTTAAAGATGGGCGTCAGCACTGCCTCCAGCTACAGTCAGAGAAGGGCGAGTTCGAACACCGTACTAAGTCGAAGGTTGAGATGTCAGGGCGCCTATCCGTAATAATATGCTAAGCCCAACAGATATTCAGACCCCGGACCAGGTCCAATGTAAAACTCCCCAGGTGATAAGTAAATAAGACCAATACACACTCATTCAACTTAACAACAGTTTATTGAAAATTCAATTCAGTTCTCATCGTTTCATTTCAATATCGTACATAACCGGCTGATATATATGATCTCTGCCTTCAAGAGATATTTAAAACAAAAGAATAAAAAAAAAGAAACAATGGAAAATAGATCACAAGCGCAACTCGGTTGCAAATATTAAATTCCTGAAGGGTTAATTAACATTAAATGGCCACCCAAGGTGATCCACAATTCAAATTTCAGTGACGTGACATTACCAAAATTTTAAAAGTTCAAAAGAAACAGGTGAACACAAGAATAACTTAAATCTAACATTGATTCACCAACAATATTCTTACAAGTACACAATTATAAGGCAACTTGCCAGAAGTCCCTCCAAAGTCGAACAGTTTGATCGTATAATGCAACGCGTCACCCAAAAATAAACACTCTGTATACCAGAGGCATCTGACAATCTATTCGACGTTAGAGAACAGACTCTAAGTTGTAAGATATCTAATTCTATATAAGAAATAGCGCTAGTTAACTATGCTTTACAGGAAGAATATATGATTAAGTTAAATTCATTAATTTCTTACGAGATTATACCAAAATAAATTACAATCATAGACTAAAATGCATTAATTAACATCTAAGAATTTACACAAGTCCGATGTGAGGCTACACTGCCATACACATCCCAAAATTCAGTTCAATTTCTAAGTCCAAAATTAAAATGGCTACGTAACGTCTCCAAAAATGTCAAAGTAACCTCCAAAATGGGGTCACTATTGTTAATAAACTACGTTAAATTAAATTAATTCAGAACATAAAGGCTCACAGGCCACAAGAAGTTAAATTAGGAAAATACGATTACTTATTTAATTATTTAGCCCGGAAAATTGAAATTCACTGTTCAAATTACACGATATTGACACAAAATTTGCCAAACTGTCTAGTCAGTTAAACTCTACCCTCTGGATAATGTCAGAGAAAATTTACACAGTCACAAACAATACCTTAAGGAAGTCACATCCAAAGCTTCCAACACGACACCTCCTACGGATCCACACGTTACAATGGAATATGCTCTCTTATCCTCGGTTAACGACACCGCAAGAAATAGCGTTTGAAGGCTACAGTATTCCCAATAATCTGCACCTTAAATATGCCCTCACCGCAGGATATAACAACAATTCCTTGGCACCGTAAGATTACAAGCACGTGGTTCTCACGTCTTAACCCCAAACCAAAAATGCTCAAATGAGGTTTATGTCAGGCCCAACACCAGCAGCTAAATTTGAATATAGAAACACACAAATTAAGATCGATTAGACACGTGGAAACTATACTTACAGCAGCTTAAACAATTCCCAAGCCCAGAAGAAAATATCCTCGCAAGAATAAAATACAACGCCAAAATTCACCAATAATACTTGAGAAGCACCATAACATCCGCTTTTGTAAGCGATTACCGACGATAAAACTCAATTCTTCATCATTCTCAAGTAAAGCTGAGGGAAATGATTCTGCTCTGTGGTGTCTAACCTTTCTCGACGACCGTTAAAAATCAAAAGAGAAAGATCCTAACATGTCAAGCCCGATCATAGACTACAAGCACGACAATTGTTCTAAAAGATCGAATGAGCCAACTAATACTTTAAACGTACGACAAAAATACAGGCTCAAATAACCATAGGAAAATGGAAACTAATTATTAATAATTTGTTGCATAACTCTGGGCCGAAAAAAAAAGTTTGAAAAACGAAATTAACAATAACTAAAGAAAACAAATTAATTAAATGAAACAACATACGCCATCTACCCGACAATGCCTGTATACGTTACACCCACCTATGGCAAGGCAGAACGCGTGTAATAGGACTCTTAAGCACTTCTACACCAGATGGCAGTAATAGTAGGAAGACGACATAAATTTAATCAAAAACGAATTACGTATTCCGACAATTAAAATAAACCATTAAAGGATAAAATACAACCAAAAAAAAAACGTAACATCTTATACGTACCTAGTATAAGGAAGTATTGTGATGATGAAAATTTTCGACCTCGAGATTTTTGCAGATGTCCACGTTTTGAAGTGCCCTGATACCGAAAAAGTGGTTTTTAAAAAATGCCTGTGTGTCTGTCTGTCTGTCTCTCTGTCTGTCTGTGTGTCTGTACGCTCATACGTATAAGAAAGTCGTGTGGTGGCCACACCTCATTTTTTACTTTCTTATACGTAGTATAAGGAAGTATTGTGATGATGAAAATTTTCGACCTCGAGATTTTTGCAGATGTCCACGTTTTGAGGTCCCCTGATACGAAAAAGAGTGGTTTTTAAAAAATGTCTGTGTGTCTGTCTGTCTGTCTCTGTGTGTGTGACCACGATAGCGGTCAAACCGCTGGAGATATCAATTCCAAATTTTGTAGTTACGTGTATAATCTCCCTCTTGAGATCTGATTAGTTTTTCAGTAAAATTGGTACACCGGAAGTAGCAGTTTACTTCAGTGAAAAAATCGAATTTTGGCAATATTTCGTCAAATACTAAGTTTATACAAATTTACAAAGAATTCATATGTACTTAAAATTAAAATTGAGATCAATTTTATTTAAAAAGTTTTTCGAAATTCCTACCGGAAGTAGGTCTTTTACTCTTATCGAAAATCGTTTTTTTGCGAATATTTCGCAAGTCAAGCTTTTTAGACAGGTACGTTACGTGTATAAAAGTATTTAAAACATAGTTTTCAATATCTTTTGTATAAAAAAGATTTCAAAATTCGGACCGGAAGTAACACTTTTACTCTTACCGAATAGCGATTTTTAGCAAATATGTCGTAAATTATGCATTCTATATATATTTATTAAGAGTACAAGAGTATTTAGAGTTATATTTGCAATATTTTTTGTATACATGAAATTTCAAAATTCGGACCGGAAGTAGCACTTTTACTCTTAGCGAGTAGCACTTTTTCGAATATCTTGCAAAGTATGCATTCTATAGCGATTTATTAAGAGAATAAAAGTACTTAGAATAGGATTTTGAATAAGTTTTGTATAAAAAAGTTCTTAAGATTGTATAGTTTGAAACGCTCATACGTATAAGAAAGTCGTGTGGTGGCCACACCTCCTTTTTTTAAATGCTATCGACCGTCTTGGTTCACTTCCAAACTGTTAATAAAATAAATATGTGTGTGTGGTCATTTCACGAGTTCCCACGTCTCTTCTTTGCACAGTTGCACATTCTAGCACGCAAAAATAAATTATAAAATTGGCAAAGAGAAGGTCAAAATCATATTTATCGTAACTTGCATGACGTTTTCTACTATTGTAGTTACATACTTATTAGAGCGTGTTTTTTCCGTGTACCTGTTCTAATTGAATAAGTAAAATATTTTCGAGATATTCGATGTTAATTGATACTTTCGAACGCATGTATTAGCGTTTCTTGAACTAAAATTACGCAAAATTTCAAATTGTTTGATTTTTGGAGTTAGTGGAATCTACAGTTGTTAATTCTTTAATATTTAGGTTTAACAATCGAAATGAGGAAATATCTAATGATGACAAATACAGGATGACGAGACCTGACGAATTTATCTATTTAGAAATAAAGAACGTAACTCTTGAAGATAGAGGTAACTACACGATAAATGCTAAAAATGCAAACACCGAAGAAAACCGGTCCATATTCTTAAATGTTGAAGGTAAAATGAAGAAGGGTGCATTGTAATATCTTGGAGTAATGTTCTATTTTTTTAGGTAAACCGACAGCTAGAATTATTAGTACTAATTTCCATCTAAAGGATGAAGACGAGAGACTGGAATGCAAAGTAAGAGGTTATCCTAAACCACAAATTAATTGGACATTCAAATCATGTATGGATTGTCCGGATATACCGGTTAGTTTACAGAATATTTTCTTGGTAATGCACCTAATCTTAAAATTAATAAGAATTTTATATTTAACATATATTTGTAAAGTTATTTGATTTTGAATAGTCCCACTCACATCTCTTATTCTTTATCATATCCTGCTTATATTACTAGTGTGGCTTCTTCACACAATATCTGATTTTCACTGAAAGCTATACCGGGTGTCAACGAGATCATGTATCAGCGCGCCATTTATTTATTAGTTAAAATAAAACTTGAAATTCGGACCGTATATATGAGTGATTGGTGGGCTTCTTCAGGTACACTCACTTTTCTATAGCACTTCCAGTCAAACCGGAAGTGACGTTAATTATGAATTTTTAAATACAACATTTATTATTTCTGTTCATATTCTGTTTTTTCTGAAAATTTTACATCTAGTGCAGGTTAACTTTTGAGATTTCTGTCAAAGATAGCGATATCTGTAAAAATTATCCATTAAAGTGAAACTGCTTCGCAACAATTGTTGAAATGCAAAAAAATCATCAAAATTAGCTTTGAAAACAATTAAGAAACGTATTTTTCACATTTACACGCATTGGCGAAGGAAACATGTATTTCACGTTGAAATTACTAAAGAAAATATATTTTTTTTCATTTTCAAATGGGAGGTACTCGCTTTTACTTTCTTATACGTAGTATAAGGAAGTATTGTGATGATGAAAATTTTCGACCTCGAGATTTTTGCAGATGTCCACGTTTTGAAGTCCCCTGATACCGAAAAAGTGGTTTTTAAAAAAATGTCTCTCCCTCTCTCTGTGTGTGTGTGTCTGTCTGTCTGTCTGTGTGTGACCACGATAGCGGTCAAACCGCTGTAGATATCAATTCCAAATTTTGTATTTACGAATATAATCTCCCTCTTGAGAACTGATTAGATTTTGAGCAAAATCGGCAGACCGGAAGTAGTAGTTTACTTCAGTGAAAAAATCGAATTTTGGAAATATTTCGTCAATTACTAAGTATAAACAAATTTATAAAGAATTCAAATGTACTCAAAATTAAATTTTAGAAAAATAGTATTAATAAAGTTTTTCGAAATTCCTACCGGAAGTAGGTCTGTTACTCTTATCGAAAATCAGTTTTTTGCGAATATCTCGCAAGTCATGCTTTCTAAGCAGGTACATTACGAGTATAAAAGTATTTAGAACGTACTTTTAAATATCTTTTGTATAAAAAAAAATTCAAAATTCAGACCGGAAGTACTACTTTTACTCTTATCGAATAGCGATTTTTTGCAAATATGTCGTAAATTATGCATTCGATATATATTTATCAAGAGTACAAAAGTATTTAAAACTATATTTGCAATATTTTTTCTACATATGAAATTTCAAAATTCGGACCGGAAGTAGCACTTTTACTCTTAGCGGGAGCATTTTTTTGATATCTTGCGAAGTATGCATTCTATAGCGATTTATTAAGAGAATGAAAGTACTTAGAATAGGCTTTTGAATAAGTTTTGTATTAAAAATGTCTTAAAATTGTACAGTTTGAAACGCTCATACGTATAAGAAAGTCGTGTGGTGGCCACACCTCATTTTTTACTTTCTTATACGTAGTATAAGGAAGTATTGTGATGATGAAAATTTTCGACCTCGAGATTTTTGCAGATGTCCACGTTTTGAGGTCCCCTGATACCAAAAAAGTGGTTTTTAAAAAATGTCTGTGTGTGTGTGTCTGTCTGTCTGTGTGTCTGTCTGTCTGTCTGTGACCACGATAGCGGTCAAACCGCTGGAGATATGAATTCCAAATTTTGTATTTACGTGTATAATCTCCCTCTTGGGAACTGATTAGATTTTCAGCAAATTAGGTCGACCGGAAGTAGTAGTTTACTTCAGTGAAAACTCGAATTTTGCCAATATTTCGTCAACTACTAAGTTTAGACAAATTTATAAAGAATTCATATGTACTTAAAATTAAATTTAAGAAGAATTTTATTAAAAATTTTTTTCGAAATTCCTGCCGGAAGTAGGCTTTTTACTCTTATCGAAAATCGGTTTTTTGCAAATATGTCGTAAATTATGCATTCTATATATATTTATGAAGAGTACAAAAGTACTTAAAGTTGGATTTGGAATATTTTTTATATAAATGAAATTTCAAAATTCGGACCGGAAGTAACACTTTTACTCTTACCGAATAGCGATTTTTGGCAAATATGTCGTAAATTATGCATTCTATATATATTTATTAAGAGTACAAAAGTTTAGAGTTATATTTGCAATATTTTTCGTATACATGAAATTTCAAAATTCGGACCGGAAGTAGCACTTATGTATTCTATAGCGAATTATTAAGAGAATAAACGTACTTAGAATAGGATTTTGAATAAGTTTTGTATAAAAAAATTCTTAAGATTGTATAGTTTGAAACGCTCATACGTATAAGAAAGTCGTGTGGTGGCCACACCTCATTTTTTAAATAGTAACACCTATTTTTTATTGCAGTGCCATATTGGCATAATTTTTAGCTTTCAAGTGATATAAAATATGCTGTGGTTTAGTTGTAGACAGGTAGTACAAAATATAAAATGTTTTAAAAGTAGTCTAATTCCAAAGCAACAGAACAATTACATTTCAAATGACAAAAACACAATTATCATAGAAAATAAACGACTTCCATAAATTTAATCAACTACTAGATATTAAACAAAGATACACACATGTTCAATGTTTGCATTAAAACTATTAGTAATACAACAATAGCGAAAACAGTAATTTACAAAATCTATGTTATGAGTATTATTGAAAGGAGCTAGATGTAAGTTATTATTATTTAGGTATTTATTATAAATGTTCAAAATGTCGCCCTTCCTGATCTCTACATAAATTAACACGTCGTATAAATTCCCTCACACAATTATGTAACTGGTGCCTGGTTATATTATTTATTGCTTGCCTCACTCGTGCTTCCAGTTCTTCGCGAGTAGCAGATTGTACAGTATATACTTTTTCTTTCAAATATGGCCAGATATGGAAATCTAAGGGTGTTAAATCCGGTGATCTAGGAGGCCACCTGAATGGCCTATTGGTACCAATCCAGAGGTCACCAAAAGTTTGATTTAAGTAATCCCTAACGAGTCGTGAATTATGAGGTGGTACGCCTTTCTGCTGAAAAAATACAGCATATCTTTGCTCCCTTGGTAAATAATTTAAAGAGTCATTAATTTAATTATTTAAAAAATCCAAATATCTTTCGGAAGTTAGATGTCCGTCAAAAATTATAGGAGGCAAAAGAACGTCCCCAATCATTCCCAGCCAAACATTAAAACCAAACCTCACTTGATGGTTACCTTGTCTGTACAATCGCTGATTTTCCTGCGCCCAGTATCTCGTGTTTTGTCGGTTAAATAATCCAAGATTTTTTGTGAATCTTGATTCATCTGAAAAAATAATGTTACCAGCAAAATTACCGTCTCTTCGGATATTATCTACAGCCCAGTTGCAAAACTCTAATTTTCTCACAAAATCGGTTTCGAACAGGTGTTGGTTGATCTGATACTTGAAAGATTTGTAGTTATGTTTCTTTAGAATTTTTCGCGCAGATCCATAAATAATAGTTAACGTGCGACCGATTTGTCGGAGGGAAACTTCAACTAAGGCGAGTACATTAATTTCTGTTGCTTCGTCAGCAATAAGCTTTACATTATTATTTTGTGGATCGTCTTCTTCGCTCCTGAATTGAGATTCTACTCTTATAAAATAATTTGGGGGTGGGTGCCGTCGGTCTGGTAAGCGCTGTGCATAGAGCGCTGCAGCGGCTCTTGAATTTTTACGGCATTCTCCATAAAATAAAAGAATATCAACTTTTTCATTTCGAGTATACATTACCAAATATATATTGTTTACTGTACAACTATAAAATAACTTTTAAACAATACACAAAAATAACGTGAACTATCAATCAACTTGTATTGACAATTCACACCCTGTTAGTTGTTTACAGGTGACGTTTATTTCCTATGGTAACTGTGTTTTTTTCATTTGACGTGTAATTACTCTCTTGCTTTGGAATTAGACTACTTTTAAAACATTTTATATTTTGTACTACCTACACAAAAACACTAAAACACCTTACCACACTAAAGCACAAAAATGTGTTTTTGTGTAGTTTCAAGCCACAGACTCCAAGTTTAGTTTCTTTGTACTACCTGTCTACTACTAAACCACAGCATATTTTTATATCACTTGAAAGCTAAAAATTATGCCAATATGGCACTGTAATAAAAAAATAGGTGTTACTATTTAAAAAATGAGGTGTGGCCACCACACGACTTTCTTATACGTATGAGCGTTTCAAATTATAGAATTTTAAGAATTTCTTTTACAAAAATTATTCAAAATCCTATTCTAAGTACTTCTATTCTCTTAATAAATCTCTATAGAATGCATACTTTGCAAGATATTATCAAAAAATGAGGTGTGGCCACCACACGACTTTCTTATACGTATGAAAGTGTTACTTCCGGTCCGAATTTTGAAATTTCTTTTATACAAAAAATATTCCAAATCCAACTCTAAATACTTTTGTACTCTTCATAAATATATATAGAATGCATAATTTACGACATATTTGCAAAAAATCGCTATTCGATAAGAGTAAAAGTGGTACTTCCGGTCTGAATTTTGAAATTTTTTTTATACAAAAGATATTTAAAAGTATGTTCTAAATACTTTTATACTCGTAATGTACCTGCCTAGAAAGCATTGATTTTCGATAAGAGTAAAAGACCTACTTCCGGTAGGAATTTCGAAAAACTTTATTAAAACAATTTTTCTCAAATTTAATTTTGAGTACATTTGAATTCTCTATAAATTTGTTTAAACTTAGTAATTGACGAAATATTTGCAAAATTCGATTTTTTCACTGAAGTAAACTACTACTTCCGGTCTGCCGATTCTGCTCAAAATCTAATCAGTTCTCAAGAGGGAGATTATATTCGTAAATACAAAATTTGGAATTGATATCTACAGCGGTTTGACCGCTATCGTGGTCACACACACACAGACACACACACAGACACACAGACACACAGACATTTTTTAAAAACCACTTTTTTGGTATCAGGGGACCTCAAAACGTGGACATCTGCAAAAATCTCGAGGTCGAAAATTTTCATCATCACAATACTTCCTTATACTACGTATAAGAAAGTAAAAAGTGCTACTCGCTAAGAGTAAAAGTGCTACTTCCGGTCCGAATTTTGAAATTTCATATATACAAAAGAAATTGCAAATCCAGTTTTAAATACTTTTATGCTCTTGATAAATATATATAGAATGCATAACTTACGACATATTTGCAAAAAATCGCTATTCGATAAGAGTAAAAGTGGCATTTCCGGTCAGAATTTTGAAATTTTTTTTATACAAAAGATATTGAAGATTATGTTTTAAATACTTTTATACCCGTAACGTACTTGTCTAAAAAGCATGACTTGCGAAATATTCGCAAAAAACTGATTTTCGATAAGAGTAAATGACCTACTTCCGGTAGGAATTTCGAAAAACTTTTTAAATAAAATTATTCTCAATTTTAATTTCAAGTACATATGAATTCTTTATACATTTGTATAAATTTAGTAGTTGACGAAATATTGGCAAAATTCGATTTTTTCGCTGAAGTAAACTACTACTTCCGGTCTACCGATTTTACTGAAAAACTAATCAGATCTCAAGAGGGAGATTATACACGTAAATACAAAATTTGGAATTGATATCTACAGTGGTTTGACCGCTATCGTGGTCACACACACACATACAGACACACAGACATTTTTTAAAAACCACTTTTTCGGTATCAGGGGACTTCAAAACGTGGACATCTGCAAAAATCTCGAGGTCGAAAATTTTCATCATCACAATACTTCCTTGTACTACGTATAAGAAAGTAAAAAAATTAGGTGTGGCCACCACACGACTTTCTTATACGTATGAAAGTGTTACTTCCGGTTCGAATTTTGAAATTTCATTTATACAAAAAATATTCCAAATTCAACTCTAAATACTTTTGTACTCTTCATAAATATATATAGAATGCATAATTTACGACATATTTGCAAAAAATCGCAATTCGATAAGAGTAAAAGTGGTACTTCCGGTCTGAATTTTAAAATTTTTTTATATAAAAGATATTTAAAAGTATGTTCTAAATACTTTTATACTCGTAATGTACCTGCCTAGAAAGCATGACTTGCGAGATATTCGCAAAAAACTGATTTTCGAATAGAGTAAAAGACCTACTTCCGGTAGGAATTTCGAAAAACTTTATTAAAACAATTTTTCTCAAATTTAATTCTGAGTACATTTGAATTCTTTATCAATTTGTTTAAACTTAGTAATTGACGAAATATTTGCAAAATTCTATTTTTTCACTGAAGTAAACTACTACTTCCGGTCTGCCGATTTTGCTCAAAATCTAATCAGATCTCAAGAGGGAGATTATATTCGTAAATACAAAATTTGGAATTGATATCTACAGCGGTTTGACCGGTATCGTGGTCACACACAGACAGACAGACACACAGACACACAGACACACAGACATTTTTTAAAAAATGAGGTGTGGCCACCACACGACTTTCTTATACGTTTGAGCGTTACAAACTATACAATCTTAAGAATCGTTTTATACAAAACTTATTCAAAATCCTATTCTAAGTACTTTCATTTTCTTAATAAATCGCTATAGAATGCATACTTTGCATGATATTCGAAAAAAAGTGCTACTCGCTAAGAGTAAAAGTGCTACTTCCGGTCCGAATTTTGAAATTTCATGTACACAAAAAATATTGCAAATATAACTCTAAATACTTTTGTACTCTTAATAAATATATATAGAATGCATAATTTACGACACCCGGTATACTATTAAGCAAACTCAAAATGGTTGGTCCTCTTATGTCGTCACACTAAGTCTTGATTATCTTACACTTGACGCACTTCAACGTTGAGATGTTTTCGAAGCCCCTTTACTCATGACTCCCTGCATTTTTCTATATTTTACTTTCTTATACGTAGTATAAGGAAGTATTGTGATGATGAAAATTTTCGACCTCGAGATTTTAGCAGATGTCCACGTTTTGAAGTCCACTGATACCGAAAAAGTGGTTTTTAAAAAATGTCTGTGTGTCTGTGTGTCTGTGTGTCTGTCTGTCTGTCTCTGTGTGTGTGTGTGACCACGATAGCGGTCAAACCGCTGTAGATATCAATTCCAAATTTTGTATTTACGTGTCTAATCTTCCTCTTGAGATCTGATTAGTTTTTCAGTAAAATCGGTAGACCGGAAGTAGCAGTTTACTTCAGCGAAAAAATCGAATTTTGCCAATATTTCGTCAACTACTAAGTTTAAGCAAATTTATAAAGAATTCATATATACTTAAAATTAAAATTGAGAAAAATTTTATTTAAAAAGTTTTTCGAAATTCCTACCGGAAATAGGTCCTTTACTCTTATAGAAAATCAGTTTTTTGCGAATATTTCGCAAGTCATGCTTTTTAGACAGGTACGCTATGAATATAAAAGTATTTAGATCTTAATATGCAATATCTTTTGTATAAAAAAAATTTCAAAATTCGGACCGGAAGTATGACTTTTACTCTTACCGAATAACGATTTTTTGCAAATATGTCGTAAATTATGCATTCTATGTATATTTATGAAGAGTACAAAAGTATTTAGAGTTGGATTTGGAATATTTTTTGTATAAATGAAATTTCAAAATTCGGAGCGGAAGTAACACTTTCATACGTATAAGAAAGTCGTGTGGTGGCCACACCTCATTTTTTTTAACTGGTTTCCTGAAAATATTATCATTCCGAGTATACTATGGAGCATTAAGAGTATACCTGATCACTCGGTTCTCTAGTACAACCCCACAATTGGAGACCGTGTGTGCATATCAGTTTAAGTATTTGCTGGTAGACCAATACTTTTCTTTTAATAGACATTTCCATTTCATTTTGGCATCTACCTTGAGACCGAAGCGTTCAGGTGTTTCTTCCAATGGAATTGCTTTTCTGTGAAGTTAACGCGACTAAATTTTATTTTCCTGTTTTTATAGGCCATCGCATGGTGTATGCATTATGTTGCTTATTACGCTTTAGAGATTGGCAGTTGTTTCATATATGTTGTTTCTTACATGAAATAAGTTGTCCACATAATACCAGACCGCCGACCTACCTGGCGGTATTCAGCTGTCTGTGCGACTAACTACCATATAGCCCCACCACTAAAGATAATCCCTACTAACGAATTTTACTCCAAAAGCTAGCAAGGGGGGGTACTCTCTCCCATCCATTCCTCCCCACACTGACACCTAACACTACCTGCCATAACTATTAACAACCCTTTTTACTTTGCTTTCTACAAATGTAAATGTAATGCTTATTATCTAAACAATATCACAACTTGAGTGACACAATAATATCCATGAATTCATATATCACACTGTTTATCCAACTTGTAGTTAACCTAAACTTAATAAGAACATGACTATATGACTTATATCCAATATTGAACTGCAATTGTTAGAATAAAGCAGGCTACTAATTCCCTAACCAAATATTATCCCAGTGCCCATTGAGGGTAAGCAGCCCCATGAATCCCATTCTTCTCGCCATAAAGGAAGCTATATATTTCCGCAATTACCGCGCTCACCGTTTCAAATTTATACACTTTTACAATAACCGCTAAGGCATTTGTATAAACCTAGGTGTTTCCTACAGCAAGAATTGCGGTATAATCTGCAAATGTAGCTGGTTTGATGTTTTTGCTACAAGCGTATAATAGGTAAACTAATGGCCCCAGCACACTGCCTTGGAGCACTCCTAATTTTTTGTTTTGGGACCCAGTATTTGTATGTATTTATGCTTAACTTTAAATATTCGCTCTGGGATGTAGGATTTTAAAAGTTGCCCACATTGCACTAGTAGCTATACTTTAATTTCAATATTAATCCTTCAACCTGTATATCAGTTCATTTTCCAATTTCTTACTAAATTTCGCACCAAAAACGAATAGAGACGTTATCATTTTAAATGTGACCATTACTAAGCTATTGTTGTTTGTGTATATAATTCTGCCGACTTCATGTATCTTAATACGCCCTTTTTGTACTGTGTTACCCTCACAGAAGGTGTCCCAAAACAGATGCCTTTAGAAGAGTAATTGATGTTTTCCTTATTACTGGCAGTATTGCTAATTCAAAACCAAGGAAACTTAATCATATGGTTAATGATGAAAATCAATTAAGCAATCTTATGGGAACAACAAAAAATCAGAATTAAATATCTGTAATGAATACATTTAAATATTAAGTTACGCACCAATCATTTTATAGCTAGAGGAGTGCTCTGCCAATGGCCAATAAGTAAAATTAATGCCTGGCCAATTCCGTTTGATAGTGTGTTATTAACGGAGAAGCTTATGTACCTACCAATATAGTCAGGTTCATAAAGAATTAACTTTCGATCAGGTCCTTCCACACAGTGTGAAAAAAGTGAGAACTTTAAATCTTCAACAAGAGAAGTTATTTCTTCTGTCTATGTCCAGTATCTCAAAGGATACTGGGACCTCTTTGGTGGCCCAGGCCGACGGCATTGCGTTGTTTGCTCCCCGTTTGTAATAACTCAATAGACGTGTTCAGACAGCTTTGAACGGCCTATCAAGTTAACTGAAGAAGTGGCGGTCCAAAATGGATTTGGAAAAATGCCAGGTACTAAGGATCTCTAGAATAATAAGATTTCCACCAGTAGACTTATTGTGGAAAATAATGTGCACACTTGGAACCAGGAAGTCAATGGATTCCAGGCTTTCTTTTATGACTCAAATTAATAACTTAAATGTAAACTTCTTGACGGCCAGGAAATTTCTTCAGGAGGGATTTGGGTGATCATGAACTGTTATGGGTGGAGGAATTATCTGCAGTGGTGTGAGATAGAGCTATGGACTTTGGCAATCAGCTTACCAGGTACATCGTTGGGCTAAGGTAAACGGAGCCGTAGGACTAACCACCACCCACGATCCCGGGTAGGATTGTCGAAGAGGCCAGGAGGTGGCGGGGACCAAGCGTGACCCCTTGGGATTGGTTAGAGATAACTGCTAAGTAATCAACTCAATCACCACATAGGAACCTTATATTTTTATCTGTTCCAGAATACTGTTTTCATCTTCGTATCTTTTTTGCTTTCGGAGTGTTTCATAATATTCTTTGTGAGGTATCTAATTATCATTAAGTAATGTAATTCACATTTGTTGTCCATATCTCTTTTTATATTCTATGATATCCAGTCTCTCCATTTTAAAGAATTAGTACTTGTAATTCTTTCTCTCCCACCAGTTTTTATTTTGGTAAGCACAACATTACCAATAGTTACTAATTTTTTCCTATCATTATTTTATCTCAAATTTTGTTGTTGTTCTAGATTAAATCCAGTGAAAGCGAGGATGGAGAAATAATGTTTATTTCAACTGCAGTAATGAAAAGCAATCAGTCTGGTTATGTCCAATGTTATGCAAAGAATAGACACGGCGAGGGTTTGCATGTTGTAGATTATATACTGAAAGGTAACGTTATTTGCATGAATTTGGTTATAATTCTCTAAATTAAATAAGAGAATTTAAAATATTGAAAATTCTGCTTACTCTGCGCAATTTATGTCACTCTTCGTAAAAGTAACAAGATAAATAATGAAAACGAAAAATCTTAGAATTCCGGAAAAAAATATAAACGGTTATATTAAACATCGTTTGCACGGATATTGATATTTATACTGATTATTGTATACCTATTGTTTTTCAGTAGATTTTGAACCAAGTGAAGATCTCGCGTTTGTGAAGATTTCTGGAATGCAATAGTTGTATATGGAGAATATAACCTAGTTATTCAGTCGTGTTTTTCTAGAATGACTTCTACATCGTCCAAATTTAAAAAAAAAATAATTATCATTGTAATATTCTCGAATTTGTGTACCAAAAATTTCAAAAGCGTAGTCTAAAAGTGCAAACGAAGAAACAGACTCATCATTTTGTGCTTGGTCAACTTTTAAGCACTTTATTCAATAAATAAAGTAATGAAAGTCAATGTTATGCAACGTTTTGTTATTCTAAGCAATTAAGGTTTTCCATTGCTATTCATTATGTTATTAGTTATTATTCCTTTAAGACGCAGGACTCCTACACAAAGACAAAATGATTTTTTTTATGGAATTCAGAAATATATTCAGACTCTGATTTCCAGTTTGAGAAAAAATATTCAACTGTTTTTCTGTAACTTTCAACAGGCTGCAGGAAACTTGCAAACACTAAATTTAAAAACTGGTAATATATGAAATAATAATGTCTAAAAATATGTATCTTTTGTAGTTTATATTTTCTCTTTTCCTCTAACTATATATGTATTTCTAACGGTCATCGCGATATAATTTGTAAATCAAAATTTAGAGAAGTAGATAAATATTTTGCTTTATTTCTTACAAAGACCCTGAAGCTCCAAGCATAGTTTCATCAAATATGGACGGGTTGGAACATGAATGGGTATACCCTAATCCATACAACTTCACTTGTAATTACGATGCCTTTCCATTGCCTCAAGTGGAGTGGTATAAGGTAAAAGAACATTATAACTTAGCTTGTCGTGTTTCTCGATAAACTTATGGCATATTTGAAGGATAATCAAACAATCAACCCAGATAATAGAATTAAGCTTCTCAACAACAACCAGACTCTCGAATTCACCTGGACAGAAGAATCAGACGAAGGAGAGTACAGTTGCCTTGTCAAAAACCGAGTAGATTCTGATGAACGAACTCTTTCGATAGTATTCACAAGTAAGCCGTAATTATTAACATGATTTTTAAGGTTAATCTCATTTTCTCATATATTCTTTTCAGACAAGAGAAACGTCAATCCCATATATATTGTTGTAGGGGTAATTGCTTTGTTGTTCCTGATATTATGCATTGGTCTAGTAGTAAGATTTATTAAAAAACAGGTACGTAATATAATAAGAATTATCAATAATAATCTCTTTTGAATCTTTATATTTTGCGTGGAGGCCACTTTAACTAAAATAAGTATGTACAGCTCACAGATTGAGAGCTGACCGGTGAGATGCCCCTCCCACAAGATTCGCGTTACACATCGAAGTACAATATGTTTGTATATATAGTAGTCGTCAAATTTTAATTTCGGTATATACTTCTATTCCATGCAGAAGATGATCTTATAATATGCAGCGATGCCTGCTTGCTAACAGTGGTGGGAGGGCAACGCAGTGTCGGGGTACCCTCACGCCTTACATTTCATAGGGAACGTTTGTCGAGTGTACTGTCTTGGCAGCCTCGCTTATGTTTATCTTTAGTTTATTTCATCGCACTCTTTTCCTCTATCTACTTTCGTATCAGAAATAAAAATATGTCGACTACGGTTATGTATCTCTTTTCAGTATATTACAATTTCTTATCTGCATTTACTCCTTCGTTCGGCTAATAATGTATGCGATGATGAACAAATGTTATCATTTCTTTTTTCCGAATACTTTCTCTGTCTCACACTGACCTATAAGTCGCGCAGCGAGGAGTTCTCCCAGCGCGCAGTGGTCAGCACTCGGTCTGTGTACTGTATGTATATCCGTTACTTATTATTTACCTTTCTGTACTTGTCTGCAATTAGTTTTCTTAGTAAAACTTTTTCAATTATAGGTTATATATGAGGAGAATTTGTCTTTTTGGTACAAATCCAAAATACTCATATACTATACCTTATCATATGTCGATTTTAGAAAGTGTTATTAGTAGCCTCAGGGTTCTTCTCCATTCTCAATAACTAAATAGCAATGAATGCTTGTCTTACGTCAGTATCTGTTAAATAAAAGCATTCTGATATTTATAAATCCCAAGTGCATTATTATTATTTACTGTACATTTAAGTGTAGATTCAGTTTAATTGTCTAATATTCTACGAAATGATTAGTGTGATCATTAAGTACTGTTGTTTAAAGCTTGTTGTTCTGACAGACATAGTTTTCTAGTATAACGGGTTAATCCTTCTTGAAATTCTTAGCAGTCTGCCAACAATTTAGGGATAAATAAATAAATGAATAAATAAAAATACTATGGAAAATGGTAAACACATTTATTCTATTAACATTAATTCGTGCGGTTACTAATTATAAAATTTAGTATGTAAAAAGTTATTTAAAAGTACGCCATAGAAAACTTAACATAGAGTACTTGGCATCCCAGGTTGGCACCACAATATCATAGATAATTCCTACATAGTTTAATTTGTGTGTTTAATCAAATTGTAATATCTTTAAAATATGGAGTTTATTGTTATCTTCAATTAAAAAATGCTATCCTTTTGGTAATGAGAAGAATTATTAATTAAAATGGGATTTTTGCGTCTATAAATGCCTCTTGAACAATAAGTTGATTAATCGAAAATTGATTTCAACTTGCATTAGAGTTTTCAAGTCGAATTGGCAAAGAAATTGTTGGCTAAGAACAGATCTAAATTTTTATTCAACTATTTAGTAATTCTTTTAAAGGTTGTTGCTAATATTTTAAATGTAAAAAGGCATAAATTTTATTTGTTAGCAGTTTTTAACACTTTGAAGACGTTCATTTTTTAAACAGAAACTGATCATCATGTCCCGTATAGTATTTTTGACATATTCATTAAATTCTATAGTTCAAATGCCTGCCCACTCTTTCTTCCGGAGGTCTAAGTTCGCTGGTTTTTTAGTTTTTAATAATAACAATAATCTTACAATAGCCTGATTATTTATAATAAATTAACATTAAAATAATACATGTACATTACTTAATGTTTAGAAGACATTTTATTTTTGGTGTTTGTTGAGTTAAAATTTTGCACGTATTTAGAATTGTTTTTGTCGTCTTTATTGTACCAATCGTTGACGATATTTGGATGGTGAGTTTCACGGGTTGGTTGCAAGTCTCTTATCACTAATATTCGTGACGTACTTAAACTTACAGAAAATATTTAGTAAAACAGTAAAATATAATAAACCAAAACAAAAGTGCAAGAGAATGATCACACTTTATTTATTGTTTGGTTATGTTATAAAATATAGCAGATACCGCATACTTATATTCCTTATTTGCTTATGCAGGAACAGTCTGTTAAAAATAAGTATCGTTTTGGCTCGATATTTGAATCACTTTATTCTGAGACAAGGTAAAATTCAAATAACAGTATACAGTAGTACCCTCATATCCGCGAGGGTTTGGTTCTGTGGTCTTCCGCGGATACTGAAAACCGCGGATAGTAGCGAACGCTTTATTTTCGAGTACAATATGAAATATGAAGCAAAGTTAAAACAATGAAACAAGAAAAAATAAGTTATATAATATTTATTTAAAATAAATAAACAATAAATAAATAAATATTCTTGTGCTGGGCACAAATAGAATTTAAGTTTAATAAATATATAAGTTCATACATATTGCCGTGATCCCTACATTGGTCAGGCATTGTAAAATAAATAAATAATTATGTAATAGAATAAGTAAATAATTTATTAGTAGTAAGTGTAGGTATAGAAAAATGTATCATAAGTTGCATAACCGCAACGGCGTAACATTATAATGTAAGATGTATGAAAAATAAAATTGAAATAAAATTTATTTGAAAGGTACAGAAATAAATACCAAAAGTAAAATTCATGTATTCTATATTTGTAGAAACGAGGAGCACAAGTTGCAATTTCAATATACAAAGACAGAACCAAATTTTATACATTGTGTGAAAGTCGCATTAAGTGTTTTGAGCAATAAATCACTATTCATCATGAATAGACGAAAATTTGTAAGAGATTGTTACTTGTTCGACATTTTATGGTCATATTTAATAATATAATAAATACCTGAGACATATCTAAATATAATTTTAAAAGGAATATGTAAAAAAAAGGTATATTATTTTATTATTCGACACAATGTAATAAAGAAAAGCTTCAGTGACAGGTTTAAATCCAATTTTGTCCAGGAAAGATTCCGGAAATAACACATTAAAATTGGTTTAATCTCATTAAAATCTACAAAGAAAAACAATGTTCAATATTGTTAACAGCTGCATACAAATCAACCTACAAGAAGACCAGGAAAGATGGTTCGAAGATATGGATGAAGTTATCAAGGTCCAGGTTCATAATAACATGATTAATAAAAGGAGCATTCCAGTTGTATGCAATGTTTTTCCTGTTATTGTAAAAGCAAACGTCTGCAAAAGAAAGATACGAATAGTGTTAAAAAATAGTAAAAGAATATATTTAAATAATGATGACAGAAGCAAGGAATTCATTTATAAACATAATGAAGGATGGCGTTAATGAAAAGGAATGTACCTACCAAGATAAGAATATCGCAAATGTGCATTGACATTAACAATAACAAACAATCTAAGTGCGTGCATAATTTTGTGTAATTTCGAGATGTCAAACAATAATTGGTGCAGGTCAGTTTAGGGAGAACGTCAAGAAAATAAATCTGAGCAGGACAATGCCAACATAAACGTTAGTGTGGAGTGTGTGGCGCTGCGAACGATGTATGTTTTTTTCGGGCGACCGAAAATGATAAGAAGGCAAGTACGAGAGAGGTACGAGAGAGTCATCGTCGATCCATGGGCGAAGCAGTCTGATTTTAAAAGACGCGGTGAATCTTCGATCTTCATATTTTGATGATTGCAGATGTATTATACACTGCACAGAAATCATCCTTAGCAAATGTATTAAGTTATTTTATTTTAAATAAGTATTTTTCATTTCACAATTAATTTTTTGTCATTTAGTTTAATTTCATTTTTTTTTATTAACTATCAATATGACCGAACAATATAAAGAGGAATTTGATGAAATATATGAGCATCATAAGTAAGTTATACTTTAATAATAAATTATGCTAAAGATGCTACGTGGAAATGTTCATCTTTAGCAAAGCGTTTAATGAATTTATTTAATATTTTAGATGGGATTAGTATCTTCTTTGTTATAAGTAAATATAAATAAATAAATAAAGGGAGTCTTGTTCACAATGGAGAGAGGCATCAATAACACAACGTGTGAATGTTTGTTAGCGATGTTATCTATACTTTGTTAATAAGTTTTTTTTTATGCAAAATTTTTATAGGGAATTCAAATATTATACGTAAAGATAGGTGCATTTTTGATAAACAATAGCCAATTTGTGATATGTACAACGTGCAAATATTTGCATATGATAATTGGTGACAGTATTATCAAGGTGTTTTCCTGTTCTGCGGAATTTTGTATTTTTCAAAGACACTTCGTGTGAATGAATGCCTTTGTGGAAGCAAATCTAGCATAGTATAAGAAAACTATTATTTCTTTGAAATTACACAATGTTAAGATTTTAATATAACAAAGAGCGATATTTATTCTAAATCTACATGTTATATTCGTAATGTAATGTGTTTACGTATTTATAAAATACACGTTTTTTTTTCTTAGTTGTTATTGGAATGTAAAAGGACAATTTCTTTTGCGGCCACATGTGGCAAGAAATTATTTTCATCGACACTATTATTATATGAAGTTAAAAATAGAATATAAATATTTTATGAGATTTAGTTTTTTATTAGTAACCTTATCCTATAAATTTTGAATAAGAAATGTTGTTAGAAAAACAAAAGGAACATCACTGCTAGAACCTACAAGAAATACACGAATGTTAATAGAGATTGAATTAACAAATTTAATAAAGAAATTTTTCACATGACAACGTTATCTCTACATTCGTTTAAATTATGCAGCTTTGTATTATTGTAATTTGATTGAGTTATGCTGGTACAAGATTATCAATTTTTTTTTATACAGTTATAGCATATAGAATTTGATGGCGATGCCTAACGTATAGCAATAACACATTTATTATAAATAAAGAATAATAAAATTTGTCATCAAATATAATGTATGCTATTATAGCAATATGTACATATATGTAGTATGTACAAGTAAAAGCGAGTGGCACCTTATCATAAGAGAGCGCCGAATTCAGGGGATGACTCATATATACGACGATATATCGACAAATGCTCCTATAACTTTTATATTTATTGATATAACGCGTTTTCTGCTCATCATAGGTAAATCGCGGATGACTGAAACCGCGGATACGGAGTCAGCGGATAACGGGGTACTACTGTAACTAAAAGACAAAATAATATACGGACATTACTAATTGGCTGTCATTGGTAATGTTGTTGCTCTTACAACGTGCCTATGATCAAAATTTGCCATACAATATGTGAAATTTCTCTTATTCATACTTATAAAAAAAAATCCAATCTACAAACTGTCCAGGAGCCAAAATATAAAATATAAATAAAACAAAAACATGAAAATACTGTAAATTCAGGCTATATAAATCAAATGAACTGTCAAATTGACATTTGGGATTTGCAAATACTAACTTTACCTTATTTTTAGCGGGCAAAACATATTTACTAAAATGATAAATTAATAGGTACTTTATGAAGACATATCACTATATTTCTGTTTTGCATATTATTATAATTATCATTATTATTTTATTATTTTGTTACATAACTTTTGTATTTTATATATTTTACATTAGTGTTGGCGAAACGGACATCAGCAATGATCAGATTATGAATAAAGTTGTTATTGTTATTTAGTATTTCATTTTGTATATGTTTCTCGATTTAGGAATTTAAAAGAGCATTAAGACGTGCAGGTCTGTTAAATTTCGAGAAAGGGGCGATGGAATCTATAAATCCAGATTTAGCGATCCACGATCAGGCCAACTTACTGCCATACGATAGAGAAAAATGGGAAATATCAAAATACCATATTAAAGTAGGTGAGTATTCCTTAATTTTTACTTATTGAACGTTTTATTTAATAAAATGATTGACGTAATAAGCAAGTTGGTAATCCTATAAACGTGAAATGGCAAATTTTACTTCTTAAATACAAGATTTTATAATATTGACATTCTCTTTATTGAGCGAGAATGTACGTTCAAATATAGGTATATAAGATTTCTTGCAGCTGTTATTGGTAACCTGTTGTGGAAACAAGATGGCGTTAATTTGTTGAAAAGGCCACAAAGCGTCTGCAGCTAATATAAACTTCTAATGAAATTCGTGGCGATCACTGAAAGTGGCAAAATTGAAGATTCTTTGTATATTCGGTATATAGAGTGTTCTTTTAAAAGAGTTCTGAAAGCGGAAAAAAGCGACGAACAAATTTATATAATTGATCAAACTGTGTTAGTGGTAGACTTATAAAATTTCCATTTGAAGTTATAGTGAAGAGTTTCTATATTGGCGTTAAAACGGACAAACATTTATTTTTACAACACACAAAGCTTCAATTGCTAAATCTTCGAATGCCGTCTCAGTTTGCTGATTGAATGAAATACTTTCTGTTCAATTTGTATTCAAATTTTTGTCGAAAAGACTTAATGTGTGTGTATAAATCAGATAGAAACCGGTTATAGTTTTGTAATTTTAAATTAAGGTCGTTCATATATGTTTAATTAAATTTGTATGAAATAATAACTTCCATAACCACTCATCGTTTTGTAACTCATCCAAGGAAATTTGGATTATTGCTCGGAGTTCAAAAAATCTCTTCAGAGCTCTCCCTCAGGTAAAGCAGCCTACTGCAGTATAATATGATCAGTCATTTTCGTCAATCTCTTGAATAAACTCGAGAAATTGACAATGATTGAGCGGTCATACCGTAAATAGTTTGACTGTTCTTCATAAACTTAATAATTTCTATCTATTCTTCGAATAAAAGGTAACACCTGAACAGGTTCCGAAACATATGTTATCTCATCCAGGGCCAAAGAGAAATCACTCTAAGTGTCAAGTTAATATATTTGTTGCAATATCATATACTCGTTGAGCCACAGAGTCTGCTGACAATAAATAAGCTTTTGCTTGACACATTACTTCTGCTGCTGCAATCATTCAATCCATGGCAAGATTACATACTTGTTGCTCCGAACTTAAAATTTCGGAACTGTTCAATTCTCGGTTGTCTCCTGGATTTATATCACGCGTCTGCGATGCGTAGAACATATTGGAAAACACTTGGAGGTACTCGAATCTTCCAGGCGAGCGTTCCGTTGCTGGTGCGTTCTGCTACATAATCCCCCGCGCTTCGAACAATATATACCACACTCGCTGGCTAGTTCCAAAACGAAAATTTACATGTAATTCAAAACTGTAGTATGCTGATATGATGAGCTAGCTAGGTCTTGGTCCTTGGGAGTTAGTCCCGTAAATCCGTCAGAAAATAGACGTTTGTCTGTGCAAAAGGTCGGATAGTTTTGATTTTTGGATATATTGTTAGTGTTGAGCGCGTACACTAAAATGCAAGTTTTTGACCATGGTTTATTCAACGAAAGGGTTTAAAATTTTTTCACATCATAAAACAATAGTATCAAAAAATATGTACTAAGTTTTTATAACAAAAGTTAAAACTTGGGCAGTAGTTGTTAGACATAAATCATATAAAACGTGTTATATAAAGTTTTTGCCTTTTTGACGGGCCACGACGAACATGTTCAAGGGTGTAAGAATGCTTGTGGTTGCCGTAAAGCATGTCTTAATATGTTCTTCTCTGTACACTTGTTCTCTGAGAGACGCTTGCGAACAAGTGTAAGGCATCACTCTACTTGAGGACAGCATTGAAGATAAAGACGACAAGCCATCGTCAATAAATAACTTTATATACGAAGGTATAGAAAACTTACATCTTCAGCGCGATGAAGATTACAAGCAAACAGAGCATGAAGATGTCCGTCCTGGCCCTTTAAAAAGGCAAACACTTTAAGTAAATTATTGCTGTGACCCTTACATGTAAATATATTTACGTACTTCTCTAAAAATCTTCACTTATAAATATAAGGATTCACGCATGTGTCTCAGGGAATTAGCCTTATGCTAATCTGATATTCAATCATTTCTGCAAGAAATGTGGGTTGCACAATGTCGCATCCCACCAGCTCAGATAGTTAGATCGTTGATGAGGTCTCACCTCAGGAGCAGAAACAATTATTTTTCTCCAAAGAACTCACTTATCAGCTTTTAGACAGGTCAGGTACATCAAATAAAATAGAAGAAATGGTTTTATACATATAATTATTATACTTATTATCTAAACACAGAGGTAAACACACATCAATAAAAATTATATACAATATCACAATTCAATAATCCCAATAATTTACAAAATTTTCTTAAAGGTATACACGTATGGACATTTGTTTAAAACAAAATACATAACAAATATATACAGATAATAAAATAAAATATAAATGAATATGATCCACTTGTACGTGTTGAATTCTAATCTTAATCTACACAAAATAATCTATTTCAGGTGTTCAAGCAACCTGTGGGAGCTTGCATTCGCACTATATCTTGAAACAGACTATACATGAAAGATTCTCATAAACAGTTTCAAAGGTTTGAGATAGTCATATGTAATAAAACACCGGATCACTATATATCCTCGAAAGAACTATACAACAAGAGCGCGCGAGGTATGATCACCCGATGGTATACGTAAACTCGCATCTAAACGTGGTCCGATAATACATATTAGAGTTACGGCACAACATACTAGCATTGCCTGCTCATATTCGAACTCATAGTGATCTAATTATTTTTTCGCAGATTGACAAAAAGAACAAATTAAATTTTCTCTTTAAGTGATGACGATTGCTTAGATAACTAAGTCGATAATAACGCGAAGATTGTAATACTTATAACGTAATTATGATTATCCTTATGAAATTAAATAATAATGTAGTTGTGTAAAAAGTTATAGCAGTACAACTGGGTTTTAGAATGAAATAAAAACAACCCGCCTGAAACATCTGCAGAATAAACTAAGATGTCTAGAGAAAAATAAATAAATAGAAATTTCATGGTAAAAAAAAACTATAAATAAGTATAACAGAAATACCATAAAATAACACAAAAACCTACGTGCACTCCTCTTTGCAGCCAGTACGCAACTGATCTAAATATCTATATCTGGCGAACACAGCTGGCGGAGATCAATTTTCCGAATATACGTCCGAAGAATATCGACTGGTATCGGGTGATCATACCCCGCGCGCTCAAGCTGTATATATTTGTGAAACAATACCAAGTGTTTTATTTGTTATTACTTGCTTATATTTCGACATGTTTCACCAAGAGATTTCCATCACTTCATTTAATTATTACTTAATGTCTATTTTATTATTGGATAAACGATTCCTACTGCCTTATTATATTACCTTTTTCTCAAGATTTGATCTAGTATAATTGGGTTGTATCCATTGTTTTTTGCTATTGGTTTTATTATGTTTAATTCTTTAGAAAGTTCCCTTTATTTAATGGTATGTCAATGGTAACATCCGTATGATGGTTTATGAAATATTGAAAAAACATGTCTGTAGTGTTCTCTTGAAATTATAAGAAATTTAAGCTGTTTTTTAATTCTTTTTCTATCGTGATTCTAATATTTTTATATATTCTAAAAATTGATTCCACTGAAACAGGCTAAAACATCATCTACGTATCTTTGCCAATAAACAGTTTTTGAAACTTGGAAGTTCTTTAATTTGATTTTCTAAATGATCCATAAAAATGTCGGGTAATAACGGGCTTAATGGGTTACCCCATCATTAAACCAACTTCACAAATTTATATTCTTTTGTCAGAATCGAAATAGTTTAGCTCTACACAAATTTTAAGGGAACTCATAATATCTACTTTTTAACAATATTAACGTTTTTAATTGTTAAAAGTTTTACAACTAAATTTATTGTATCCTTTATAATGACACTTGGAAATAAATTAGTAGGGTCAAATTAAACTAACTTTGCATTAACCGGGTTTTTTTTTCTTTTGTTGACTAATTCTATTTTTAATTGTAAACCGAGGTGAAAACTCCGTATTTCTTCCAATATGTTCTAAGAGTTCTTTTAGATAGTTTGTATGTAGATCCTGAGACAAACGAAACAAGTAGTGCAATGGGATTATCGTTTTTATGAAGTTTAATTAGCGAATATTATTTTGGAGTTTGGGGATTCATGTTAATGATATTACTCTCACCCTTTTCATTAAACAAACTTTTACAATTATGAATACAATTCTTAACTGATATTTGAAATTTCGCTCTGGGATCTGATTTTCACAACTTATATATTTTAACGGGTCTCAAAATTCAACAGTTTTTTTAATATACTCTTCTTGATTTCCAGCTATCACGCCATCGCTTTGGTGGTCGTCCTATAGGTCTTCTTCCATGAGGTGTGTTATTTCGTATTATCCTGACCATTCTATCGGGGATCATTCGGCTAACATGGTGGTTCCATTCTCTTCTTCTCTAAGTATGAATAGTGCATCAGCTGTAGACCTATTTTCTCGGAATCCCTGTTGTTCTTCGCTTATTAGCATGGTTGTGGATATTTCGTTCGCAATGATCTTAATTAGGAGTTTTAGCGAGGTGCTCAATAATGTTATTCCACGGTAATTTGCTGGATCGCTCTTTTGATGACTGGTATTGTTACGCTGTTTTTCCATTCTTCAGGTATTCTTCTATGTCGTAGTATGATATTAAACAGTTTTGTATATTCTTTTATGATGGCAGTTCCTCCATTTTTTATTAGTCCATCTGGTATTTTGTTTTGATTTGGAGTTTTCCTGTTCTTAAGTTTCTTCACCGTATCCCTTACTTGCTCTTCGGTGATTTGCGCGTACTCTTCTGGTGCATAGTTTTGTATGTCCTCTTCTTGTGCTTCCATTGGGTTTTCTATGTCTGCGTATAGATTTCGAAAATATTTCTCCCATTTTTCTTCCATGATTGTTCTGAGTTGTATTGTTTCATTCGTTTCTCGTTTCATGCCCCTAAATAGTTTCCAAATAAATTTTTGTGCTCCATACATGTCTGTTTCCATTTCGTTGCTAATTCCTGCCAGTATTCTTCCTTAATTTTTCTAACTCTATTGTTGACCCTGTTCCTTATTTCGATATATTTATTTTGGTTTTCTTTTATTGGGGATTCTCTGTACTGTAAGTAATTTTTCTTCTTTTCTCTGGTGATATCCTTGACTTCCGTTGTAAACCACGGTTTGTTGTTCGGTTTGCTGTTCTGCGATAGCGTGCGTGTGCCTAGGGTTTCTTCCGCGGCTTTGTAGATGTTCTTTTTCGTTTTGGAGAGTGCACTTATGTCTATTCTGTGTTCATTTAGTTCGGGAATTAATTCGTGATTTTTTGAGTATAGAGTCTTTATGTTCCAGAATGCAATTCTCATTTGTTGTTTCTTCATGTGGAGTTGATGGAGTCATTGCTTTTTCGCGGGTGGGTCGTGATCCGCGAAGTCCGTCCGTATTCCGAGGATGTGTTACTGGTACTTTGAGCACGTAGTTGTTTTTCCCTTAGGCAGGTTGCTAACCTTACCTATGAGAAGGGGTGGGGTCATATTGCATTGTGATAATATTCAGGCAATGTCGACAGTGAAAGAAAATATAGAAATGAAATTAAACGCAAAATATAAAATTGAGAATCCAAAACCTTTAAGACCCAGGATTAAAATTATTGGAATTCATGAAGAGAGTAATACTGATGATTTATCAAATATTATTATAGAACAGAATAAACTAGAACATATAGTAAAAGAATTAAATATATTGTATAAATCTAAAATAAGGAAAAATAAATTCAACTTGGTGGTTGAATGTGATGGTCCAGTATACGAATACCTAATGAAACAAGAGTGCGTTTTCATCGGATGGATAGATGTTTTAATTGTCAAAAATATGGACATTTAGCTAAAGAATGCAAGAATGAAATGAAGTGTCCGGTCTGTGCAGAGGGCCATACTTTGGAACAATGTAGAAATAATATTAAAAAGTGCGTGAACTGTGCAGAAGCAAGAACAAAGCTCAACCTGCGTATTGATATTGAGCATACAGTATGGGATAAAACGTGTCAGAGTTACAACAGAATAATGAACATACAAAGAAATAAAATTAATAGCACCGCATAGCAATCACTATCTAATGGAGACCCGGAAAATAAGAACTGTTTAAAGGTAATGCATCTAAATATACAGGGAGTACATAAAAAAATACCACATTTGGAGATATTATTAAAGGAGAATGACATAGATATAGTGTGCATCTCGGAACACTGGTTACGGTATGAGGAGCTGAATAGCTTCGTGATTGATGGGTACAGGCTGGTAGCAGGTTACTGCAGAAGTACTTATATGAGGGGCGGAGTTTGTATTTTTGCGAAAAAATATATTGAAATGCGGTATTTTGGTAATGAGTTAGGTACAGAAAAAGATTTCGAGGTTGTATCCGCTTGTGCTGTGATAGAGCGTCTAAAAATATTTACATTCTGTGTATATAGATCTCCGAATAGCTCTGACTTGCATTTGGATAAATTAGATGAACTACTTGGTAATTTCCCAGTTAATTCCACAATTATTATATGTGGGAATTTAAATATAAACTTCCTAGTGCATAGCCCTATCAGGAAACTACTAGTAGACACATTGGGAGAACATGGTCTTTTCAACAAAATAAACGGGCCAACAAGAGTTACTGCAACATCCGAAACTTTAATTGATGTATTTATTACTAATACAGAGGAATGTAGTGTGAGTATTGAACACAACCATATATCAGATCACACTCATCAGATAGGCAAAATCTTGATCAATTGTCAGGATCCCAATACGAGGTCTGACAAGTCATTAACCAGGAGATACACAGAAGGGAACAAATTGCACTTCACAGAAAAAATTGAAAACGAGTTCCGACTATGCAATTGGCAGGAATGGGATAATGCAGGAGCTGATGTAAATTCAATGTTCAATAAATTTGAAAAAATATTGCATAGAAATTTCAATGAAGCGATCCATTTGGTTCGTTACTTCAACGATTTCTTTGCGGACATTGCTGGACAATGCCCACCACCACTTCATAAGGCATACAACAAAAACGATGTGTTGAATACCATGTGCGTTGGTCCTGTGACCATATCAGAAGTTTCAAAAGCAATTGATGATTGTTGTACGAAACAGTCCTCAGGCATAGTGGCATAGATCGAATACCGGGAACAATTCTACGAATGGTAAAGAAATGCATAAGCCCACCTTTATGCATGGTGATCAATAAATCTTTTGAGTCAGCGGAATATCCTGCGAATCTGAAGACTTCCAAGATCGTACCGATTTTCAAAAAGAAAGGTAATGAATGTAATGTCGGGAATTACAGACCTATTGCTTTGCAAAATCAAGTCTCGAAAGTTTTTGAACATTGTTTCCATAGAAGGCTGTACAGCTTCCTTGAAAAATACGAGGTATTGTCATCGTGTCAGCACGGATTTCGAAAGGCTAAATCTACTATTACAGCTACGGAACAAATAATCAATGCAGTCTGTGAGGGTTTAAACAACAGACGGAACGTTCTAGGACTATTTTACGACATCAGTAGGGCATTCGATTCTGTTGACCATCAGCTACTGGCACAGAAATTGCATAGTATGGGAGTGAGAGGTGTTGCATATGAGTGGGTTCTCTCATATTTGGGGGCCGGGATCATGTTGTGGTGGTAAATGGCTTACGCTCAGAAAGGAGGTGCATGGAGAAAGGGGTACCACAGGGCACTGTATTGGGTCCGCTGCTCTTCTCGATCATGATTAATGACTTACCATCAGTGTGTGCATCAACAGCTTCCGTCAGTGTTTATGCGGATGATAGCAGTGCTGTCATAACAGATTCTAGTACACATGGTCTAGTAGTGTCAGCTTATAATAACATAACAGAAATTCAAATGTGGTGTAAAGACAACGGTATCCTACTGAATACAAACAAAACGCAGATGATGCAGTTCTATCCTATAAATCATCATGTTGATAGAAGTTTGCTGGTTTACGTGGATCGGAGCTCGTTGCAACATGTCCACAGTGCAAGAGTGTTGGGATTAACCCTGGACGGCAAACTAACATGGAACGAACATGTAAGTCAACTTTCCAGTAAATTGAGTGGTATTGTGTATCTGTTCAGAACAATAAGATCCACGGTATCAAGTTTGGTACTTAAACACATGTACTTCGGTTTGGTACAGTCTATCACCTCATACGGATTGGTTTGTTGGGGTAATACTGCGCAAGTAGAAACGATTTTCAAAGTACAGAAAAAAATTGTGCGGATTATGGATGGTGTTACACCCACTGACACATTGTAAGCCCCTGTTCAAAGAGTTCAAGATAATGACTATTTACTCGTTATACATGTACAAACTGATAATGCACATAAGAAACAGTGATATTAAGAAAAACAAAGACTATCACCCCTATAATACTAGGGGCAGTGAGTTTCTACGACCGGCTTTTCAGCGACTGTGCGTATCATAACGTAGAGCAGACTATATGGGATCTTTGTGTTTTAATAAACTGCCTACGGACATACAAAATGAAACTAACGTTAAGGTCTTTCAAAGGAAATGTTCACAGTTTTTTATGAATAATCCTTTTTATTCGGTCTCGCAATTCATAGATAATTAATATTTTGTTATATATGACATGCCTAATAATGTATGTACACTATTATTGTATCTACACTAGAAAGGTAAATAAATACTATTATTACTATTATTATTATTATTATTATTATTATTATTATTATTATTATTATGAACCCTCCTCCTTTCTCCGGACTGGGGACCGGCAGTAGCAACTGTAAGCTACTCTATCCACCTACAGTTACCCCAGGCGGAGTTATATATAATAATATACTCACTTTTATCTATTGCTATAATACTATTTCCTTTATCCGCTTTTGTAAAAATTATATTATTACACTTTGATTTGTTCACAGTTGAATTTAGTATGAGACTTTCTTTTTTTCGGTTTGAATGTTTAGATGAAGAATCAGTTTTTAAAATACTTGATGCTAAATATTTTTTATCATATTAAGGGCTACGTTTTTAATGCAATTTCTGTATCTACTGCTAGATTGTCTAATATTTGAAGTGATGGATTGGAATGTAAATTATATTTGAAACCCATTTCTAACAGATATTTTTCTTTTTTGGAAGACTCTACTTGGCTAAGTGTTTTAAATTTGTTTTTGTTTGATGATTAGAAAATTGATGTGTGTTTATATTGACAATTCTTTTGTTTTTTTAATTAAATATTCCAGTTTGTGTTTTTGCTTAACACATTTCTTGCTAATTCAGAAATTTACTTGTTCTCTCGTATTATTATCCAAAACAAGAAATTCTACCTAATTTAACCTATATAATAATTCAGTATGAACAACTTTTAAATAGATGAGAGAAAAAACTCCTCTCTTTCTAAACTGTTTTCTTTTCTCCTGACAACCATTTTTTGAGTCCTGTAGTTCGGCCCAAATATGCTTCCCTACTGCTATTGTTGGTCTTAAGTTTCATATACTTGGGGAACACACCTTTCCTTGAACACTGGTCCGAAAAACCATAAATTTTGAGAACATTGTGCACATTTGAGCAGTAATTTGGAACACGGCGTGGTTAGGACACTTATTGAAGCGTCTTTAATAATATTAATTGAAACGGCCGATTCTTGCTGGAAATCCATAATAATTAGTCGTAGTGAAACATGTCATATTTTTCAATAAATTGTGATATTACTGGAAATTAGTTGTAAATTATGTTTTTGTTCAACCCTAATGATTATGGATTTCCAGTAAGTATCGGTCATTTTAATTAATAGGACAATATTTTCTGTACAACCAAGCATTCGGGAGGTATTGTGGAGAAACATCAACCGAGGTCGAAAACTTTTATTGTTTTAAGGTACGCACCCAACACTAACAACATATCCAAAAATCAAAACTATTTACCTTTTGCATACCAAAACGTATCACTTTACTGGACTAAGTTAGTACGGGTCACGGCTCAGTGTGGCCCTTACGCTAAAAAGTTAGGAAACTTCTCCTCTATTCTAAAGGATGCTCCTCAATTTTGCAAAAGTCTGTTAAGATCTTCCCCTTTTCAGTTTTGATTTGTTCTCGTTCTCGCTAGTAACACTTCTTTGTCGGATTTGGTTTTGCATAGCCTCAGATAGTGTTCTCACCACCTACCATACAATTAATAATCTCTGCAGAAGTGAAATAATATGATAATAATAATGTAATTTTCTAGGACAACAATTAGGTGCTGGCCAATTCGGTGTTGTGATGAAAGGCGTTATTGAAAGGTATAATAAACGCACGAAATACATCGAAGGACCCCACATAGTAGCAATTAAAATGATAAACAACACCGCAAATGATTCTCATCTAAGAGCTTTAGTTTCTGAATTAAAAATTATGGCTTACCTGGGCAAACATTTAAACATCGTTAATCTTATAGGAGCTTGGACAAAACACATAGCAAAACGTAAGTTACTTATAATGACGTATTACATATATTTGAAGACCAAATACACAATAATGTTAAGTTCACCACGAGTTACCATGTCGCTAGTATGACAGTTCTCACATGAAATAATAATATAATACACCTTTCATTACTTACGCTGCTGTAATTGAGTTCCTGAATCATTAAAAAGATAGTTCACAACGGAAACTGTTAAAAATGCAGTAGTTGTTAAAGAATCATTTATTATTTCTCGCTTAGCGCCGGGAGGAATATTTTGTTTGTCGAAAATAAGGTGAATTTGAGAAATTATTGTAGCTGTTCTGTATTATTCGTATGCAGTTATTTGGCAATGTAAGTAAGCTGATCTGCAAGTGATGTCATTTAATTGTTAACCTATTATGGCAACTTATTTTGAATTATAAATAAAAAATGTTGATCACATGAGGCCAATAATTTGAGGTTGCATTTCATTCCTGTGTTACTGTACAACTTCAATTAACAAATTTCCAAAAAAATGCTGGTCATTATGTTTGTACCAGTATAAACGATGTTTAAAAAACGTATTTCTTAGGAGGTCTGGAATCGTTACATCGACTTTTCCTTCAAGGTAGGATTATAGTGATGGATCCAAATGAAATATCTTAAACGTTTTTTTCAGTAACTCTGTTTGAAAGGATTTAGCAGCTTGAACATTCCTTGGTGATGTTCAGTAGTCCAAGTAGTGGATAATTTTATCTTGACATCTTGTCATTCAGTCCGAATGGATTTTTGCTGTGCTGCACTACACTTCGGCACTTCACAATCAGTGACGATAATTTGTCTCTTGTTATAAGTTTGCTGTGCCTTATTCCTACATGATTCTACAGTGACTGCTGTTACATTTGTACATAATGTATTAAAGACAGAACTATTTATTGTAGAAAAATGCAAATCTGTACGACACAAAGGTTTTTTTTATTTTTGCAGGGAAACTCTATGTAATTGTAGAATATTGTCGTTATGGTAATCTCCACGACTATTTGATACGTCATCGAGATAATTTCATCAATCAAATTGATCCAGTTACTAAGAAAATTGATTATAATATTGGAGCTGACATTTTAGAAAGGTAATTTTAAATTTTAAAGTATCGCTTTTTAAATATACCTATTGTTGTAATCCTGGAGCAGTTCGACTATTTTTGAATTCGTTTCATTTGAATTGCCACACAAATCATTGCGTTTCACAACATCAATTAAATAAACACTTTGTCACAATTTAAAATGGTTATGGTTTTGTTATTAATATAATATGTGTAGTATAACATGTTATTATTTAATTAACACTCACTTTCTCGGTTGCCCCGTACTGAAGAAAACAAATAAGTTGAAACAGATGTGTCTGCGTCATATGAATAAACTTTGGAATATTGGAAATATAAATATTTTCAACGTGGTTTATAAATTAATATATAATTTTTGAATTTCGTAAGAATCGTAAAAACAGACGTTACTATTCCATTGGTATAGATATAATAATAATAATAATTTATTTCATTTCAAACCGTCACAAAATTAATACATATATATATTGTAGTGAATTATTTAGTTGTGATGTAATTCAGTCCATTGTTGTTGTCTGAAACATATAAAAGAGAAAGTCTTAAATTAAGTTTTGCACGTTAAACTGAATACTTCCTATAGTTAGGTTATGTTGATGTCATTAATGCATATTTTAAGTGAATATTTGTTTTCTTTGCCTGTGCATTATCCATATAAAACCTTGTTATCTATATTAATATCTTCTGGATTTCAATGGTCATCTTTATGATGGGGTACTGAGTTTCTAAAAATAAAAACAAACAAAGTAGGAAATATGATTACGTCAAAATTAATTACTTAAATTTTAATGTAAGTAAGAGTCCTCTAGTATGGGTAGCTAGTAACTGCAATGATACAGAATGACGTATATGCTCATTATAACATCTCTGTATGAGGGGTATAAGCTGATTGTAAGTAGTTCAACGTCTGTCAATTTTAGGAGTAATTCCACATATGTCATTGCCTATGTTTACAAAAAAAAATATTAACTGAATTTACGACCTCTTTTGGGTTACCGTCTATGTTAAAACTGTTACCTGTTCTCTGTTTTAAACCACCCGCCACAAAGCTGGCAACATACCAAATAGATTTTGAGAGATTCTCAGAATGTTGTAATTGTTTTTTACAATAATCTTTTTCAGAGTCAATTAAAAGTAGATTTAAACGTGTTCTTCACTATTGTACTGGTCCTGAGAAGTGTTTGTATGTCTCGACAAAGTTGATAAATTACTAAGACAATTTCTATTAGATTTAATTAGTGATTTTCTAAATGGAACACAGTTATTAAATATACCCAAGAAGCTATCAATGAAGAGATTCCATTGAGCATTTACATCATCCATTTTACAACGGCCCACAATGTCCTAATCGACCTCATTTAGTGATTGAATAAATAACTCGGTACTATCTTCATTAATTACTCTTGTATATCTATATTTTTGGATATTTTGTGCTTCTACTTTAAGATTCAGCAACGGACCATGGTGGTCAGATATATGAGTTTCAAGTATTTTTCTTGAAAATTCAAAGTTTATATTACTCAAAATATTATCCAAACAAAATTTGGAATTAGCAGTGACTCTAGTATAAGTACCGATAGTTATTTTAACATAGGATTCTAATAACGACACAAATCGTTGCGCTATGTTTGAATTACTTTGAAGATCAATATTAAAATCCCCAGCAATAATGAACAATTGACTGGCTACGGTTGAAGCATATAACAACTCATACAACTTGCTAAAAAACAGATTTACCTCTGAGTACGGAGTCCTGTACAAACCTGTAAAGATGCACTTCAATTTGCGAATTTTTACTTCAACAGCAGCACATTCAAAGACATATGTTTCTGCAAGACATTGTATTTGCTCATTCTTCTCGGTCCATATTCCTTTTTTGGTGTATATTGCCACTCCACCATGTCTGTCCTGATTTCTACAAAAGCTGTCCGCATAGCTATAATTTTTTAATTGGTAGGCCTCTAACTGTTCTGAGGACTTTCAATGTTCGGTAGTTGCAACTAACTGTGCATTATTTTCATTTATTACGGCTTCCATTAAATTGATACAGTCCTCTATTGACTGGGTATTTTGGTGAAAGATTTTAATTTCGTCATTATTTTTTACTAATTGTTTTTCCTGATTTTCGAGGCAAAAGGTTGAAAGAAACGAAATTTATTGATGCATACATATTCCGGCCAAATTTCAGGCTTCATAAAACTGTCCACGTAGTTGACAGGCACAGAAACTTTAAATCACTTGTATTTACCTGGATGCTTTGAATCCATTTCTTTACATAATACCTTAGGTATTTTAACCGTATCTAACAAGTAAGATTTTAATTTTTCTTCCGTCAAATTTAAGCCACAATAAAATATATGATAGTCTGCATACTTGGTGGCTCCTTGGAATAGTGTATTATCTTTCAGTTTACAGTATATAAGATTTTCTCGATGCCTGTCCTGTCGTCTTTGCCTTCTTTGAAATTCCCACTTGTTGTCCCCTTTATTTACATCTTCTCTCTCACTTCTTTCCTCGAACGTGCTGTCGTTATTTTGTATGATGCCTGCCTAGCTTTGACGGTTAAGGTGGCCATCTAATAGAAAGAGAATCGTCACATTGCTCGGTCCTTTTCCAACCAATAGGCGTGTATTATGTGTTGCATACGTGACTGTATTTTTATTAGCCATCTGGTTGCAAGTAGCAGCGATATAATTTGTAAAACAAATGTATTGGATAAAAGATTTACTAACGCAACGTATGTCTAAGATTGAATCAAATTATACAGAGACTGGCAGACCAGACCTCTTTTTTTGTGTATGAGATACGATTTAATAGAATATGTGTCTATTTTGAAATCATTGATATTTACCCTAAATTGTAAAAATGCAAATAACGTCCTTACAAGAATAATAGGAACATACTGTTACATATAATGTTTGTTTTGTAAATACCTATGTAGATCTATGTCCTTTATTTATTTGATTTAGATAATAAACAGGTATTTTTTAGTGATTATTGCATTTTTGAAAAAAGAATATATAGGCTGATTCAATTTGACGGTCACCATGGGTATTTCGCTTATTATTTGGAATAGAGAGTAGGTTTGAGTTTGGCAAAGTTCGTAAATTTTGTGTTTTGTTATGTAACTTGAGCATGTACCATGTCTTAGTTGGGAGAATTAGATTGGTAGATGAGAAGTAACACTTGAGCGCGAAAAACATAATTACCGAGTATGTTGTTAATGGTTAGTTTTTTCAAAATGTGAAATTCAGAAGTAAGTTTGGAACAACTTTTGCATAAAAAAAATCTAATTTCACAGAGGTAGTACATTTTTATTCTTATACATACTTTTATGGAAGTATTTATTCAAATTCGTTTTTTGGCCATTAATAATAAAAAGAACAGAACTCTTTGTTCAAGAAAACCCGTAAGTAGTGAACCTGTCAAAGTAAGAAACACTGGGCCCATAATGTGTGTAAAAGTAAGAAAAAGAGAATCAATCAATATATTTCACATACCTACAACAGTCTAATTAAATAAGTTAAATATACATGTGTGCTCAGACAGTAGTCTTGGATATTATAAAATGCCTTCCTTGTCATCAAGTGTTTTATTAACTTCTGATACCGTATCAGCTATTAGAATGACCAATTCAATTGGAAAAAAATTTGAAAGACCGCCCTGAAATTTATCCGACAGTGTGGATTTCGCAGGTTAATAATAAATTACTAAATATAATTAAAAACAAGATCTGAAGAATATTAAAAAAATTAAATTTCTTACACGCATGTAAGTAATTTTTATTACAGAATTGAAGAAAATAGTTTAAAAATTTTGTATAGGTACCTAAATAACTTGCCTAATAATTAATACCAGTGGTCGACCAGTGGCCGAAATTCGACCTTAATTCATTAAATTTTTAAGTTTGAGTTATTGAGGTTATTTTGTCAAAGAGTATACTTCTATAACCATTGCATATAATTTTTTTGAATTGTCTATTACGTCAGCTGCGAGCCAGTAGAAATACGTCGTTATGCATTAATTTTCGAGTTAATTAATTAAGGTATTTGTAACACATACTATACATACATGTTATCTTTCTGCACTACTTCCCCATGTGAACTGTAACTATGCCAAATCTCACACTAATCCTTGCGCGCAGTATGCTTAAAAAGGGGTGCAAAGTTTTTTCGTCACGTATTAATATATAGACAGTTCTATTATTTATTCATTTCAATTTTATTAGGATTTCACAAAAATGAAACAGTATGCTAGTTTTCAAAAAAAAGCTAAAAGAATATATTTTGTCATATTAAGGTGGCTACTTGGCCAATCTCAATTACATTGCAAACATGCTGCTATCATATGGCCCAGAATCCGTTAGTAAGCAACAAAGCGATACCAAAAAAATTCCGGCATAATCTGCAAACTTATCTCCAGGGGACTGGGTGGTTATAACAACTGTAGTTCGTCCAAATAATATGAAAAAAATTGTTAAAAAACAGGAAGTTTTTGTACCAAAAATGTGCTACCTTATCTCGTAATTACTTCGAATATATAAATAATTCTATGATATTAGGTAGCTTAGCTTATAGAGAAAAAATGCTCTTTCTTTTGGTGCTTGATCCAAAGCAATTAAGCGTATTTGCTTAGCTGCCTTCTGCATTTAATTGTCTCCACCCAGCGTTCCGATTTAACAAGGCATGTTTTAAGCAGAAAACCAGATTCCGTCTCTCACGACCTGGATAATTCAGAGGCCGCTAGTGTCCGACGATTATAATACTAACTCCTGTGATCCCGCTATTTCTTCTAATTCAGTTTAATTAATTCTATAGGAAAAGGTGATCAAACAATTTCCAATTTTTACAATTTTTATTAAGGAAACGCTAAGAAAAAATAATGAAAAATCAACATTACACCTCTGACACTGTTCTTATCGCGAGTGTATGTAAAAGCGTGGTTTGAGGCTCCACTGGCAATTCAATCGCCATATCGAGACTTTTTATTTTTGAAATCGTTGTTTGATTACAAAAGCATCGATGTAAAAATTAGCGAGGCAGCCGTAAACAAGTTTTTCGATCACATTTGGTATTCGTCGCCTGAACTGGTTGCATTTTCCTTTTTCGGCCCGGCAGTACCCATTTCAATTAAAACGAAGATGAGTGCAAAACTACTCATGTTTATAGACGAGGAAGACTAGGATTATGATGCAGAGGATACTCCTGTAAAACTTGTTACTGTAAAGATAAATGAAGTAAAAATGGGCTTTATACTTTTTGAATACCATCAAGATTAATTGCGATTTCTTAAGAGTTGAATCTACATTTTGGTCTGCTGCAAAATTTACGTACAGTAAATGACGTAGCCGAACGTGGTATAAAGTTGATTGCCGACTACTAATGTTTTGTCGAAAGATGAATTACAACAGCAATATATCCTACAAGTAGTTAGTCAATACCGAAAAGAATTGCCGGGCGCATACAAATCGACTGTTAGCACAACTACTGAGCCGCAGCTAACCTAAGACTGGGAATTTGTTAAACGTTTTACTCATTGACTATTGCTATTCTAGAAAAAATCAAGGTATGTACTTTTTTACTTTGAATATCAAATTCTATCCATTTATGTATAATAAGTTGCACTTAAATTCAACAGAAGAAAAAGTGAAAAAAGTTGTTTTTTTCCAGAAGGGACTTTAACCCCTCTGCGGCACCCCTTAATATTAATCAAATAAGTAGACATTTTATGTAGTATGTTTTTACATTTAAAGGAAAAAATTAGGGAGGTACCCGAAAGAAATCCCAAATTTGAAAAATAACGACCACCCTAATGTACACTATGTTGCAAATTAAATGGAAGTTAAATCCGAAAGTATTTTCAGATTCGCATTTAATTTGAAACACTCTGTACATGATTACTGCACCCATCACCCTGATTATGATATATGGAGTCTACTTTTCTCTTAAAATATGGCTTATTTAATCGGAATGCTGGGTAAAAACAATTAAATGCACAAGACAAGCTATAAAATGCGCTTAATTGCTTTGTATCAAGCATCAAAAGAAAGAGAATTTATTTCTCCAGGGGCTAAGCTACCTAATATCTTGCAATTAAATTACGAAATAAAGTAGCAGATTTTTGATACAAAAAGTCACTGTTTTTTAACAATTTTTTGCACATTAATCGAACAAATTTCAGTTATTTAAACTACCCAGTCCCCTAGCGATACGTTTGCAGATTATGCCAGTATTTTTTTAATATCATTTTGTTGCTTATTAATAGATTCTGGTGCAATATGTTAGCAGCATGTTTGCAATGTAATAGAGATAGGCGAGATGGCCGCCTTAATGTTTTGTATTTCTAGTTCGCGCTTTTGGTTTTCAGTTTTTCCAACTGTTACATTTGTTTGTTGTTCATTTTCGACTTTTTCACGTCTTTATATTTTCTTAATATTTAAATTTTAGTACTTTTATTCGGATTTTGTTTCTGTGTCAATTTGTCCCATGAAGAATTATTGTTTGCAATCATGTGCATTAATATAAATGTATATTACTTTCTCGAAGTATTATTATTTCATTTTTTACTGTCGTTATTTCTTCTAGCAATTTTTTTGTTTGTTCTTGAACCGCATCACTGATTATTTGTTCGAATTCTTCACTTTTTAAAAAGAATATAGTTGTTTCACTTATATTCTGTCCCGATCTTGTATCAGGTGGCATTATTTTTAAGTTTTTAAACACTATAACACATTATAAATATGTCTAGCACACCAAAATACGTGTCGCCTTGTTGACTGCCTAGACTAAACTAAAACGATATATCAATTAACTATATTAATATAATGTTAAGAGTCTAGAGATTATTCATGTTATAACATTTGTTGTTTCAACTGACAGATTTAAAAGTATAAATATAACCTCATATTTAGCAGATACACTAAGATGTTCTAATGGTTTCATTCTGCTTATATAACACATAAATGACTTGGATTAGAAGAAGAATTAAAAAATCAATCAAATTAACATGATAACTACCCCGTAGGACTAACATAAAAATTCTTATATGCTCGAGTGAACCCATTAAAATTGTTATTGTTATATACAAACGTGCTCCTATCTATAAAGAGACAGAGATTCAATACAATACTTAACCTAGAAAATAGGCATGGCAACTCTTAGTTTGATTCTGTAAAAACAAATTGGGTGTTCCATTTAACATACCTAATTAAGATTTTTATGTAGAATTTTCTTACTTTGCCATATTTTTCCTAACACACATTAAGAATACAGCCTGTTTCAAATTAACTCGGCACTATTGCTAACTTCGTTATTATTGGAGCTATGATTTTGGTTAAATTAAATTGCTGTTTACGATGGTGAACTTTAAAAATAATAGAACATCGCTTTTTCGTGATATTTGAAAAAGCAATAATTCTTTAAATGGAATACGCTATATATTCGTAGGGGAAACCGGGGCAAGTTGCAACAGGGGCAGATTGCAACAGCGCATATAGAATTTATACTCGAAGCGATACAAGTACTGCCATCTGCACAACAAACGTCTAACTTTGTAACTTTCAACACCTTTAAGCCTTTCCAGCGTATTAGCTGCAGTGCAGGCGTGGGAGCTGTTTGTCTTTTGAAGCGACTAGAAGTAATTTCACATTAATCTCACATTATATCAATTCACAGGGGTTACAATTCTTCCAGTGCATTTAGTTTATGAAAACATTGAAGACTGGCTATCTGTGTCCACATATAAATAGAAAAATACGCAGTAGATTTACCAAGGTAAGAGATTTTGTGGTTATAAAACTAAAAAGCATGGTGGGGCACGTTGAAACAAAGTGTTGCAACGTACCCCTTACAAAGTTTTTGACGGTTTTTAACAATTTTAAATCTTTCCTTCTTCCTGTAGATGCGACATTATAAAAAAAAGACCAACAGAGGGCAAACTCCTGAAGATATAATTGAAAGAGCTGTAAAAGCAGTTGTAGACCACGAGGGTGATAAAAACTTTACGGTTAGAAAAGTTGCTAGCGATTTTAGTTTGCACTACTCAACGCTCTCAAGGTACGTGAAAAAATTTAGAGATGCCACATCAGCGGGAAATCAGCAAATTCATTATGGCAATTCAAAGCCAAAACAAGTGTTCACATCCGAACAAGAAAAGAAATTAGCGACTTATATTAGGCGATCAAGCGAGATTATGTTTGGTCTTACTCCCCTAGACGTTCGGAAAATTGCATTTCAATGTGCTGTTTTCCATCAAATATCGACACCAGACTCTTGGCTTGAAAATAAAAAGGCCGGAGCAGATTGGTTTTCTAACTTTCTGCAGCGGAATAATCAGCTATCAATACGGCAGCCCGAGGCGACAAGTCTAGCCAGATGCACCAGTTTCAATAAGGAAAACGTTGCGAAATTTTTTGAGAAACTTTCTGACGTCTATGAACGATTCACTTTAGAGCCCCACCGGATTTGGAATATGGACGAGACCGGTGTGAATACAGTCTTACGTCCTAACAAAATAGTAGCGAAGAAAGGCACAAAACAGGTTGGAACTGTTGCGTCAGCAGAAAGAGGTGAACAAGTTACAGTAGCTGCAGCAGTAAGTGCTCAAGGGTCTACCATACCACCAATAATTCTGTTTCCGCGAAAAACATATCGTGAACACTTTATAAGAGATGGACCGCCAGGATGTATTGGAGCGGCGAATGGGTCCGGATGGATGAACGAAGAAACTTTCGTTATGTTCATCAACCACTTTATAAAATACAGTCAGCCATCTCTAGAGAAACCAGTGATGCTCCTGTTAGATAACCATTCTTCACACCTCAGTATTAGAGCGATAGACATATGTAAAAAGAACGGCGTGGTGATGCTTTCATTCCCACCACACTGTTCACACCCGTTACAACCCCTAGATTTATCCGTTTTTGGACCTTTCAAAAGACTTTGCAGTTCTGGAATAAATAGCTGGTTAAAAAATAATCCCGGAAAGACATTAACCATATATGATCTACCAAAAATTATTAATGAGGCACATCTAAGAGCAATGACGCCAGCTAATATAGTGTCCGGATTCACTTCCGCTGGGATTTCACCATTGAATCCCGATATATTTAGTGACAGTGATTTTGCATCAGCATTCGTGACAGATCGACCAAATCCTTTTGCTGAAAATCGGGAAGCAACAGACAATATGATAAATGAAGACTTACTAGATGTCCAGGTGAACCCATCTACCAGTCAACAAGACCAGGAGACAAATAATGAACATTATTCTCCTAATATTATTCGCTCTAATGTTGTTGATGATCCACTAGAGGGCACATCCAAGCAGCAATTCTCCCCTGAGCTCTTACGACCCTTCCCTAAGGCTCTACCTAGAAAAGCGAGCAGCAGCGGAAGACGAAGAAGAAACACTGCCATTTTAACTGACACGCCGGAAAAAAGTCTCTTAGAAACAGAGAAATACAAAGCTGATGAGAAAAAGCGGAAAGTTGTCACAAAGAATTTGGTTCCCAAGAAGCAATCAACTCGCAAGAAGCAGAAGAAGAGAGGAAGTTCATCTGATGAAGAAGATGAAACATTTTGTCTTGTGTGCCAAAGAAAATACCACAAAAATGAAGAATGGGTACAATGTAGACAATGTAAAATGTGGGCACACTGGGGATGTGCAAAGGAGAATCCGTTATACGTATGTACAAACTGTAATAGTGACGATAGTGCGTCAGAATAACTTATTGCAATTTACCCCAGCCCGTGTTGCAATTTGCCCCAAGGGTGGGGTAGATTACAACAGCGTTACCTACTTTGTTTCTTTTGTTATAATTCATGAAGATAAGTTGTTTTTGTTTTTAGATTTCTTATGTATGTTCCTTAAAGTTCAATAAACGTATCCTGACTGAAAGTTGATTTACCTATTACATTTAGATACTCGAAAAAAATATATAATTGAAATGTGTTGCAACCTGCCCCGGTCTCCCCTACTTTAAATGAAATAAAAACTGATTCTAAACAAAAGTCATAATACACTCTTATATCAAGATACTTGAAATAACGCAGATATTAACCATTTTGTGAGTTAATCAACGGGTTCCTGACTTTCAATAGATTATTTATTTAACTTTGTAAAATTACAATAAATGTTTAAAAACATCACCATTTTGTTGATCGCAGGTTAAAGCTCTTTTATGAGCGCATTTTGTAGCACTCGAAATACTTCTACCGTCTATTGAATTAATGCATAATCGAATGCTATTAATTCCACTACATTGGCGTATTTCTGTTGATAAGCTTTATGCTTTACATTGACCCAAAAGAAAAAATCTAATGGTGACAAGTCTGGAGAACGGGTCGGCCATTTACCCATGTATAATTGCATAAACCTCGCGGAAATTATGTGCAGAGGCTCCATCTTGTTGGCAGTGAATAATTGACGATCTACTAAATAAATATGATCTAGGAATTCTTCCAATACTACCACCATAAAATTGACATTTCTTGCTCCCATAAGCGATCCATAATAAAACAAAAGGACCTACTACTTGACTATCAATCAAACCACATCACACATTCAAAGTAAATTTTATATGTGAGTGTAATGGGCGAGTTAATAGTGGATTTTCTCAGGACTAGTAGTGCATATTTTTAATGTTAAACATACCGGAATTCTGTCGCTCCAAATTATATTTTTTAATAGGTGGGAATTTTCTCTACAAGAGGCAACTAACGAACAACAGAACATTAGGCGCCTATCAGCATCTCCGGGTAGTAGAGTTTGTGTAGGACGATATTTATATGGAATAAATTTATGTTCTCTTAATACTCTTTGAATAACTGTCATTGATATGTTGCCTTTCTTCCTTTCCTTCCTTCACTATATCTCTAATGGAATTATTTGGAAACGCTTCAAAATAAGCTAGTACATGAATTTCGACGTTTTCACTAAATTATAAACCTCTTTTTATGTCTTTTTTTTGTAAACAAATTTGCATTTTCTCTGAACTTTCTCTACAACATTAAAAAGTATTTCCTATCTGGAGGATTACGATTGGAAAAATTTACGCGATAGCACTCTAATTCTGTAATACTATTTTTTCTACACATTATAAAGGTTTCTAACATATCACACTTTTCTGTATGATTAAAACACATTTTGAAACTATGTTTAACACTTAGGGATAGAGATTGATAACTACTTAGTAAATACTAGATTTACGTATGTACTATTTTCTTGGCGGAGTAATCAACAATTAATAATATATGTATTATAACGTTTTCGGGTTCGCAATAAACAACTCGTGCAATTTATTTATTTAAAACAGTCTGTATATTCATACACGTAAAATTATATAACAATATAAAAATATAAAACTAATGTATCACACTTAAACTATTAGAATTTAAATTAGCACTTGTATTTATTTCTATTACTAATATTTATGTCTTTTCCTCGGCTACCACTTAAAGAACTATTTATTTATTTCTTATATTTATTTCTACTTTGGTCTGCGCGTCGACTACTTAAGGAACTTCTTATTCCGGAATTATTCAACCATCGGTGACCCAGCCGCCTTATATACACATAACGAAATATCTGGAAGCATTCGCGTAAACTCCATCTTCCTCTTGATGTTTGTAGAACATTGGATAGACATTCTGTCCCTTTTCAGTACCGCAAACGGATGATTTATTGCTTTTTATTGCTTTACGATGTTTACCAGTCGCGTCGAGATGATTTACAACCTGTTTTTATTGTCGCTCGGATGTCTGCTGGTTTCGTTACACGCTATTCCATGTTCTCGTTGCTGGCGGATGACGAAATCCACACCGCGACCCACGGGTGCACCCAGCCGTCTTGTGGAAATGGCAAGCCACCGTCCCAGGCTGCACAACGGGCTTATTGGGCCGACAGCCGTACATGACCATTTCCATATCAATACGCCGAAACATCGCCTCCAGCATGTTCCTTGCGATTCTCCATTCCAAACGGTCTAATCGGCAGTCCAGTTTCGGAATTGCCAGCCTCCTTATATTTTGTTCGAGTGCACGTCCTCGTAAATCGACAAGGGATTCCCATAAGTTGGCTCTCTAAGTTTGCCGGTAATTTGCCGCACATCCGCAACTCCGCCGTTGTTATGTCCATGGTATGGGGCTAATGGGTTGAAACGCACCACCCCTGGCTCACTATGGGGTGTTAGTCTTATGCGATAAACCACGTCATCTATTCGCTCTAGTATTTCGCCCAGTATTGTTGGAGCTTTGGGGACAGGCCTCAGCGACGTTGAGG